>CM031239.1:96092674-96817674 GCA_018340775.1 Taxus wallichiana var. yunnanensis | reverse complement strand
CCTCCACCGCGATAGACCATTTCAGCCATATAATCCAAATGCCATATCGCCTCTAAGGCATTAGTGCCAACACAAAACAACATTGCTCGGGAGTATGATTGGTATTTTCCATGCAATGAGCCTCTTAACCAATCCATGTGCTTCAATGGTGCTTTGAATCAAGCATTAATGGTGATAACTCTGGTGTGGAGGGTGAGGCCGGTCAAGAAAGCTCAACAACAGAAACATTCCAACAACAATCAGCCCCAAATTACACCACATTGGTAAATTGGCAAGCGAGAGGATTTTGTGGCATGAACGAGTAGTGTCTCAGGGTGTGTAGCCAACACAAGGTCAAAAAGGAGGAATTTGGGTGAAGAACATGTACCATTAGCCCCAACCCATCCACAACCTTCCGTGGCTCCACAAGTGGTGGCAAGTAAAATCCAATTTCAAATGCACAAGGGCAGCCAAGAACAGCCCCTAGGCCAACTCAAATACCGGTTGTTACTACCCACATGCAAGGAGTGAATGTGCAAACCAAGGGACAACAAAGATATCCTTCTTCACCATTCGAGTATCATTGATCGGATGAAGAAAACAAACATCAATATATCAATGTGGGAATCCCTATCCATCCCGGTCTAAAGAGATTTACTAAGCTACCATGAAAGAGGCGCCAACTTCAAATCAGCAAGTTCAAATGGAAGACAAAGTGCTTACAAAACTACCCTGACTGAGGAAATCATGGAGGACAGCAAGGTAAAATGTTGAAACCCCCTCCTTTCATGTTTCATTAATCATTGGAAGTCAGCTAGTGCACAATTGCATGATAGACTCGGGGGCAAGTAGCTCGGTAATGCCTAAACAAATAGTTGATCGGCTAGGGCTCGAGTATGAAACAACATCCAAAGGGCGAGTACAATTTGGATGGGACAAAGTAGCAACAGTTGGAGTGATTAGAAACTTGAGTCTTACCTTGCATGCATGTCCAACTATTGTTGTTTTACAAGATGTATCAGTCATAGACCTCCCCGCTCTTTGCCCTTTACTTTTCAAGGGACTTCACGGACCAAGATTGGAGGCTATCTTTCTGGCGATTGGTCACACATCTTTGTTGAGAATGAGGTATGGAACTAAGGATACAATCAGGTTAGAACCTATTGCAAACTACCATATTAAGCCTTACACTACAAGTCGATTAATGCCATTTGCTCAAGCATTTGATCAAGAAGACCACCCAAGCATCGATGAGGTTGACACCAAGGTTGGAAGCATCCCGTATCTAACTCTTGATGAATGGGAAAAAAATACATGCTTGATCCTTATCAAGAAGTAGAAGAATCTGAGCTAGGGGTCTATTGCATACACGAAGAAAATCATCCTATTCCTAGCATCACCAAGCCAAACCACAAAGATGACAATGAGGTATGTCAATTTGTTTTTATGGATCAAGGAGTAAACAAGGTGCGGGAGCTGGAGCTATGCTTGTTTCACCTCAAGGAATAAAGTACTATTCAGCTTTTAGATTTCAGTTTGCATGCTCCAATAACATTGCTGAATATGAAGCTTTGGTGCAAGGGATGCATTGGGCAATCAAGAAGAAAATAAAGAACTTGTAAGTCTTTGGTGACAGTGAATTGATTGTAAATCGGTCAAGGGACAACATGCTACCAAGAATGATCTACTCGGGTGCTATAAGAATAGGGTGTGGGACCTCATGGAAGATTTTGAGGGTTTTGGCATCAATTCCATCCCAAGAAAAAGAATGAAGCTGATAGGCTAGCAGCAATTGGGGCTGCGTTTGGTCTTGTAGAAAGTTTCAAAAGTGAGAAATCTTAGCCTCATATCAAATTGGTTGTGAGACCAGCTGTTCTAGATAACAATACAAGTTGGCAAGTCTTTGAGAATGATCAACAAATTGTTAATTTCCTACAAGAAGAAGCTGAGTTCTCCATGAGGAATCAAAACAAGCTGCGGCGGCGATATGATGACCAAGTGGTGCAGTGAGAACTAACAAATTACCAAAAGGCCTCGTAACCTTGGAGTCAATCTTCAACCCTGAATGATCGAGTTCTAGGAAGGAGAAAGTGAACATTCAAGTAAAGGGTGAAGATTTGAGCCTATTTTAGTGGAAGAAGGCAAAACATTGCAAATTGGCAAAGTAAGTGCCTCACAAGAGAAATCTGATTTTGTTCGAGCTTTGTCAAGAGTTCCCGAGATGTCTTTGCTTGGACTTACAAAGATCTAAGAGGTTTCAACCAAAAGTTGGCACAACATACTATTGAGCTGGATCCAGAATCCAAGCCTGTCAGGAAAAAGCAAAGGCCAGTGAATCCCCATATTGAACCTCTCATGAGAAAGGAGTTAAGCAAGCTTATTGAGGCCGTATCATCTTCCCCATCAAACACTCAAGTTGGGTTACAAACTTGGTGCCAGTAAGAAAGAGAAATGGAGAAATAAGATTGTGTGTGGACTTTCATGATCTAAATAGAGCATCACTCAAAGATCATTATCCACTTCCATCAATGGAACAAATATTACAAGTTGTAGCTGGTTCAGAAAGGTTTTCATTGCTAGATGGATATTCAGACTATAATCAGACAATGGTGAAGGAAGAAGATCAATTCAAGACGGCCTTCACTACAAAATGGGGCACATATGCTTACTGAGAAGATGCCATTTGGGTGTCAAATGCCGGACCAACATTCCGGCCCGAGCTATGGATATGGCGTTCAAAGGCTTGATCAACAAGATAGTGCTAGTATACCTAGATGATATCATTGTCTTCTCAAAGAATGTAGCAAACCATCTCTTTCACCTCAGGCAAGTGTTTCAGAGGTGTAGAAGGTTCGGAGTGTCATTGAATCCTAAGAAGTGCATCTTTCTTGTACATGAAGGAAAGCTCCTTGGCCATATTTTCTTTAAAGAAGGATTAGCAATTGATCCAGAGAGGGTTGAAGCCATAAGAGCACTACCATTTCCAAGCCACAAGAAAGCCCTTTAGAGTTTCTTGGGAAGGATAAACTTTGTTCAGAGGTTTGTCCCAGATTTTGTAGCCCTGGTCAAGCCCATCACCAAAATGTTAAAGAAGAGCATGGCTTTCAAGTGGACAAAGAAAAGGCAAGGAGAGTTTTGAAGCAATCAAAGAAGCTATCTCTCAAGCACCAACTCTCATCAACCCGGACTTCTCAAGGATTTCATCCTCTATGCATTTGGAGGTAATGACACTATCTCTCGCCATTTTGGTACAGTAGAACAAGGATAGTGATGAACAACCAATTGCCTTCTTGAGCGAGCCTAGATGACTATGAGATGAGGTACTCTTTTATTGAGAAGCATGTACTTGCGTGTAATCGAAGCTTGAAGAAATTCAAGCATTTAATCTCAAACAACAAGGTCCGATTGCTGGTCTCACATCTTTGGGGTTAAGGAATTCCTCCTCAAAAGGATTTAAATGAGAAAAGGGCAGGTTGGATCACCCATGTCATGGAGTATGACATTGAGATCAAGATCACCAAGCTGGTAAGAGGAAAGGATTGTGTGAGCAGCTGGTTTTGGGAAAGCAAAGAGAAGTATGCAATGAAGAAGAGGCTGTTTTGTGGTCAGGACAGCCATGAGCCAAGTGGCAATCAAGAAGAAGACAATGTTGTCCCCACTCCTTGCTGGACCCAAGATATTACGCACTTCCTATGCACGAGGCCTATGCCCTCACGGAGATGAACAAGACCCAAAGGAGACACTTCAGATTGTAGGTTGTCCCGTATGCCATTGTTGATGAAGTTTTGTTCAAGAAAGATGTGAATGGAGTCTTTCTTTGAGATGCATTAGCACAAATCAGATTCAAAGGGTGTTGGAAGAGTTTCATGGTGGACCAGCTGGTGGTCATTTTGCACCAAGAGTGACAGCTCTAAAAATCATGAAGGCTGGTTATTATTGGCCTAAAATCTTCGGTGATTGCTATGCATGGATCAAGAGGCGTAAGAATTGTGCATTCTTCACAGGAAAGGAGAGACTTGCTGCCCTTCCATTGCATCCAATCTCAGTTGACCAGCCATTCATGTAATGGGGTTTGGACTTCATTGGAGTCATCAATCCTAATTCAAGCCAAGGGCACAAATGGATTTTTGACCACGAGACTACTTCACCAAATGGATGAAGCGTAGCACTCAAAGAGGCAAATGAGTCTAGCATCTTAGACTTTTATGAGGGGATAACAACCAGATTTGGTACACTGCTACAATAATCTTTGATAATGCATTGGAATTTATTGGATCCAAGGTGATCGAGTGAGTGCGATGTCAAGAATAGTATCTACCTAAGCACTTCATCGAACTATTACCCTCAAGGTAATGGCTAGGTAGTCTACAAACAAGAACTTGTTGAGGATCATTAGGAGGACTCTTGATGAGAATCATAGGTCTTGGCATACCAAACTAAAATCAGCCTTATGGGATGATAGGATAGCTCCCAAAAGATCCACGGGTAACTCTCCATTCAGACTTGTCATGGAAGAGAGGCAATATTGCCCATGTCACTTGAGTTTCCCACATTGGAACTCATGAAGCGATTGGAGTTGCTAGAGTTTGAGCCCATGGAGGTGAGGTATGCAGAGTTGATGGAGCTGCAAGAGATCAGAAATCAGGCATCCCAAGCAATGGAGAAGGATCAAGCTTTGATCAAGAAGACCTTTGATAAGAAGGCCAAGGATAGATCTTTTCAAGTTAGAGATCTAGTGTTGAAATGGGATGTGGATAGAGCAAAACCGGAAGGCATTCAAAATTTGATGCCATTTGGAGTGGCCCATACATGGTCACGAAGTGCAAGAACAACAATGCTTTCCAATTGGCCTCATTGGATGGTGAAGAACTGCAGATTCTAGTCAATGGAATCTATCTCAAGTGTTGCTTCTAGAGGGAAGTTCACTACTTCGTAAATATTAGATTATATTTTCATTCCTCCAAGTGTTGTGCACATTGTTTTGTTATAGGTTAGTTTTTTTTTCCCTAAGTGCTTTAGCACAACTTGTTGTCCATGGAGATGTTTTGCAGTCCTTGCTCCCATCAAGTGATATTCCATCTTCCTCCTTGCACATTACGAGTTAGTTAGGGTTCTAAAGAATATCTAATGACTCCATGCCCAATAGATTGCTTCAGTGCACTGGTATCTTCTACCAAGCGGGCGGGTAAACCCATTGAGTCACCAAATTGTTATCCAAATTCACCCCAGGGGTAAATTTGGTAACATGCATCGAAAATACTCAAGTCCCGGGCAAATAGATTGATTCGGGGCAAAAATCATGTTTCTAGGGTCCCCTCAGATTTTTTTTCTAACTCCCCTATCCAAGAAGAAAAGAGCAAGTTCTGAGAAAGGGTGAAAAAGCTGCAAAAACAAGCTTGGGCTAGGAAAAATCATGAAAAATGGCTAAGTCCTAGTCCAGGCGGTCCTTGGGGCAGTTGGGATATCGGGAGCACGAAAGCGGTTGAAAGGGCACCGGGCGGTCCGCATGGCGAAGTGACATCCAGGCGGTGAGGACACACGGGACGCGGAAAGGCGAACCAAGAAGGTCGAGAGGAAAATTGACTAAGCTGCTAAGCGTAATAGTATGGGACATCTAGGCCGCGAGGATGCGAAGGACGTGAACCACCGGATCTCTGAAAAAGGAGAAATTTTGCCTTTGGGATAGTTGGGACATAGGGACATGTGGGACGTGAGGAGCTAAGAAATCCGAGAGACAATTAGATCACACCACGTGTCATTGGCGTAAAAGGGACAAAGAAGCCCGAATCGGGTGGATCAGAAGTTTTTGTCCCAAATAGTTTGGACATCTGGGACAAAGAATGCGGTAGACGCAAAAAGCAGAGGCCCATGGATGAATCACGGCATGACACGTGTCACGAGGGAAATGTCCAAAATTTCAAAGGGCAAGGTTTGAAGAGCTGATCGAGCCAATAAAAAGAGGACGCGTGTCAATGGAGCAGGAAGTGCGGAGGTCGGGGAGGAGTTAGAGAATTTGGCAAAAGTTTTGGCCAAAAGCTAAAAAGTAAAGGATGACCCGTGCCCCTATCAACCAATCAACGCATGCCATGTGTCCTAAGTGGCGGGAGCACGGGGAAAAGTGGAAATTTTTCCAAAATCACAAAAGGTTAAATTTCAAGGGAAAACCCATGGGTAAGCGAAGGAGAGAGAATTACGCATCCAATCAGTGCTTGACACGTGTCATCCAGGTGGCGAGCGGGAAAAAATTTTGAAACTCATTTTCACTGTTTTGTGCCCTAAATCTTCAGATCACCATATCTTTCGATCCAGAGCTCAGATTTGCACATTCTTTATATCATTAGAAAGATTATAAAATTATCTACATGATTCTGGGTTAATCTTGAATTTTGGTGTAGTCTAGAGAGAGAAAGTTAAGAAACGGCTCTGACGTGTGTTCATGGCTAGAAGTGACATTTCAGCGACCAAATTTAACGCAGAATGGGTCGCATTCTCCTGTAATTCGGTCAAAAATGATAGGGTATGGGTTTGTAAGGTCCCCATGCCATTTTAATGCATCTGCAGTCAAGGAGGAATGGGCTCTCACGTTTTTGTATGTTTCTGTCTCCTGGGCTCGACCCATGCAATGTAAAAGCCAGATTTGGCTCATTTCTAAAGAGGATACTTTTTGACATAACAATCTTCTTCTTTCACCTCCAGCAAGTGAATTAAGCAAGAATCGAGACCTCTTCAAAGACCTGATAGTTTTTACGTCTCGAGGTTGTAATGCATGGTTTTGACATTGAAATGATAATGCAAGCTTTGTGAATGGTTTGATCCTTTGTTTGTATTATTTTCTTCATTTCAGATCCTAAATTATATCTTATCACTTATGTATGTTTTATGTTGCAATCTTTGGTCGTGTCTATTTTCTTGACAAAAATTATTCACCACTCATTTTGGTGCATCACCATCTTTAGTTAGTTTCAATTTTTGTATTTCTATCCTGTCTCCTTGCGATTTAGAGTAGGATTAGGATCGAACCTCTGTAGTTGTGTAAAATATAGATCTAAATCAAAGGAGTTTGAGGAACCAGCCTCTAATCTAGAGATTCCTCCCTCGATTACACAAGTCCCACACTTGGAGAGTGTTTTCCATGTTGTGCAATCACACTAGATGCTAGAGTGATCAACCTAGAAACGATCTGCATCCAGGGGGTCTTTGTGAGTGCAACAACAGATGCAAAATTTGTTCTCATTTTTAGTATGAGTAGTATCAAAGATATGGCATGAAGTTTGAAGACAGATAGATCATCATGTATGTAATTTTATAGCCAAGGATGTGTTCTAATTGATACTCAAATTTGTGGAGAGATGGATAGAACTCAAAATAGGACTTGATCTTGTCCTAACTATTTTAGGTTGTGCCTTTGACCAATGTAAGAGGTCCTATTTTGTAACCTGCAAATGGTGTAGGAGATGAAGATATCCCTCAATTTGTGCAAATAGTATGAAGGGGCCTTGAGAAAATATGATGAACACTCCAAATCTGAATTTCACAAGTTGTCACTCATAGATTATGGAGATAATTTAATTGCAAGGCAAGGGTTATGAAGACATTTTGAAATCATGATTTGTTCTACATAATTTAGCAAGTGGATTTTGATCTTATGTGGGTATACAGGTCAAAAAAGGGTAGTATGGGGTAGGATTAGTTGTTTAGAATTATTTTTGGTGGGACATTGACAAGACAAACTTGACTATGCCAGACATTTGACAACCTCTACAACATTTGAATAATTATCAGATAAAATGATTCAAAATAGTCAGGATGTTCTTTCAACTAGAAGAGATACAAAAATGGAGGCCCAGTTTTTCACTCTTCACACAATATTTGAGACCTCAACACAAAATCTTGAGTTAAAGGATTCAATTGAACATCAAAATCTCTAATCAAATCATGATTAAGGTACCCCTAAAGGCTTACAAGCAATATTTTTCAACAAAATGAAGGTGAAGTGATTTTAAACTTCTTATTTTTAATGCGAGATGAAAGATATTGTGACAAATGAAATTCAAATGCCACTAAACTATCAATAAGGATGAGATCTGTGTGATTCCTAAAGATTCTAATGGAAGATTGAAAAAGAACAAGGAAAACTATTTGCGAGACACTTAAAAATGATATGAGACATCATATATCCCAAAATAACATAGATTAATTCAAAAGCTTGTTAGATTCATCAACATGGGAGAGTTTAAGAACAATCTTAGAGTTGTGTGATGGCTATACACTTGTAACCAACTCAACATGAATGCGAGATCAAACATACAAGACATTAACCGGGTTTTTGGTGGGTTTCCCATAAGATGAGCTTCTCTCAAAATTTTCTCATGATTTTAAATTTTCCCAACCTTTTACATGTCAAAAAACATGCATTATATAACATTTGTTTACATTTGTTCTTTTCTTCCTAAGAAAATAATATCCTATGGTATTTTATTTTTTACAAATTCACTCATGATTTGTAGAAAGGGACATCTAACAAAAAAACATTCAAAAAGTTGTCAAGTGCCTCAAAAAGGTGAATCATTGCAAAATTTGCATCATAGTTTCAACTGGGAGCATGTTTTTCCTCCTCAAAGCATGCAGACCCCCTTCCTTTCATTATTTCATCCTTATCCCTCCAAAATTTGATTCTCTACACTTTTGGATCTGATATTTCACGTTTTTTCTCGAGCCCAAACAAAATTTCATTTCAAAAGTACCTCAGATCTACAAATTGAATTTTCAAATTGATTCCATTGATCCTTGAAGGCAAAAACAACATGAATTCACCAAAAATTTGATCAAAATCGATGCAAAAAACGCATTTCCACACTTCCTAGAGCAAAAATGGTGGCCAAATTGAAAAATGCATAGTTACCGTTGATTTGTATTTATCTCTTCAATCTAAGTCCTCCATGTGTCACAATGTGATTGGAAATGGGTTTGGGATCACTTTTTGATATTTTAACATTTTTTTTTTTAAATGTAAAAATTTGACATTTTTCTCCACCCCTCTAAGCTTGACAAGTGTCCCAAGGTGGGCCCCATTAGAATCGTGGCTCGATTATTCACATTTCCATATTTTTTGGAAAAAGGAAAATTTTCCAAAAATCCTCCGTAAAGCCCACACCTTTACTTCTATCAGCGACATGTGTCGGTCGCTATTTTACTTGCTACGGGGCCATAACTCCCTTCATTGCTTTGTACCTCCTTCACAAAATTTCAAAGTTAATCAAAATTCACCAATGGCCCACACTACCCTCTGCCATTTTTCTTTTGACATGTGACTCCCTTTGATTCATTGTAGAGGCACGTTTCAAATTATCACTCCAACTCCCTTTTTCCTCTAGTGGCCCGCTCTCCCTTCTACCTCCGATCTGCCATGTGTCTGCTCTGGTTGCCCGATGGACCCACGGCCTTTTTCGCAACTTTTTCTCCCTTTCACCAACAAGAAACTTTTTCTAAGTCCTCCACCAGCCTTCCATCCCACCTTGGATGAAAACATGACACGTGTCCACCTCGATTCAATGAGGGCTGTGCTCTGAAACCACCACGTGTTCCATTCTATTTCATTATGGGCCTGCACTCTAAAGCCTCCATGTGTTCCATTATGATTCATTATGGGCCCTAGGAATTTTCTTCATACCTTAACTCTTTTTCCAAAATACCGTAAGGCCCACAAAGACCCACCCGTCTACCTTAACTCTTGCGACATGTGTACTTCCTGCGGGACATGGAAAGTTATGGGGAAAGTTTGCACTTGTTTCCAAAACACAAATGTTAAGTTTTTTGAGTAGACCCTCTTGAACCTTTTCAATTAGAACAAGCCATGTAGGAGAAGATTTGTGAGTGAAAATTTGATGGGCAAAGGATGCTCGTATGACCGTTTAATAACGTAGAAATTGCCAGTGATGCCCTAGGATGCTGAAGATGATTTTGACCGGTAAATGACACTGTCTAAGAGTCAAAACATAAAAAAATGCTAGGAATGCCCTAGAATTCAATTTTTTTCTAAGGATGACAAATTTCACAAAATTGAACCAACTGAAACATGTTTTTAATGCAGTTTTGATCATGGGATTGGATTTTCAAAGGCATACAAGTGTGAATCGATCAATTTTGAACTTCCACGATCTAGGAAAAAAAGGAAAAATGGTAGAGGCCCATGGATTTTGAAAAAATAGGGCACAAAACAGGGCACACATGCTGATTTCATTCAAATTGGGACAAAACAACAAGTTTATGATCCTTTCAAGGCATTGATAGGAAGGGAAAAGATTCTGATTCGCCAATTTAGAGACAAAAACACTTTAGAGCATGCAGGATGAAGGAAAATTAGGGCAGAAGCTTGCAAGCTCAAAAATGGCACCAACACACTTTATATATTTAATAGTGAATGTAAACAGAATTTTGCACCATGACCCCGTTTGTCCTTTGGTCACCATGAATTATTCAAGATGAAGTGTTGCATAATTGCAAACTTCACTGGTCCTTTACCATTTGTGGAAAATCATGTGGGATGTTCAACTCATTCTCAAAATCCTCTCATAGTCTCTCATACCACTTGTTCATCTGGGCCTTATAGGTATTTGTGATGGTGCCATCGCAAGTGAACTATGAAAATTGCACCGCAAGAGATGAGTGCTTTGGTGGGTGAACCCACATGTTCCCATCTAGTCCATCAGGGACATTGATTTCCCAAAATATGATCAAAAGTAGTATATACCCCCATGTGATTCTCATTACAAATTCATTCTACACCTCTAGTTCCTCAATGACAACCTTCACAATAAATTGTGTGAAGTTATAATGTACTCATTTAGATACCCTATATGTAATGTATACAAATATTTTATTTATATCTATCCACCATTATTATGCCCCTAATTTGCAGCTTATGAGTCAGAGTTGTGACCCTTAACACGATTCACTAAGGTCTGAGATAACATAAGTTATTCCTACCTTTTCATAGTTTAATTTCTTCACCAATATTTCAATTTTTGCATTGGCACATACATCAAGTGCCATGTCCTCACCAGTGTTTCGCAAGTATATTACTCTTCTAATCAATTGGCCCATAAGTCTCATTCTCCTTTCGTAAAGTAGAAGAAATCCTTGTATACCCATGAAATTAACCACCTAAAGAGTGAGGAGGGTTTAGCAAAGAAAGGAATCTCCCAAAGCTGCAAAAATCCAATTTTATACAACCCCTATTGCACTATGTCATCCACCCTAGGGTTTCTAAGTTCGCCTAACACTGGAATGTTTTTTACTACATATACATGCATTGACATGTAGTGTTCATCTATTATGTGATTGAATTCATTAATATTACACTGATACAATTTTGAATTCCACTTCTCGCTTTAATCACACATGGGGAAGTCTTGCATCTCGAGTATACCTCTACGGGTTCCTCCTTATCCACTAATAGTTTCTTGGTTCATGCCTTTTTTGGTGCCATTTCAGTTCCTTTACTCCATGTGCTATGTGCTCACTTCTCCTTGTCTATATGAGATCTCAATATTTTATAGCTTCACTTTCACGTAAACCCTTATTGTTCGCTATTTTATTTTCCCCTTTCTACACCACTAGATCTTGTTACAGTTTAGACAATGCCACTGGTTCATAAAAATTACTTTGCTTCCTTATCACACCTTTGTTGCACTTCACTCACTCGGGAGAAATTTGAAGGCAAGGTAGTTAGAATGACTACCCTCACTCCCTATTTATACTTTTCTAAGACCTTAATGTCCTTTGACCCACACGTCTTAATGTTACTTTTTAATAAATTACATTGTCCACTTAAAATAACTTCTGTGACTCCACCACGTGTGCTACAGTCATAATATTTTGGCATGCTATCATTACTTCCCTGCCACATACCTCCTTTGCACCCCTTACTACACCGAAGTACTTAACCTCTACACCATCTACTAAGTAATTTCCCATGCCACCGCCTACCTCATGTTATACTACGTGATCTTTGTTTCTCTCCTACGTGGTCTTTAATCAACTAAACTTTTTACGAACACCTCTATTATAGCAAAAACCAAAATTCCACATAACCCATTTTTCTCTCTTTGCACTAATCATTCCAAAATGATTTTTTGATCAATCCAACCTCCTTAGAAATGTTCCAATCATTTTCCAAATTTATATGCCAATCCACCCCACACTAAAGGTATGCATGGTCCTCTACGCAATGGAATCACTTAAAATGTAATTAGCCTTCTTGGTACACCAACACACCACACAACCCAAGACTAAAAATACACAACATAGAGATGATGAAAGGAAACACATGTAAAGTAAAATGAATTAAGGGAAAACCTAAGCTAAATGGAAACATTGCCTTATTTACAAACCTCAAGAATATTTTTTTATATTAGGGCTTCAACCTACTCCTATTGAAGAAATTGAGCAACCATGAGCCATACCAAGCTTCTACCTAGAAAGCACCTTGAGTCAAGTATATAGGTCACAACATATGGTCTAAACTAGTGTACTTGGAACTTCCTAGGGTGGCGCAAAAACATGGAATCATACAGAAGAACCATCTGTCTAACCTATAACTTATTATTTTTAATGTGCCGATCATGTCATACCTTATGTCTTTATTTCTCTATATTTTTGCTCCATCGGGATATAAAACTCCTCTCATCCAACTACATCAGTTTGTTAATGCACTCTTCTAGTGCTTTCTCACCATCCAATCCTCTTGGGTGCCCAATACATAGAGATGGTAACATAAATTTAACTGGTAAATAGCCTTGGTGTCAAAAGATGAAGGTTGTTAATCCTCACCATTAATAATGTCAATCTAGGTTGGTGTCTAAAGGTTGTATGTATTAAGAGAAGAAGATATTTGAAAGCATCTCCCTTAAACACAATCCAAACTTACATAAATTGAAAACACACATGTAGAAATTTAAATGCACACTTACAGAAATGTAAAGAAACTTCCACAAATGAAATCACACTTGCAGAAATAAAACACACTTGCATAAATTGAAATTTTTGAATTGGAAATAAGAAAAATTAAATGAAACACTTACAGGTTTACAATAGACTAAATGTTACAATACAAAGAGAATAACAACACAACAAGATGATAATTATAGAAAAATAAATAAACACAAATTATTACAAAATAAAAACACAAATATACAGATCCATCTTCCTTAGAATGAGTGGCTAACTCATTCCTTGGAAGAGGATTTAAACCATGCTTCGAGATCTTAACTCAAAACTACAAAATATTGGAGAGAAAAGAATAGATTCATTTCTTGGTAGTAAACATTACATATCTAAGTGTGGAAGGTTGCATTTATAATTTATGTGTCCAACCAAATCCTTATTTTGAGAGATACAATCTGATCTTATCTTTATTCTAATCCTAACAACTAAGATCTCCATCTCCACAAAATTTGAGAGAGATATATTATTGGAGTCAAATCTTATCTTACTTATTTTAGGAAGATTTTCTCCCAAATATTCTCCTTATTTTTGGTAACAAGAATCACAATGATTTTATTCTCCTACATTATTGGAAGGATGTTTTTCCTCAAAATATGATTTTGACCAAATACCTTTCCCAAATTTTCCATTTGACTTTGTTGTTTTTTATTGTGGAACTTTTGACGCTTGTCTGATATGCTTTTTCCTTGGACTGTAGTTCACTAAAAGTTATATTTATCTTCATTGGTAAAACATGTAGAAAATATGAATGAGGTTTTTGTTAAAAATATTTCTATGAACAAAAACCTCTCTCAGATTTTTTGTTTGACTTTTCTATTTCTATTTATGGAACTTTTAGTACTCGTATGATACACTTTTCCTGGATTGCATCTCACTAAAATTTATATTTCTCTTTATTGGTAAAACTGTAGAAAAAATGAATAAGGTTTTTGTTAAAAAAATTCTATAAACAAAAATCTCTCTCTGATTTTCCATTTGACTTTTTTGTTTCTTTTTATGGAACTTTTAGTGCTTGTTTGATACACTTTTCCTCGGATTGTAGCTCACTGAAAGTTATATTTCTCTTCATTGGTAAAACCTGTAGAAAATATGAATGAGATTTATGTTAAAAACATTGTTATAAAAAAACCTCTATCATATTTTCCATTGGATTGTATGATTTTTCACAATTCCTCAAAACTATCATTCCGTTGATGTAGGTTCCAGAGCTAAGGTTGTCATTCCTTTTATGCAAGTTCTAAAACTAAATTTTTCATTCATTTTATGCAAGTTCTAGAACTAAATTTGTCATTAATTTTATGAAAGTTCTAAAACTAAATCTACAAGTTCCAAAATTAAATCTTCTTTATCCACGAATTGCATGTTCCAGAACTAACTGTCATTCTATACCTTGCAGATTTGTCCACTGTTTTAATTGTTTGAAAATATAAATATACGAATTGCAAGTTCCAAAACTAAATTTTATTCAATTAATGCAAGTTATAGAAATAAATCTATAAGTTTTGAAAATAAATCCATGAGTTTCAGAACTAATTCTGTGAGTTACGGAACTAAACCAGTGAGTTCCAGAACTAAATATGTGAGTTTCGGAACTAAATTTCATGAGCTCACAGAGCTAACTTAAAACAACTATAACTTTTGCATGTGATCTCAGATTGAGATGATTCTTTGTTTGAACTTGCATAATTTTTTGAGAGGAATTTGAATATAAAATCATATTTAATTTTAGATATACCATCCATGATTAATTCCACTTTTCCCAATACTAGCATTATCTTTCCTTTATGGCCTACATACACAAGACTTTGCATCTTTTCCCAAATAATTAATAGGATTAGTCAAAAATAGATAACAAAATATTTATAAAGAATGAAAAATATATATATCGTATATTCTATCTTAAACAAACTATAAGTTTCAAGATTACATTTAAATCCACTTTCAAAGGTATCTTGGAAAGACAAAATAATGGTAATTTATGGCCAATTTATGGCCTCATCATCAAACATCAACTGAAAGGGTGTTGCTTTGTTTAGTCTCTTGTAGGTTGTTCTATAAGACCAAAGAATATTAAAGACTTTATCATCCCAATCCTTCCTTCCAACATCATAGATCTTTGTTAATGTGTGGCTCAAAATATTTTTGAAGGATTCAATAGTTCCATTAGCTTGTGGGTGATAGGGTGTAGTTTTATGATGGGCTACCATAAATTCCACCAATAATATCCTAGCAGGTCTCATTTGTAGTCATTTTTGTGCCCTTTCCAAAGAAAAAGGAAATCACATGCACATCATCCTATCACCCAAATGGTAATGGGTGCTCACTCGAGGCACACGCTGGCACCGAGTTCCTCCTTTATGTGAGTTGTGTGATAATGCATTATTTATGACAGAAAATTAAGTAAATAGATTGGAAAGGAACCATGCATTCATCTTAGAGCTCGGAATGGCTTCTAGACCAATGTGTTAAGTCATATAACAAAACATTATAGAATCATAGATCTGAATCATAAAAATAAATAAATGCACAGGGGTTTACACCCACTCATATGAAATATACATATAACCATGTAGTAGAACTAGAACCACACATATATTCATATTAAGCATGTCGATAACCACATTACATTAACTCAGGAAATCATAGATTAATTTGATAACGAGACCATTATCATGCATTCAAACTGGACTTAGGCCCTTTATAGTAAAAATAAAAATGTTCAAACCCATCCCCTTAGTACAACATACCCCTATAGATCCTCTAAACCCAACCTATGGATCTCTCATAGTATTCTTGCATGGCTTCACCTCTTTCTCCTTCTATCCCTTTTTCTCTGTTGGGTGCTTGTATTTATAGCCTTTCTCAACATCTTCAAGCCTTTGTGGGAGTTACAGATCCATTTCCAAGTGTCCAAGGTGGTCCTCCATGGGAGCATGCTTCTTCAGGCTCAAGCTCTCCACTCTTTGCAATGATGGCCTTCTAGAATCTTCCATCGCAAGGTATATTCCTTCCTAGGCCACCCTGTTGCCAGGCTGGCACCTTATCCACTCTGCATGTGTAGTTGGGTCATGCTTTTCTCATGTTTTGTCTGATACACAAAATATGGCTAAGTCCCAAAACATTTTCTCTACCTTGCACGTGTGCCACTTTTTCTACTAAACCCTCCTAGAACCTTGTCCTACGTACTTTCTCCTTGCATTCCCTTCTTCAAATAGGCCTTGCACATCCATGCACCTCTCTGTACTTAGCCAATAAACTAGGGGCCCAACATCACCCCACACTACACCTATTCTCTGTTCGCAGAAACATTTTCTCAAAGAATAAAGAATCACTGTTCTTGAATAGTTTGGAGAAAGAATAAAGGAATGAAGAATTTTGGGGAAGAATGAAAGAATGGGGAACTATGATTATTTCTACAAGAGGAGAGGGAAATATTTTGTCAATTATGCCTCCAACTTATTCTAGGTATCAACTTTTCTCTGTGCCTATTGACAAAGGTCATCGACTAGGGTGCTCACCTCTTCAAATCTTATCCCTTCTCCCTTGGCACTCATGGTTTCCACAACCTCTTCCAATTGCTTTCCCATATCCTCAAGTGCATCCATCCTATGAGTGATCTAGGGATATAATTCTTTAAGCTAGTTCTTAATTGAGCCCCACAAGGTCTCAATAGCCTCTGATTTCTTCTCAACCTTGGCTAGAATTTTTTCACATTCTGCCATGTTCCCCTTGTTCTTCTCCTAGAACTCCTTGAGATCTACTTCATGGGTGGAGACTAGAATTCTCACCACTCTATCTCTATCATTATAGTTTTCATAGTTAGCCTCTGCGTTATCGGTGTGGTGGCCTTTACATATGTGACGACTTTCTTGTAATGGGCCATAATGGCTATAACCTTCATTTTTTCCTCTTTTTCTTTACACACCGATGCCTCCTCTATAGACTCCAAGGCTAGTGGTCATCTTTCCATTGTGAGGACGTGGGTCAAGTACTCTAGGCATTCCATGGTGGATCTATACTTCTACCTAGGTGGTATTAGATCTAGATGCTTCAAGATAATGGAATTTTGATCATTTCTTCTTTCTTGTAGACCATGCACACCCTTTCCTTCTCTTCTTTTAATTCATGCCTTAGTTGAGTGTTGACTAGTTCCTCATGTTTTAACTCCTTAGTTATTTTCTCTAGCTCCTCTTCCTTCTTCTCCAACTCTGCCTCTAGAAACTTCACTCTGTCATTCCTCCTGAAGAGTCTAGCCTCTACTTCCACTGAAACTTTATTCAGCATGTTACAATTTTTTTCTTCTAATAGCCACTGAGTGTTTACCAAGGGGTTGTCACCTTTTGAATCGGTACCTTCATTATTTCCCCTTGGCTCACTTCAAATTCTGGTTCATCGATGTGGGACTCAAATGCCCAAGAAAGCATTTTCCTTATCTGAGGGTATGCACCTTCCTCATCAAATGATGTCATAGCCAAAATTTGCTCCGTTGGTATGGTCTTTTGAAATTACGTGTGCAACATCTTGTTCAAAGTCATCAATATAACCCATGCTTTAAACCTGTGTTGCCTCTGCACTTTTTCTCCCTATTCATGTGGCCTTAGGAAAGCTCCTAACCAAACTGGGATCCCCTCCCATGATACCATATTCCTTTTCTCTATTTCCCTCCTCTACTTCTTTCATCAATATGCCCGCTCTGCACTCCATCTCTTTCTCTACTAAGTCTTAAATGATCTTGGCTAATTTCTTCTCCATGGTTTCATCTATCTCGTCCTTAGTGAGGCTTGGGGTCCTTTGTTCTTTTGTGACTTCCTCACTTACCTCTTATCCTGAGTATCTTCTTCTTCCTTGTTATTCTCCCTCTTGGAAAATATGTATTCATTTTCTTCTTCCTCTCCTTCCTCCTCCGAGTCATGAACCTCATAGATAGGATGGTCCTCACCTCCTAGTTCATCTTCATCATCATCATCTCTCTTGCCTATATAGGCCTCCAAGCTCTCTGTATCCTCCGAATCATTTTCTTCTGTCACCTTCTACTTCTTCCTAGCAAGGGATTCTACTTCCTTTTCCTCCTCCTTTGGTGACTTCTCTTGGGTGAAGGGTTCTTCGTGCTCCAACACTTCTTCCTCTAGAGTCTTTGCTTTCACCAGGGACTTCTTTCTCCACGTGTAAGTACTAGGCTTAGTTCTTTTTCTCAAAGCACGCTTATTGCTTGTGTATCCACGAGCACTTAGTGCTTTCTACACCTCTTCTCTTTCCCTATTCTTTGCGCGCAGCTTCTTTCTTCCTCTAGGGTCCTTAGGGACGGATACATCATTTTCCAAGTATGTGGCCTTTTCAAATTTTTGCCTGATGCGAAGGTATATTCTTGTTGCATCCCTTCCAGCAATTGGCAAAGTCACTGGTTTCATCATCTATATCTCGTGGGAGACATATCTCTCCACATATGTGTGCTTCTTGGGGTAAACCAACTTCTTGCGCAATTCTCTATGGTCTTGATCTACTTCGCTAAGGTCGAACCTTAGTCTCTTGGCCTCTTTGAATCTGTTCACCCCTGCTTGGAAGTATAGTGTGGTGAAGGAGAAGGGAAGCTTGCACCATGGGCTCATTATTTCATCTGTCAACCTAAATCTACCAATGCAGAAGTGTTGATATACCGTGAATTCTGCTTCTCCTTTCACGAGCATGGGTAATTGCTATGGAATTCTCCATTCCACCATGAACACATCCCTCATGCACTTGTACCATTTCTCTAAACATGCCTTGTGAGTGGCTGTCATTGTTTCACAAGTATATTTTGTGAACCACTTTGTGGGTGAGGGATCCTCTTCTAGGTACTCCCAAACAAACCTCTACGCCCATCAAGCACTCTAATTTCTAAGAAGACAATTATGAGGAGGACATTACCAAATAGTATCTTCTCACCTTCTTGTGTGCTACTGATGATTTCATCCATGATGAAAGAATAAAATTTATAGATGGTCCACTCATATATTTTCCGACACACATTTAGTCATGCCTTGTTCACTTGAGTCCATCTAGCTTGGTCATTTCACTTGGTTACCAAATGTTGGGCCATTCTCACTACGGGTCCGAGATCTCTGTGATGTCAAAGTATCATGATCCTTTCTTATAGTCATATGCAACAATTGTTTCCTTGATGGCCTCCTTGTTGCTTAGGTCATCATCAATGTTATCCCCTTTGTAGATAAGGCTTGTGAACTTGGAAATTAGTTGGGGAGTTATGCGCATCTTGCACCCCATGAAATAAAAGTGGTCTTCGTGAATGCATGCCATTAGCCATTGGTAGAGGTGCTCAGGTTTTTCAAGTATGGCAGTTCATAAAGTTGTAGCAACCCTACCTTCTCCAATTTAACCTTTACCTCATCGCTATAAATGGGCATGCCTTATGGTGTTCTCTTGTTGGTTGGGCATACCAATTCCAAGGCCATTTATTTTTCTATCATGTTGGTGTGGTGATTATAGTCACACACAGTCATCTTCCTTAGGTACAATTCCCATTCTTTTCCCAGTAACACCCCATCTGGGTACTGCATCTCTACATACCATTCTTCATTTGTGCTTGCGACGGAAGACATTTGATTCCCCTTACCCTTTCCCTTCTTCTTCTTTAGTGATATGGTTACTTTCTTTGGTCCCATTCTTCTGGTTAGGTTATCGCTTCAAGTGTATTTTCCTTTCTCTGCTCTACCACTGTATCCAACACTAATGCATAACCTTACAAAGAAACCCTCCTACACCGTGCCCTATTTGCTAAACCCTAACTAGAACAATACTTCCATAAGATGACGCTTCTCAACAACTTCCTCCACACCCATGTACTCCTTTCCTAATGGTTTGCAGATCTACTCTAGTCACGTCCTCTCAGATTTCTTCAATTTTTCTTCACACAGATCACCTTTGGATTCCCTAGTTCATGAGAGATTTCTTCCCTTCATAATCATAATGTAAATAATGAAGTGCTTGACCTTTTATTTATAGTTTTTCCCTTTTCCCAACATTAAATTCTCTCTCACCTACCACCGTACTTTGACCTTAAATGTGGCTTTTTCCACTAAGTCTGGTCTTAAGCACATTTTCCCACGTGCCAAATCTTATACGCAAACCCCATTACAACCTTTTGGCATGAAAAATCCAAACCCAATTGAAACCTCTTACGAACATGTTCACAACGCTGAAGGCACTTCATCCTGTCCTTTTCCCTATTTTTTCCCTCGCCTACCTCATGTTGTTCCTAGTTCTTCCTTTTTCTTGTACGTGGTTTCTTTAAGGCTTTCTTGACACCAACCATTTACATCCATCTCTTCTCTATGCACCTATTAACCTTACATGCCTTTAGTCCTTTACTCGGGTCATTCACCACAACTTCTACTATTGGTTCAACTTGTATTACGGGCCTATACTTCACATCACTCAACCCCACACTAAAATAGATCTGCAATCCTTCTCGCATGCACAACCTTCAAAAATTAATGTGGTTACCAGTGTCTAAGGTGTAAAACAAACAATAGAACAAACAACGAGAAATGGAAACACAGAAAAGGAAATTGCATAAAGGGAAACCTAAACTAATTGGCAACATGTCCTTATTTACAAACACCAAGAAGACTTATTTATAGTAGGGCTTCAGCCTACTCCCATTGAAGTGACTTGGTAATCTTGTCCCATCCAACACTTGTAACTAGAAAGTGCCTGAATCAAGAATGTACGATATGAGGTAAGGTCCCAACCAATGGAATTTCAACTTCCCAGGATGGCACAGATACTTGGAATCATACAATAACACCAACTGCCCAACTTCAAACTTCTTGTTCTTGATATGATAATCATGCCATGATTTTTGTCTTTCTTTTTCTGTCTTTTGACTCCACCTAGCAAGTGATTACCTTTCATCCAACTACATCAATTTATCAATTCTTTCTTCCAACACTTTCTCATCAACTAAACATCCTACGGCGCTATATGCAGTGATGGTAACATGAATTCAACTGGTAAAACAACCTCTACGCCAAACACCAATTGAAACGGTGTGGCCTTGTTCAACCTTTTATAGGTTGTCTTGTATGCCCATAGAATGAATGATACCTTATCATCCCAATCCTATCTTCCGACATCATAGATCTTAGTTAATGTATGACTTAGTATTTTGTTAAATGCCTCAAAGCAATTCCATTTTCTTGAGGGTGATATGGGGTAGTCTTATGATGGGCCACCATAAATTTTGATAACAAAATCTTGACCATCTCATTGAGAAAGTGTGTACCTCTATCACTTTTCAAACTTAATGGGCATCCATACCTACTGATTATATTTTCCCATAAAAATCTAGCAGCTGTAGCTGTTGTACAATCCTTTGTAGGTGCTTCCTCTACCCACCGTGTCAAATAATCAGTGCAAGTGATGATATACCATGAACCAGTCCTTCGTGTCGCTAGTGAGATTGGTCCTACAAAGTCGATAGCCCATTTCTCAAATGGTTCTCAGCACTGCTATTGGTCATAAGGGAATTTCATCCCTATTTCTAGGTTTTCCAAGGCACTAGAAATGGTCACAGGCCTTGCAAAACTCAATACAATCTTGGTAAATGGTTTCCCACCAAAGCCTTGTGGAGAGAATCTTCCAAAAATTTCATTTTCTACATAGTGGCCTCGTGATCCAACCATGTGCTTCTTCCATAATTGCAATGTGCTCATGTTCTAGCATACATCGACGTAGAACCTCATCACACCTAATTTGTATAGATCTTTGCTAATCAACATGTAAGGAGCAACGCATATGGCCAATTGTTTCCTCTCCATAGCCTTCATCCCTTCGGTTACCACACCTATTTTTAAGAACTCTAGGATATCTTCCAAATCCGAGGGCACACGCTATAATCTAAATAGTTGTGTGTCTGGCATAGTCTCCTCAATGCTTTGTTCATCCTCTCCCGAATCAATTTTTGACAAGTGGTCAAGCCCTAAATTATTCTTTCCTAGCTTCACCACCATTGCAAATTCAAATTCTTGAATGAGAAGAATGGATACAAGGATGTATAATATTTTCAAGAAGAAATTATTTCATCATGTGCATAATAAAATCACTAGAAAAAGTGTGGTGTAAGTTTGAGAGGGGATATTAGGTTCTATATATAGATTTCAAATTTGGGAGAAGCTATAATCCTAGTGAATGTGGGATAAAAGATAAATTAGAATTAGAATGGATAAGCATGATTAGAAATAATTAATTAGTGATTAGCAACTCATGGGAGTTGGAGATGATTTAATTAATCAACTAGGATTAATTAATAGGCAAAGATAAGCTTAGAAAGCCATTTGGAAGTGATTTAGAAGGCAATTGATAAGATTTAGACGATTTGAAAGAGGGATTTAACCAATAAGAAGGTTTATTGATTAAATACAAAATTAAAAAGGTTTAATTAACCAATAAGTAGTTAATTAATTAGTAGAGGATTATAACTAACGAAGTGTAGTTAATTGCCATCCGGAATGGGGAAAGGCTAGTTAATTAAAAAAGTGTCATTAATTGACCAAAATGGAGGGGAATACTATTTAATTTTAAAAAAATTAATCGAACGAGAAGAAGGGGAATGTTAACTAATTAGAGAGAAATCACTAATTATAATGAAAATGAGAGGAAAGAGGATAATCATTGTAATTTTATATTAAAATTGCATAGTCATATGTTAGGTGTCTACATTTTCCCCTCTTTGGTGTGGTGTAATGCAAGTGACACCACTTCAAAGATAGTAGACAATTATAGAAAATTAAATTTTGAATAAGTAGAAGAAAAATTAGTATAATGAAGGATGCCCCCTTGAGTTTTGATGGGGTGATAGAAGAGGTTGATTGATGATCGAAAAAGAAGGATGAAAAGTTAGCACAATAGAAATATATTACATCAATGGGGAGTTGGAATTAACTTTGTTAGTCAATTTTCAAATTGATTGAGTGGAATATAAATTTCATGTTTCAACAGATGGAAGAAACAAGGGGAAAGGGGGATAAATACAATCCCTATTGCCCAGGTTTTGTGGAAGAAAATGTGGATAGTGATGAAATAGATTCCAAATGGGCTTAGTCGGATATTGGTAGAATTGAGAAGATGTGGAAGATGATAGGTAGAAAGTGGGATAGAATGAGACTCGTATATGGAGATAAAAAAACATATTAGTTGTCTTAGGAACAACTTTGTCTCATCATTTTGCCTACATGATCAATGTCATTGGTTCTGGAGAAACTTTTTATTTGATATGAGGACTGAATAAAAGAAACCTATAGAATGTAATGTGGTATGAGACAATAAAAATCATGCTAATAAAGAAACAAACACAAACTAACGTACTAAAACAAATAATGTTTAAGAAAATTTTACCAATCTTTTTATTATTAACCGGTTCCCAAATGTTTGAGTTATACGAAAAGGGTTAAAAATGGCACCCCAAGAAAGGATACATGCAAGGTGAATAAAAGGAGGACACAAGGGTCCTATGCAAAATAAATTTTGCTCTATGAAACTATACCAAACAAGTCATTGTGTAAGGGAGTAGAGCCATAGCAAGCAAGCAAACCAACTTTTATTAATGGAGGCTAGATAAAAATGATCTAAAGTTATGTGTGAGAACAAGGACCAAAGAAAGATGTTTTATGAAATAATTTTTGATATTTGAGGATGTTGTGTCCTATGAATGATTAAGATATGTAAATTATTTTTACCAAGTTTTTGAATTTTACCAAATGTTTTTAGTTTTAACGATTTTTATTTTTTTGGATTTTTGTTTTTTTAAGAAGAATGTAAGATAGAAGAATGATGGTATGGGTGGTACACCATAAAAAAAATTCATTGAGAAGAAAAAATATTCCCTGGGATAAGAAAAGGTCACCAAGAAGTAAAAATATGCCCCAAGAAGGTGAAAATAGATGTAA
Organism: Taxus wallichiana var. yunnanensis; assembly: GCA_018340775.1. Lineage (NCBI taxonomy): Eukaryota > Viridiplantae > Streptophyta > Pinopsida > Cupressales > Taxaceae > Taxus > Taxus wallichiana. The sequence continues at coordinate 96,793,747 of CM031239.1, read as the reverse complement.
AAATGGTCATTTGATAAAAATAGTCATCGTGATGGAACGCAAAGATTACATGGTAGGAAGAAAATAAAGGAACGAGTTAGTATTATGGCCCCTATGAGGTGAAAAATATGAAGAAATAGGGCCAAAAGAGTATAAATAGTAAGGTTGAGGGGTAAAATCCATCTTGACCCATTATTTGCTATTAGAATCTACTACATTTTTAGAGATATTTTCTCTAACTTTTGAGAGATATTGTACCAATTCAAGACTGTGCACATCGGGATGAATGAGTTTGGGAGTTTGGGAGGCTTCTGAAGATGGTGTCTTGGTAAGTAACAAATTTTTTTAGAAATTTTAGTGCATTAAATGCTCTTTTTAGATAGGATAAGTTAGTGGGTTAATGATAGCACATAGCTTTAGGTGCACTTATGTGGCCTTGTATGTGCTAGCGTGAACTCCACGCACTTACGCTAAACTAAGAGCATGAGCATTAAACTAGTTTTGAATGAGGTTAGGTCACGTGCTAGCATGAAAATAGTAGCATAAGCATGAAAAGGGGCGTGCTAACATGACATGCGATAGGGTGAAAATTAGAGCATGAGGGTGAACATGCATGCACTAGTGTTAAATTTTCTAGTGTGAAAATGCATGTGCTAGTGGAAAAATCCATGCGCTAGTGCAAAAAGGTGTGCACTAGTGCAAAGTCTAAACTTTTAGAAGGCTTTAGAAGAATTTACATAATTCGAGAAATAATTAGATGAATTAAGGAGTGATTAGAAGATGTTAGAAAATGTTCTTAGAAGAAATCATGTTATTTGTTTATGTCTTTGGTGAACTACGGGAGAGATTACTTACTTTGGATGTGTGCACATGTCATGAATGTCTATGTGCCTTTGAGATGACCTTTTCACTTCATGACCAACGAGGGTTTATTTCTGTTCTTGAGGCTACAAGTTTATCTTATATTACACATCCTTCCTACATTATGCTAGATCATAGCCTCCTGATTTCCTTAGCAGAGAGATAACACGGTGAGAGTTAGACATTTTGACTACCAACTTTGTAGAGATGACACTCGACCTTGGATAACATGTACCGTATTCTCAAAGTACATATCCATGGTAGTTTGGTTACGTATGATGGGCATCACATCTAGATTTTAGGAAACATTAGGGATATGTTTCGGTGAGAGGATATACCTCGCCAAGGCATGATAGTATACATGTACATATGTTTCAATGATAGAGAGGTCTTACACGCATACCATTTTATCTCATGGCTCTTATCGGTGGCTACTTACTACCCGATAAGACTGGAACACACTTTCTACTTAGTTTGATAGGATTTGTGTACCGACCCGATGATTGCGAGAGGTTTTTTCCTTTGGTCGGTTCACACCTTTGACAAATTCATACATGGATTTTCATTTGATACCCTATAGAGGTATGAGTAACCCGAGTCCTCGTAACTCTACTATAGATTTTGTCATGGGATCATATATTCATTAGACATCCACTTGAAGTGCTATAATTGAGTACTAGATGTTCCATCTTGCATGGGATGGGAGCCAATAGGAGTGAACATTAGATCTTATCTAGGAGATACTACTTACTATAAACGAGCCTTTTATGACTTGCTGGCTACGGATGGTGACTGGCGACCATGCCATTTATACTAGTGGCACAGGGATTTTTTTGAGCTGAGTATTTTTTGATAGGCATTCACAAGAAAATCCTGGAGTGGTATCGAGTAAATTGAGTACAACAACATATTGGTGTCATCCAAAGTATCCAGTGGAATGAGATATGGTACGCGTCAGAGAGCATGTGAGACATTTGACTTTGGACCCCAAATTAGACCATGGAGAGTACTAGAGAGTTATCTGAGTACCATCCTAAAGTTATGGGATGGATGAGACGATATAGTGGACTAGGTACCACTACAGATAATGGAGCATGGTATTTAATAGTGGTTCTTTCATGGATCACTATTACATGGTAGTCATAACGGCTAGTATAGTAGCGTGCAATAGGTCTCCATGGTAGAACACTATGGGATAGGGCCTGATTAGGCCATCTAGAGGCTGAGGTTGAGCTACATGTAGCCCAGGGATAGGTATAGGGCTAGGGACCAATTCAAGCAGGGAACCAAAAGTACATTCCCAAGTATAGGTTCGAGATGCATCCTATAGAGTAGGGTCCACTAATAGAACCATAGGTGTAGCCACATATTTTACCACTACAGTAGAGGGTACCACAACCATAGGTAAAGATACTTATGTTATAGAAAGTTGCGAGAACATTATGTACATATGATTGATATTTAACGAGTCCAATACATGGTCCACCATCACCACCCGAGAGAAGGTAGGGGGCATGGGGATGGAGTGGGGCTCGAATAGGGGCCACTATAGCCTAACATAAAGTCCTGGGTTTTAGAGCTATATCATCGGTTGATGAGCCATCGGTGGCTATTTTGAAACATGAAAGGAATAAGGACTTGCAACATGGTGATATAGCATTCACTATAGTACGAGACCTTGCAACAAAATGTAGATCGTGTGGCTCTGTAGATCGGGTTGGGTTGAGGTCATAGTTAAAGTACACCATGATAGAGAGGGATCGGGTGACATCTATGTAAGATCTACTCATGATAGAGAGGACCCAATGGGAGCCAAGAGGACTCGGTTACATGTAAATGTATCTAGGATTACATCAAAGTGTGATGTTATTCATCATGTAGCACTAGCATTTGGGACCTAGTTATTTATTATATGATTTTTCATCAGCCTATAGGTGAGACTGGGTATTACAAAGCTCTTTATCAAGTAGCAGATTATAGAGGCAAAGATGACCACTCCTTATATTCATATTGTAGGTAGCCGATCATGATCCAGATCACACGAGACCACCAAGATATACTAGATCGGTGAAAAATACTCCACCAATCCTATAGGACCCCTAAATTAACTAAGTACCTAAGGCATGAAGCTTGGTGGTACATGGAATTAGGGTATAAAGGCACACATGAAAGTAGTTCTTGGAGATGCATGAAGGCTCATGCCCAGGAAAGATGGATTTGGGACTTAGTGAGTTTTGGACAACAGGAAAGGATATGTTTAGGGAATGAATGAAAAAGTGACCAGATACATAGATATGGATAAGCTATGGAGACTTGTAGCTCAAGGAAAGGATATTCCAAGGAATCAATACGATTATCATGAAAGGATAAGGAGACAAGTTTGTTATGGATTATCTGGCACATGCATGCTAAGGAAACTTGATTAGGGGAAACAAATGATGACATTTAGCATGTTCTTGGGTAGTGGTAGGAAAATCATGAAAGCTTCCTTCAGACTTTTTCATGTAATGATGAGTGGTTAAGAGGAGATTCCTTCTGAGTTCCTCTTATATATGGTTTTACGAGACAAATTGAGAAGAGAAAGATAAATGTGCGTGTGACTATGAAAGTAAGAGAGGGAGATAGTAAAAGTGTGTAATGTGTGATGGTGAGCTCTGTAATGTGTCAAAGCTCTGCTACTATAAATATCTCCATACATGGAACTCTTTTGATGTAATCTTGGCTACTATACTTTGACTAATGAATATAATGAAGTGATTCTGAAGCACTTATGTGATGGATCTTGATCTGTACATTTCCTTTTATGTTCATGGGTGTATTACTAGTTTTCTTGATGATAATCATGATTTATTTCTACTTCCATTATAATATGATCATGTTATCCTATGTTCGATGCATTAGATTAGGAGTTAGTGCTTAAATCTAGTTGTCAAGAATGGGTGTGTTCATTCTTTATTTGTGCAACACCCCCTTATTAAGGAAGAACATTCTCACGAAGATCACATAAAGGAGGGGCTTGACACCTTCACGTACCTCGAGTGAGCTTCAGAGACTAGTCTAGATGGTGTGTCGGTATGCTTAGGGTTGATTGAAAAGCAAGAGGTAAATAGATACTATAGAGCTAGATTCTTTCACCTAGTCATAGGCCAGGAAGTCCTGGTGTTCACAAGAGTCAGGTTTGACCCTTATATGTATTTATTTTTTGTATATTCCTCGTGATGAACACACCATTTTTATCAGATGTATATGTATGTTTTTAGTATGCCTTGAGATGAACGTAAATTTTTAATTCATGGCCATGATGGCATAGTTTGTATTTGATGTATATCGAGACACTTTTTTATATGGACATTGATTATTTTGACATGGATATGATGATCATGGAATTTTGATGATATCACATTTTGATTTATGAGATAGCATGTTATTCCATGCTTTTAATTTTTTTATGTTGTGGAGGGGGGACAAAAATAGTCCCTATTTCCCAATTGATGATATTATATGATGTGATGTTAGCCTAGCATACATGTTGATTTTATTTCCATGATGATGTATCTTAGCATTTTATTGATGAGATGTGTAGATGTTAGATGTGATGATATTGAATTTGATGATGAAATGGTAATTCACAATGTATAAGAAACTAACACATTTACAAGCAATAATTAACCAAAACAACTTTATATACACTGAACAACACAACAAGAATTAATCTAATCAAGTAAAGACCGTACTAATCTAAGAAGCATGCAATATAAAACATGACACAAACAAGCAAACAAACAAAACCAAATGGAAACAAAAAAACAAGTAAGTAATACTATTTGTGTTTCGTGGGACATTTTCTAGGTGTTTTTAATTTTTATGAGGAAATGATATATTGTTTTTGGGTTTGTTTTGATAAACCTATTTGAATTTTTTTATTTTTTCTAAAATTTTCTAAAACTATAGACAAGAAAATGAAGATGTATGGATGTCCCTAATGATATATGGGAATGTATAAAGGTAAAATCCATACATATATACAATAATAGGATCATGTAGATCAAGGCCACAAAATATTGGCTCAAAAAGGATATCAAACATAGGTGAAACACTATTATGGGAAGAGGTAATCATGCCCCCAAGTGTGAGATGCTTATTAACAAATAATCCTACTATGGTGCTGAAAACCAGTTTTCACCAAAGGACTTGTCCAAAGTGCCACAATTGCATGGTTTACACTTGCGGATGAATTTTTTTCTCTTTGCTTTTTCTATTTATTTTTCTTATTTTTATAATTTTTTATTTTTGAAGGGACCCCATGCTTAGGTGTAAAAAAACTTGAGATGCATGGAATTCATGGGTTCCTAAAGTTCATCACCATCTATATACACAAGTTTGTATCCACCTGAACTAAACTTAGCAACCACAACATATGGTCCTAACAAGTTTGGTTAAAACTTACCTTTCTTCTCACAATCTTTCATGGTTTTGAACCGATTATCCTTAAGAACTATGTCTCCTACCTTAAACTGGTGAGGTATGATTCATTTTTTATAAATCCGTCGTACTTGATTCTGATACACTTTAAGATGATCTAGTGCATGGAGGCATATTTTATAAAATAAATCTATCTTGGATAGCCTATCCACTCTATATTCCTCATCTTTGTCTAGGTAGTCTCTCAAGGATATCCATAATGAGGGAAGCTCAATCTCCAAGGGTAGAATGGCTTCAGTGCCAAAGAAAAGAGAAGATGGTGTTGCACCTATTGGTGTGTGGATTGATGTCATGTAAGCCTCTAAAGATTCTAGTTACGGATGGTTTTGTTGACCATTTTATCCATGATGTGAATACGATTATTTTTGAGGCTTCTTCCTATCTATTAGCTTGAGGGAAATAAGGGGTTGACCATTTTTGTCAGATTTGGAAGCATTGGCACAATGCCTTCACTTGATTATTCTTGAAATAATTTCCATGATATTCCTATGATATCCAAAGTCACCATTTAGAGAACGATCATGGTGTCATAATGGGTTGCAAAGAATGTGTTGGAACATGTATTATATTTCTATGTTTTTGACATAGTAGACATTTTTGTACATACTTGATAGCAATCGGTTTCCATAGTATTCCAATAATAGTCTACTCTCAATAGTTTCTTAGTAAGAACCATTCCACTTATATTTTCCCTATATATTCCTTCATGTACCTCTTTAACCACTAATATATATTCTTCCAAGTTAAGAAAATGTAACAGATTCCCATCATAGCCTCGATGATAGAGAGTGCCCCCAAGTAGGGTATAATGGGCTATATGTTGGATAAGGTTATGTTTTTCAGAATGGGAAATGTTAGGAGGAAAGGTTCCATCATGTAGGTAATTATAGATATCAAGGTACTAGGGGGATAAGGGACCAACAACTTCACAAACCAAGTAAGATTCTTGCATGTCGTATGCCGATGTCATCAAATTTTCCATGAATAATGGCATGTCATTGTTACTTGATGGGATGCGTAACAAAGATCCAATTATGGAAATGGCATCCACCAAGTGATTATGTCCTTTAGGTATCTACTAGAAGGTGATTTTTACAAATAATTCCTTCAAATTATCAACTAGTTTCTTGTAAGGGATGATATTCTCATCCTTGACCTTATATTAATCGTTTACTTTATTGATGATCAATTTAGAATCACCTATAACATTAACCCATATGATATCCCATTGTATAATGATTTTCAATCCTACAATGAGGGCTTCATACTTAGCTATATTGTTAGTACATGGGAAGCCAAGTCTGAAAGCTTGAGGAATTAAATCACCTGTAGGAGTGATAAGAACCACTCTTTCTCTTGAACCATGAAATGGGAATGATCCATCAACATGTGTCTTCCATATAACAAATTATTCAATATAAATCATAGAAGAATTAGGAAGATCCATATTTAGTGGATCCATTCCTAGAAAAGGGGCTTTTGCTAGTTAGTCTACAAGTACTTTCATTTTGAATTATTTTTGGCTTAGGTATTCTATATCAAACTCACTAAGCAAGATGATCAAATTAGCCATCCTCCCAAAGAAGTGCAGTTTTAGATAGTAGGTACTTAAGTAGGTCAACTCTAGATATAATCTTGGTCTTGTGATTCAATAGATATAGGTTTTGGAATGCAAACACAATGACCCAACAAGCCTTTTCAATATGTGGATAGTTGATCTCATAAGAAATCAACATGTGACTAAGGTAATAGATGGATTCATATTTTTGATTCAGATCATATTGAGCTAGAAGAACACCTATATAAAATTGTGTAGTTGAGATATATATAGTAGGGGTTCACCGGTGTATGAAGTATAAGAATGGGTGGTTTGGTCAAATAATCCTTGAGTAAATTGAATGCTTATTGTTATTCAAGACCCTAATGGAAATCAACATATTTCTTGAGAATATGTGTAAAGTAATGAAATTTATCAGCAAGTTGGGATATAAATCTATGTATAGATTGGATCTTACCCTCTAAGCTGTGTAGCTTCTTGAGGTTTTTGGGATGAGGCATATTTGTGATAGCGGTGACCTTTGTTGGGTCCACTTTGATTCCTCTCCTTGAAACAATGAATCCTAGTAATTTTATTAATAGCACCCCAAAGACACTTCTTTGGGTTGAGCCTGACCTTGTAATCTCTTAGACATTGAAAGATACATCATATAATATTTGGATGTTCTTATCTAGTCATGAACTTTCCCAATATTTCATCAACATAGTCTTCCATTATATGATTCAACATGTAATGGAAGATGACATTCATGGTCTTTTGATAGGTTAAACATAAAATATTATGGCCAAAGGGCATGACTTGATAACATAATGTCCCCCATGGGGTAGTAAAATTAGTCTTATGTTGGTCTTCTTCTATAATTTTGATCTAGTTATAGCACGAAAATCCATTTGTGAGGGATAACTTTTCATATCCTATGATTGAATCGACAATCATCATGTCAATGTTGGAAAGAGGAAAATTATATTTAGGACATGCCTAGTTGATGTCCCTGAAATATGTGCAAATCTAAATATCAATGGGTTTCTTTTTCATAGGTACTATGTTAGATATCCATTTAAGTAGTCAATAAGTCTAATTAACCCTACATCTAACAATTTTTCCAGCTCCTCCTTGACCAAAAGTGTAACAACCACTTTTTAAGACTTAGAAATAAGGGAATTTTTTTCACATAATATTCTCTATTATAAATTAATATAATTCAGAACACACATTCCATTACCAGTCCATCTCATAAAAGAAAAACATATGCAACTTTAATGACTCGGTGAATCATCGATCTCTCATGATTAACTTTTTAAAGTATATAATATGTATACTTTAGTTCTCTTACCCATTAAGGGTCACTCAAGTGTTCTATCTAAGAATCATGTATGAATATTTTTAACATTATTCATATGAAATCCCGTAACTTAGACTAAGTGACATAAGACAATACAACAAGTAGCTTGCAATACTTTGACCAAATTTTTAAACATGTTTACCATGTTTATATTCCAAGACGACATACTCATCAAAAGTAATATTTCTTTAACCACACTCGTATTGTTATCTAGATTGGTCTTGTTTGACTACATGTCAACCATACTTGAGTCAAAGTTTCACAATAAATAAGGGAAACTTATATGCACTATGTGATGCTCGTTAAAACAACCCACTTGAGACCCAAGAAACAACCTAGGGTTAGTTAGGAAAATTATCGAATTTTTTTTTTTTTTAGAAGTGTCCACAACTAGGTTAAGAAAACAGTTGACACTAATAAGATCTAGAACTAGTTTAATCTACTAGAATATACTTCTCTTTTATTTGTATTAATTAGAGGTCACAAGGTCCAAATTCTAGGGTTAGAAGTTTCAATTAGGTTTAGGGGGTAAATTATCATTATACCCACTCTCTAATAGGCTCAGAGTTTCAACTTGATTTTTCTCACACTTAATGCATTCAAAATTTCCCTAAATTATTCCCATTGGATAGGAAATTTTCTCACCTTTCGATGATATAAAGAAGTCCTCCTAACTCCTTGTAAAACTCTAGTTATGGACCAGTGGACCTTAGGGGTCAAATTTTCCCAAAGGAGCGGGCCCAGGGATGAAAATTTTCCAAAGGGGATGGGTCGGCGGGTCACGGGAGACTTTGCCAATTTTTCTCTTGCATGGGGAAAAGATCCAAATTGCATCGTGCACCCACGGGTCCTTCAAGGACATGTGGCACCCAACAACCATGATGGGGAGAAAGGGAGAGGGAAGGATGGGGTGGCAGAAGTTTCCGGGACTTTTCAAAGAAAGGGAGGAAAAAGAAAGAATTTTTATGTGCGGGTCCGCGTGTCTGCGAAAGAGTCTTCTCGAGGTAGGGCGAGAGTGTGGGGCCGCGGGAGGAGAAACAAAAATTTTCCAAAATGAAAATTTCAAAAGGAAAAAGGTCACGAGGTTTTTCCCCTCCGCTAACACCCCATGTTGCCATGTGGCAATACCCGAAGGATATGAGATTGCGGGCCGATGGGGAGAAAAAGGTAAAATTTTCAAAAAATAAATAAAAAAGCCTAAGGAATAAAATGATGCCGTGCCTCTACAATTGCCTTGTGAGGACATGTGGTAGTCTCTGGTTGGTTGTGGGCCGGCAATGGAGAAAATTTAAAAAAATTTCCCCAAGATTTTTTTCAAAATTTTTCTAAGGATTTTAATAGGAATTTTTCAAGCCGTGGGCCTACCAAGGAAAATTTTCCCAAATTTTCCCGTCAAGGAAGGAAAAATTCAAAGAGCCATAACTTTTTCTAAAAGCTCGGTTTTAGGAAAACGAGGACTTTCTCGGAAATATCTCGACGCCATATTTGCACATAAATAATCAATTTTACATTTTGATAAAGTTTGAGGTGTCATTTTTAAGAAAACGTTTAGCAGGATTTTAAAAAAGCGACTAGTAATTTTTAACTTATCAATTTGGTTCAATTTCATCTCCTCCTTCACTCAACATGCCAACAAGCATGGAGGATTATTCTGAGAAGGATTTAGGATGATCTAGGAAGATAAATTTGCTCAATTGATTCCAATTTGAATTTTTCCAACAATTGACAAAAAATGGCTGTAAAATGATAGGGAACGGTTTAGGCCCGTTTTTTGCAAGGTTTGTAAATGATTTCCTTAAGTGTTTTCTTAAATTTGAGTTCCTTGATAATATAGCATGCTAAATTTTAATTTTTCCAAGTTGATTATTATGTGAAGGCCTGAACTCTACATTTTAATTAAATTTATTTGCCAGTTTTAAAAATTTACAATGAGATCAAATTAAAAGAGGTCCATCTAAATTTTCATCATTCAAGTATGGAATTTCATTTCTAATCTAATCTAATACATTTAGTTGTTTTAAACAAACCATTCTAAATCAAAATGCAATACTGAATTCCATTTTACACATTTCCAAAGATACAAAATACTGTATTATTTCCACATACATTTCTTCCTTTCAAATCATAGATTCCAACACATTGATACAACCCGATTTAACTTAACAATACAATTTGGAAAGAACATTTCATTCATTCATTGGTTTCCATGTTGATTAATATGTGCAAGCCCAAACTCGACATTTTAATTAAATTTATTTACGAGTATTAAAAGTTTACAATGAGATCAAATTAAAAGATGTCCATTTAACTTTTCATCATTCAAGTATGGAATTTCATTTCTAATCTAATCTATTACATTCAGTTGTTTTTAAACAAACCATTCTAAATCAAAATTTAATACTGAATTCCATTTTAGAAATTTCCAAAGATAAAAAATATTGTATTATTTCCACATTCATTTCTTCCTTTCAAACCATAGATTCCAAAACATTGATATAATCATATTTAGCTTAACAATACAATTTGGAAAGAACATTTCATTCATTCATTGGTTTCCAAAGATAATTTATATAACTTATTTCTTTTATTCCTTCAAATTTCATCATACGTATACATACAGAATAGTACATTCTCTTCTAACGTGTTCCTTTATTTTAAAGAGAAATTTCATTACATTTAAAAATCAGATTTCAATTTCTTTATTTTAAATAAATAGAAAAGAGTACAAATATCTTTCGTAATTCGAATATAAAACTTTCAAAACCAATTAAAAACATCTTCTCTTCATAAATTACATTACAATTTCATCCACATCTAAGTGGGAAAGGTTACAAATGAATTTGTTTCACAAGGACTCGGCAAAACCTGTCTTCTTCTACTCTAGAACAACAACATGCAAGCTTCCTTTTTCTTACAATTTGATCACAACAAATTTTGGGGAAAGGAAATTCTCTCCACCCAACTAAGTCATCCAATGAAAGGAGAATCCATCATTCATCATTGGCCCCCGAGCCCTAACCACAATACAATAAGAAATAGATAACAACCCATGGAAACAACAAGATTCCACAACACAAAAATTCTTTCAAGATGAATATTCAAATTTAAAAACATATTTTAACACAAGACAACAGTTTATAATTACATTTGAAAACATTCAAAACAACACTCAGCTTGATCGTGCAAGACAAATGAGCAAGGACTATGGGAGAATCTACTTATGCCTCCCAATGGGAACCTGGGCATCCACCTGTAACAAACTCGCCAATAAAATTTCACCACACATATCCTTATGCTCCCCAAAATCCCTCCTTATGACCCCACATATTTCCTTATGCCCCCCCGCAAAGTAAGAAATTCAATCTATTTATTTTCCATGGTGGATCCCAAACCCAAACTCCTCAACAAAATATGATTCTACTGGCATTCCCTTATGCCCCCCACATGGATTCCCATATCCTTCTCCTACACCATCCCTATGGCAGTCTACCCAAACATCCAAAAATAACAAAACATACACCATTAACATAAATAAAAAAGAAAATAACATTATGAGAGAAGAACTCAGATCCTACCTCTTCATTGTAATTTTTGTTTCCAAACAGCAAGCTTCAATGCCAAAACACAGTCCCAAAACAGTAATTCCAAGTCTAAAATTATCTCCTATATCCTCCAAATTCCACAAGAGCTCCAAACGGAAAAAAATGTTCCCCAAAGAAGTATGCAAGAAGATTCAACAACCCAAAACAAGCAAGGAGTTTGAATTTTTATAGAAGAGGGAAGAAAAGAGGATGATGTGGATCCATGTAGGATGCCACATCACACATCCTCAACTCCTACATAAAAGAAAATTTTTCATTCTCCCAATCACAATAAAGAGGAGGGTGAAAATATGACAAATTTACTTGCACACTCCAAAAGCCCACACCCCAAAGGACTGAATTAAAGAAATTGTAATAAGAGTATAATAAAAACTTGCAACATGATTAATAAAAAGCCATTAAAAGATCTAAAATCAACCTCAGTAACCATAGGTATGGTTGGTAAAGAAAATTAAGAGGTATGGGACAAGTTTTACTTGTCTCATAAGCCTCCAAAAATAGCCCCCAAGGACAAATTTGAATTTCCAAGGAGGTGGAGTGTTTCATACTCTAAAATCTGACTTACACAACTCTTACACAATTCTTACACATCCCTTACATATTTAATACAAGGATCCAACAACTTCCATTATTACTTTCCCATATCCCAATTTGATTTATTTAACTTTTAACCATATGTTTTCTCACATTAATTCTCCACAACTTAATTAAATAAAATAAAGGGACACATCACTAATAAAATACATACAACAATAATAAAAAGTAACCACATTAATAAAATACACAAAACCCATGGTCACATATAAAGGTAATCCCCCATGGGAATCCCTAACAAAATACAACACACACACACAAAACATGTTGCCATGGTGACCTTGTTGAATTCACCTAGAATTCCATTGTGGTTGGTCTCCAATCCCCGATGTTTGTTGTGATATTTAACCTATAAAACACAAATACCTCCTTTGGCCTCATGGCCATATCAGAACATCCAAAATACATATATAAATAAAATTCCAAAATCATCTATATAAAAGAATCACAACAACATCAAGGTAACAACTATATCATTTGCAATTTATATCAACAACTATATCATCATCATGTAATGTCCATTTTCTACGTCTACTCACAATATCTCCATGTCAAATAGTATATCATTATCCACATATGAAGTGTCTCTAATAATCATCATGCATCATAACCAAATCAAGATCAACAATAATCCATGATCAAATGTCTAACATCATACTAAATCAAAATCATAATAATGTCCATAATGTAATCAACAATATCAAAATAAGCATCAAAGGTGTCAAAGGGAAGTGGGCACTACATCCCCCTCCCCTTAGACTCGACTTCCTCCTAGAAGTCACTGGAAAAAATGTGGAAAATGAACTTGTAATGAAGTAGCATCCTCCCATGTAGCTGCAGTCTCATCATATCTGTCCCACTGCACCCGAACCTGATCAACCTCTCTTCCTCGAAGGCCCAAGGTCCTATAATCTAGGATGTGAATGAGCTCTACCATCACCTACCCTTGATCTTGTACCTATAATGATGTCCAATCTAGAACATGAGAAGGATCTATAATATATCTCCGAGAACTAAAACATGAAAAACATCATGTATGCGAGACAAGATGGGTGGCAATGCTAGATGGTAGGCCAAAGGGCCGATACGCTCCAAGATCTCAAAAGGACCAATGAATCTAGGAGCTAACTTAGAACCTTTTCCATAATGGATAGGGCTCTTGTGTGGCCTAACACAAATGAACACCTTCATGCCCACATCAAAACTATGGTCAATCCTATGATGATCTACATACTTCTTCTGCATGTCTTGTGCCTCCTGTAATCTCTACCTGATCAACACCACCTACTACTCCATGTCCTATAGAAGAGCTAGTCCAAGAGATACTCTTTCCTCTAACCTGTTCCAGCTAAGATGTGTCCTAAACTCTCTACCATACAAATCCTGAAAAGGAACCATGCCTATGGAACTCTGAAAACTATTATTGCAAGTAAAATCCACTAAGTACAAGTACTCCTCCCATTTAGACTGCTGATCCATCACATACATCCTGAGCATGTCTTCTAAAATATGATTCATCCTCTCGGTTTTCCATCTGTCTTGGGGTGATATGTTGTGCTGAAGTTGATTCTCGTCTCAAGGACATACTTCATGGTAGTCCAAAAATGGGAAGTGTACAAAGGATCGCATCACAAATGATCTTCTGCGGAATCTCATACAACCCGACAATATCATCTAAATACACTGTGTAACTACTCTAGCTATATAAGTGGTCTTCACTAGAGAAAAGTGAGCCACTTTTGGTAATTTATCAACCGTGACCATAATGGCATCGTGGTGATATCTCAACATTAGTAGCCCAATAATGAAGTGCATGGAAATGGTGTACCACTTCCATTCCGGTATAGCATGAGGATAAAGAAGGCCACTGGATGTTGATGCTCATCCTTAACTCTCTCGGCACTCTAAAAATTATGATACAAACTAGGCCACATCTCTACAAATACCTCTTTAATGACACAACTATCTCAAGGTGGCGTGCATCTTCTTCACCCCAGGATGGGCTGAATAGGGTGCATGATGTGCCTCTACCAAGATGTTCTACCTCAAGCCTCCATCTCTAAGAACATAAATCTAGCCTCTGTGCCTAAGAAGACCATTTTCCTCTAAGATAAAATCATAAAAATTCCCCTCAACTGGTCTACGATACTTGATCTCTACTCGAATTGTAATGTGTAGAAGCTATTAACAAGAAGCTTCTAAAGAATCCTACTCTGCAAATCTATGCTCACCGAGGTGGCCATAGCCACATGTTTCTGCTCTACCGAGAGAATCTACTACCACATTCTCCTTCCCCTTTACATGTTCTATCTCCATGTCATACTCACAAAGAAACCGCATCAAATGCCCCTGATGAACGTTGAGATTGGGCTACATGAAGAGGTGGCAAAGACTCAAATGATCGGTCCTAAGTGTCAATATTCTCGCTAAGAAGAAAGTACCTCCATCAAACCAAGGCATGCACAACTACCACAAGTTCAAGATCATGGGTCGAGATAATTAAGCTTGTGATCTTTTAGTTTGTGAGACTTAAAAGCCACTACTCTGTCATTTCGCATAAACACACATCATAGTCCCCGCCAAGAAGCATCCCTACTGAGATGAAAAACTCACCCCGTGGATCCGGTGCTACAAGAATAGGTGTTGTACCGTGGCACTCCTTCAGTTTCTTGAAGGCCTACTCACATCTATCTCGACAAAAAAACTTCTTCCCTTTCCTCTCAAGGGAATTCATAGGGTACACAATGCGAGAGAAGTCCGAACAAATCTCTTGTAGTATCCTACTAATCCCTTGAAGTTGTGCACCTCGATCACCATAGTGGGTGTTGGCCAATCCATAATGGCTTTAATCTTGGAAGGATTGATGGTGATACCTTCCCTAGAAATTATATGCACCAAGTCTTTGCACCTCTGTCGGAAAGAAATCACACTTCTCCAAGTTCCCATAAATATTTTACTCTTGAAGAAACTAAAGAACCTAACAAAGGTTCCCCTCATGCTCCTCATGCGTACATGAGTATATCAAAATGCCATCTAGGAAGATGAGCACGAAGTGATCTAAGAAGGTCCTGAATACCTAATTCATCAATCTCATGAACACTACGGGGGCATTAGTCAAACAAAAAGGCACCACTGTGAACTCATGGTGCCCATATCTCATGTGGAAAGTGATCTTATGAATGTCTACCTCTGAAATCCTCAGCTAATGGTATCCTGACTTAAGATCAATCTTAGAGAAAATTGTGGCTTGCTTCATTTTATCAAACAAGTCATCAATATGAGGAAGAGGATAATAGTTCTTGTTCGTTACCTTGTTCAGCCTGGTGGTAATCAATACAAAACCACAAGGATCCATCCTTCTTCTTCACATATATCACCTGGTGTACCCTAAGGGGATACACTAGGATAGATAAGGCCTCTTTCTCCAAAAGGCCCTCAAGTTATAACTTGAGCTCACGAGCTACGGGGTGGTCATCGATAAGGTGCTCATGAGATAGGCTCTGCTCTAGGAACTAGATCTATATGAAAATCAATCTCACGTGGGGTGGTAACCCAAAGAGATTCCAGGGAAAGAAATCTACAAAATCTCTCAAGATGGGGTGATCATCTAGCGGTGGTCTACTAGACCCATCCTCCGATCTGTCACCAATTGTAATAACACACATCCGACAACCCCATCACACACACTTCTTAAGCTACATAGTGGATATGGTACGAATAGAAATGGGTCTCTTGACCCCGTAATCACTAACTCAACTCCCAAATCATTTGCACAAGATATAGTCTTGTGGTAACAATCCATCCTGGCCCTGTGTGCAGATAACCAATCCATACCCAAAATGACTCCATATGAGCCCAAAGGAAGGATACAAAGATCTAAGGTAGTGGTGAAAGGTCCCAAATCCACTACACACTCCTTAACTAAGGATTCTACAGAGATATTGGCTCCAAAATCCATCTCGACATCCCAACTAAGACCCTGCCTAACTACCACTAGCCTGCATTACTCTACTAAAGATGGTGCAATGAAAGAATCAGAAGAACCAGAATCAAACAATATAGAGGTAGGAATACCCCCAATGTTACCCGTGGTCTCAACGACTATTCTTTGATGCTCTTCTGGTAGTTCTTAACCGCATTTGCATAAATCATGTGGTTGCTTCTCATGTCACCAACAGTCGGCTCTAAGATCTGTGTCTTACCCTTGTTATTAGGGTTATGTGGCTAGTCTCTACAAAAGTTTCTAGTAATACCACAACCAAAACATCCTCCTGATCCTCCCCAATGAGTAGCACCTCCAGCAGTGCTCGG
The DNA here is from genome assembly GCA_018340775.1 of Taxus wallichiana var. yunnanensis. Lineage (NCBI taxonomy): Eukaryota > Viridiplantae > Streptophyta > Pinopsida > Cupressales > Taxaceae > Taxus > Taxus wallichiana. Next base: position 96,777,018 of record CM031239.1, on the reverse strand, counting down.
AAGTCTGTGGCATGGATCCTTATGATCTAGCTGTGGTCTATTGAGATCTCTTCTAGCGAGCTCCCATTGACTGAGCTCTAGGTCCACCTTGTGTCTTGATGGGACCCTCAGTAGGAGGCCCCATACTTAGACCTCTCTGTGCATCAACTCTCTGAGGAGGTCTAGGAGGTGGGTAGGAATGCCATTGCTGTGGCCTAAACGATGATTTGTGCCAAACCCCGTCCACCATGAGGAAGGGGTAATGATCCCCTTGATCCACTATCCTACACGTTTTGTATTTGGCTCCTGACTCGGTCTCTAGCCTACTGGGTCTTTCCCCAAGTCTCCTCTACTATGTAGGCCTTCTCGACGGCCTCTGCTAATGTCTGTGGGAAGTGGATCCACACTACACCTCCAATGTCTAGATTCAGACCCCAGATGAGCCTATGAATCAACACCTACTCATCCTACATATACTCAACATACTGGAGTAGATCCAAAAAACCACTCTCATACTCCATCTTTGAAAGAGATTCTGTCGGAGGTCATAGAACTCGTTGATCCTCTCGTGTGTGAACCTCCATGAAAAATACTTGCTCCTAAATATCTCCTCAAATAGCTCTTAGGTCACTATCTTAGAATCAACATGGAGCTTCGCTCCTCCTGTCCTCCACCATACTCATACTCCATCCCTCAGTAGGTGGATCACAACATGAGCTTTCATGTTTCTTGAACAAGGAAAAAGCTTGAAGTAACTACTCAAGCTCACTAACAAGGCCTCTTCCTGAAATCCACCTGTGTCACCTGAGTAATGTGATGGCGAAGCTTTAGGATCTCTACGATGTGATCTATAGCTATGGTCTAACGCAACTTCAGGCCTCTCGTGTGCTCATCCCTAAGCCTAGGGCTTTAAGACCTCTCTCTATGCTCTAAAACTCTATCACCCTGTCCCTCGGTGGTGACTCTTCCCTCACTAAATTTGCATGGGAGTTCTCTCCTCTATGCTCCTTGTGGATTCAAGGAGATACCTAACCCTCAATGGAAGGGGCTCTGTCCACATGACTAGATGCATGTCTTCCTCCTAATCCTCCGTGTATAGTGGAATTAAAATCCTAAAGAGTCTACAAAATATGGGGTAGGATGGCTGCTACACCTTGATCTAGTGGAGGTGGTGGTGGTGGTAAGTCCGAGTCTCTGTGAAAATTATCCTCACCCTTTCGTGCCTCTTGCATAGACCAAAGCGAGAGTTAGTTCATTTTTCTAAGTTTTACACAACTTCCATGTTTACTAAAATATAAAAATTCTAACTAAGTTGTTTTCTAGATTTAAAAGTGTGCTAGGTTTAAGTTTCATGTCCCAAGTTTTCTAGTGTGCCCAATGGTCCAAGATTTTGAACCACTACTCTGATACTAAGTGTGATTCCCATTAAAACAACCCACTTGAGACCCAAGAAACAACCTAGGGTTAGTTAGGAAAATTATGGAATAATTTTTTTGTTTAGAAGTGTCCACAACAAGGTTACAAGAAAACGGTTGACACTAACAGGTTTTGGAACAAGTTTAATCTACTAAAACATACTTCTCTTTTATTTGTATTAATCAGAGGTCACAAGGTCCAAATTCTAGGGTTAGAAGTTTCAATTAGGTTTAGAGGGTAAATTATCACCATACCCACTCTCTAACAGGCTCATAGTTTCAACTTGATTTTTCTCATACTTAAATCATTCAAAATTTCTCTAAATATTTCCCATTGGATAGGAAATTTTCTCACCTTTCCGATGATATAAAGAAGTCCTCTTAACTCCTAGTAAAACTCTAGTTAGGGACCAACGGACCTTAGGGGTCAAATTTTCCCAAAGGAGTGGGGCTAGGGATGAAAAATTTCCAAAGGGGACAGTCGGCAGGTCACGGGAGACTTTTCCAATTTTTATCTTGCACGGGAAAAGATCCAAATTGAATCGCATGCCCATGGGTGCTGTCAGGGACATGTGGCACCCAACAACCATGGCGGGGAGAAAGTGAGAGGGAAGGACGAGGCAAAGTGGATGTTTCGAGGAATTTTCACCGAAGGGGAAAAAGAAAGAAATTTGACATGCGGATTCACGCGTCAGTAGAAGAGTCTTCTCTAAGGTAGGGTGGAAGTGCGGGGCCACAAGAGGAGAAATAAAAATTTCAAAAATGAAAATTTCAAAAGGAAAAAGGTTACGAGGGTTCCTCTCCCTCCATTAACACCCCATGTTGTCATGTGTCGGTACCCAAAGGATATAGGATTGCGGGCCAACGGGGAGAAAAGGTAAATTTTTTAAAAAATTTAAAATAGTCTAAGGAAGAAAATGATGCCGCACCTCCGGTATTGCCTTACGAGGACACATGGTAGTCTTTGATTGTTTGCGAGCCAACGGAGGAAATTTTAAAAATTTCCCCAAAGAATTTTTTCAAAATTTTTCTAAGGATTTTAACGGGAATTTTTAGGCGGCGGGCCTGCCAGGGAAAATTTTCTCAAATTTTCCCGCCAAGGAAAGAAAACTTCAAAGAGCCATAAATTTTTCTAAAAAGCTTAGTTTTAGGAAAACAAGGACTTTTGGAAATTTCTCGATACCATCTTTTCACATAAATCATCAATTTTACATTTCGATAAAGTTTGAGGTGTCATTTTTAAGAAAACGTTTAATGTGCTTTTAAAAAAACAAGCTGGTAATTTTTAACTTATCAATTTGGCTCAATTTCATCTCCTCCTTCACTCAACATGCCAAAAAAGCATGGAGGATTATTCTGAGAAGGATTTAGGATGATCTAGGAAGATAAATTTGCTCAATTGATTCCAATTTGAATTTTGCCAACAATTGATAGAAAATGGCTGCAAAATGATAGTGAAAGGTTTAGGCCAAATTTTGGCAAGGTTTGTAAATGATTTCCTTAAATTTTTCATCAACTTAAGTTCCTTAATAATATAGCATGCTAAATTTTAATGTTTCAATGTTGATTAATATGTGCAGGCCCGAACTGTACATTTTAATTAAATTTATTTACCAGTATTAAAAGTTTACAATGAGATCAAATTAAAAGAGGTCCATTTAACTTTTCATCATTCAAGTATGGAATTTCATTTTTAATCTAATCTATTACATTTAGTTGTTTTTAAACAAACCATTATAAATCAAAATGTAATACTGGATTCCATTTTAGACATTTCCAAAGATACAAAATATTGTATTATTTCCACATTCATTTCTTCCTTTCAAACCATAGATTCCAACACATTGATATAATCCAATTTAACTTAACAATACAATTTGGGAAGAACATTTCATTCTCTCATTGGTTTCCAAAGACAATTTATATAACTTATTTCTTTTATTCCTTCAAATTTCATCATACAGAACTGCATAATAGAATATTACATTCTCTTCTCACGTGTTCCTTTATTTTAAAGAGAAATTTCATTACATTTAAAAATCATATTTCAATTTCTTTATTTTAAATAAATAGAAAAGAGTACAAATATATTTCGTAATTCGAATATAAAACTTACACAACCAATTACAAACATCTTCTCTTCACAAATTACATTACAATTTCATCCACATCTAAGTGGGAAAGGTTCCAAATGAATTTGTTTCACAAGGGACTGGCAAAACTGTCTTCTTCTGCTCTAGAAAAACAACATGCAAGCTTCCTTTTTTCTTCCAATTTGATCACAACAAAGGTTAGGGAAAGGAAATTCTCTCCACCCAACTAAGTCATCTAATGGAAGGAGAATCCATCCTTCATCATTGGCCCCCGAGCCCCAACCGCAATGCAATAAGAAATAGATTACAACCCATGACAACAACAGGATTCCACAACACATCAAATTCTTTCAAGATGCATATTAAAATTTAAAAACATAGTTTAACACAAGACAATAGTTTACAATTACATTTGAAAACATTCAAAACAACACTCAGGCTTGATCATGCAAGCCAAATGAGCAAGGACTATGGGGGAAGTTACTTATGCCTCCCAATGGGAATTAGGCATCCACTGTAATAAACTACCAATAAAATTTCACCACACATATCCTTATGCCCCCACAGATTTCCTTATGCCCCCTCCCCCACAAAGTAAGAAATTCAAGCTATTTATTTTCCATGGTGGATCCCAAACCCAAACTCCCTCCACAAAATATGATGCCACCGGCATTCCCTTATGCCCCCCACATGGATTCCTTGTAGCCTTCTACTACACTATCCCTATGGTAGTCTACCCAAACATCCAACAAATAACAAAACATACACCATTAACACAAATAAAAAAAGAAAATAACAGTATAAGAGAAGAACTCAGCTCCTACCTCTTCATTATAGTTTTTTTTTTTAAACAAAGCAACCTTCAATGCCAAAAAAAAGTCCCAAAACAACATTGCCAAGTGTGAAATTATCTTCAATCTCCTCCAAAATCCATAATAGCTCCAAACAGCAAAAAAAATACGTCCCCAAAGAAGTATGCAAAAAGATTCAACAACCCAAAACAAGCAAGGAGTTTAAATTTTATAGAAGAGGGAAGAAAAGAGGATGATGTGGAACCATGTAGGATGCCACATCACACATCCTCAAATCCTACACAAAAAAGAAAAATTTCATTCTTCCAAGCACAATAAAGAGGTGGGTGAAAATATGACAAATTTACTTATACACTCCAAAAGCCCACACCCCAAAGGACTGAATTAAAGAAATTGTAAGAAGAGTGCAATAAAAACTTGCAACATGATTAATAAAAATGCATTAAAAATATCTAAAATCAAACTTCCAACCATAGGTATGGTTGGTAAATAAACTTAAGAGGTATGGGACAAGTTTTACTTGTCCCACAAGCCTCCAAAACAACCCCCAAGGACAAATTCGAATTTTCAAGGAGGTGGAGTGTTTCATACTCCAAAATATGACTTACACAACTCTTACACAATTCTTACACATCCCTTACATATTTAATACAAGGATCCAACAACTTCCATTATTACTTTCACATATCCCAATTTGGTTCATTTAACTTTTAATCATATGTTTTCTCACATTAATTCTCCAAAACTTAATTAAATAAAAGAAAGGGACACATCACTAATAAAATACATACAACAATAATAAAAAGTAACCACATTAATAAAATACACAAAACCCATGGTCACATATAAAGGTAATCCCCCATGGGAATCCCTAACAAAATACAACACACACACAAAAACATGTTGCCATGGTGACCTTGTTGAATTCACCTAGAATTCCATTGTGGTTGGTCTCCAATCCCCTAATGTTTGTTGTGATATTTAACCTACAAAACACAAATACCTCCTTCGGCCTCATGGCCATATCAGAACATCCAAAATAGATATAAATAAAATTCCAAACTCATCTATATAAAATAATCACAACAACATCAAGGTAACAACTATATCATTTGCAATTTATATCAACAACTATATCATTTGAAATTTATATCAACAACTATATCATCTTCATGTAATCTCCATTTTCTATGTCTACTCACAATATCTCTATGTCAAATAGTATATCATCATCCACATATGAAGTGTCTCTAATAATCATCATACATCATAACCAAATCAAGATAAACAATAATCCATGATCAAATGTCTAACATCATACTAAATCAAAATCATAATAATGTCCATAATGTAATCAACAGTATCAAAATAAGCATCAAAAAGTGTCAAAGGGAAGTGGGCACTACACACTAGTGTGGAAGACTACTTGTGGTGACTAAGGATACATATATATGCTTAATCAAAATTTTGTTGATTAGGTGTGTTTAGATACCTTAAGTCAACATTTGTTGACCACTACACTAGTACATGTCCCTATCTATGTTTAAAGTAGAACTATGAACTGAATTTCTACTTATGTAAATTGAGTTAATTGAACTAAGTGGGGTGTTGGAGCATATATGGTAGCATCATAGTATCTTCGTAATGACTCACGTCATTATGAGAGTACTCTACCACAGCCCCTATATTCGAACAACCTCTAAGTTTCTTAAACTAACAAACATACTTAGTAACATTAGATTATTAACCCTTCAAAATTTTCTCTAGATTAATTTATCATTAAACAACACACCTAAATCCTCACTAAGAACAATGGATCCAAATAAGGATCAAAGATGTACTTTTATAACAATTGAAGGTATGCAAACTAAATTTGTGTTCATACATATGAACACTTCAATCTTAACCATTATATTCATTTATCGATATATCTGAATTCAATAATAAGTAAGTAAGATCATTAAGTGTTCTTACTACAGTTAACATTGTAAACAATCTTCATTGAAAAATTATACATTAGACTTAGTTATAACATATTATTTAAATTCATCTTTTTAATTCTTTTTAGCTTTCACATTTCCATCTGTTGATTACAATTAAGAGCATACAACCAATCATCCTTTCTTATTTAAACTTAAATACTCGACTATAAAACATACATAGTTCTGATTTAATGATAAAAGTATCTTTTTCTTTCTTATTAAGGACTATAGTCCTAATAGTGAAATCCAAAAACATAAGGTTTATATTCATAAAATAATGCCACATTCATCTCTATAATTATCTCTATAATCATCTTAGTTATATCATTTTCTAAATTAAATGAACCAAAAGTATATATATATAGTCCCTTATACAAGCATTAATCTATACCTTAGATTCCATTAAGCTATGCTTGTTAAATTTTAAGTACATTAATAAAATACATGCATGCATATTAATAATTTAGGAATATTAAAAAATCTAAGTCATATAAGACTTTAGAATAAATCAGAAATCATCAACCACCTTCACGAAAATTCACATATCAAAAGAGAGAGGTAACTTTATTCCGAACTTATTTGATATTCCAAAAGTTTACAAGAAGCATCTTTCCTCATTGCAGAACAAATTTTAATATATCTTCAATTTTTGTTTCCAAAAATTCATTTCAAGATAATCTCAATACAAAAGCACTGAATGAAGGAAATGATTTCATTAATAAAACAAATGTAACCTTTTATAATTCTTTCTCCTTTAAATTTTCATGAATTCCATTTGCAAAATTGTTAGCATGAGTCAATTCACAAGAACTAAGCATGATAAGTGTTATAACTTTAAAACAATATACTTTTATCTAACCATTTTGTAAAAGAAATCCCGATTTTAAGAAAAGGTTCCAAGTACATAAAAGAAGACCATCAAATAAACTATCCAAAAATCCTCCATTCTATAATATATAAGAAATCAAGAAATCAATTTAAATACCAATTGCCCGTATAAGAAGTTAAACAATTCATCATAATTTAATTCTATCTAAGTCACAAAGTAATGACAATAATTTCAGCATGATAACATTCAACTACAACTAATTAAGAAAAGACATAATTTAAGCCTTGTTCTATTTACATTGGTTTCCATTTAATTCACCAAGCAATCTCCACTTAAAACATAGTTAGTTCCCAATCAATCAAACAAAAGGAAGTGATCTAGAAACACAATGTTTAGATAAGATCATAATATTATTCGACTAAAAAAATCACTATTATATAAAAATAAAAGGATTGATATAAACTCTAATGATCTAGCATGGACAACAATTTTCCTAATAACATTGCTATCAATATTCCTAGCTCTATCCAAAATTATACTTAGCAAAGAATAATCTCGATAATACAAAATAAAAACACTGTATAATCTACAAGATAAATTCTCAAGTATTCACAAGACAAAAAAACATACATTAAAGAGTTCTAGAAGGATCTACCATTACACAAGCTAAGTTCCAAAACCTATTTGATCCAAAACATAACCATCATAGTCATGCATCATAATAAGTGATCAACAATGGGATGCTCAAAATTTTCTACATTCTAACCAAAGGAGAATGCAAACTGAATGGTTTCAAAGAACCAAAAACGCAGAGCACAGTCTTACCTAGATGACCAACAACCAAGTTTAAGAAATGAAAACTTCCTTAATAGTGACCAAAATAGGCTTCACGTATTCCAATTTTTTAAAACAAACTCGATTATGAACCAGTAACCATGCTCGGACCTATAAAATATACCAAAGATGCAAGAATAGTCTCAAAGATATGTTTTGCAAGTTCCAACACAAAAAAATCATGCAACCATCATTAAGGAAATGATGATGATCCAAATTAAAAGAAACTCCATGAAAACAAGAACTGTTTCCAACTCACATTACTCCATACATGATGTTCAAGAAAATAGTCCATTAAAAGGTCAAAAACTAAAGAAAATGAACCCAACTCCATAAACTTTGAGCTAACCCAAGAAGGGTATTCAAGCTATGAAAAATGAGCCCACAAAAGTGATGGAGAAAGAGTATTACCAGTCTCTATATATTTTTGAAACATTTTCACCTAGATAGGACATAAAACTACAAACTGAAACTTAAGAAGACAGAAATAGGAAGCTCATTGTTGACCTAACAACATGCACTTACAGTGCTCAAAACCACCTTTGAAAATACCCATTCAGGGTTGAGCACGATCCTTTTAAAACAAAATATCAAAATATCTGAATACATCTTAAGCCGAAATGAAGGTCAATAAACCGAAACCAAATCCCAAAACATGCCTACAAGAACAAGTCGACCATCATATGGATAATACAACCAAAATGAAAAACCTTCAAACCCAATAGAGGTTCCAAAAATAGGCATAATTTATTCTATGAACAAAGTCAACCTAACAATTGTTAAACCAACCCCAGTTTTACAATGACTAGGTGAGTTCCATATATCAAGAAACTTAAAACTGAATCCCTACAAAAATGCACAAACACCAAAGGATACAACAAAGTGACATTTTATCAAAGAAGAATCCCTTGAGAATTCATACACAATTTTCCAAATAAGAAACACAATTTTTTTCCAACTCCATTTGAAACCTAGACTCATTAAAATATTCAATTTGGCAAAACTATTCTTATCTAGGAAACCATGTCCAAAATAAATACACACAAAAGTAAAAGAAACAATAAACTATTCCATAAACAATTCTCAAATACATTTTCATGAAGAGTCATGTCCTTTTAATGATATATGGCATATCATCCGGTAGTGCTCCTACATTATGTTCCTTACTTAAATCCTTCCAACATAGCTCCCATAGAAAGATTTCCAACAAAAATGCCAAAGAAATCCACTGAAAGTTTTCCCATTTTCTGTTTATAGTTCCAATGACCAAAATTTTCCATTATTTCCACCATGCAAGGGCGAATTCAAACATGCAACTGAATTGAATTGAGATCTCAAAAAATGAAAATACTACATACAGAGCTAAGAATCTCAAAAAATATGAATGCACAATGAAAACAAATGGTTTATCTTTCCTCCAACCCATTCTACTATTCCCTAGGAGGTTTTTCTCGAGTTCCCTCTAAAAACTCCCTCCTAGTCTTATCCTCTGTTAGTCATAACTAACAGTCCAAAAACTTCATTCACCACAAATAGCACTATTGCCATTTCAAGAAATTTCTAACTTCCCCAATCCTTAGCCAAGTTTATTTGTACTTAAAATTAAATGGAACATTTAAAACTTGTGATGCATTTGGTATGGTGCCACCACCATCCAAATCTATTTTCTAACAAAGGAAACCCCAATACCATACGTTAGGTGAATGTCTAATAAATTAGGTCCTAATAATTATAGTTTAGAAACCATAGCTTAGAACCTTATGAGTAGTTCGAAATAGATTAGGATTAATTAGTGTCCAACTTAGGATAGTTCCCATTATCCCTTTTAGTATTTAATCAATATAAAGAATAAATCAACTTAAAAGGAGCGATAACTAGATCGTACCAAGACAAGAACTTAGATACTAATAAAACACCATGATAAATAAGATGAAAGAAATTAATCGAATAACTTTACATAAAAAATTTTACAAAAAATGAGTAGAAATATCATATATTATTATGGAACTCAATGAAATACAATGAGAATGTTCCTTGCTTATATAGGAAAGGAATAACAATCTATGAACTAGTCAAGGTCCTAGATCAAGCCATAAATCAAGGAAAGAACTAGTCATCAAAGAACTAGTTAAGTCAATAGATTTAGGAAATAATTAGACATTAATGATCTAGTCAATACCATAGATCAAGGAAAGAACTAGTCAACACCATAGATCAAGAAAATAACTATACCTAACAACTAGATAATATCCCCTAATATCTAAATAAATAAAAATAAATATCCACACACATATGTGGGTGAGGATAAATATAATAAAAGTAAATAAAGTACCTAGGTGAACATGAGATAAGGTAAATACCTACTCTAAAACCCCCTCAAGTAAAGATAGGGGCCAAAATAGAAGTGGCATGTCCACGGTGTATGAGTCTTGAAAACTAGGCCTGATGAGGTACTCATGTACAATATATCCATGAAGAAATATCAAACCAAAAGAAGGAAAGAATCTGCTAGAAGGAAAGAGAAAGAAGAATAAGAAGGAATATGTTCTCATGAACACCCCTAAGAACAAATTTTGAAACCCCAAGCATGCCACGCAACTCAAGGTAGCAAGGTGATGCAAAAGGATTCGTAAATATTTTAGAAACCTATTGTTGAGTCGGAATGTACTCCAAGAAAATAACTCCATCCTGAATGTGTTGATGAATGAAGTGGATGTGTATCTCAATATGATTGGTCCACTGGTGCTCAATTGGGTTGTGAGAAATGTGAATTACACTTTGGTTGTCACACCAAAGTACAATTGGTGAATCCTGTGGGAATCCAAAATCTATCAATAGTTGTCAAAGCCAAAGAATATGTTGACTTGATGTAATCAAGTGTTGCCTGTACTCTTCCTCTAAAGATGAAATTTCAATAGCATGTTACTTTTTGCACACCCAAGCAATTGGAGAAGAACCAAGAAAAAGATAGTCATAAGTGGAACTCATGTCATCAATAGAACCTACCCAATTTGAATCTATATACCCAACCAGTGAGTAGAACCCTAGTTTAGTGTAGGCCAAAGTGGTAAGTGCCCTACAAATAGCGCAAAATCCTTTTAGAAGCTTGATAGTTACTACTATGAGGAGAATGTGCAAACCGAGATACAAGCTCTCTGGCAAATGAAATATCAAGGTGAGTATGGGTCAAGTACATGTGACTTCTAACCAAATTCCTATACAAATAAGGATCACAAAGTGGAGAGGTGCATGTGGAAGTAAGAGTAATCACAGATCGAAAAGGAGATATACTTGGCTTACAATCAACCATATCAAAGCACTTAAGAAGATCATGGGTGTATTTTTTCCGAGTCAAATGAATCCTTGAATCTGTTTGAGAAGTCTAAAAACTAAGGAAATAATGAAATAACCCAAGATTTGTCATGTCAAATTGTGTAGAAAAATCCTCTAAATAGTCTAAATGTGGGAAGAAGAGTCATTAGTAAGTAATGAGATCATCAACATACAAGATAATTATCACAATATCCTCACATACATGGTGGAGATACACCGTATGATTGGAGTGGCAATGAAAAAAACCAATAGATAGAAGAAAAGAGTTCATCTTCTCATACCAATCCCGAGGGGCTTGTTTAATACCATAGAGAGACCTTTGAGTCTACAAATAAGAGAATAATCGTGAACAAATCCAACAGTTGCTCCATATATATTTCCTCTTGTAAATATCCATGTAAGAAGGCACTCTTCACATCCATCGGTATACGGGCCACCCTGTATGATGCAACAATAGCAAGTGCAAGGCATACAAAATCCATCTTGAAACAAGTGTAAAAGTCTTAGAGTAATCAATACCTTCAACTTGTGAAAAACCATTTGCAATAGGATGAGCCTTATACTTGTGAATGGACCCATTAGCTGTGTATTGAGTTTCATATACCCACTTACACCTAACAATATTTCTTCCTTTAGGAAGAGAAACCAAATCCCAAGTATGATTCTTTATTAAAGAATAATACTCAAATTTGTCATTGCATCATCCCAATCTTGTATCCCATGAGCCTTTGAAAAAGAATGTGGATCCTCAGAAACTACGACACAAAAGTAAAGAACCTATGGAATGTGTGTGATGATGCCTAGCAGGTGGAAGATAATTTATGAAAGGTGTTGCCTCATAAAGTATAATATGATCCCACTTAGGTATAGTAACAACATAAGTGGGAATAGGATCTTTAACGACATCTATAACCTCCTCATCAACCTCCTCAAAGAAAGGATCCTCAAGATGAGATGAAGAATAAGGAGGCATGCAAGAGTATGAATAATCATGAGGAGTTAATCAATCATCAAACTGAATATGTGTTCAAAAATAACGTCATGAGTATCAGAATATATATGTTGATAAGCTCTCATGTCGTCACAATACCCTACAAAGATCAAGGGTTTACTCTTATTATCCAAATATTTCCTTTTCTTCTTTGGCACAAATGCCTAAGCATGGCTCCAAAAGACTCAAAAAAATGAGACATATGGCTTAGTTTGGACAATGATTCCTCTAGAGTCAAATGCTCGAGTGCTTTATGTGGTGTGTGATTATGAATGTAGTTAGCACAATTAATTGCTTTTGCCTAGTAGATAGAAGGTAAATATCTAGAATGCATCATACGAGTTAGAAATTTCTTTCAAAGTTCTATTCTTTCATTCTCGTTAAGACATTTTGTTATGGATTATGAGGAACAAAATGCTTTGATGAATAATTCCTTGAGTTGCCATAATATCACAAAACTATTTGCTAAAGTACTCCCCCCATTATCAGTGCAAAGGTTCTTTATGCAACTAGAAGATTGTTTCTCGACCAAAGCCTTGAATAATTTAAAGTGTGAAAAAACATAACTTTTTTACTTGAGAAAATAAACCAAAGTACACCTCGATAAATTATCAATAAAGGTAAGTGCATACTTATCTCTATTGAAAGAGGGGTAGGAAAAACCATCAATTCACTATGTAAAAACTCAAGTGGTGAAGAAACTCTCTTGGACAAATTATTAAGAAATGAATCTTGGTGTTGTTTCCGAATGTACAGCCATAGAAAACTCCCTTAAGACAAGAAACTCTAGGAATACCATCTACCATACCATGAGTACCAAACTCCTTCAAATATCTATAATTGAGATGTCCAAATATTTCATGCCAAAGCTTACTCTCTACATCTCGCATGAGAAACCAATATTGTCCCTATAGAGGAAGTGTCATAAAAATCCTCAAAGTGATATAGTTAAGAGGTATGATCAATAATACCTTAAGTAAAAAGTGAATAAGGATCCAAAAAGTTCGTACTTCTGCCCCATGTGGTGTAAAGTTCATTGCTTTCCTTGACCAAAATAAAAAAATTTGATATACGTAAAGAAAATATGTAGTGATGTTAAGAACATATAGTGCATCTTGGATAATGCCACCATCAAGTTGTATCACCTTTTCCTTTAACGTAAAGAAGGAAGAATCTCCAACCTCAATTTTGGAAGTAGAACTCAAACTTAAAGAAATAAAAGACTCCTTGAATATGCCATATAGTGAGAAGCACCATAATCTATAACCCAACTATCTACAAGTGGTGGTGACATCTTCTAACAACATTAAGTTATTTGCCATGCTGATTAGAAGAAGGTGGATTGAAGATAGAAATTTTGTGTTTCTTGACTACATCCTCTAAGGCTTGCATTAGCTTGGAACACCTATGTTCTTCATGACTGCTACCCCCATAGAAAGAGCATGAAATTCTAGACTTATTCTTGGATTTAGAAGACTCCTTGGGTTTAGAGTTTTTTCTTTGGTTTTAGGAGATTTTGAGATTGAGAAGGGGTGGATTTGCTTTTACTATTTGGTTTCCCTTTCCCTTAGGATTAGATGTAACTAATTCCTTTTGAGAGGTGGAAGACTCAAGGCGAGATGATTTGGATTCTTCCCTAGTAAGTCTTTCACAAAATACTTTATAAGTCAGGCATTTTGAATGTGTCACATAAGGCATCCATGCTAGAGAAAAAGGTAGAAGAAAATATTTGAAATGGTCCTCTCAACTTGAATAGAATCAAGTGAACTCACTCTTCATCTTTCTTATCTCTTCCACTCCCCTTCAATTGTGTTAAAAATGTTTGAACTTGGTAAGATAGTATATAATTGTTAGAAAATATTCAATATTAAGAGAGGTGATCTCAATTTCAAGTTGCATGACTCTCATATTATCCACCTTACCAAATAAATCCTCTAATTTTTCCCATATTTTGAAAGGAGAGTCACATTTTCTAAATGAAACAAAATCTGTCACTTACATAAGTTCCTATCAAACCCATACACACATCAAATTTGTCTTTGGTACTAAAATTTCTCATATTCTCTAGTGAACATTGGTTGTTCTAATGAAGTTAAAGCCCATAACCCTTTCCACTTAATTATTATTTCCATTCTTGGCTTGGTATGATATTTTTATCATTCCTTTTATAAAAAAATATTTCCGCTTAATTATTGTTTTGCAAAAACAACACTCAAATCCGAGTTGCCGATCAAAAGATACAAACTTTCCAAGTTTATGCTCTGCTATTTATTTTAGTTGCAACTAAAAATAAATAAAATTCTCTTATCTTCACCACACAAATAAAATGTTAGGAGGCTGGAGTTAAGTTCCCACGAGAAGAAAAAACCTCAAGTATATACCTTGAGAAACCCAACAAAAACCGAAAAAATAATTTATGGGTTTCATTCCGCATGATTCCAAAGAAACATAGTTTGTATCTTTGCAATAACAAAAATACTTGAAAACTAACTTCCTCAAAAAAAAGATCAAGTTTATAGTAGATCTTAGGGTACTTCCACCTTTTGAATCTAATGGAAGGCTTTGTTTTACAAAAAACACACAAAAACAAAATACGATAAAATACCAAATATTGAATATAAAAAAAAATTATTTGCAAAATAAAATTTACAAGTGGATGTCAATACTAATCTCCCGCTCTGATACCATAAAAGGAAGGATAACCATATCATACCAAGCCAAGAAATCATATGCTAATCAAACACCATGATCAATAAGATGAAATCAATTCACTAGAATAAATTTACATAAAACCTTTGCAAACAAATGAGCAGCAATATCATATATTATTATGGAAATCAATGAAATACAATGAGAATGGGCCTTACTTATATAAGAAAGGAATAACAATCTAAGAACCAGTCAAGGTCGTAGATCAAGCCATAAATCAAGGAAAGAACTATACCTAACAACTAGATAATATCCCCTAATATCTAAATAAATAAAAAGAAATATCCACACATATAAGTAGGTGATGATAAATACAATAAAGGTACATAAAGTATCTATGTTAACATGAGCTAAGGTAAATACCTACTCTAAAACAACTTAGCATAAGTTTAGGATAGATCACTAATCAAAAACTTAGATTAAGTATGTCCTAATTAATTAATCCAAGAACGTTACTTTCCACAATTCATCAAAATGACAAATATATCACTTTCAAGGGTGACATCCAAAACATGCTACATGACGCCGATGTGACCCTAATGCAATCCTAAGTGAAGAAATCAGATATTATGAATGACCTGATAATTATGTTCAACACATCAAAAATACCAAACATGCCTTCGATCACCGTAATTGATCCGACATGATTAATTTAGGACTTTGCAATCATCAATCTTAAAAAAAAATCAGTATTGCAAACTAGGAAATGAACAATTTAAACCGAATTTATTTCCTTCATCCACATGTAGAATACATTAAAAGTTCAGCATAAAAAGTATATGAATACTTCATTAATAAATTCAAAATTGTCATGGTATGAAGTTATCTAGTTTTATAAGATATAACATATCATCTACAACAACATGATTAATTAGTTTTAAAGAGTACACCATCTTCAAAATGAGAATCACCTATCAACATTGTTACTTCATTAACAGAAGTGATCAAAGATAACAGCCATGGAAGAGGCATTACATACCTCCCCTCTAAAAAGCATCATCATCCCCAATGATTTACTTAATCCAAAATCATAAACAAGAAAAATAATCATAATTATAATTCTTCTTTCCACAAAATTTTCAAACAAAAATAGATTTGCAGAAATTTAAGTTTTTCATAACTTATTACAGCATCATAATTTTTGTCCCAGTACTAAAAATTATAGTACTTACCCAAAACTGATAGAAATTAAAGATAGTTTTCAAGAAAAGTATTTAATTGTATCATAAAAATCAGAATTAATTTTGTTCAAACAAATGAGGAAAATTATTTTTATATCCTCAAGTTTTCCCATGTTGCACTTTCTTCATTAAACTAGTCCCACTGGACCTTGCATTGACTGATTTCATGATTTCATAAGTTCAAGCGGTGAGTTTCCAACTCTCTTATGGGTTTCACCACAATTATTCCTAGGTCTTAAACCTGCAAGGAATCCCAATTTAATACATGTGATATATCTGAAATGTATTTCTTAAGCAAAGAAATATGGAAAACATCATGCATTCGTGACAAAGTGGGAGGTAATGCTAAGCGATAAGCTACATGGCTAATCACTTCAACAATCTCGAAAGGTCCCACAAAATGAGGTGATAATTTGGCTACCTTGCCAAAGGTAATAGATATATTTTTAGGCTTAACACGTAAAAATAATTTTTCACCAAGTTCATATTTCTTATCGATCCTTTTTAGATCTGCATAAATTTTTGTCTATCAACAACTTCTTTTAATCATTCATGAATTATTTTTACTTGTTGTTCCATTTTAGTAAGCATTTCAGGTCCAATTACCTCTCTATCTTTAATGTTATCCCAACTAACTAGAGTTCTGCATTTCCTTCCATATAATAATTTGAAAGGTGCCATTTTCAAAGAGGAATGATAAGTATTATTGTAAGAAAATTCCACTAAGTAAGGTATTATTCCCACTTATACTTGCTGATCTATACATTAATTCTTAACATATCCTCCAAAACCCAATTTACTCTCGTAGTTTGACCATCTGTTTCTGGATGGTATGACGAATTGAAATTTAGATTTGTTCCCAAGGCTACATTCAATGTTTTCTAGAAACGAGATGTCATTCTAGGGTCTCTATTAGATATAATCAATTTAGGACTCCATATAATCTAAAAATTCCATGCACAAATATTTTTCCTAAAACAAGTGAATCACCTTTAAGATTACTAGTAATAAAATGTGCTACCTTTGTTAATTTGTCAATCACAACTAAAATAACATCATTTTTATTTTTAGACATAGGTAGCCCCTGAACAAAATCCATATTTATTACTTGCCACTTATATTGCGGTAGTATGTTTGAGGATATAAAAATCCTAATAGGTGCATATGCTTAGCCTTAACACGCTGACATTCCAGGAAATGTGAAACAAAATCAATTATTTCTCTATTCATCCCTTTCCAAAAATATTGTTGTTTTACATCAGCATGCATTTTTGTAACACCAAGATGTCCTAAGTAAGGTGAATTATGGAACTCCATCATTAAATTTTTCCTTAAGTCATTTCCCGAAGGTACATACACTTGCATTTCATATCTTAAAATTCATTTATTATCAAAGTTAAATCCTTTGTATTTTTCATCATTAGGATCTGTAATAAGTGTTATTTTTACTTTCTAAAAATACAAATCATAATCCATGATACACTTTACTTCATCCTTAAACTGAGTTCTCAAAGTTACAAGTGTAAAAATATGTTTCCTACAACTTAGTGCATCTGTCACTCTATTTAATTTACCTTTAATGTAACTTATGTAAAAATCATATTGTGACAAAAAATCTAACCATATTCGATGTCTTGCATTAATATTTGGCTGAGTGAAAATATACTTCAGCCCAAGGTGGTAATTTTTAACTCAAAAGTTCTTCTAAGAGATAATGTCTCCATACTTGAAGTGTATGAACTATGGCAGCAAGCTCTAGGTCATGGGGATCATAATTTAACTCATGTAACTTGATTTTCCTACTCTCATATGCTATAACATGATCATCTTGCAACATTATACCTCATAGTCCCTCACAGAAGTATTTGTAACTACCATAAAGCTTCCATTTGGATCCATCATAGCCAAAATAGGTGTAGAAGTTAGATTTTATTTTAGAGTTTTAAATGTTGATTCAAATTTATCACTCCACATTGAAAAATTGTCTTTCTTTTGTAACAAAGTAATCAAGGTAGTGAATTTTGAAAATTCCTTAATAAATTTTCTGTAATAACCAACAAAACCCATGAAGCTTCTGACTTCATATAAATTTTTAGGTGTAGGCCATTCAATTATGATAGAAATATTTGATGGATCAATTTTTATTCCATATTTTCTTATGACATGTCCTAAATAGTGCACTTTTGTTTCATAAAAAGAACATTTAGACAACTTACCAAATAGTTTTCTTTTTCTCAATATTTCAAGTACAATTTTCAAATGCTCATGGTGCTCATCAATTATTTTAGAATAGATAAGAATATCATCCAAGAATATAAGTAAAAACTTGTCCAAGTATTCTTGAAAGATATTATTCATTAAATTCATAAAATTACAGGTGCATTTGTCAAACCAAAAGGTAAAAATATGAATTCATAATGTCCATACCTTGTTCTAAAAGTTGTTTTATTAATATATTCATCCTTAATTCTCATTTGTTGATATCCAGAATGAAGATCTATCTTGGAATAAATTGAGGCTCCATGCATCTAATCAACAAATCATCAATTCTAGGAAGTGGATATCTATTTTTATTGTTGCTTTGTTTAACATTATGTAATTAATACAAAGTCTAAGTGTTCCATTCTTATTTTTCATAAAAACATTCGGTGCTCCACAAGGTAAGAAACTCGGTCTTATCAAACCTTTAGAAAAAAAAATCTTGTAATTGTGCCTTAAGTTCTACTAGTTTAGTTGTAGTCATTCAATAAGGTGCCTTAGAAATAGGTTCAGTTCTAGGTTTGATTTCTATTGTAAATTCAAATTCTCATTTAGGTGGAAGACCAGGTAGTTCTTCTAGAAACACATTGCTGAAATTTCTTAACAACAAATACTTTTCCAAGAAATCACTATCATTTTTTGTTGTTTCATAAATTTTTACTTGCATACAAAGTGTAGCCTTTATTTTTTTCCTTCTTAAGTTGCATAGCTGAAATTTTCTAACTAAAATTTCTCATTTTACCCCTTGAATGTTTGTTGTTTTCTACAAATCATCAAGGATTTAATGTTTTTCAAAACAATCAACTTTTGCTTTATGATGAGAAACACAGTTAACACTAATTATTACATCATAAGACCCCAAAGGAGAAACATAAAGATCTATTTTAGTGGAAAAACTTGGTAATTCTAAGACTGCTCCAAAAAGATATTTACTAACAGTATGGGCAACATTATTAACATAATGTACAATCCAATATTTTTCCATTATTCCTACTTTTCTTTTTAATTTTCCAGCTAATTTACTAGAAATTAAACATTTTGAAGCTCCAGTATCAAAAATTATAATAACATGTGTACAAAATCATTTACCTAGCACTATGGGCGTAACTTGCGTAACTTGATTATCAACTACTGTAACATGTATCTTATGTTGTTGGTTGTTGTCATATTTGTTTAGAGGGAATTGGTTTGTGTAGTGATCCTTACCACAATTGAAAAACCCCCTATAGGTCCTCTTTTTGGTTCAAACTTATTTACGGTGTTGAAATTATTGTTTTGACCTCCAAAAGGTTTTATCCATTATTATTATTCTTCATAAAATTGTTTCTAATGTTCACAGTAGGTTTATTTGTTATTGTTTTCTTGTTGTTATTAGTCACAAACTTGTTTTTGGCTCTAAAATTTTTCCATGCCACCTTCTTGGGTGCAAGTGATGAAGAAGAGTTGGAAATTTTCTTTCGATTCTCTTCTTTATGAGAAGAAATTTCCTTCAATTTCTATTTTTTTCCTTATGGATTTTTCTACAACCCCTTCCATAGTGGTTGGGTTGTGCACATCTACCTCTCCTCCTATGATAGGATTCAATCCCATAATAAACTTGTGTATCCTGAAAATTTTTTATCAGTTTGATACTATGGAACATACTTAAGAAGTTTGGTAAACCTCTCCCAGTACTCAGTTATAGTTAACTTTCCTTTGACTAAATTCTAAATTTTTGTCATTTTCTAGATCATAATAGAGCTATGATAGCTAGTGTTGCATAAATTAGCCCTTAAATTGATCCCATGTAATGTTGGTTTCATCAAGGTTTAGTTCAACCTTATGGTTGTCCCACCAAGAGGATGCCTCATGGGAAAGTTGGTAAGCTCCCCATACTACTTTTGTTTCTTCCGAGAAGTTCCTTATTGTAAAGTACTTCTCCATTTCGTTGATCCAATTCTCAGCCCCATCCCCTAGTGTAGTGCCATCAAAATTTGGTGGACTTATCCTCTTTATGTCATTAGTAAGTTCAATTGTTAATCTTGCCTTTTTATTTTCAGGTGGATTAGGTACATTTGCAACATTATTATTGACATATCACATTATTATTGATATCAACGCCCAAATTTCCATCATTAGCATTGTCTCCTGGAGGTGGTTGATTTTTATTATCAGCATCATCTTCCTCCTCATTTCCCATTACTTGTTCAAGTACAACAAGATGATCTCTTGTGTCTAAAAGGGAAGCAATAATCTCATGAAGTTTTTGTGTGGCACCTACCTCTCCACCTAAAGGTAGATTATTTTCAGTACCTCCCCTTGTTCTAACCATTTTTTATTAAAAAGAAATTTTCTTTTATCAAATATGGACTCAATAGGTCCAAGAGCTGCAACCTTTAGCTATGATACTAAAATGTAATAACCATTTTTTTATGAATTAGAAATAAGGGAATTTTTTTAACATAATGTTCTCTGTTCTAAATTCATATAATTCAGAACACACATTCTATTTCTAGTCCATCTCATAACATAAAACCATATGTAGCTATAATGACTTGGTGAATCACCGATCTCTCATTTCATGACTCATTATTAAACCTGATCTCTCATGATTAACTTGTTCAAGTGTATATTATGTATACTTTGGTTCTTTTACCCATCAAGGGTCACTCAAGTGTTCTATCTAAGAATCCTATCTAAATATCATTACCGATATTCATCTGAAATCCCACAACTTAGACTAGGTGACATAAGACAACACAACCAACAACTTTTGATACTTTGGCCAAAGTTTTAAACATGTTTACCATGTTTATATTCCAAGACAACATACTCGTCAAAAGGAATATGTATTTCACCACACTCGTATTGTTATCTAGATTGGTCTTCCTTGACTATTGTCAACCAAACCCAAGTCAAAGTTTCACACTAAACAAGGGAAACTTACATGCACTAGTGTGGAAGACTACTTGTGGTGACTAAGGATACATAGACATACTCAATCAAATTTTGTCAATTGGGTGTGTTTAGATACCCTAAGTCAACATGATTTGACCACTACACTAGTCCATGTGTTTATCTCTGTTTAGAGTATAACTATGAACTGAATTTCACTTATGTCAATCGAGTTAATTGAACTAAGTGGGGTGTTGAAGCATAGTTGGTTGCATCACAATATCCTTGTAATGACTCCCATCATTATGAGGGTACTTTATTACAACCCCTATATTACAACAACCTACTAAGTTCCTTCAACTAAACTAACATACTTAAGAACATTATATTATTAACCCTTCAAGTTGTTATCTTGATTAATTTATCATTAAACAACACACCTAAAGTCTCACTAAGCACAATTGATCCAAAGAAGGATCTAAAAGGTACTTTTACACCAATTGAAGGTGTGTAGATAAAATATTTGTTCATGCATATGAACACTTCAATCTTAACCATTATATCCATTTATCGATATATCTGAATTCGATAATAAGTAAGTAAAACCATTAAGTTTTCTTACTATAGTTAACATTGTAAACAATCTTGATTGAAAGCTTATACATTAGACTTAGTTATATCATATTATCTAAATCCATCTTATTAATTATTTTAAGATTTCCCATTTCCATTTATTGTTTACAAATAAGAGCATACAACCAATCATCCCTTTTATGATTTAAACTTAAATACTCAACTATATAACATACATAGTTATGATTTAATGATAAAAGGAAGTATCCTTTTTCTTTCTTATTAAGGACTATAGTCCTAATAATGAAATCAGAAAACATAAGGTTTAGATTCATAAAATATTGCCACATTCATTTATATAACTATACTTTTTCCCCTTTTTCCTGAAAGAGAATATAACATTCATAATCATCTTAGTTATATCATTTCCTAAATGAAATGAACTAAATATATAATATATATATATATATATATATCCTTATTCCAAGAATTAATCTATACCTTAGATTCCATTAAGCTATGTTTGTTAAATTTTAAGTATATCAATAAAATACATGCATGTATATTAATAATTTAGGAATATTAAACAAATCTAAGTCATATAAGACTTTAGAATAAATCAGAAATCATCAACCACCTTCACAACAATTCATTTATCAAAAGAGAGAGGTCACTTTACTCCCAACTTAATTAATATTCCATAAGTTTATAAGAAACATATTTCATCATTACAAAACAAATTTTATAATACATATTTAATTTTTTCCAACAAGTTCATTTTGAGAGAATTTCAATACAGAAAGCATCTGAATGAAGAAATGATTTCATTAATAAAACAAATGTAGCTTTTATAAGTCTTTCTCCTTTCACTTTTCATGAAGTCCATCTGCAAAATTGTTAGCATGGGTTAGTTCACAAGAACTGAGCATGATAAGTGCTATAACTTTAAAACAATATACTTTTATCTAACTGTTTCATAAAAGGAACCTAATTTTAAGAAAAGGTTCAAAGTAAATAATAAATACCATCAAATAAAATTCCCAAAAAGGTCACAAAATTCTATAATAGAGAGAAGTCAATCAATCAATTTAAAATTATTTTCATATAAAAAGTTAACAATTCATCATGATCATAATTTAATCTAAGTCACAAGTAATGACAATCATTTCAACATGATAACATTCAACTAAAACTAAAAAAAAGAATTAATTCAAGTCATGGTCTATTCCATATTTGTTTCCATTTAATTCACCAAGATAATCTCCACTTAAAACACTAGTTAGCTCCCAATCAATCAAATAAAATGAATTGATCTAAAAACACAATGATTTGATAAAAGCATAATATTGTTCTAGTAAAAAAATCACTTCATATCAAAAATAAAAGGTTGATATAAACTCTAATGATCCAACATGGAAAGAAGTTTTTCCAAACAACCTTGCCATCAAAATTCCTACCTCTATCCAAGAGGATACTTAGAAAATAATAATCTCGACAATAATGTAATAAAAATATATATAATCTATAAGGAGTTTGCTCAAGTCTTAACAAGACAAATCAAACATGTGAAAAATTTCCATAAGGATCTACCATTACACAAGCTAAGTTCCAAAACCTATTTGATCCAAAACATAACCATGATATTCATGCATCACAATAAATGATCAACAATTGGATGCTCAAAATTTCCCACATTCTAAGCTAAAGAAAATGAATTCAAACCAAATGGTTTCAAAGAATCAAAAAAAAACACAAAGCACAGATTCTTACCTAGATGAATAAGAGCCAAGTTTAATAAATGAAAACTTAATAAGTTGACAAAATATGCTTCATCATATTCCAACTTATTTTAAACAACTTGATTATTAACAAATAAACACTTAGACTCAAACTATCCACAATATGAAAGAACAATCTCAAAGAGATGCGTTTTATCATAAAACATTCAACACAAAACAAAGCATGAAACCTATATAAGGAAATGAGGGTGATCAAAATAACAAGAAAATCCATGAAAACAATACCCTGTTTCTAAATCACATGGATTCATACATGATGCTAAAAAGTAAATAGTCCATCGCTATGGTCAAACAACTAAATAAAATGATCCCAGATCCATAAAATTTGAGCCAACCAAGAAGGGTATACAAGAAACAAAAATGAGCCCACAAAAGTGAGGTAAAAAAAGTATTACCAGTCCTATGATATTTTTTTAAAACACCATCCCGAGAAGGGTATAAAAATCAAAAAAAAACTTAACAAGACAAAAAAAAGAATCTCGTTGTTGATTTAACAAAATGCACTTACAGTGCTCACAACCACCTTTGAAATTACCCATTCAAGGTTGAGAATGATTCTTTTTAAAACAAAATATAAAAATATCTAAATAAATCATAAGCCAAAATGAATGTCAATAAAATGAAACAAAATCCCAAAATAGGCCTACAAGAACAAGTCAACCATCATATGGATAATACAACCAAATCGGTAAAATTTCAAACCCAACAAAGGTTCCAAAAATAGGCATCATTTATTCTACAAAAAAATTTGACCTAACAACTATTAAACCAACCCTAGTTTTACAATGACTAGGTGAGTTCCATATATCAAGAAACTTAAAACCGAATCCTTGCAAAAATGCACAAATGCTAAAGGATACAAAAAAGTGACATTTTATCAAGCACAGAATCCCTTTAAGTTCATACCTAGTTTTCCAAATAAGCAACACATTTGTTTTCCAACTCCATTTGAAAACCCAAATTCATTAAAATATTCTATTTCACAAAACTATTCTTATCCAAGAAACCATGTCCAAAAGAAACACACACGAAGAAAAAAGAAACAATCAACCATTCTAGAAAACATTCTCAAAGACGTTTTCATGAAGAGCAACATTCTTTTAATGAAAATGTTTAAATAAAAGCAAGATATTTTAATGAGATAGGCCTATCATGCTTAGTAGTGCTCTTGCCTTCTCTTCCTTGCTTCAATCCTTCCAAAAAGCTTCCACATAAATATTTCCAACAAAAACACTAAAGAAATCCACTGAAACTTTTCCCATTTTCTTTTTATAGTTTACACAACCAAAATTTTCCATCATTTATGCCATACAAGAGGGTGAATTCAATATTACAACATAGTCAAACTAAGAGCTCAAAAATGAAAATACCACATGTAGAGCCAAGAAGCTTGAAAAAATCTGAATGCACAATG
The DNA here is from genome assembly GCA_018340775.1 of Taxus wallichiana var. yunnanensis. Taxonomy (NCBI): domain Eukaryota; kingdom Viridiplantae; phylum Streptophyta; class Pinopsida; order Cupressales; family Taxaceae; genus Taxus; species Taxus wallichiana. The sequence continues at coordinate 96,751,941 of CM031239.1, read as the reverse complement.
AAACCAAATGGTTTATTTTTCCTCCAACCCATTCTACTATTCCCCAGGAAGTTTTTCTCAAGTCGAGGATCATAAATGCCAATAGGACTAACAAAGTCCCCTCTAAAAACTTCCACATAGTATTTTCCTCTTTTAATCATAACTAATAGTTTAAAAACTTCATTTTCGAAAATATCAATTGTTGTAACTCGGAAACTTTCTACCTTCCCCAAACCTTGGCCAAGTTTGGTGGTACTTAAAATTAAATGGAACATTTAAAACTGGTGATGCATTTGGAATGGTGCCACCACCATCCAAATCCATTTGCTAACAAAGCCAACCCCAATACCATAGGTTAGGTTGATGTCCAATAGATTAGGTCCCAATAATAATAGTTTAGAAACCATAGCTTAGGACCTTAGGAATAGTTCCAAATAGCTTAGGATTAATTAGTGTCCAACTTAGGATAGTTCCCCATTATCCTTTTTAGGATTTAATCAATATAATGAATAAATCAACTTAGCATAAGTTTAGGATAGATCAATAATCAAACACTTAGATTAATTAGGTCCTAATTAATTAATCAAAGAACGTTACCTTCCATAGTTCATCAAAACGATGAACATATCACCTTGAAGGGTGAAACAAAAATATGTTACAAGATGCCCCTGTGACCCTGTGTAATCCTAGTTATAGAAATCAAATATTCTGACCAACTGATCAAGATGTTCAAAAAATCAAAAATCCCAAACATGCCTTGGATCATTGTAATTGATCCAAGGTGATTAATCCTAGACTTTGCAATCATCAGACTGAAAAACAAGTTCAATATTGCAAACTAGGAAATGAACAATTTAAACCAAATTTATTTCCTTCATCCACATGCAAAATACATTAAAAGTTCAACATAAAAAGTATATGAATACTTCATTAATAAATTTAGAATTGTCATGGTATGAAGTTCTCAGTTTTAGAAGATATAGCATATCATCTACAACAACATGATTTATCAATTTTAAAGAGTACACTGTCTTCAAAATGAAAATCACCTATCAACGTTGCTACTTCATTAATAGAAGTGATCAAAGATAACAACCCTGATAGAGGCATTACAGGGCCACGGAAGGATGATTTTTCTTAATTTTTCTTGATTGGTTTAGTCTACTAGTGAAGGTCCAATCCAGGCATGTTAGATTATTATACTACTAGTGAAGGATCATGAAAAAATCTTGTGTTTCACAAAGCTTCATATATTGATTTATAAACATCCACTATAGGCACCTTATATCACAAAAGGGTTCATCTCGGACCATATACATCAAGGAATATAGATCTATGCAATAGCATTAGACCAAAAGAATACATATGATAATTCATGAAGGAGCATGAAAATATTTCTATTCTTGTGTTTCACAAAGCTTCATATATTGATTTATAAACATCCACTATAGGCACCTTATATCACAAAAGGGTTCATCTCGGACCATATACATCAAGGAATATAGATCTAGCAATACAAAACTACTATGAATAGAGATCCTAGCTATGATTTCCCCATTACAACCCTTGTTACAGGCCCGAGGGCATACATATATGCCTAAGATTCTTTCCCATATTTCCTAGCACTAATAAACACAAACCCTGACATCACCAAGCATTCTTGCAGCAACACTTCGTTGCCTATTTTTTCCTATTCATTTTGGACCCAAGCACTTCTTTAAATAGAATTTGGATACACCACCATACCTTATCTCATGATCATATCGCATGCCAAGTGGAAGTGTGGTCCTTCATAGTCAAGTGTTTTTACTAGCTTACAAATGCATCCATTAACTATAATGATCTCCCTAAGAATATTCCCTATGTGGAATATTATTTTCTTAACCTCCAAGGCTCCATGATGGAATCTTATCCATTCCACATGCCTACTTGGGCCCCCATATGTTTCTCCTATGATATCACCTTTGAAATGTTCTAAGTCCTTAAACCCTTGTTCTACTTTTGTGTCCGCCCTAGTTCCATCTTAAACCCTTTCCTTTCGTGTTTTTCCTTAGATCCTTCCTCTTTCTTATATTACATGTGTGCACCTTTTGTCTTGGGATTTAGTCAATTCAATCCCTATAATTACCACACACTACGTGTGTTTTCTGTCCTTAGAAACATTCTAATCTTTCACCAAAGAATAAAGAATATGAGGGGAAAAAATTGTTATTGAATAAAGAATGGGAGAATAGAAGGATCCTGCTACTATTGTACAAGTATATGGAGGTCCTTTGTCACAACGGCCTCGATCTTATTCCAGGCATCAACCTCACTCTGCACCTATTACATCATATCCCCTATTAGCAAGTTGAATTCATCGTATGTCAACTCTTCACCCTTAGCCTTTAGCATATCCATAATGTTTTCCATCTGCTTGCTAAGGTCACCCAACGCATCCATCATTTTAGTAACCTAGGGTCTAACTCTTTCACCTTATTTTTGATCAAAACATTTAACATTTTGATGGCCTCAGACTTATTTTCTTCTTTTGTGAAAATATTGTCCCTCTCTACCCTTTTACCCTTGTTCTTCTCCTCAAACTCATGCAGATTTGCCTCTTGGGTAGCTATTAAAATACTAGCTACTTGATCATTGTTGCCACAGTTGTCATACATAACTTCAGCCATGTGCTCTATGGTTTTTACTAAGGAAAGGAGATTGGTATAATGAGATATTGTATCCTCCATCTTCACCTTCTCTTCCACCTTCTAGCATGCCAAAAATTCCTTTGACAACTCCAAAGTAAGGGGTTTCCTTTCTATCATGAGTATGCGCACTACGTCTTCTAAGAAATGCATGGTAGACTCATACTTCTACTCAGGAGGGGCCAGGTCCAGGTGCTTCAAGATAATGGAATTTTAAATAGCCTATACCTTCATGTGGAACTCATGAACCTTTTCCTTTTCATCCCTCATCTCACACCTTAACTACACATTGATTAACTCCTTTTACTTTATCTCTTTGTCACTCTCAAGTATCTCCTCATTCTTCTTCTCAAGTTCCTCCTCTTTGGATATTATTCTATCATTTCTACTAAAAATTATTACCTCCACTTCTATCAACACTTTTTTGAGCATGTTGCAAACTTTCTCATTTGACACCTGTTGGGCATTCACAAGAGGGTTTATTCCCTTGACACCTTGTGCCTTCATCAATGCATCATTATTTACCTTGAACTTGGGCTCATCAACCTGGGACTCAAAATCCCAAGACAAAATATTTCTTGTCCAAGGTTACAGACTCTCTCCATCAAAAGATGACCAAGTAAGGAGTTGGTCTATGGGAATTGTACTTTGGAAGTGCATGTGTAGTACCTTTCTTAGATCATTGATATAAGTCATGGTGTGCTCCTACGCCATTGCTACGACATTTCCACCTATGAACGATGTCCTTGAGAAGCTTATGCCAAGTGGGGTCTCCACCCACATTACCATACTCTTTTTCCATGCTCACACTACCTTTTGTTTCCCTTAGCACTTCATTGGTGTGTCTCCCTCCCTCGTGCTCCACTAACTATTATATAATACATTCCACCTCTCTCTCTATAATGTTATCTATCTACTCCTCGTCTGGAGTCGGGTCTTCGATCACACATGTTTACCTCCTCACTTCCTCTTTTTCAAGTGCGCCCTCTTCACATTCATTCATGTCTTCATCCCCTCCTTCATAAAACTTGTGTACATCATACACAGGAGGATTTTGAGCTCCTTCATACTACTCAATTTATTTTTCAATCTTGTGGCCTTCCACGCTCACAATTTCCTCCGAATTTGAACTCTCGGCCAACTTCTACTTCTTCTTAACTGAAGATCCCTCTAACTCTGGGGAAAAATTCCTTCTAGGAAAATCATCTTCCTCAAGTGAATTCTCCTTCTCCTATGTAGGGTAATTCTTTTGGTGAACATAAGTGCTTGTGCCCACACCTAAATCATGTGCCCCTATAGTCTGCATTGTATGCACACTTGTCACCTTAGGTTATCAAGTCTCTTCTCATTATCGCTTCTTTATTACCACTTTCTTCCTTCTAGTGGGGTCTTCTAGGATTGATACATTGTCCTCAATGTAAGCACCCTTCTCAAACTTGGGCCTTAGTCACACATATACCCTTGCTATTTTCCTACCCACAATAGGTAATGTCACTAGTTTCACCATGTGCACATCATGAGATACATACTTTTCTACATATGTGTGCTTCTTAGGATACAAAAATGTTAGGTGCATCTTGCGGTGGTCTGATAAAATATACTTAGATCAAAAATAATCTTTTTGGATTCCTTAAACCTATTGACCATGCTTTGAAAGTATTGCGCTATGAAGGAGAATGGAAATTTACACCAAGGACTCTTAGTGCCATCGGTTAAGGAAAGGTTGTAGATACGCTTAAGTGCTTTGGTATACGAGAGAATTCAACCTCTCTATCCACTAATGTAGGAAATTCATCGGGTATCATCCATTCTACCCCAAATGAGTCATGTATCCATTTATACAATTTATCTAGGCATGCCTTATGAGTGGCTGTCATGGTGGCATAAGTGTAAGCCTCAAATATTTTGGTAGGGGAGGGGTATTCATCTCGAGTACTCCTAAACAGACTTATCTAGCCCATCTGGCACCTCAATTTATGAAAATATAATGGTGAGGAGGACGTTACTAAACATAATTTTCTCTCTGTTGCATGCAAAATCTATAATATCCTCCACAATAAAATCTAAAAGGTTGTATATTGTCCCTTCAAAGATTCTGCAACAAACATTTAACAAAATATTATTTATCTTGAGTCCATCTCTCCTGCCCATTTAACTTCATAACCAAGCACGTAACCATCCTTTTACCAAGGTCAGTGATTTCATAGATATCAAAGTAATGCAAACCCTTCATGTAATCATATGCCGACATCATTTTCTTGATGGCCTCTTTGTCGCGCACAAGTCCTCATCTAGCTTCTCTCTGTCGGATATAATGTCGGTGTAATTTAAAATTAAGCGAGGAGTTATGTGTATTATTTATCTGTGAAATAGAAGTGATCCTCATGCACACATGACATCATCCATTGGTATATTTGCTTAGGTTTTCCAAAATAGGGCAACTCATAGAGTTATAGAAGCCCAACCTTTTCCATCTTAACCTTTACTTCATCATCATAAATGGGCTTCCCATTTGGTGTCCTATTTTCGATAGGGAAAACTAATTCTAACACCATTTCCTTTTTTTTGGTGCTCATTCAATGGTTATAATCACTTATGGCCATATTTTGTATATGAGACACCCATTCCTTTCCTAGAAATATGGCATCCAGTGTTGTATCTCTGCGCATACCACTCTTAATCAAAGCTGGTTGAAATAGTTGGTTTTATTTTTCCCTTTCCCTTATTTGGTGGAACATTTGATCCCTTCCTTGGTGCCATATTTTTCCATCGGGTTTTTATAACTTATTCCTTTCCTCCTTTCCCAAGATGTGCTCAAATCCTATGGCTCTAATTCTATACAAAAATTCTTTTAGATCCCGTGCCCTAACTCTGCAACCCTAACTTGGAAAAATATTCTTCCACAAGATGGCGTAACACCCGTGGAATCATCCAAATAAACTCCACCCACTCAAACCCATGTACTCCCTTTATACTTTGGTTCATAGATAAAATCCCATTGAACCTTTCACACACAAATCTTCTCAAATTATTTTTACACAACTCTTCTTTTGCAAGTACGCCCTATTTCATGAGAGCTCTTGAATGCAAGGTAAAATAATACGTCACCCGAGACCTTCTATTTATATATTTTTATTTTTCTACACAAACTTTGATGACACGTACCAATGTATAAATGCATTAAATTTGGATTTTTCCAACGCCATCCTTCCACGCATTCTATCCAACACTTTTCCTTTTTATGCAAGCCTACCGAACACTTCCATAACCTTCGGCACACAACTACCTCAACCATAGAACTCTTCACGCTTTCTCCCACGTCAAATTAAATTTTCCTATGTCTTGGACCAAGTTATTTCTGCTACCTACCTCATGTTTCTCCCATGATTTTTCCTCATATATGGTTTCTATAAATCCTTTTGTCACACAAATTCTCTTGTGTTCACCTCTACTACGCATGCTCTTCTGATCCCATGTGCCTTTGAATTTACAACCCAGGCCACTAATAACCATTATTTCCATTCTTTGTCATATTTTATAGTACACCTTGCACTAGGTAGATGTGTGATCATCTACACATATAAACCCTTTGAAAAACAAGTGGCTATCGACACACAAATGCATCCACAAAAAAAACCAAAAGACACAGTAAAGAAAAAAATAAAGAAAACACAAAGAAAGGATAATGCATTAAGGGAAATCCTAAGCTAACTAGCAATATTTCCTTATTTACAAACACCCAGAAGCCTTATTTATAGTAGGGCTTGAGCTTACTTCTATTGAAATACTTGGAAATTCATGTTTTATCCAAAGGCATGTAGCTAGCAAGTTATTGAATCAAGTATATGGGTACTATAATACGGTCCCAACCAATGGACCTTGAGCTTCCCAGGATTGCATAGAAACTTAGAGTCATAAAGTAAAACCATCTACCCTACCTCAAATTGTTCATTCTTTATGTGATGATCATGTTAGGCCTTTTATCTTGCCTTCTCGGTCTTCGACTCCAATTAACAAGTGATCACCTTTAAATCTAACATAATTATCTTTTCAATGCACTCTTGCATTACTTGTTCATTAGTCAATCCTCCGTGCATGCAATACATGAGAGAGGGTGGGATAAACTCTACTTTTGGAAGAATAGCTTCGCACCAAACACCAATTGGAATGGTGTGTCTTTGTGTAATCTCTTATAAGTTGTTCTATATTCCCATAACACAGATGAGACTTTGTCATCCCAATCCTCCATCCCAACATCATAAATATTAGTAAGTGTATGACTGAATATCTTGCTAAATGCCTCAAGTGATCCCATTAGCTTTGAGGGTTGTAAGGAGTAGTCTTGTGATGAGCCACCATAAACTCTTCCAAAAATATATTGATAAAGTGTCATTCAAAAAAATGAGTACCTCAGTCACTAGTCAAACTTAGAGGGCACCCATACCCATTGATTATATTTTCCCATAGAAATTTTGTTGATGTGGCCACTATGCAATCCCTTTTAGGCCTTGCCTCCACCCACCATGTTAGATGATTAGTGCAAGTAATGATATAGTATGAACCCATCCTTCATGCGATAGGTGAAATAGGCCCTATAAAGTCAATTACCAATTTCTCAAATAGTTTGGTACTAGCTATTGGTCTCAATGGCATTTCATCTATTTTTCTTGGATTACTAAGGCACTAGAAATAATCACACACCTTGCTATATTGAATACAATACTTGTAAACACTCTCCTTCTAAAGGCCAACTAAGAGGATCTTGTGAGCAATTGTATTCCCCTCATAATGTCCTCCTACAATTCCACCATGAGCTACTTCCTTGATTGTAGTGATCTCATGCTTAAGCACACACGAGGGTAAAACCTCATCGCGGCATAGCTTGTATAAGTTTCTACTAATTAACATGTAGGGTGTGGCGCATATGGCTAATCTTGCTTCCTTTCCAAATTCTTCATTCCCTCTGGCACCACACCCATTTTGAGAAACATAAAACTAACTTTCACATCAAAGGGAACATGTCATAATATAAATAGTTGTGTATCTGGCATTGTGTCCTCAATGTTCTACGTGTCATCTCCTGAATCAATCCTTTATAAATGGTCAGGCCCCAAATTACTCTTACCTGATTTTACAACAATCGTAAACTAAAACTCCTAAAATAATAAGACCCACCTAGATATATGCACTTGCAAGATGATCTTGTTCACCAAGTACTTTAATGCCATGTGGTCTGTGTAGAATATAAAGGGTTTTTCCAGAAAATGCCCAAATTTTTGTAGTGCGTAAATCATCGACAATGCCTCACATTCCATAGTAGTATAATTTTGTTCTGATGGGGTTAGCTTCATACTAGCAAAGCACAAGGAATGGTCAATAATTCCCTCTCTATATTGTGTTAATAATACTTCAATCGCCATCCTTGAAGCATCAATATGTACATGGAATAGCTTATCCCAAGAGGGAAAATGTAATATGGGCACAGTGATAAGCCTATTCTTTAATGTGTAAAATGCAATATATTACGCCTCTCCGAATGAAATGTACTTTTGTGCTTCAGCAAATCCTCGAATGACATGCAACAATCTTGGCATACCCCTTAATAAATTTCCGGTAATACCCGTATGCCCAAGGAATCGCATATTGCACTTTGGCTGGTAGGCTCCCCCAAACCCACAATAACGGAAACTTTGGCAAGATCCACTAACAAGCCTTCTTTACATATGATATGTCGCAACATGGTAATAAATGGAGTAGAAATAACACATTTCTTAATGTTGAGAGATATAATCAACTGTTGGCGTCTCTTAAACATTAGTCTTAGATTGTCACAATGGTCCCTCACTAATCCATATATTGTTTAGTCATCTAAGTAGACTTTTCGAAATGTATGGATGAAGTCCTAAAATGCCTAACCCACATTGCGCAAAAACATAGCAGGTGCATTATTCAATCCAAAAGGCATGACCGTATAGGAAAAACTTCCCCATTTAGTGGAGAAGTTGTCTTTTCTTGGTCCTCCTTTGCAATTCTAACATGATGATATCCCAAGAATCCATTTGTGAAAGAATAGATCTCATGCCCGGCTAATCCTTCCAGGATCTCCTCGGTGAAGGGGTTTGAAAAGGATCAATGACACACACTACATTCAAATCCCTATAATCAATGTAAAGAATTATTCTTCCATCCTTCTTAATGTTTATGACCATCAAACTTATCCACTCAGATTTCTCAACAACCTCAATGACACTGATGTAATCATCTTGTCAATCTCCTCCTTGACCTTGAATTTGTTGGTGTAGGTGGTATTTTTCTTCACTTATTTAGTGTTATTCCACCTCATCGAGTGAGTCCTCACATAGGTGGACATGAATCTAGATGTCATCTTAGTTATGATAGATTCTCTTACATAATCTGTCGTATGTGTAAGTGTCTCATAGGAGTTACATTCCCATTTGGGAAAGTAACTCCTCTTCTCCATTATGGAGGAATATTCTCTTACATGGGAGTTACACATTACTACCCTATTTGTACTCACCTATTTTGATCTATGAAAAGCCTAAGCCAAGCCTAGCAATTCCATTCTACTCCTTTCTTGAATCTTGAGCTCTCATATGCATCCACATTGCTTTACAAAGCTTGCTTGCTTTAATCTCGTAACTCCTAAACTTTGGTGAAGTGCAACTATTCGATGCACATGAATTCCTTCTAGGTCTACATCCTTCACTCCATGGAATCGAGCTAAGGGGGTGGAATCATGCTACTTTCCATTGTTGCTCCACCATGTAGTTTCTTATGCAAGCTCTCACTTTTGCATGTGCTTTACTTACATATTTTGAGATTCTTTTGGGTGTATGTTCCAGGTTTAATGTGTTGTAGGAGCCATCTCACCACATAGCTCTCTACCTAGCTCACTGCTAGCTCCAACTCCTCCTTGCCTCAACTCTTCATTTATCCTGCTTGTTGTATTGGCTGCAACAACTCAGTATTTCACGATCTTCTCCCTCTCAATTTTTGCACTAGGTTTACATTTCAAGCCTTGTCCTGCATGCTTGTGATATTTGTTTACTCCTTCTGGCCCTCACCATTCCAACCATGCATGTTTTTACACTATTAACTGAGCTTCCTTAGCTTGCAAATTAATTTCTACTTGTTTTGGCTCAAGTTCTTCTCTCTTGCAGATGTTTTGAACTAGTTTTTAGTGTTGGTATATGTACTCAACTCACATATTGCTTGTGCTTACTTGCTTGGTGTTGGCTTGAGCCTCGTTGTGTTGGAACCCTCACTTGTGCCTTTGGTCCATTGGGCTCATTTGGATTACAACCTGTTTGTGTGCATTACAATAGACATATGTTTGTTATAGGTAGACGTGTTCCTCCCTGTGTTGGAATATCGGTTCCTCTTTCATCACTTCGGATTTCATTATACATACTTTGGATTCACGCTCTAGCTTAGAGATCTCTTTTGTTTGTATCTCTTAGCCTACTAGGTCGTTATCTATGCTTGAACCATTGCTTACAAACTTCAACAACATGTTACAACTTTACATCTGCATGGTTTTCTACCTCACAAACCATTATAAAAATGTGGCATCACTTGTTCGAGTCTTCTCTTAGATGTGTTCACTTCATTTGATTCATGTGGCTACTCTCTAGCTCATGTTGTTACACAAGATTCCTCCAACTCTACAGACCTGTCTACCCTCCTGCATGGCATTACATGTGGATTTAACTTGTTCAACCATAATTTAGCTTGGTCAACATGTGAGGCAACTCGGTTTGAGATCTTCCCTTTTAGACATTGTTTGGTGGTCAAAACAATCCTGGTTTTTAATGTTTTGAGGCAAAACATTTATCATGGCATTGTTATAATTTTTTAGGCTCTAATTTTACTTGTATTATGCCCTTCCTATGTGTGTCAAAGACGGAGGGCAAGGTCCGGGGTTGGTAGGAGGCTAATCCCCCCTCGCAAGAAAAACAAACCCTGCCTGAAATTTGATGTCGTTTCAACAGTACCCACATGACACCCTTTGCACCCATTTCGGGCACTTTTTTAATCAGTTTGCAAAGTTCATTGGCATTTTCCATTAGTTGCGGGAATTTTATTTTTGCTATAAATTTTGATTCGCTACTCATTTTTTAGTGCTTCTTGCGTCAAAGTTTCATGATTTCATACACATTACGTGATAACATTTTTAGTTTTGTAAATGCACTACTTTATAAAGTTCCACATTCTGGGGGGTTCACTAGTACTCTTGGGTTTTACACGCAGACACATTATCGGCCGAGTCTGACATCTTGCTTTTGTGCACCTTGCACTTCTTGCTTCCACATCATGGAGGATGCTCTTTCTAGACTTGAGTGTCATAGGATCTCTTTATAGCCTCTGCCACTTCTCAATCAGAGAGGGAACTATTCATCTTGGCATGCTTCTATGGAATGTTACTTCACTCGCGAGGGTATTTCACCCTTCTTACTTGGGCCAGTTCCCACACCCACTGATCATCATCATCTGGAGGACTTCCTTGACACTTACAACCATGTTTTTGGTCACTTGATGATACATGTCTCTAGATCTCTCTAGTTTCATGTGGCAGACTTAGATCCACCCCACTATGTCTGGAGTATTCTTCAGTCCCTCTATAGAGACCCTTCACATACTGCTACCATTGTTGTTGCTACTGATTCAATGGTCTCCTCTTCTTCATGTGACAGTATTTTCATTAACACAAACTCGCTTGGTTCTACTTTTGATGATGAGGATTGTGCACCTAGTTCTAATATCGAGAGTACTATAGAGGACACTTCACCTTATTTTATCACTATTCTAGAGAGTTTTGGCACTTCCCACATCTCATCAAATATTAAGAAGTCTCCTATTCATTCTCATACAATCATCACACCTGCCTCTTTTCCACCTTTAGTGTGTGAGGCCCCTTCCACTCCTTTACCTTCATTAGATGACTCATACCTATCTGACATCGCTCTTTTGTTTGTTGAGCCCCCTCATTGGGATGAGTATTTTCTTGACCTTGGTCATCTTTTCATAGAGTACACTTGTGATGTACTATAGGTTCCTCATCCATCTATAGGTATTTCAGAGGAGTTCATCATCTCCGTTGTTAGGAGTGCCCCTTCTGGGAATCTTACCACTTCAACTTTTTGGAGACCTTCATTGATCCACCCTTACTTATGGATCCATTTTCTATTGTGGGGAATGTTTTTTTGCCTTCACATCAGTTGGACATCCTTTCTACACGGTGTTAATTCTTCCTACTCGATAGTTCTACACTCGTGACACTATCTTCAGTTCCTTGGTGCTCATTTGCTAGACCTATGTCACACTTTCATGGACCACACTCAAAGTTATTTATGCTATTGCCTTTAGTTTCCTTCACAGAATGGGAAGACTTCTAACACGTCATTTCCATCCTTCCTAAGGGTAGGCACATAGTTCATTACGGGTGGATCTTCTTCAGTCTAGAGGAAGAGGATCTCCTCATCAAAATTCTTATAGGAGACCTCCTAGAGCTGCAGAGTTCAGATTCGTCCATAGAATCTTATTCATTCCTCTCATCTCCCTCTTCTTCTCTCTTCTTCTTCTTTACGAGAGATTTCCTCTTTGTACATGGGTACCTTTACAGGATCATCTATGGCTGGGACCCATCCTTGGCATCTTTCTTATATTAGAGAGTGGACTTGTCTCTCTTTTGGGGGAGTTTTTCCCACTGGGTTTTCTCCTTTTACTCCACTTTTCAAGAGTTTCTTGTACGTGGGTACCTCATCAAGCTTTGTATCGAGACCCATTTCTCATTTATAACTTACCAACTCATTCTAAGTTACGATGAAGGGGGTGTAGGTGGTATTTTTATTCACTTATTTAATGTTATTCCACCTCACCGAGTGAGTCACCTCACATAGGTGGACATGGATCTAGGTGTCATCTTAATTATGATAGATTCTCTTACAAAATTTGTCATATGTGTAAGTGTTTCATAGGAGTTACATTGCCATTTGGGAAAGTAACTCCTCTTCTCCATTATGGAGGAATATTCTCTTACATGGGAGTTACACATTACTCCCATATTTATACTCACCTCTTTTGATCTATGACAAGCCTAATCCAAGCCTAGAAATTCCATTCTACTCCTTTTTGAATCTTGAGCTCTCATATGCATGCACATTACTTTACAAAGCTTGCTTTCTTTAATATCACAACTCCTACACTTTGTTGAAGTGCAAATATTCAATGCACATGAATTTATTTCAGGTATTTGTCCTTCACTCCTTGAGAATCGTATATTAAAATTCATTTGATAAGGTCTCTTAAGAATTGAGTGCACACCTTCCTTTAGCTTGATCATCATTTCTCCCAAGAAGTGGTGAAATCCTTTAAGCTCTTAGTACCCACGTAGGAATAAATCCTGCAATTCATGTAATAGATCAATAATCTTTGAAACCTCCCTTTTTCCTGTAATCTCTAATAGTAGCATATTTAGGTTACGCCTCTGAGCCAATGTTAACCTTCCTAGTTTTCAGGGGTTCATGGTAGGCGCATCCTTACTCATCCACATTATCCATAACCTCACACATACGATAGTATGGTTAACATCCAATTTTTCCACCTCTTCAACATTTATCATGTAGACCAACTTTACTTTTTCTTTTTCCATGTAAGCATGCTCAAGCTATAATTCCTCTTATTCTTCCTCATCGAAGAAAGCTTCCAAGTTAGGTTCTCCAAAAAACTCCAATATTCTATCCTCTGTCATGGAACTATCTTCTATAGTTATGTTCTTAACAACCTGTAGCACCTGAATCACTAATGGCTTAGCACTTTGATACTCAACAGTTTGAATAAGATCAACCGTTAATTTCTGCCAGTTTCCTATCTAGCGGTGTAGCTTTGAATGAATGTACGGGCATGCACGCAACCTTGTAAGGTAGAATAAATATTATGCACCCATAGTTATGGTGGCATGGCATCTGTGCCTCGAGTGAGGTCTTCTCACATTCCTAGATGTGAAATGAGGTAGGTTCCTTCCCATGATAGTATAGGTGCATTGCTTGAGAGGAGCCTAATAGAGAACATTCTCACCTCACGCCACTCTATAATGTTATCTCGATGGGTCTCCCACCAATGTTCTACTGAGTCCCATGTAAATTATAGATAAGCATACTTCTCCTTTCAATCTCACATCTCCACTAGGTCTCTATTTCTCGTAGGAAAAATTAGGGTTGCCTTCCTAAGTGTAACTCAAGTATCTATCTTCCTCCTAGGTGTAGGAGTGAGGGCACCTTTTTCACTCTTGTCACAGAGCCTCTTAACTTCCTTCCATCTAACTCATATGTCATGTGTGCCCAATTTTCACATGCCACACTAGTTGTATCACTTATAGATTGAGCATCTTCCCATTGAATAATGCCTTTTTTTGTTGGTTGTACAACCTTGGGTATTTGATAGTGCACACATAGATTCTATCTAGGTCTTCTTCTCCCAAGGACTCAAGTATAGGGCACTGACTTTCCATCCATCAAAGGAAAGACAACACGTTCTTACTTTTTCTCAAAAATTATATAACCCTTATTAAAACGTAAGTTAACATTATTCTTATAGCACCATGGGCACCCAAGTAATGCTAGAAATTTTTCTGCCTCAAAAAGTGCCAAGACTTCAAAGTCTCCAATGAATTTCCTCCATTGGATAGTGATAGCATCATCCTTTAAGAAACCAATGGGCATCTCCTTTATCTTATTATCCATGTAAAACACATTTGAATATGGTTATAATGGGGGAATTCCAATTTGATTCCATGCATCTAGGGTGAGAAAATTAACTTTCACACCCATGTCAATCAGAATATTACTCAAGAGTCATCCATCAACAACTGCATTCAAGGTAATCTAATTATCATAGTCAAGATTGTGAAGAGGTAGATTAGCATATAAACCTACCTCTTGTGCTATGCTCTTGGAATTTTTACTTTTCCTCTCAACCACTCTCCTAACATAGGAATGATATTATCTTGTCTCGGCATCTTTCATGCATCCATGACTTCATCTAGATCCTTCTGTGGAGCCTCAACACTCTTCCTCTACTCTAACTATCATGACTGTTCCTTCAGGAATTGGATCTCTCCTTTTAGGCTTTGAATAACATCCATGGTTTCCTTATAAACTTCCTTCTAATGTGTATGGTCTAGATACTTCCCATGCACCAATTTTTCTCTTGTAACTAGTGGTCTCTACTTTGGTATCTCCCTAGTGCATGTAGCATCAGCTCGTGTAACATCCACTGTTTAAGACTTAGAAACAAGGGATTTTTTTTAAACCATAATGTTCTCTATTCTAAATTAATATAACTTAGAACATACATTCATTTCCAATCCTTCTCATAAACGAAAACCATATGTAGTTGTAATGAATCGGTGAAACATTGATCTCTCATTCCATGACTCGGTATTAAATTGATCTCTCATGTTAACTTGTTTAAGTGTATACTATGTATACTTGGTTCCTTTACCATTTTAGGGGCACCCAAGTGTTTTGTCTAAGAAGTCTATCTGAATATCGATACCGATATTCATTTGAAATCCTACATCTTAGACTAGGTGATATAAGACAACGTAACCAGCAACTTGTGATACTTTGGCCAAAGTTTTAAACATGTCTACCATGTTTACATTCCAAGATGGCATACTCGTCAAAAGGAATATTTCCTTCACCACACTTGTATTGTTATCTATATTGGTCATCCTTGACTATTGTCAATCCAAATCCAAATCAAAGTTTCACACTAAACAAGGGAATATAAATCTACTAGTGTGGAAGACTACTCATGGTGAATAAGGATACATATACATAATCAATCAACTTTCATTGATTGGGTGTGTCTATTTACCCTAAGTCAACATGAGTTAACCACAACGCTAATCCATGTTTCTATCTATGTTTAGAGTATAATCATGATACAAACTTCCACTTATTTTAGTCGAGTTAACTGAACTAAGTAGGGTGTTAAATCATAGTTGATTGCATCATAGTATCCTTGTAATGACTCTGGTCATTAAGAGGGTACTTTTTGCAGTTCCTATGTTATAAAAACCAACTGAATTCCTTCAACTAAACTTACATACTTAAGAATATTATATTATTAACCCAACAATTATTATCTTATAAATTTTATTGATAACAACGCACTTAAGGGTCCACTATGCACGATTTACCCAAAGAAGGGTACGAAGTGTAATTTACACAAGAGAAAGGTAAGTAGATAAAATCTGCATTCCTACTTATGCTCATCTTATTCTTAACCGTTTATGTTCATTTATCGATATGTTTGAATTTGATATTAGGAAAGTAAGATCATTAAGTTTTCTTACAGTGGTTTAACATTGTAAACAATCTTGTTAGAATACTTATACTTTAGACTTCAGAATATCATAAAGTCTAAATCTTTCTAATAACTCTTTTAAACATCCATGCTCAAATTATAGATATCAGATATGGAACATACAATCAATCATCCTTATGATTTAATCATAATCACTTAACAAGATATCATACATAGTTCTTTATTTAATTACAAAGGAAAGAATCATTTTTTTCTTTATTAAGGATTGATGTCGTATTAGTGAAAACAAAAAACATATGCTTTAGTTTAATAATAAGAATCCATAATCATTTATATAAGCTATCCATATTCCCTTTACAGGTTAAGGATCTACCAATGATTATCATCTTAGTAGTGCTCTTTCCAAAAGGAAAGAATCAAACCATAAGTATAGTCTCCTTACTTCTAGTATAATCATATATCTTAGAATCTACTAGGTTATGAATATCAAATTCAAGTATTTCCATAAAGTCCCATCATGCATGAAGTTATTTAATAATATATCACATAAACCTGCATGATATTATTTAGTAATATTACACATACCTAAGTCATGAAGGCCTTAGAAATAAATCAAAATTCAACATCTTTACCACAACAATTCATTTATCAAAAAGAGAGTTCACTACTCTCCAAACTTAATAAGTATTTCAAAGGTTTACACAAAATATCTTTCCATCATTATAAAACTAATTTTAATACATCTTCATGATTTCTTTTTCCAACAAGAAGTACATTTCAAGAAAATGTCAATACATAGACATCTGAATGAAGTGAGATGATTTCATTAGTAAAACAAATGTAACTTTCTATAAGTCTTTCTCCTTTCATCTTTTACGAAGTCCATCTACAAAATTGTTAGCATGAGTTAGTTCACAAGAACTGAGCATGATAAATGCTATAACGTTAAAACAATATGATTTTATCTAACTATTTCACAAAAGGAACCCTATTGTTAATGAAAAGGTTCTAAATACAAAAATAAGGCCAATTAGAAAGAATTTTCCTAATGATTACAAACAGATATAGAGAGGATTCATAAACTCTACAAGTAATAATATTCAAGAATGAACTAATTAAACCAACACAATTAATTCTATCTCAAACATGGTTATGAAAATCATTACAACATGATAATCATCCAATTAGAAACCAATTAAGAAAAGAGTAATTAAAATTCATATCCTAATCTCAAACTTCTCAATCTAATTTCCAACCTAAGTTCCACAAAACTCAGCCAATTCTTATCATTCAAAAGAAGGTGAATTGATCTAAACATATTGTCTTGAAAAGAACAATATGTTGTTCTAATAACCATCAAAACATCAACAACCTGCTAATAAAATTGAATGATAAAACAAGAAAGATCCAACTTGGATATCAACCCTTCCAAACAACCTTGCCATCCCAATCCCTATTCTTATTCAAAAGGATTATGTTGATCATGGAACCAACTAGACAATACAGGAAATAATAGTTGTATACAACATGAGAGATTTGGTACAAACCCAAATAAAAAATTAACCAATGGTAACAGTTCCTTGAGAACCTAACTTTCACACTAAGTTCAAAACTCAATAGAACAAAACATAGTTATCACAATCCTTGCATCTAAAACAATCACATTTGAATGTTCATTGTTTCCATAAGCTATAAATGGTGAAAGAACATATCATTTTTACAAGAAAACACACAAGTTTTTGTCTTACCCAAAAGACCATCCCCTAAGATCAAATAATAGTAAATTACTTATAATGATCAGTGTAGACATAACATTATCTACCTATAGAAAATAACTAGCATATGAAAAGAACAACATTTAGTTCTTAAATACAAATAAGTATGCCAATCTAGTCTCAAAGAGATAGTCAAAGACTCAAATCAACATGTAACCTTCATCAAGAAAACATGACGATCAAACACAAGGATCCAAGGATAGTAAGATCTGAAATCATAATAAAATGACAATCTATACTCATGAAGCCAAAAGTTCCACACAAAAGTATATAATAAAAGGAAAACAAACCCAAGTTAAAAGTATAACAACCCAAGACTTTCTTAAAATTTCAATCAAGTTCTATAACAGGAACCAACTCAAAGAGAGTACTCAAACAATGAAGAATACAACCTCACAAGAAAGAAACAAAGTTTAACCAGACTATTATTTCATACAAAACCATTTTAAAGTTATGTCATGGCCTAGAATAGTCCAAACTATACATTATCTTTTTTTCAGGCCAACCCGAAGGGTAATCATTCAAAGTTATCTCAACAAATGAGAAAGAGAGATTATTACCAGTCTTTGCAACTAAATAGGTCCACCCATGAAGGGTTAAAACTTCAATCAAATATAAAAAGACATACAGAAAATACAACACTCATCCTATTAAAATGCACTTACAGTGTTCAAACACTTTGCAAATGCCCATTATGGGTCCATACCAGTCACCCAAAAAATAACAAAAATATTCAAAGATTTTTCTTTATACAATCCAATGAGTAACCAATAAATACAACAGAAACTACAAACATTCATAACAAAAGTTGATCAAATAATGTTGGTCTCCAACCATTTAACAACCAGGTAAACTGGTCAATACCCAAAATCCATAAATATTTCCACCATAACACTGGCATACATTCCATGCATACAAGTTACTAAATCAAGGTGAATAATCTAACCAAGAAAACTAATACAGTCTTCCCTTACCATTCATGGAGTTTGATAGATATAAAGCTAAGGAAAACACAGTTGTTTTACCAAGAAAGGAAACCCAGAATCACGATAAACAACTATATACACAACATCATAATATATCCACAAGAAACCAAAAATGAGAAACATCATTGAAGCAAGAAGAAGAAAATAGAAAACAAGCAACTAATACCAGGAACGATTTCATAAAAGAGAAGAGTTCTTTTAATGAAAACACTTAAGTAAAAGTAGAATATTTAATGAGATATGGCCTATCATTCCTGGTAGTGCTCTATCTTCTTTTCCTTGCCTCAATCCTTCATGAAAAACCTCTACTACAATATTTCCATGAAAACACCAAAACCAAGCCTCTAAAACTTTCCTCATTTCCTTCTTATAGCTTCCATGCTCTGATTTCATTATTATTTCTACCATGCAAGGAGAGATTAAGCATGCAAATATTCGAACTAGAGATTTGAAAGAATGAAAAACCACATGCAGAGCTCTAAAGCTCCCAATAACCAAATGAAACAATAAAAACCAAAAACCATCTATTTCTCCAACCTTCTCCTATTTCCCAAGCGGTTTCACTCTAGTGAGAACATTAAATGCCAACAGGACTGCTAGTGTCCTTCCCAAACTTCCGCCATTGCCAACTCTTTGTTGGTTAAAACTAAAAATTAAAACTTCATGTAAATGAAATTAGTAGAGTTGACAACTCAACATTCCCCTTAATTTCCATGCATTGGCCAAAATTGGTGATAACAACGTATTTAATGACACATTCAAATATTTTAAATTCCTTAGAAATTGGTGCCACTGACACCCATCCACTTTCCATCCACGCTATCCCCTTTCCCTTTAGGCTAGCTTATTTCCCTTAGGTTAGGTTTAGTTAATATTAGCTTATAAACCAAGCTTAGGTCCTTTAGGAATAATTCTTATTTAGTCTTAGAATAAACTAGTATCAAGACTTAGGATTACCCCCTTCCAAATAATCAACCACAATAATAAAATCACCTTAACTTAACTTAGGATAAGATAGTAATCATAGGAACTTAGATTAAATTAGGTCCCAACACCTAATCAATAACATTACCCTATGATGAATAAAAATGACATTTTTAGATCACGATAAAGGGCATATGCAAAATATGTCACCTATGATCCCGCAGCAGCAACTTGGGTTTAGAAATCAAACATTCTTCTCGAAGCTTGGTCAAATGACCTAAACATCATAGAATCGAAAGCATGCCTTGGATCACTAAAATTGATCCAAGGTATGGCTATCCTGCATCAAAAATCAAATAGACTGAAGCACAAGTTCAAATGAAAAATAGGCTATGAATGAGTTTAGACTGAATTTATCTCCTCCATCCACATGCAGTGAACATTCAACAAAAATAAAGAATGAAATACTTCATTTTAAATTCATAATTATCATGGCATGATTATATTCATTTTTAGAAGATAAACATATCATCTACAACAAACATGATTACTTTGTTCATAAGAGTACACCATCTTCAAACAAGAATCACATATCAACATTTGCAACTTTGATTACAAAATTCATCAAGGATATCAACCATGGTAGAGGCATTACATCTCACATTTTCACTAGTACATGTACTAACTTTGACCCACTTTCCACTCTAGGCATCCACTACTAATACTATCTATTCACACTTACCATCCCGACACCTTTATCCTTACGCTTCTCTGGCTCATGTGTTCAAACAATTTCAGGAATTCCTCATACTTGTGCTTTTTCCCACACCAAGAGCACTATAACAAATTAGGAAACTCACGCTTTTAATGTTATGTAGATCCACACGGTTGTAATAGGTTCCATAAGAAATTCTTCTTCCTCCTCCATGATTTCCACGGCCTTAGAATCCACCCCAAAAGCCTCTTTTATGACCTCCTCCATCCGTGTACCCTTCATAATGTTGACCATCATCCTTTGAACTACTAGAAATGCCGGTCTAGTGCACACCATTATCAATAGCATCATGTATCTTGTCAACTAATCTACAATTGTTGGTGTCATGAGTAGTATAGGTACAAATTTTACAATAGCGGGACATATTCTTACAGATCATGTGTTGTAGAAATGGGCATTTACTTGTATGAAGATAGTTATGGTAAACCTTGCAGTCCACTGACATGGTATGTAGCGATCTTCATGGGAAACTATCCTTTGTATGCCCCTTTACTTCGCAGTCTGTACACCATAGCCCACTGCGAGTCTCATGAGCTAAGTTTATAGGCAGTTTCTCAATTTTTTTCCATGAAAACACTGGGCTTCAAGAAATAGACTAATTCTAGTGTCAACGCTTACCACGGCCTCAATGTTCAACATAATCTCTAGGGCCTCATGTGGATCTATGAAGGTTTTATATGAAAGTGCCCTCTGAAGAAAGTGATTAGCCCTCTAAAGAACCATTAAGCATGTTGAGATGTGTGAATATAATAAGCTAACTTTTGTGAAGAGTCTTAAAATGCACATCATACTCCAACACACTTTATGCCATCCCTTGATGGATTTACTTCAATGCACTAATGCTCTTGTTGAACTCGGGGATGTTGAACTTAGCTAAAAACGCATCATACGAAGTGATGTAATCCACCACCATCTGGTGTGGATCATATTTCTGTACTAGCTATATGTGCACCCTTGTAACGTAGTTGTAAACTAACTCAACTTCCTTTATGGTGTAATGATACCCTTCGCACACCATATAAAATCACATTTATGCACATGTTCCACAACGTCTTCCACACCTTTGTAATTAGGAAAATGCAAAGACATCTCAAAAAATACTGTTGAGGTTGTTGAGGCCCTTTCCCACTAGATCTAGAACCTTGGCCTCCTCTAATATTTCCACCACCTCTAGCACCACTAGATCCACTAGTTCCAACTCCTCCATATCCACCAGATCCTCCTCCTATCATAGGTAAGGGGCCTAACACAACTTCTCCTTGTGAACCCACCACTTTGTGATAAACTACACGTCGACAGTCTATGAAGTTGACCCACTCCCAAATGTGTTTCCCACACCACTTATAGACGTGATACCCAAACTTTATGAACCCACACCTTGCCCAAATATCATACTAGACAGGATACCTCGAATACAGGAAATGACTATGTAGCCATAGATGTAGCAAATGAAAAATTATACCTCCTAGGTGTCACTCGACTGACAATATCAACACCACTAACAACCGAATAAGCAAATTTTTCCTTAGAAACTAAAAGTATAAGAGTTAGGGTTTGGTCACCAAGTAGGTGAAAGGTGTTCCTACGACTCTCCTTTCTTCAAGCGATTAACTCTCGAGTAGAAGTTGAAGGGATAACACTCCCTCTCTTGCCAAGATGGGGTAGCACAGACCTTTGAGGTTCCACACCTTTACGCACAAACCTCAAGTCCTTCTTACAAAATCTACCTTTGTATTTCCATTGCTCCTAATACCTCATGTTGTCTCTTCGACTCCCTCTCTCACACTTCATCATATTTTAGTCACCTCTCTTCTCTCTCCTTCTCTTTCGTAGGATCTGTCATCTTTCACCACATTATCTTCCACACCCCACACCTAGAAGGAGTATATCTAACCATGGTAAAGGCTTAGAACTCAAAGTAATACCCAAGATATTGATAGCCAATAGAACAACACATAAGAACAATCCTCTAGGATCCCTGAAGAACTCAAACTCAACAATCTCTAGGTAAGCATATATAGAAATAAAATATTCCAAGGTATAACTAGTCAACACTCTACTCCACTAGTGATCAACAACATGGGTCTAGGTCATATTGGCATCATGTAGCCTTTGATACTCATCTTGGGTCCATACACAAGGTCTATAGTACCAACTTGACCTAGATGCATATGTTGAAAGCCATTCATATAACTCCATTGGAAAATAACAAAATAATGTTTCATATAACTCATGATACATGTCATCCTCTACCCATAACTCAAGCCTGTTTTTAAAAATTTGAGAAAACTCATAAATCTGTGATTTTAAGCCACACCTTGACATTCTCCAAGGTCAAGTGCTCTATCATCACACCTCATTCTCACAACAAATTTTAAAAAGAGTCACGGTAAAAAGAACCAAAATGTAGTCATTTCTACATATACCTTCTTTCTACCCCAAACGTGTTAGCCTATCACCCGGTGTGTGTTGGGAAGCTGTATGATGGAAAAGTGACAAGTGAGCATGGGAATCTACAAGTAACACTTTCTTGCACCTGACCTCCCAAGGTCGTGCGAGAAAGCTGATGGGGATGGAATATACATGGCGTATAGGTAAAATAGTTAGGAAATATTATATATTCAACACGCACTAATGGAATCTACGAATATAAGGCAAAGAAGGCCCTCCTAACAGGCGGCATGATAGATCAATCGGTGAGGATGATTGCTCAAAGGCTCCAATCAATATCGAGCTCTGGCGTAATCCAGTCTATAGGTTGTGCGATACGGGGAAAATGGCCTAGAATTGTTTCGTGTATATCTCCAGATAGGGTCCTAAGGTAGATGATGGATATAGTGGACTTTAAGGGTGATTCTCTGGTCTAGTCCAGAAATCCTTAGCTTCATCAACTGCTACGTCTAACAAGGATAATTGTATGATAATGGCTGGTGGAAGTGGAGTGGATCTAAATACTAATGTGCATAAGCTAGTGTCAATGTCAGATTGACCTATGGACTCATTAGGTTGTGGGATTTATGGATCACAACCATAGATTCTTGGTTGTTGTGGACCTATTATGGTCATATAAGGAATCAATCTCTAATCCCTAATATCCGGTAGTCATATACCTTTTCATCCTCTATGTTTAGAACTACAAGTTGTGCAATCTTCTCGGAGTACCTTACTGGGAGTTCTATCAACTGAATTCTAAAGTCGGTGTCTATGTCGGTGAGAACATCTCACGTAATGCGGATGTGGGACCAAAGGGTCACAACTAAACATTTTCTCTCTTTCAAGCCCTCTACTACGGTCATGCGGATATTTATCTAGGGTAATATGTAATTTGGCTGATTTGACCAAAATGTGTGTGCTTGGTCGTCTTGATGTTTAACCCTCTTAAGCGTGAACTAATCTATTGTAAGTCTATTGTTGTTTGGAAGACTTGGATTCTAAGATTCTGATCTATATCAGTTATTTCCATAATAAGATTGGGTTGAGGCACGATTGGCTCGAATACGTATTCTCTCTGGGCTCTCTTGGTCGGTGATTGTCATGCAAAAAGGAAATGATATAAGGCTAAGCGATGAGAATAAATTAACTACGCAAGATATATCTATGTATATTCCTAAATCTGATTTTATTGATAAACTACTGAACAAAATTTAAAAGAGCAATTATCTAATATATCTAGAAATTGACAACTAAACTAATGACGAAATTTAAAACAAACAAAGCAGCCGAGTATGGCTACTTGCCTGTGCAGTTGTAAATCTATTCTAAGTAACCAGATAATTGATCTAATCTATTTGAAAGACTCTTGATCCTACCTCAGAAGTGAGGAGTGAATCATAGTTTCTCAGAAACTATCAATCCCCATAGCTTCCCCGAAATATCGAAAGTGAGATTAACTAAAATGAAATGATTGACTACTCTATTTGATATGTTTTAACTAGAACTTTGAAATCTTGAACCTGGATTTTATAGAATAGTGGTGAATCTGGTTGTGTATGGCTTTGTCCCCTTAGTGTGATCTCCTCATTCCTTCATGCTCACATGAATCCAAAAAAGTGTGTGATGTTAACATCAACAGAAGTTGGTATCAAAATAATGGAAGCTTAGGATGCAGACTGAATACAATGTGAGTAGGAGAGAGATAGTGCAAGAGAACAAAGCTTGGCTTATGCAACTCCTAGTGGGATTTATTATGAGTCATGCAAAAAAAACATCCGAACACGAAACTATTCTTTTTGAAGAGAAAAACCTGTAAATTTAATGGCTTCCTACTAAAAATAAACTATCTTACTCAATGGATTACATGGAATAGTAACAACACTAGCACAAGAAGATTATGTGGCTTCCTAATAGTAAGACAACAACACTAACTATGCATGCAATAAACAAAACTATGAATCCTAGGAAAAATTAAAAAACTAAGCTACTGTGATGAGAAATTAAGAGGCAAATTTGAGGGGCCATTTGCTTGAGCACAAGCCACTATTTATAAAATCCCATTTAGCTAAAGGTGAAAACCAATTTGATCTCTTAAACCATAAACAATGCCAAAACACTATTCCAGGGAACCAGAATCATAAATACAAGAAAAGGAGGTGAAAAAATTTGGTAAACGTTGAGTTTTATGTGAGTCATGATAAAATAAATGTTCTATAAAAATGTGTGCGGAGCGCCGCCCCGAGCGAAGGTGGCGATTATAAGACCGCCGCCCTGCCTGGGCGGTGGTCATGAGACCACTACCCAGGCAGGGTGGTAGTTTCATCACTGAAGACTGAAAAGCAAAGGAAAAGAGAGGGAAGGAAAAATCAAAGCACACAGGGGATAAGCGGGGCATGGGGGATGTTAACACATACTTGAAGAGCTTTTTCTAGATCCTGAACACCTTGCGAGGAGACCTATATCATCATTGAGGAATGTGTAACATTGTTCATGTAGTGCGATACCCTAAAATTTTTGAGTACGTATAGGAACTCACCAAGGCACGTGTTGGCCTTTGAACCCCTCCTTTATGTGAGCTTCATGATATTGATTCACCATTAATGGAGGATGGGTTGCAGAATCAAAAACACATTCATTTACTTAGAAACAGAAAGTACGGAGACCAGATCAAGCATAGGTTCATCATAAATTGAAATAAGCATTGTAAACAACACAAAGGAGCCCTAGTTCCATCTTAAACCATTTCCTTGTGCACTTTTCCCCAATCACCTTCCTCTTGCTTTTCCTATGCGTGTGTACCTTCTTCCTTAGGAATTAGTCAATTTAGGGCCCAAAAATCAGCCTCCTCCCTAAAGTATGCATATGTGTTAAGATCAATAGAGAAGCATTTCTTGTGATCACCAATAGGAATATCATCACACAGACCCATAAATTCTCTAATTGATTCATCATTCTGGAATAATTCAATTGGTATGTGTTGTTGTTGGTCCCAATTCACAAGGGATGGGTGAATGAGGTCTAATTTGAGAGTGGTAGGGGATATGGTGAAGATATATGTGTCAGGAAATATGTTAGTAGAGGAAAGGTATTTGTAGAGACTACAATGGGAATTTTTTTCATTGTCATAATCAAAAGAACTATCATCACACTCAGAAGAAGTATCTTGAATTCTAGGGGATGAGACCCATATGATCAAATGTTGATGCCATATTTTTCCATCTTTTGATGTAGTGTTGGAAGAGGTTCCAACACGCCTTGCTCATTGACACCACATCCATATCCTTAATATCCCATAGTGTACATCATCTTATTAGGGATGGCATACTTGGGAGTTTGATAGAAATAATCCATCTCATTATCATGAGATTGGGATATAGGAGTTTTAAGTAGTTTCCCATCTTCTAATAGGCCACCAAGAAGAAAAATTTCAATGTTGCTGATGTTCTAAGACTATTGAGGCTGATAGCTAGGCCTACCATGTGTTTTTGGTGATAATGGTAGATTGGAGATAAGGAGGGCTTATTGGAGGTTGTATTCTCCATAGCCCATAGGGAGGACCTTCATGTCCCATGTAGAAAAATGGGAAAAATACATAGAAGCGCCATCTTTCCATGGGTACAGTGTATCAAGATCAATGTGGGAGGTAAGAGCTTAGACCGAACCTATAAAAATATCTCTATAAAAGGACACTCATATAGGCTAAGTACAAGAAGTTGGTGGACAATTCCATGGACATAAAAACCTAAAATAAAGGAACCGCGATCGCGGTTTACATACTGTGATCATGGTTCCTGAATTCTAGGTTCGGTAATTACCGAACCTAAAACTGCGATCGCGGTTTAGAACCACGAGCATGGTTATAAACTGTGATCGTGGAACTTTGAGACAAAATTTAATAGTCCCGTGACTCCTTATTTTCCTCATTTTTCATTTCAAACTGTGATTTTTCCTAAACATTTTTCACTCACGCTTTCAATACCACCTCAAAATTGCTCACCGGACTTACGGATAGCGATAGATTCAACCATTCCGCTAAGCGAGGAGGTAAGTCCCGATTGTAATAATTTTTTTGCATTTTAGGTTTTTTTTTTTACATTTTCATGGGTTTTTGAAATGTTTGTTTATGTATACAATTTTCTTGTTTTATCGGTTGGTCGTGCAAGCTCGAAATCGTGCAAACCATCAAAACATTCCTCAAAACCCACCGATCATTCCTCAAAACCCTCACGAACATTCCTCAAAACCCTCCTCCAAACATAGATCCGCCTCCTGTGGCTCCTTCATCCCCCCTACTAATCCGGTAGGAATGCAAGATAATATCATTGGAAGAATCTGAGAAAAAATAAAATTGTCATTGAGAACCTAATTCAAACTATAAGACAAAACCATGCCACAAATCCATCCCACATGTTGATTTAGCCAATACATTGCAAACATTGATTGGCAAAGTCGAGTCCACAACCAACCAAATACATAGATGGAACATATTTAGAAGTGTGTAGGCGGTTGTATGCGAGATAAAGTATCCCATGTGGTATCAAAGACAAAAAATTTGGAAAAGACCTCATTTGTGCATTATTTACCAACCCTAGAACCAATGCCCCCCTGTAGTTACTTGCAAATGGTTCCCAATCCATTGGTGCCATGATGACTAAATCAAAAACAATTTTTGGGACCTGATGGTGGATGGTTTTGATTATCCACCATGTAACAACAATGAGGTTCCTCTTTATTTTATGAAGAAATTATATTGTGAGTTTTGCTCAATGAGGTCCCAAATTATTTTGAATTTTCTGACTTTTTTGGTCGAGGAGGTGGCTCTGCACAGAGCAGACCTGGTGCACGCATAGGTCAACCTAGGATCCCCCATGCCCCAAAACCCCCACTACCTTCAGTTATCCCTCCTACAGTGAAGGAGGTTGTGGAGATTGATACATTGCATGCATTGAGGGAGCTCACTGACACTCTCACCTAGCATAGTGACCAGATTACATCTAGTGATGTTGGTGGAGGTGCCAGTTCTAGTGCACCACACCATTGTGGATCATGTGGTGCCGTATGCACTGTAGGCGAGACATCATTTGTTGGTTCATAGGATTTCTTTTCTATAGATGAGATGCTGGGGAATGTTTTTGGAACTGGTGCCACTGATATTGGTCTTTCACAGGTAAATTTCAAATAAATTTAAATAATATATATATATATATATATATATATATACAATAGTTTAATTCACATGTTTGAGATATTATATATATATATATTTGATTGTACATCATGTACATACATGTAAAAAACTAATTTTTATTTTATTTTAAATAGCAAGAGCCGGTGAAGGAAACATCCGGCGTCGACATGCTAGCTACTGCGGTTGGGCGTGTTTCAAACGTAAGTTTCAAGTTGTACAAACTTACAAATTTTTAATTTCATTTGATTACACTAGATTATTATTATAATGTTTCACGTGTATGTTGTACATGTATTAATATTTTTCTCTTTTATACACAGGATCCTGGCGGGTCATCATCTACTCAGGGAACTGAGGCTACTGGCATGCCTCACATGAGTTTTACACAGGTTAGTAAATCTCTTTACACTTTGTTTCTAATTACTAGAAGTTCACATGGATTACATGCTTTGGACCTCTTTCATGTAGATTTTAATATTGATTTGTACATGTTTTTTGTATAGCTTATGACTACTAGAGAGACTCCTCCATATATGTAGACTATGGAGGTTACTGTAGATACTACCATAACATCTGTCAGATCCACTAACTGAGGTACAATTTTTTAAATTTGTTAAATTTTGGAGGTTCATTATTTCTTATTAAACTTAAATCTACAATATCAAATTTTGTAGGTATATGTGAAATATTTAATTTGAAAATTAATTATTTGTATATAGCTTACCCCTCGTGAGTCTATTGTTGTCCCTGCGATGCGTCAACAACAAATTGATAGGGATCATGACATTGCGGTAAGATTTCACATGCATTTTAACTAAATTGTACAAGTTTCTAAATTTTGAATGTATTTTAAAATTTTGGGTGTTAAAAACTTGTTGTTTATGAATGTGTAGGTTAGGTTACAGGCATGCTTAGAGACACCTAGGACCACACGGATGAAATCCGTAGTGGCATCTCCCTCCACTACATCCCCAGGTTGTGGACGTGCTACTTCTTAGCATGATGAAGAGAGGGAAGATGTTCATGAGTAGATTTATAGTCCACCTGGATGTACATATGTGGTCATGAGTAGATTCATAGTTCATTGTATATATATAGCCTTTTATGACCGTATGTGGTCCCTTATGTACATTCGACATGTGCTTAGTTCGCGATGTACACATACATTATGAACTTATACATATATATTTTTAGAGAGACGTGCATATGGAGCACACTTTGTTTGATTCTTATATATATATATATATATCCATGTGTGTTGGTTTTCATATTTATGACTTTTTCAATTCTTCTTTAACAAAAGCGATTGTAACGTTGGGATGCATATTTCTTAAACTTCGCTTTATGGGTTTAGCATCTAATGGAAAACATTAATATTCATATTCTCATAATAATGCTTTATGAAAACATTTTTTTATTTTGTTGAAAGTGAAGCTCCAAGATTTATCTATTATTCTATACGTTCTTTGTCTTGTTTGTTTACTAATGACTTGAAAAGAGGATTTCACTATGAGACTTATGTTTGTTTTTTTTACAAGCACTATTATGATCTGACGATGAGTTAAACAATGAGCTCTATGTATAAGGGTAACTTTTTCTCTTGGTTATTGCGTGGGATTGGATTTTGATGAAAAGAGATATGATCGTTGGAGTCAAGGTGTGTACTAATTTCTTGAAGGTGTCTGAGATCTATGTTTTTCGACACCCCTTAACTCATACTTGTGTTTTATATAATATTTTCTTATATGAGCAATGGTGATTTTGAGGAGATATAGGATCAAAATTCTAGCTGGTGTCTTTTCCAATTATTCTATTAAGTTGTATTGGACTTGTTGCGGAATAGGTAGGGGATAAATGGTATTACCAAACTAGAATGTCTTGTATCCACATCACAACTTTTCTCTAAGATCCTAATGGTATTTACTTGTTCATTAGATGAATGGACACATCCTATAAGGGATTAAAATTGTTTATCATTTTTTGGATAGATGCAGGTAGTATTCCGATAGTCATTACAAGCTTGTCCATGATCTGAATTTTTGTTCTTTTTATCTCCATGGTTAGGATATATGGTTATTTGAATATACCCATCTTCTCGTTAGGACCATGTCTAAATTCTTTGCAAATTGTTGTAGCAACATATCTTTATCAAATGGGTAAGGAAATAGCTTTTTGTATAGATATTTTCTATTGCATCCTACATTTCTTTCTTATAAAGTGGTTAGTGTATTCTTCATTGAATGCAACTCAAGTGTTGAATCATTTTTTCCTTTGTGGGTGATATAAATAAGTGTATATAGAAAACCAGTAAATATAATAAATTAACATGCATTCTTATTATTACTTTCTTATGTAATTGTTGCATGAAAACCATAGATAGTTAAATAAAAAGGCTCTAAAATCAAATCTTACCTAATGACCAAATATGTATTTCAAATCAAAAAATAATATATTTAAAGGTGTATATTGAATGTGTGAATGCATAGTAGAAGATGAAAAATTAGATCATTGTATGTTATGTAAGCTCAATCATTCTAGTGTAAACTTGTATGTAATAGTTCAATGTGCATGCATGAAAACACCATGTCTTATGACATTTAATATAATATTCTAGTTGAGATCATGGTGAATAGAAGTTTAAATAAGAACATGCTTAGCAATAACTCAATGTGGACTAGAAATAATAGAGCTCATGGTGATTGGAAGGCTAAATAAGAATATGCACATCAATAACTCAATGTAGACTTAAGATATGTTTGTAATCCTATTATTGCTTGCAAATGTGTTCATTTACATATAAACATAAGCATATTTACTTTATTTTCAGTCATTTTAGTGTACAAGGAAGAGGAATTTCTAGTTTTTTTCAACCATTTAAGATCCAGGGTTTATTCAGTTGACATATAAAGTGTATATTTAGCTATTTCGGTGCA
The DNA here is from genome assembly GCA_018340775.1 of Taxus wallichiana var. yunnanensis. Taxonomy (NCBI): domain Eukaryota; kingdom Viridiplantae; phylum Streptophyta; class Pinopsida; order Cupressales; family Taxaceae; genus Taxus; species Taxus wallichiana. Next base: position 96,720,908 of record CM031239.1, on the reverse strand, counting down.
TATAGAAAGTTTGAATGTGCTTACATTCAGCTGCAAACTATCAACATACCTTATTCATCCAAAATATAAGACATGATCCTATTTGGATTCAAATTATGATATTTTGGATGGATTATTCAATCTTGGAGGGATGGTTAATACTTTGCATTAATTCATAGCATTAATTATACACTTTGAAAGAAAAATGGCGAGACTAATAGAAATGTGTTGCATGTGCTGGCTTTAATAAGTCTAAGAAAAAAGTTTGAGGCATAGTATTTTTAAATATAAATTTGCTTCTAATTTTAACAAGACAACATAACAAGTTGTACATTTATGTGCATAATGGTGGACTTATGGTATTCTATTAAAGTAACCTAGAAGGTTTCTATTGTAGTAAAGGAGCTCATGAAAGAAAGAAAGATCTAATTCAAGTTTTGGTCTTCATATGAATTAGATTCTTCTCCACTATGACCAACCAAAGATTCTATGTCTTTGACTTGTGAGAAAGGGGTTTCTAAATATTTTTGACTAAATGGGTATGTTGAATTAAAAGGATTTACCTTTAAGTTGGGTTCATCTCATTTAGACATCATTTTTGTGATTTTTGGCATCACTCGGACTCCGTGGCAACTAGAGAGGCCTCGTCTGATCTAAAACCTCAGCGTAGGGACCCTCTACAATAGCCTCTCTCATTTTTTTCCTTCTCATTTCATTTCTCTCACTATCCTACTGTTTGCAAACGCGTAAAATAGTGCAGTTGGAGCTAGTGTAAGGTTGTCAAATGCTATATTTTGCAAACGGTGGGTCATGGCACCAAACCAACTACGCTGACATGTCTAGGTCACCAGGTGAACACTAGACAAGGTGGTGTTTTAGTGCGCGATAGGGTCATTTCTTCCGGCTACTTCGTTTGGGTGTAGTCCTTAAGAGCCCTTAGACCAAAATATCGTTCAACTTTGACGGGTGACTACCCGAACTCAAGTGGCACTTAGAGAGGCCTCGTCTAATCCAACACCTCGAGTGTAGGGCTCCTCTAAAATAGCATCTCTCAGCTTTTTTCCTTCTCATTTGGTGCTCTCGCTATTCTACGGTTTGCAAATGCGTGAAATAGTGTAGTTAGAGCCAGTGTAAGGTTGTCAAATGCTATATTTTGTAAACGGTGGGTTACGGCACCAAACCGAGTACTCTAGCACATCCAGTGGCTAGGTGAATGCTAGAGGAGGTGGTGTTTTGGTGCGTAAAGGGTCGTTGCTTCCAGGCTACTTCATAAGTGGGCGTAGTCCCTTAAGAGCCCATAGATCAAAATATCGTTCAACTTTGTGGTGACTACTCGGACTCCGTGGCACCTAGAGAGGCCTCATCGATCCGACACCTCAGCATAGAGACCCTCTAAAATAGTATCTCTCGGCTTTTTTCCTTCTCATTTGGTGCTCTCATTTTCCTACTATTTGCAAATGCGTGAAATAGTGTAGTCGGAGCCGAGTATAAGGTTGTCAAACGCTATATTTTGCAAACAAGCAGTGTGTCATGGAATAGAACCGACTATGCCGGCACATCTAGGTAGCCGGTGAATGCTAGAGGAGATGGTGTTTTGATGCGCGAAAGGGTCGTTGCTTCCAGGCTACTTCGTTCCGGCATAGTCCCTTAAGAGCCCTGAGACAAAAATATCATTCAACTTCAACGAGTGACTACTCAGACTCCGTGGCACCTAGATATGCCTTGTCTGATCCAACACCTTGGTGTAGAAACCCTCTACAATAGCCTCTCACTGGTTTTTCCTTCTCATTTTGGTGCTCTCACTGTCTTACTGTTTGCAAACAAGTGAAATAGTGCGGTTCGAGCTAGTGTAAGGTTTTCAAACGCTATATTTTGTAAGCGATGGGTTGTGGCACCAAACCAACTACACCGCCACGTCACGAGTGGCTAGGTGAATGCTAGTGAAGGTGGCATTTTAGGGCATGAAAGGGTCATTTTTTCCAGGCTACTTCGTTTGGGCGTAATCCCTTAAGAGCCATGAGACCAAAATATCGTTCAACTTTGATGGGTGAGTATTCAGACTCCATGGCACCTAGAGAGGCCTCATCTGATCCAACACCTCATTGTAAAGACTCTCTACAATATCCTCTCTCTATTTTTTCCTTCTTATTTCGGTGCTCTCGTTGTCCTATTGTTTGTAAATGCGTGAAATAGTGCAGTTGGAGCCAATGTAAGGTTGTCAAACACTATATTTTGTAAACGGTGGGTCGTGGCACCGAAATGACTACGCTGAAATGTTTGGGTGGCTAGGTTAATGCTAGAGGAGGAAGTTTTTGGTGCGCGAAAGGGTCGTTGCTTTCAGGCTACTTTGTTCGGGCATAGTCCCTTAAGAGCCCTAAGACCAAAATATCATTCAACTTCGACGGGTGACTACTTGGACTCCATGGCACCTAGAGAGGCCTTGTTGTCGATCCGAAACCTTGGTGTAAAGACCCTATACAATAGCCTCTCTTTGTTTTTTTCCTTATCATTTCGGTGCTCTCGTTGTCCTATTGTTAGCAAACACATGAAATAGTGCGGTTGGACCCAGTATAAGGTTGTCAAACGCTATATTTTGCAAATGCTAGGTCATGGCACCAAACCGACTATCTTTGACACATCTAGGTGGCGGAGGAATGCTAGTAGAGGTGGTCATTCGGTGCGTAAAAGGGTCGTTGCTTACGGGCTTCTTCGTTCAGGTGTAGTCCCTTAAGAGCCCTAAGACCAAAATATCATTCAACTTTGGCGGGAGACTACTCAGACTCTGTGGCACCTAGAGAGGCCTTGTCTAATCGATACATTGGAATAGAGACCCTCTACAATAGCCTCTCTTAGTTTTTTCCTTCTCATTTGGTGCTCTCGCTGTCCTACTTGTTTTGCAAACGAGTGAAATAGTGCGGTTGGAGCCTGTGTAAGGTTGTCAAACACTATATTTTGCAAACGATGGGTTGTGGTTCTAAACCAACTACCGACTACCGGCATGTCCAGGGTGGCTAGGTGAATGCTATAGGAGGTGGTATTTTGGTGTGCGAAAAAGGGTCGTTGCTTCCGAGCTACTTCGTTTGGGCGTAGTCCCTTAAGAGCCACGAGACCAAAATATCGTTCAACTTCGGTGGGTGACTACTCGGACTCGTGGCAACTAGGGAGGCCTCGTCGATCGACACCTTAGTGTAGAGACACCCTACAATAGCCTCTCTTGGTTTTTTCCATGTCATTTTTGTGTTCTCGCTATCCTACTATTCACAAACACGTGAAATAGTGCAGTTAAACCAGTGTAAGGTTGTCAAACGCTATATTTTGCAAACGGTGGGTCGTGGCACTAAACCGATTGTGCCAGCACACATCGGGTGGCTAGGTGAATGCTAGAAAAGGTAGTTTTTGGTGCATGAAAGTGTCCTTGCTTCTGAGCTACATCGTTCGGGCGTAGTCCCTTAATAGCCGTGAGACCAAAATATTGTTCAACTTCGACGGGTGACTACTCAAACTCCGTGGTACCTAGGGAGGCCTCATCTGATCTGAAACCTTGGTGTAGGGACCCTCTACAATAGCCTCTCTCGCTTTTTTTTCCTTCTCATTTTGGTGCTCTCGTTGTTCTACTATTTGTAAATGCGTGAAATAGTGTAGTTGGAGCTAGTGTAAGGTTGTCAAATGTTATATTTTTCAAACGAGGGTCATGAAACCAAACTGAATATGCTAACATGTCTGGATGGCTAGGTGAACACTAGAGGAGGTGGTGTTTTGGTGCGTGAAAGGGTCGTTGCTTCCGGGATACTTCGTTCAGGCATAGTGCCTTAAGAGCCCTGAGACAAAAAAATCGTTCAACTTCGACGGTGACTACTCATACTCTGTGGCACCTATAGAGGCCTCATCTAATCCAATGCACCTCGGCGTAGAGACACTCTACAATAGCCTCTCTTGATTTTTTTCGTTCTCATATCGGTGCTCTCGCTGTCCTGCTTACAAATGCGTGAAATAGTGTAGTTTGAGCCAGTGTAAGGTTTTCAAATGCTATATTTTGCAAACGGTGGGTTGTGGCATAGAACGAACTATGTCAACACATCCGAGTGGCTAGGGAATACTATAGGAGGTGGTGTTTCAGTGCACGAAAGGGTCGTTGCTTCTAAGCTTCTTCGTTCGGGCATAGTCCCTTAAGAGCCTTGAGACCACAATATCATTCAACTTCGACGGGTGACTACTCGAATTCATGGCACATAGAGAGGCCTTGTATTATTTGACACCTTAGTGTAGAGACCCTCTATAATAGCTCTCTCGGTTTTTCCTTCTCATTTCGGTGCTCTCGCTTTCCTACTTTGTTTGCAAACGCATGAAATAGTGCAGTTGGAGCCAGTGTAAGGTTATCAAATGCTATATTTTGCAAACAGTGTGTCGTGGCACTGAACCAACTATGTCGGCATGTCCAGGTGGCGGTGAATGCTAGAGGAGGTTTTTTTGTGGTGCGCGAAAGGGTCATTTCTTCCGGTCTACATCGTTCGGGAGTAGTCCCTTAATAGCCGTTAGACCAAAATATCATTCAACTTCGATGTGTGACTACTCAGACTCCGTGGCACCTAGGAGGCCTTATCTAATCCAACACCTCGGTGTAGAGACCCTTTAGAATATCCTCTCTAAGTTTTTTCCTTTTCATTTATGTGCTCTCATTGTCTTATTTGCAAATGCGTTAAATAGTGCGGTTGGAGCGGTATAAGGTTGTCAAAAGCTATATTTTGCAAACGGTGGGTCGTGGCACCAAAACAACTACACCAACACATCTGGGTGGCTTGGTGAATGCTAGAGGAGGTGGTCTTTCGGTGCAAAAAGGGGCATTGCTTAGGGCTACCTCATTCGGGCGTAGTCCCTTAAGAGCCCTGAGACAAAAATATCATTCAACTTCGACGGGTGACTACTCAGACTCTGTGGCACCTAGAGAGGCCTCATTTGATCTGAAACCTTGGCATAGAGACCCTCTACAATAGCCTCTCTTGGTTTTTTCCTTCTCATTTCGGTGCTCTCATTGTCCCCTCTTGTTTTGCAGATGACGTGAAATAGTGCGGTTGGAGCCAGTGTAAGGTTGTCAAAATCTATATTTGGAAATGATGGGTTGTGGCATGAACCCGTACTGCCTTGCGTGGCACATTTGGGTGGCTAATTGAATGCTAGAGGAGGTAGCATTTTGGTGTGTGAAAGGGACGTTGCTTCTGAGCTACTTCATTCGGGCGTAGTCCCTTAAGAGCCCTAAGACAAAAATATCGTTTAACTTCGACGGGTGACTACTCCGACTCTGTGGCACCTATAGAGGCCTCATCTGATCCAACAAACCTAGGTGTAGAGACCCTCTAGATTATCCTCTCTTAGTTTTTCCCTTCTCATTTTGATGCTCTCGCTGTCCTACTGTTTGTAAACACGTGAAATAGTGCAGTTGGAGCCAATGTAAGGTTGTCAAACGCTATATTTTACAAACGGTGGGTGATGGCATAGAACTGGCTATGCAAGCACATCTGAGTGGCCAAGGGAACACTATAGGAGGTGGTGTTTCAGTGTGTGAAAGGGTCATTTCTTCCGGGATTCTTCGTTTGGGTGTAGTCCCTTAAGATCCCTGAGACCAAAATATCGTTCAAATTCGATAGGTGACTACTCAGACTTCGTGACACCTAGAGAGGCCTCATCTTATTCAAAACCTTGGCATAGAGACCCTCTACAATAGCCTCTCTTAGTTTTTTCCTTCTCATTTTGGTGCTCTCGATTTCCTACTATTTGCAAACACGTGAAATAGTGCAGTTGTAGCCAATGTAAGGTTGTCAAACGCCATATTTTGCAAAGCGTGTCGTGACACCAAACCAACTATGTCGACATGTCTAGGTGGCTAGGTGAATGCTAGAAGATGTGTTTTTGGTGCGTGAAAGGGTCATTTCTTCTAGGCTACATCGTTCGGGCGTAGTCCCTTAATAGCCGTGAGATCAAAATATCATTCAACTTCGACATGTGACTACTAAGACTCCGTGACACCTAGGGATGCCTCATCTAATCCAACACCTTGGCGTAGGAACCCTCTAGAATAGCCTCTCTAGGTTTTTCCTTTCTCATTTCGTGCTCTCTGTTGTCCTACTATTTGCAAATACGTGAAATAGTGCGGTTGGAGCCAGTGTAAGGTTGTCAAACGCTATATTTTGCAAATGGTGGGTCATGGAACTAAACAAACTATGCCGACATGTCCAGGTGGTAGGTGAATGCTAGAGGAGGTGGTGTTTCGGTGCGTGAAACGGTCGTTGCTTTCGGGCTACTTCGTTCGGGCGTAGTCCCTTAAGAGCCCTGAGACTAAAATATCATTCAACTTCGACGGGTGACTACTCGGACTCTGTGGCACCTAGAGAGGCCTCATTTGATCTGAAACTTTGGTGTAAGACCCTCTACAATATTATCTCTCGGTTTTTTCCTTCTCATCTCGGTGCTCTCGATGTCCTACATTGTTTGCATGACGCTTGAAATAGTGCAGTTAGAGCCAATGTAAGGTTTCCAAACACTATATTTTTGAAATGGTGGGTCGTGGCACCGAACCGAATACACTAACACATCTAGGTGGCCAAGTGAATGCTAGAGGAGGTAGTGTTTTAGTGTGGAAAAGGGACGTTGCTTTCGGGCAACTTCGTTCGGGCATAGTCCGTTAAGAGCCCTAAGACAAAAATATCGTTCAACTTCGACTGGTGACTACTCAAACTCCGTGGTACCTAGAGAGGCTTCATATAATTTGAGACCTTGGCATTGAGACCCTCTACAATAGCCTCTCTCAGTTTTTTCCTTCTTATTTCGGTGCTCTCCTTTGTCTATTGTTTTAACGCGTGAAATAATGCGGATTGGAGCCAATGTAAGGTTATCAAATGCTATATTTTGGAAACCATTGGTCGTGGCACCGAACCGACTATCTTGGCATGTCGGGTGGCTAGGTGAATGTTAAAGGAGGTGGTTTTTTGGTGCGCGAAAGGGTCGTTGCTTCGGGGCTACTTTGTTCGGGCGTAGTCCCTTAAGACCCTGACGAGTGAAAATATCATTCAAATTTGACGGGTGACTACTCGGACTCCATCAAACCTAGAAAATCCTTGTATAATCTTACACCTCGGTGTAGATACCCTCTACAATAGCCTCTCTCGCTTTTTTCCTTCTCATTTCGAGGTTCTCGCTATCCTACTGTTTGCAAACGCGTGAAATAGTGAAGTTGGAGCCAGTGTAAGGTTCTCAAACGCTATATTTTGTAAACGGTGGGTCGTGGCACCAAACTTACTACGCGAACATCCGGGTGGCTAGTTAAACACTAGAGGAGGTGATGTTTTGTTGCGTAAAAGGGTCATTGCAGGGCTATATCATTTGGGCGTAGTCCCTTAAGAGCCCTGAGACCAAAATATCATTCAACTTCGACGGGTGACTACTCGGACTTCATGGCACCTAGAGAGGCCTCGTCTAATCTAAAACCTCGGTGTAGAGACCCTCTACAATAAATTCTCTTGGTTTTTTCCTTCTCATTTCGGTGCTCTCGCTGTCCTATTGTTTGCAAATGTGTGAAATAGTGCAGTTAGAGCCAGTGTAAGGTTGTCAAACGGTATATTTTACAAACAGTGAGTTATGGCACCGAACCAAATACACCGGCACATCTGGGTGGCTAGGTGAACAATACAGGAGTTGGTGTTTTGGTGCACTAAAGGGTCATTGCTTAGGGCTACTTCGTTGGGCGTGTCCCTTAAGAGCCCCGAGACCAAAATATCATTCAACTTCGACGGGTGACTACTCGGACACCTTTGTGGCACCTAGAGATGCCTCATCTAATTCAAAACCTCGGTGTAGAGACCCTCTATAATAGATCTCTCGGTTTATTCCTTCTCATTTTAGTGTTCTCGTTGTCCTACTGTTTTAAAATGCGTGAAATAGTGCGGTTGGACCAAGTGTAAGGTTTTTAAATGCTATATTTTGTAAATGGTGGGTTATGGCACCAACCAACCTGTGTGCCACCACATCCGGGTGGCTAGTCTAATGCTAGTGGAGGAAGTTTTTGGTGCATGAAAGGGTCATTGCTTCCAAAGCCTACTTCATTCGGGCATAGTCCCTTAAGAGCCCTGAGACCAAAATATCGTTCAACTTTGACGGGTGACTACTCGGACTCTGTGGCACCTAGAGAGGCCTCGTCTAATTAGACACCTCAAATTAGAGACCCTCTACAATAGCCTCTCTCAATTTTTTCCTTCTCATTTCGGTGCTCTCGTTGTCCTATTGTTTGTAAACACGTGAAATAGTGAAGTTGGAGCAGTGTAAGGTTGTCAAATGCTATATTTTTGAAACCGTGGGTCATGGCACCGAACCAAGCTGTGTTGGAAAATCAGGTGGCGGGTGAATGCTAGAGGAGGAAGTTTTTGGTGTGTAAAAGGGTCGTTGCTTTTGGGCTAGTTCGTTCGGGCATAGTCCCTTAAGATCCACGAGACCAAAATATCGTTCAACTTCTATGGGTGACTACTCGAGACTTCATGACACTAAGAGAGGCCTCATCGATTTGACACCTCGGCATAAAAACCCTCTGCATAATATACTCTCTCAGCTTTTTTCCTTCTCATTTCGGTACTCTCGTTGTCCTATTGTTTACAAATTCGTGAAATAGTGCGAGTTGGAGCCGAGTGTAAGGTTGTCAAATGCTATATTTTTGAAATGGTGGGTCATGCCATGAACCAAATATCTTTGGCACATCCATGTGGGCAAGTGAATTCTAGAGGAGGTAGTAATTCGGTGCATGAAATGGTCGTTGCTTCTGGGCTACTTCGTTAGGCATAGTCCCTTAAGAGCCACGAGACAAAAATATTGTTCAACTTTTGGTGGTGACTACTTGGACTCCATGGCACCTAGAGAGGCCTCATCTTATCGACACCTCAAGCATAAAGACCATCTACAATGGTGTTTCTCAATTTTTTCCTTCTCATTTCGGTGCTCTCGTTGTCCTACTATTTGTAAACGCGTGAAATAGTGCAGTTGGAGCCAGTGTAAGGTTGTCAAACACTATATTTTACAAACGGTGGGTCGTGGCACCAAACTCACACGTGTCGAAACATCCGGTGGCTAGGTGAAATCTAGAGGAGGTGGTGTTTTGGTTCACGAAAGGGTCATTGCTTTCAAGCTACTACGTTCGGCGTAGTCCCTTAAGAGCCACGAGACCAAAATATCGTTCAACTTCGACAGTAACTACTCGGACTCGTGGAACCTAGAGAGTCCTCGTCGATCCGACACCTTGGCATAGGGACCCTCTACAATAGCCTCTCTCGGTTTTCCTTCTCATTTCGGTGCTCTCGCTGCCCCATTGTTTGTAAACACACGAAATAGTGCGGTTGGAGCAGTGATTGGTTCTCAAACACTATATTTCTCAAACGGTGGATTATGGCACCGAACCAACTACACTGGCACATCGGGTGGCGGGTGAATAGTAGAGGAGGTGGTGTTTTGGTGCGCGAAAGGGTCATTGTTTCTGGGCTACTTCATTGGGGCATAGTCCCTTAAGAGCTCCCTGAGACCAAAATATCATTCAACTTCGGACGGGTGAATACTTGGACTCGTGGTACTTAAAGAGGCCTCATACGATCGACACCTCGGTGTAGAGACCCTTTGTAATAGCATTTCTCGGTTTTTTCCTTCTCATTTCGGTGCACATGCGTAGGTATGGTCTTGTAAACACTTGGGGAGGAGTCGTTTTCAAAATTTACAACATTTTCAAAATTTACAACTTTTTCAAAATTTACAACATTTTCAAAATTTACAACTTTTTCAAAATTTACAACATTTTCAAAATTTACAACTTTTTCAAAAACATTTTCAAAATTTACAACATTTTCAAAATTTACAACTTTTTCAAAATTTACAACATTTTCAAAATTTACAACATTTTCAAAATTTATAACTTTTTCAAAATTTACAACTTTTTCAAAATTTACAACTTTTTCAAACAATGAAAGCTTCTCTTAGCTTTGAGAATTTAAAATTCTCTACTAACAGTGCCAACCATGTGAAGGTGGAAGCTTTTCTGGCACCACTAACCTAAACATAAAAGTGTTAGTCAAAGAAATTTAAGTTTCAAATCAAAACCATATAATATATATGTACAAAATATACAAATTTAAAATAAAATATATTCAAACTTAAATCTAGATCTTTAAACTAAAAAATTTATATATATATATTGAAAAGAAATTATATATACCAGACATTCAAGCATTGTAAATTCATTCCAATGAACCATCAGGATCGGATCTACTCTAAATAGCAGAAAAGATTGCTTCATGATCTGACTCTCGAACCTTCCAAAGAACCTTGTTATTAGGCCTTCCTCAATATCTATACAAGCTGAATATTTGTCGCTAGAACTAGATGTGAATATAAGAGTATTTTCTGTGTGTCTCAAAGTCTTCAAACACCTAAACAGAGGATTTTTTTAATGGATACCATCAAAGCCAAGTTCCAGTAACTACCATTGACCCTGTAGGATACTCAATATCTTCGCCATCTATAATAGGAGAAGTCAACTTCTTTCTTTCCTCGATGCAATGACATAAGAAATAGTCTGTTCCTTCTTCATTGTCTTCTATCGCAATTATGTTGAATAACTCAAATTTAAATGACATATTAAAATTTCAATGGACATAACTCAATACAAAAATTAAATAAATAACCATAAATACCTTGTTGCACCAAAATCAAAATTTTGTCAAAGTCCTTGGATGTTGTAACTTCATTTGCAGAAACAAGTTGTAATGCTTATGGAGGTTGATAACTAGGAAGCGGAGTTAGAGGCCTACAAATCCATCCTTCCACCCATTCTTGTGAATCACACTCAGCAGTGACAAATTCGATACAAGATGCACAAAAACATGTCAAATTTCTTGTCCATACGGCCCACGAAGTAGCGTCTAAGCTACAAAATGAGTGCATATCACTAGACCCAGTGAGTGTCATATAATCCTCGTAGTTAGCAATATGTTGTTCCTCTATCAACCAAAAATATCTGTGAACTATGGAATTTTCTTGAGAACCTCGAGTCATGTTGTCAGTACACCATTCCAATATGCTATTTACATCTTTTAATTTAGTACCATCTTTGTACTTCAACTCTTCTCTTGCAAGAGCTCTTTTCACACATGCCCTTGCATTGTCATGATCTCCTTTTCCATGTCTAGCCTCAGTGAAACTCCAAATATGTTGCACACCCATCTTAATGTGCATTCTACTCATCCAATAAAATATTTGTGCATTTTTAAACTAAGAAGTGTAATTATCTGACCATATATAATGTTGTTTGAAGTGGATGTCCCTATCAGACAAGTTTCCATAAAATAACTAGAAACACCCTTGCACAAATTCAGTAGAATGAGTACGATCATCACTGATATAAAAGTGGTACTCTCTTAAAAAAATTGATCATTCTCTGTACTGTCAGGAGAATGTAGAAATGCTATATGCACAAAAACGATAACTTGTCTTGAGTTGTAATATTGTGATTTAGCCTCCATTTGTGGTTGCGATGTGTAATTCTCTATAAATTGACCACTGAAACAATAGTACCAATAGGAAATGTGTCTTTGCATAGCTTGAATTTTCATCCAACCATCGAGCTCTATGTGTATGCCTTGCATACTCATAAACAATTTCATTCTTAAATTTTCTCATAAATTGAAAAATGGGCATTTGTTCTGTAACTAGCTCACATCGTTTCGACTCTTTTCCATCTTTCAACTGGTATGCAACTGATTTATATTTATCAAACTCAACTAAATTATGTCCTATTATAGCTTCAATTTTCTCATGGATACAACTTTCCAATTTAGGTAATTCGCCGCATGTACTACAACTTCCATCTAAACAATCCTGACTATAAAAAAATTGTCCAACTTCTTTTTCACAAAATATAGTAGGAATGAAATCCCTGGAAGATATTGGTGGAACTTGAACACCACATTTAGATAACATAGTTTCATAATGAAAATTAGAATGAATACGTAAAAATTTAGCATAATGCATCGAAAATTCAACATGTTACCTACAACAAGTGGTGCAAGCATGGTTGATTTTCACATAGAATGGTTTCAACATTTCCAAAAAACAATGACTAATTTTAATTTCCAGATTCTCTTGTTCAAACTTATGAAAAAATTGAGTTTGAGTCATATCTAAGAAATTCTTTGGATGTGGTTCATGATTAGTAGAACCAACTCTCCGTTTTATAACATCTCTTGTATTAGGTGAAAATCTAGTGTTATCATGCCAAAATTTAATAATAACTTCTCTTATAGTATCGAATTATTTTTGTCCTTAGCGGTGCTCTAGTAGAAAATGCGTAAAAATCAACATTATTAAGTGATTGAAGGATATCACGTCTTTCAATTTCTTTCATTAGAGTTTTTGATTAACTTGCAACATTTGACTTGTTTGCATAATCAAACATTGTTTTTTTATTGATTCACTTACAACACTAGTAGCAAGTACATGACGCACAATATTACTATCCCTAGTGTGTCTCTTGACACCAACAGTGTGATATGCATCATGAAGGTTTTCAACAATTGTAGAGGTTTGACCACATATATTAAATGTTGTCAATCCTACGGTGTTTAATGTAGGTCTCATTTTAATCAATTTCATCAAACTAACCAACAACTGACATCTTTGGAAGTCATTTAAAATTTCAAAATGATTATCCCAAATTTCAGTGGCTTTTCTTCTGATTTGTCATTCAGAAAGTTTGTCAGACATTGGTTTCAAAATGTTTTCATAAATTTCAATAAAAAATTAGGTTTCTTACGTAAAATCCTAGGAGGTGTTTTTGTCAAATTTTACTTGTCTACAGTTTCAACATAAATTTCCTTATTCACATTTTCATTGTCTCCTTCAATTTCAACATTTTCTATGTCATGAGCATTTAATTCTTCTTCAACATTGACAGTAAAATCTTCTTCATCACGAGTATTTAATTCAACTTCAACATTGATAGTAGAAACATTACCTAGTTCTTCATTGCTTACAATAGTTGGGATTGAAGATGAACCTCTTCTAGATTCACAAAGTTTCCGCATTCGCTCAGCATTTTGAATTTTGTTGGCCTCTAATTCGTTTGGTGTTTTTTTACTTAATGAATTCCTTTTTTGACTTCATTTTTTGTCTCCCATGATGTTTTGCTTCTGGTGAAAGAAAAATGTGCATAAAAAGACATAATTTCATAGTAATTCGTATGGTAAGGTCAGAGAGTAAAAATTACATGGTAATTCGGACATTGGGATGTGTGTAAATATGATTTATAAACCGTGATCATGGTTTATAAAGCGCGCTAAATGGTTTAGTTTTTAAAAACCATGATCACGCTTTATAAACCATGATCATGGAATTATCTGCTTGAACCTAAGCCTTGGAAAATCTTTTTTTTTCCCAACCAAAGCTATGGAAGGTCATTATGAAGTGTAAAAGGTCAAAAAACCTCAAATCTACTCTTCAAAGACTTGAACCATACTAGAAATCTGAAAAAATTTCAAAAATGATGCCATCACATAGGGGAGACTCTTATCTTCGTAGAAATATTGTTTTTAAAGTGAATAGAATAAGATAAATATCATTTTATAATTTTTACTAACAATAGGTCTTTAAGAAATTTTTTCCGTGAATGTTCATGTCTACGTTTAAGATCAGTAACTTTTTTTCTCTTATCAAAATATGATAAAACTTATACCATCCCAAGCATGGACAAATTCTATACACTATATACGTTATATATATATATATTTGATTTCGATATTTTTTGATATAGTTATGGTGGAAAAATGGAAAGCGCTCCGTTTTCTAAATATTTTCAGACCACTTTCACGGAAAAAATCATTAAAAAAATATTGCTCAAAAAAATACAAAATAAAATCCATCCCAAGATAGACAACTACATATAACATTTCACCAAAGGAAAAAAAAATAACAAGATTTGGTCATCCAAAATGCGGGCAAACGGACTACAATCTTATAAGTTTTAAAAAAAAAAAAAACTAAGTCATATAATTTTAAGTGTTTAATATAGCTAAAATTGTCCGTTTTTAAAAAAAATAGTATTTTAGAAACTAAATTTAGAATGCTACGATTCATATTCATAGAATTTTTTCTAATTTAGAGTGCGTGTATAGCTAATAATCCCTACAAGTTGAGATTTCATTATTTTTTGCAATATGACGTCCACAGATGACCCTATATTTGTCCATCAACTTCCTGCACTTACCCTATACGAGGGGAAATAACTAGATAATGCCTTGCAATGTGCAAAGGGTTGTGAGTCCCTAAGAATGGTAAGTTTCTATCCTTCATGATACAATTTTATGCATTGATGGTAGGTGGAAAGCACGGCTGTAGGGCATGAATCCATGGGTAGTCGAGAAGAAAATTTTAGCACATTTCCAAGTACAAGATATGTAACTTGGTATCATTAATAGTAATCCCAACTTCCATGAGAAAATTGATGGTACCAGCTGAATGTCATTGTGCATTATCATAAGCCTTGATGGTAATAATATTAGGCTCAAGTTCTACATTAGTACGTCCCATCTGTTTGATTAGTTTCAAGCTATATATATTCAAGCTAGATCCATTGTCCACAAGAACTCTCTTAATATTTTTACGAGTCATGATCACCTCTATGTACAAGGGGAGGTTATGGGTATGATCATCCATTAGAATCTCATGTTGACTGAAGGTAATGTGTTCAGATGGAGAAAGTTGTGCAACCAAGGCTTGGAAGCATGTAGGATCAATATCTGTAGAAACTCTTGACCCTTGAAGGGTTTTGTAAAGGATGTCCTTATGAATGTTGGATATTTTAAGAAGATACAAGATAGAAATCTTAGTAGTAGTCTTCTCTAGCTGTTCAAGGAGATCATAGTGACTATCCTAAGTAGAAAAAGAAGGTTCTAGGATACTAAGGCAGAGCACGTCGTGTTACCACAACACACTCTTGTGTCTTACTAATGATTGCTTAATTATTAATTGGGTGAACACATCAATAGAGAATACAAAGGATTTGTTTTTCACCAAAAATGTAATTTTCATTCTTGTTCTAGGATGGTTGGCCTTGATCTGAATTTTTATCCCCTTGTTTATGTTTGGGAAATGGATCTTTGTAAATACCCAAAAAAAGAAGTTTTATTGGGTCATGAAGAATCCATTTCAACCTCACCAATGTCTATAAGGTATTTTATGAATTATTTTAACTTCCAACACTTGTCAATGATATAAACCTTAACATGATGAAAGACACAACACTCGTGGTCTTTATACCAAGATGTCTTTACTACATCATTAACGTAATCCATATTAGTTGGGAACCTATCCATGTTCACATGGCATCTAACTATTTTAGGATCACGAGATAATGATTCGAAAGGGGAGTGAACACTTGACATTTGATTTATAGTACAACCGGTCCTTTGGTTAATTTCAAATGAGCATTATTTTAGATGGCTTACAAAATTTAGAATCTGTTATACCATCACCTACAAGGTTTTTTTTCTTGTTAAAGAATTTAGGTTTCTCTGCATGTTTGTACTCATGATTTTCTCTTGAAAAGGGTTTCAATGTCCCTTTAGCTACTAAGGATTTCTCAATTTGACTACCTTTTTCTATGACCTCCTCAAATGTGCTCACATAATGCATGTGCAAGTGGAAAGCTATTTCAGGTTGGAGGTTTGGTGTAAATATGCTAACCAATTGTTTCTCGTGGATTTAGTAAGGGAAGCGACTAGATAACCTGCACCACCATTGGTGGAAACCAACAAAGTTCTTGTTTTTTTGTGTTACACAAATCTAACATGATAATATCAATTTACATATTGAATGAAAGGTGGCACAAAAAATTTACCACTAATTTGGTGAATATAAAAATAGTACCATTTAGTATGTGGAGAAACCATTCAAGAGCTTCTCTGTAAGGATCCATGGAAACAAGTGAGTGAGATAAGTATCGTTGTATGTGACCTCTAGAAAATCCATAAAGAATTATTTAACATGATCATGTGGATCACCTTTACCCCTATATTTATAAAATTTATAGTAGTAAAAGTGAGGAGGAAAGGGAATCCGTAGCATTACCTAATCAAAAGGATAGGGATATAGCTCTTTGAATTGGTACTTTTTTTGTTGCATCCTACATTTCTTTCCTAAAGGATCATAAGGGAATTATTCATATATTTCCTCTCCTCATTGAATATTTTTAAACATGAAGGGGAGTCCATAATATATACATAGTTCAATTTTGATGTCTCACCTGCATGGTCTTCCATGTAAAGATCATTATACGCAACCTTAGGTTTTTCTTCACGTGGATGCCTACCCATATCCTTACAGATATTAGAGGATATATGTGTCATTTGATGACTAAGGGTTTGGATTTGAGTTTGTATAGTAACCTCATCATTATGGGGTCCATCTTGATTTTCATATGGAGGTGGTTATTGATAATCCTTCTCCCTCCTAGTTTCTTGATTTATTTTAAGGGGTGATAGCTGATAGTCAGCATTGTGTCTAGGAGGGACTTCCTCATTCTTTTTCCTTTCCTAGAAGTAGAAGCATGTCTAGGGTTTAATATTTCATCAATAGTGGGATTGGGACATTTTACTTCTTCCTCTCCATGGATCATGTTTATAAGAAGATTATGGTCAAATTTAGGTGGCAATTTAGCCCCTAATCCCACTACTCTAACTCGAACTTGGTCTCGATTTTGAAAGAGGCAATTATCCACATGAACTAGGTTAAACTCATAGTTTTTCAAGGATAATTTTCCTCATTTGTTGTGGTCTATCATGTTTTCCTTTCACACAAAGGGTCTAATTTTATATTTTCAAAAGGATTATATCTCATTATTATATGTCCCATTCTGGTAAGAGGAGGCATAGGAAATGTTTTGCTAAGTCCTAATAGATGTGTAAAAGTATCACAAAGAACCTAGAAAATAACTAGTAGTGTAACAACTACAAATAATCACAAAGAATGTCTTTAAAAACACCTTAAATAATAACGTACTAAATAATTTCCAAAAGGAGAAATAATATACGACCAAATGCCACCGATGAAAGAATATCTCAAGGAAATAATATCCAATAAAATCCCAAACAAGGATCAATTGTGAAAGAGCCTACTCCCTATGTCTAATAACCTATCTCAAAGGTTGTTCTGACAAGATACCAACACAATTTTAGTATGTAAATCAATTTTTAGAAAAACAATATTTAAACACTAAAAGAGGGTTGAGGTGATGTGAATAACGTAATAACATAAAGTATATAATCTAAAATCAATTTAATATAAACAAAGTCTAAGTGTTAGAAATGGAGGTTACAAATGTGGGCAACATAACAATACTAATTGGATACTTTTAATCAATTTTTAAAGAGAAAACAAGATGTGAGTATAAAAATAGGATTTACACAATGCAAACAATGTAACGACAAAACATTCTAATACTTAAGGTAATGTTTGAATCAAAAACTAGGCCAAGTATATAAATGAATCAATGCAATGCAAACAACGTAACAAGACAATTGAGACAATTATATCAAGTTTGTGAAAACAAGATGTAAGTATCACAAATGTAGTGCTATAATACAAGCAGCATAATGATGAAAAGGGTAAATCAAGGTAGGATCACCTAACTACAATGAGATATCTTGATATGGGTATCAAGATGAGGTTTACCAAAACATGAGGATATACCAACACACTTTCAACACTTAACATTCCTATTGCAACATGGTCATGTAAGTGAATACAAAAGTGGTGGACATGATTATTTTTGGAAAACACTACGTATATGTCCTCTTTTGGTAAAAAATACCAACAAGAGAGCAAGGGAGGTAGAACAAGTGGTGATGAAAAATACTTAACCTAACTTTGGCAGAGTTTTGCCTTGTTTAAAAACAAGGTAGAAACTAAGACAAAGTGATGCCTTGTCAGTTTTGTGATGAATGTCACGTAAATAAAAATTCAATGAACTCTCCCCTTTTTCAACCAACAAGGTTTTGACTCTAAATAAGTTATTTCTTTGAAAAATATCTTTAAAACATGATGGATAAAGTTAAGTTGGCCCCAATTCCAAATGACTACCTATGGATTTTATCATCAACACTGGTCAATAATTTCCTAAGAGAGTTAAAATTTTCTAAAATAAATCCTAGATAAAGGACCATAACCCCAAAATCAAATTAATGATAAAGGCCTCATACGAGATAACTTGAACCATTTTCTCATGGGTTTTTGTTCTAGTCAAGTAGGTAGTGGCGCACTTCCCATTTCATCAACTAGTTCCTTAAAGGTGTGGACTACTTGGGGGTTCTTATGGTATTCCTCATAATGTGTTTTATGGCTTATACCAAGATACTTCCCACAGTTTAAAGGGGACAGGTTTTAACCCTTATCTGAACCTATAAATATAGTGTTTTGAATAAATGGTGTATTTTTTAATCTTGAATTAAGAATGTGGTTTAGCAGACCATTGGAAACATGCAACACATTGTATTTTGTTTTTTTTTCAATTATTTGTCAAGTATTATGTCCTGTGCACAAAATATTTAGTAGTTTTCTTATAAAAAAGTGAACCAAGGTTTTCTTGTGATTCTCAAGATTGTCTTAGGATGCAAGAGAAGAGAATACACAACACTTGATCCAACTAGATTAGAAAATGGAAAACTTAAATCAAATGACCATTAAAATTCTTTGTAAAAGATTCATTCCCTTAACAAAATAAATGATGAACTTTTCAAGTTAATCCAAATATTAAAAATATAGAGATCAAAGTTACTTTTGATTCAAAAAGATCACCAAAAGGCACAAGAGAAGAGAATACGCAAAATTCAGTATAAATCAAGTAAAGCATGGAAATACAACATTCATCAAAGCATTAGACATGTTAGAAGATTGATTCAAATCAAAACCTCTAAAACAAAATTCAAAAAAACTTGAAAAACAATAGTAAACATAAAAAATTAGATTATGGAATTTCTTGAAATCTAAGCCAAAATTTTACAACAACGCTAAATAGCAGGCTATTAATGGTACAACAAGGATATCAATGGTAATGTATGGATATCAATATTAATGTAGGTCTAATTAAACACTAGTGCATTGTGTTTAAAAAAACAAGGGGCTGATTCAACACTAGTGCATGGGGTTTAACAAAAACATGGGGCTAATTGAACACTAGTGCAAGGGGTTTAGCATGGACACAAGGCTAATTCAACACTAATGCATGAAGGCTTCTATGTATGATATGGATGAATTTTCTAGAAACATTAGCATAGAGGAAAGCAACACTATCACAAGAATTTTAACACTAATTCATGAGAATCAATGGTAGCGCAAAAGTTTTAACGTAGATTTAGATGTATTTACTCTAGCATAGGCACTTTGTGCAACTTCAAGAACATGGGATTTTGACAAAAATAATGTCAAAAATATGAAATATTTTCTAATAACCTTCAAACTTGACATCATTTTACCTTCTTCACACTGTAATAAAGACTCAACACATGCAAACTCAACAAAAGAAGTTAATAAACACAAGATTTGTCAATATATGAAAAATAGAGGTTAGTATGAAAAAATAAAATTTAACTACAAAAACTTGAGATAAATGCGTATGAGACAAAGGAGGATCCTAGTGGGCATTCCATATGTGTGCATCTAATAAATGAAGAAATCAAATGAATTTTATCTTCAAATGAGGAAATAATCTCACCAAAATGGCTTAATGGCCATGTTTGGATCTTCCTTTACTACTCACAAATGAGAAGAATGGATGCAAGAATGAATAAGATTTTCAAGAATAAAATGCTCTTATCATGTGCATAATAAAATCACTAGAAAAAGTGTGGTGTAATTTTGAGAGGGGATTAGGTTCTATGTATAGATTTCAAATTTGGGAGAAGCTACAATCCTAGTAGGACTGTGGGATAAAAGATAAAGTAGAAGTAGAATGGATAAACATGATTAGAAAGAATTAATTAGTGATTATAAACTCATAGGAGTTGGAGATGTTTTAATTCATCAACTAGGACTGATTAATAGGACAAGATAAACTTATAAAGCCATTTGTAGGCGATTTAGAATGCAATTGATGGGATTTAGAGGATTTGAAAAAGGGATTTAAACAATAATAAGTTTTATTTATTAAATACAATATTAAAAAGTATTAATTAACTAATAATAATTTAATTAATTAAAATAAAATTATAACTAAATGAGTGTCATTAATTGGCATCAAGAATGGGTGAAAAGCTAGTTGATTAACAAAGTGTTGTTAATTGATAGAAATGGAGGGGAATGTTAGTTAATTAAGGACGTGTCATTAATTAATGGAGATGAAGGGGAATATTAACTAATTAGTGTGAAATCACTAATTACAACAAAAATTACGGGAAAGAGGATAATCGGTGCAATTTTAGCATTAAAAGCTGCGTAGTTAGATTCTAGGTGTCTACACAAGCAACATACATTTAATGATTGTAAACAATTGGTAATAAAAATAATTTGTGTGAATTAAAAACAAGGTCATTTCTTACATTCTTCACCCTATACACATATATTTCATGATCATCACACACATTAGATGGTATAGGCTCAAGAGGATTCTTGCTTTATCATTCCTTAGCTATGAAGGAGCACCCCTTAGAAAAAATAAGAAAAACATCATAAAACATTACAAAAACATATTCTAATAACTTATATTACGAACATATTTGTAACCAATCAATATTACCAATGAAGTTGTTGTCTCCATGTCTATATTTCTCCACCTACTACACGGGTTCATCTCGATGTATCAACAAATTGTTAAGACAATGAAAAGGAATTGTAATAATATCGTGGAAAATAAATTACACTTTAAACTTATGTACATGGATACTGAACATAGGTTCTAACTATTCAACATCATTAACGACAAGTAGTGGCTACACTAATATTTTTATCTAACATAGACTTGCAATATTTATAATATTAAAATTCTAAATATCCAAATCTCGGGATTTTAGCATGTAAAAGAACATTTCAAAAATAAGATACTAAAATACATATAAATAATAAGAAACATACAAAATTAGGTATAGTCCTCATTTTTACTTATACATGGAAAAAAATATGCCATCTGAAATTTAGTAATGGAATTTAATATAAGGTTTGGATGAATTCTAATACATATTATAGGTCCAAATTCAATTCATGCATACAAACATACACAATAAGAAACCATCAAAATAACTTATATGCTTAAATGATGGAACCAACATCAATAAGTAGATGTATGAATAAACATCTCATAATTATGATCACTGGATCATGAATCCAACTTCTCATCCCAACTACTATTACTACTTTTGTTCTCATAATACCATGATGGGAAAGTGTGCTCTAACTCATATGACTTCCTCAAACATTTATGTTCTAGTCACGACTCATATTCAATGAATGGTTATTCACCATCAAAATTTTATTTTATTTACATTTTTTTCTTTTTCTTCCTCTATTAAGAGATTATTTATGGGATGGTTAACAATTATTTCATTTTTTTCATCACTAAGGGTAGTATCGGTGATGTTCACTACATTCTCCTTATCATTATTACAAGGAATGTCGGATGGGGAACTGAAAGTTTTTCTTTTGTATATTCACCTTTCTAGTCCTCCTATGATGGGACTTCTTCTTAGGGGTTACCTCATTGGTCACCAAAAATTACCCTTTATTATCTTATTTCGTGAATCTTGACATTAAAACTTTGGGGTGGAGATATCATCTTGAATGCAAGAAAAAATTCACCCTTTCAATATAAACCAAACACAAAAAAACAAGGGTTAGAAACTAATTATTTATGTAAGTTAAAAATATGAAAAATATCCCAATTCTTATTGTTGAAAACACACCTTTGTCATGAAACAAATAATGTTTTATTAAGCGATAAATGATGGAAGAGAGCAAAGAGGAGATTTTGAATATTTTTGGGAGGGAAAGTGATGGAAGGGAAATCCCACCGAGATCAGAGTTTCATTGTGGAAATCCTGAGGAAGGGGAAATAGTTGGGAATGTGGATCATGGGGGAGGAGCACTCCTGCTAAACCTACCAAGTCATGGTCGAATAAAGTGAGAAATGGTGGATCGGCCTCAAAATCCCAAAATTTATTTCTCCAAGTGGTTAAGGAGGCTTCTGGAAGTACCTTAGAAATTCCTGACATGCTTCTGCAACACACTACTAAAAAGCTAAACAAATCGTTGGTAGGGAAGTTGGTTGGTGGGAGACCCAATATTGATGTTGTTAGAAGATGGGTGAAACTAAAATGGATTCCATTAGGTCATTTAGAGTCGCTGATAAGGATATTCCCAACAACATCGACTAAAGTCATGTCTTGGGACTTGGGAGAAAAATATTGAAATGGAAATCTCTCCTGCAAAATTCTCCAAGTGTAATGGATGGGGTCATACGGCCCAAAACTACAAGTTCAAGGTATCTAAACTTTATATTCTTGTGCCAGGAATGGAAGGTAAGGGGAAAAAGGAAAGGTCTGATGCAAAGTGCAGTAGATCACAAGAAAGCTTTCTCTAAAGAATCTGAAAAAGTTTCTACTCCTTTGAGAATAAAGGAGAAGGAGGTAAGTGAAACTCCTACTAAATCTGCCATGGAAATGGAGGAGGATGGCTTCACCCTTGTGGTAAACAGAAGGAAATCAAAATTTCTATCCTGGTTGGATTCTAAGTTAGGGGGAAAATGGAAGAACCTGTTAAGGATTTCATGAAGGGTAGGAAGATAGAGATTTTTTCCTCAAAAGTGAATGAGGAATCTCTCAAGGAACCGGCTAAGATTGATCACAAGTTAAAGGAAGTTGGGAAGATGGGGGACTCAGGTTTGGAGGAACCTATTAAGGAACAAAGTAAGGGGGAAGATCCTGAGGGGCGAAGGTTAGTAGGGTCCCCCTTGTGGGTGAGGAGTTGAAAGGAAGTATTTTTAGTGATCTTTCAATGGAAGAAATGATGAATATTAATTTTCCCCTATCAAATTGATGGAAGAAAAGAAAGAAGAAATTACATTGGGAAACAAAGGAACTTCTAGGGAAAAAAACCCCTCAGGAAAAAGAAAGGTGGATTCAAAAGGAAAAAAGGGGAGACATCATTATCCTCTCCTAAATCTTAGGAGTTTGAGAATCCTATAAATGTGGAAGTGGCCACTAGCAAACATGGTAGGCCTAGAAAATTTGAATCAAGGAAAAAAAATACCCAAAAGGAAATAGATTCAGGGAAACAAATGTGCCTAGACCAAAAGGTCTTTAAGAAAAAAAAACCTAATCTGTGGAAATGAATTGCATCTCATGGAATGGTAGAGGGATAAATAACCCAGTGAAATGGAGGATTCTAAAAGATATGATTGAAAGACAGAAAATAGATGTGTTAGCTGTACAAGAGACTAAAATGAAAGAAGACCTTTTTTAAGCTCCTGCAAGTCTTTTTGGAATAATTCTAAAGTTTTTGTTGTTAGTTCGAAAGGTGCCTCTAGAGGCTTAGCTGTGGTGTGGAATCTAGCTCACTATGAAGGAAATCTCCTAGTCAAAAGAGATAATCATATGGCGGTGATGATGAGGGATCTGGAAAACAAAAATATTTGGGTCCTATCTAACATTTATGCTCCCACCCTTCATAAGGAAAGGAAAAATATTTGGCATCACTTGATGTCATTTAATCATTCCATCAAAGGATCTGGATGGATTGTCTTAGGGGATTTCAATACCCCTCGGACCCCGGGGAAAAAAGGTGGATCTAAGGAGTTTACTGTAGGCATGGAGGACTTCAATGACTTTATTGCTTCTTCACAACTCCATGATATTGATCTTAAAGGAAGCAATTTTACTTGGTCTAATAGAAGAATTGGATCCCATCATATCCAAGTAAGATTAGACAGGGTTCTTGTCTTGGAGGAGTGGTTAACCTAGGATATCTCTCTCTTTTCTCTCCCGGATAGGATCTGATCATAATCCTATTCTCTTACAAATCAAGAATCCATCTAGAAGAAGAACGCCTTTCCATTTTGAGAAGATGTGGCTCCAGAATGAAGACTGTATGACCTCATTAATGAATGGTGGAAACTGAAGGTTAAAGGAACAACTATGTATAGACTCTCTAAAAAAATCTAGAATGTCAAAGGCCACCTCAAAGATTGGAATAATTTATTTTTGGAAATATCTTTCAGAAGAAAGTGGATATCCAAGCTGGACTGAGAACTTTCAAAGATAGACAGAGAGTCAAGAATATGAGATGGATGTTGAGGATTATGAAAAGGAAAGGTCCCTTCTGGTGGAATACCATAACATTCTGGGCAAAGAGGAAATCTTCTAGAGGAAAAAATCTCGAATTACTTGGCTTAAGGAAGGGGATAAAAATACAAGATTCTTTCACTTGTCCACCTTAAAACGTAGAGGGTTCAATAGAATAAATAAAATTAGAAATGAAGAGGGTGTTATGGTGGAAGAAAAAGAAGAAATATCTAAAGAGGCTATCTCCTTCTTCCGTAACCTACTGACTAATAACAATATGCCAAATTTGAGTAAGGAGCAAGAATTTTTAAAGTGCATTCCTCCATTGGTTTTTGAGGAAGATAATATGATGCTCTCAGTGATCCCATCAATGGAGGAAGTGGAATTCACAGTCAAGGAATTTTTCTTTCAGCACTTTTGGGATATTATTAAAAAATATGTTTTTGAGGCGGTGAAGGAATTTTTTAGGAAGAGAGTTATGCGTTGAAAGACATGAACTGCACCTTTCTTTCTCTAATCCCAAAATGTGGTAATGCTATGGAATTAAAATATTTCAGACCTATAAGTCTCTGTAATACATCCTATAAAATCTGCACCAAAATCTTGGCTCTTCGCCTGCAGTTGTTGCTCCCCTCTATCATTTCTGATCAACAAGGGGGTTTTGTCATTGGTCACCAGATCTAGGATGGAATTATTACAATCAAAGAGATGATCCATTCAGCTAAGCTCAGCAAGAAGGCTGCTCTATTTTTAAAACTGGACATGGAAAAAGCTTATGATAGGGTTTCATGGTGCTTTCTTGATAAAATCCTTGACAGGTTTGGTTTTGATGTTTCCTTTAGGAATCTGGTCAAGGCTTGTATTTCTAATGTCTGGTTCTCTATTCTCATCAATGGGTCTCCCTTTGGGTTTTTCCTAGCTCTCAAGGCCTGAGGCAAGGGGATCCCATCTCCCCCTTCCTCTTTATTATCTAGCGAAGCTTTAAGTAGAAGATTAAATGTTGAAACAGAGAATGGTTCTCTCAAAGGGATCTCTCCAGAAAGGGAGATGGAAAATGTTTCACATCAAAATTTTGTTGATGACACCTTTCTGGTGGGGGAATATTTTATCCCTGAAGCAAAGCAAATAAAATCTCTCCTTGATGACTATATGGAAGTTTTAGGAAAAAGGTAAATTTCAGAAAGAGCTCACTTTTTCCTTAATACCATGGATAATTGTTGTAAGAAGATAGAAAATATTTTGGGATGTGATTTTAAATCCTTCCCTACCTTTTATTTAGGTATCCCTCTTGGGGTTAAGAGACCATCAAGTTCAGATTGGAACTTCCTAATTGAAATATTTGAAAGAAAACTTGTTGGTTGGAAAGCTAATGTGTTATCCCAGGCTGGCAAGATTACCTTGCTCATTAGTTCTCTTCAGAGTCTACCGGTGTATGCCATGTCCCTCTACCAACTTCCTGGTAGTGTTGGGGACAAACTAGAAAAAATTCAAAAATGCTTCTTATGGAGTGGCACTGAAAGAAAAAAAAAATTCCTCTGGTGGCCTAGGACGAGTTTGTAAACCTAAAAATCTTGGGGGACTTGGTCTCGAGACTGGACAAAAATGAATAAAGCCCTTCTTGCAAAAATTAGATGGAGGTTAACTAAAGAAAATGGAGTCTGGACTAGAATTCTAAAGAAAAAATACTAGATGGATGTTAATGACAAGAGATGGATTTTCAAATTGGCATCCTTCAATGGCTCATGCATATGGAAAGCTATTAAGCAAAAAAAGAAATTGTGGCTAGGGGAAGCAGGTGGAAAATAGGAAAAGGAAATGAGATAATCTTCCGAGAAAGATAAATGGGCTGGGAATTTTATTCTTAAAGATCAATTCCCCCAAATAGCTAGTCAGCTTGAAGATAAATATGGGGATAAAATCATTAACTATATGGCTGATGATGACAACTTTCAGACATGGAAAATCATGGAACTAGAAAGATAGGAATTCAATGATCATTTGAGTAGGCTCAATGATTTCCTAAAAAATTATGTTTCTTCTAACAACAAGGACCAAGATAGAATAGTCTGGGACAAAGATCAAAGTGGTAATTTCTCTGTCAAATCTGCCTATTCCCTATTTTTTGAGGAAGGAACTAGTGAAGAAGATTTAAATGCTGGTAAGATTTGGAACAAGAACATAACCCCAAAGGTTAATGTCTTCAAACTGGATTTAGTAATGAATAAAATTCTCACTATTGATAATCTAGCTAAAAGAGGTTTCCAGATGGCCAATAGATGTGTTCTGTGTGAAGCAAATATGGAAACTATAAATCATCTTCTCTGGAATGCCCTTTTCCCATCTTATGCTTTCTTCTATTTTAGGTTATTTCTCGGTTTTCTGGGTTATTCCTAATGAGATCAAGGATGCTTGGATTCAATGGAGCTTCCCTTTCTTCAGTTGAGGACTTAAAAATATTTGGGTTATGAGTTTGGGTCACCTATGGTGGGAATTATGGAAAGAAATAAATAGAAGGATTTTCAAGAACAAGAAACTTCCTATTAGGGTGACTATTAACAAACTCCTACAGGTTGTTAGAAACAACTTTTCTATACTGAGGAAAAATGAAATGGAAATCCTTGACAATGAACTTCATTTCTTTAAGAATTGGAACCTTATAGGTGACCCTAAATCCAAAATATGTAATCCTCATTTGGGGATTAAATGGAATTCACCTAGGGATGGCTTCTTTAAACTCAATTTCGATGGTGCTGTGAAAGGTAATCCTGGGAAAGTTGGGGGTGGAGGTGTTCTTCAGGACTCCCAAGGTAGATTTCTTCTTGTGTACTTCTTCGATCTGGGCCTCCAATCTAACAATGTTGTTGAGGTTGTTGCGATGTTACGGGGGTGAAGTTAGCCAAGGAGAAAGGCTTAACACATCTTGAAGTGGAAGGGGACTCTCTTTATATCATTTCTTGTTTGAAAGGAAATTCTCAACCTTCTATTTCTATTGAGGACTTCATAAATAAAACTAAACTTCTTACATCCACTTTTGAGGCCATTTCCTTTCATCATGTGTACCGTGAAGGAAACTCTCTCGTGGATTGCATGGCCAATTTGGGGGTGAATGCTAGGGGTCTAAAGGTGGTAGAGGATCCCAATGTGATGCATGCCAAATTTATTGAAATCATGAAAAGGGAAGGTTTAACTTATAACACTCCTACAA
This sequence comes from Taxus wallichiana var. yunnanensis, assembly GCA_018340775.1. NCBI lineage: Eukaryota > Viridiplantae > Streptophyta > Pinopsida > Cupressales > Taxaceae > Taxus > Taxus wallichiana. Next base: position 96,693,386 of record CM031239.1, on the reverse strand, counting down.
ATGAGGAGGCAAAATTTATTCAGACTCGTGACACTCTTCCATGATTACTGCACTCGTGCCAAATTTCTTTTCTTCTCCTTAAAGGGAAGGATAGACATCTTTGTTTTCTGGAAGTATGAAGATAGGACTGGGGAAGTTAACGTTTTATAGAATAGAAGGAAGAACAGAGCCAGTAGCATGGGGAAAATTAGTTTGAACTGAACCCTACAAGAGGTAGGAGATGTTTGTTGAGGTGGAAACTCTACTCAAAAAGGTAGGTATGCTGCCCTTTTTCAATATTTTTGATGGCCATGATGAGAAGCTAAGTGAAGCTGTGGTGAAAATGTGGAATGAGGGCCATGTCTGGGTCGGCAATTTCTCCTTTACCATTTCTCCTAAGCTTATTTCCAAGGTCTCGGGTTTATCTCTAGAAGGCAGATGCATCTACAAGCCAAATTTAGACTATAGTCTAGAGATTGAATGTTTTATGCAAGGTAAAGTATGCCTATCTCTCTCTTCATAATGATATGCTCGAGGAAATATTCTTCACCCTTATGATGAAATTACTCAAGCTGTTTATGTCATACACGTTGCCTTAAAAGGTAGGTATAAAGTGATTTATGGTTACCATTTTCCCATGTTGAACCATGTGCGTAACACAAAGGCCTATAATTTCCCTTTCTTTCGTATACCTCCCTGGTGAAATCTATTGGTATGGTTGAGAAAGGGACCTTCTCCCTTCCTCTACATCAAGTCCTCATTAAATCCTTGCTCAGGATGGGGGAAAAATGACAAATTTGGGGCCTTTGTCACTTTGAAGGCTCGATTCCCAAGGAGGAAAGTCTTAGTGAAGACCCTTTTCACAAACCTGTGGCTAAGTGTACTAGATCCAATTTGAGTCATGGTGTTGTTAAAAAAACATAGAAGGGTTGAGAAGGATCCTAAACAAGTTGAGGAAGTGGAGATTTTAGATTGGGGAAAACCAAGATGGGAATCTAGACTTTTCGGGCTCCAATTTGGACAAGGCTACTACTAATGGGGATAATAGCGATGAGGGGGGGAGAGAGAAAGCTCAGATTCTACAGATGATAAGCACTCTAAAAATTTAGAGGATTCCATTGAGATCTTTCACACTTTGAAAACAACCCAATCTAAATTGTTCATTGCTCAAGAATCACTCAAGACTCACTCTTTCATGCGGGATTTCAAGCATTGTAGGCTTGATACCGACATTAACAGACACAAGATTAGTATGGTCTCCATGGACTTGAAGGATTTGACTGATAAAGTGGAAAAGCTTTCCTCTTTGGTCCTTAGTGAACAACTCAAGAATGCTAATGAGAGAAGCCTGGAAATGGCAAAGGACAAGCTAAAGATGAAAGAAGTTGTGTTCTAGATTCATGATGTTCATCTCCTCAACATTAAGAGCACCATCCACCATCTCAAGATTTTAGCTGAGATGATTCACTCCATGGAACTTGCTAAGGAAAGGGAAAAATATGGTAAAGGCCCCAAAGTGGAGATCACCAGATCCAAACTACAAGGTTTAGAAACCTACAATTGATTCCCTTGTCAAAGAATGGAACAGATGCATGAACTCAGTGGGGGACCTAATAAAAGAGTGACTGCGTATATAAGATATTGTCTGGTTGTTTTTAGTTATAAGTTGTTTTGTTGTTATTCTCTTGGTTATGCTCTCTTGTTAGATAGTTTTTTGTTGTTTGGTTACTTTTTTTATGTTTATATTTCCTTGTTTCTAGTCTTGTGCTTTGCTTTGGTTTTTATAGGGATTGATGGTATATCCCTTGGCCTTTTTGTAAGGCTGGTAACATTATGTATGGGGTAGGGTCCCCTCAACCCTTTTTTAACTCTAATAAAAAAACACATTGTGTTTTTCAATTTTTTTTTAAAAACTCTATTTTTCCACAACTATGTGAACAACACTACTTTTCAACAACTTTCCCAAAAACATCAACATTTTCCTACCTCTTCAATGTTAAAAACATTTACATTATATTACAATGTCTCTCAATACAAAATAATATTTCAAAATGTCGGTGCATGTTTGCATTTTCTATTTATAATTTTTACGCAATATAAAAATACATTAATATTTTAACATGGAAAATCCACCAAATCTAACTTGATTAAATTCGACCAAATTTTTTTCCTTACTATTGTTAGATTCATGTCATTTTTTTTCATCTAGACAAAGTTTATTGGGTTGTAGATTGACATACATTCGTTTGGAATGGATTTTTAGATGTGGATGTTCATATTATGTTATTCAACACGATAAAATTATAAATATACTATAAATACTGGAAATCCACTATCGCTAGTCTAGTTAAAGAGTGGAATGGATGTATGCAGATGGTGGGCAATCTGATCAATGAATGAAGGTGGCTTTCCTCTCATGTTGGTGTTTCTTCCTTTATTTATCGGCTGTTGTTAGTTTCCTATTTTTGTGTTGTTAGTTATTTTGTTTTGTTCCCTCTGGTTATGTTTCTCTTCTAGTGGCTCTTGGTATGATCATGCTGCTTTGAGTGGGTTCCAATGGCTATCCCCTTGACCCCTCATTTCTCTTTTGTAAAATCCTTTTATGGGGTAGGGTCCCCTCAACCCTTTTTTCACCCTTTATCAATTGTTTTTGAATTTATCGAGATCATTTCAACACATGATCTTAAGAACTTCAATTTCCATACATAACACAAAGATTAAGTTAATGTAATTGAGGGAAATATATTTTTGTTTTCTATCTATGATTTCTTTAATAATCATTTCATTTGTGTAGTAAAATAAACATTGTGTATTCTTCGACACATTGTTTACATTTATGTTGAAAACATCGTGCATGTTCCAATAGTGTTCAAAACTTTCAATTTTTCCCAATTACAAATGTAACTACTTATTGTCATAAATGCATGTAGTTCCATCCAATGACATTGCATAATGAAATAAGGGTTGAAATATTGTTGAAAATAATCCCTTATTATAAACACCTAATTTCGGTTGCACAATTTTAATACTAAAATTGCACTACTTGTCTTCTTCCTGTCATCATGTTATAATTAGTGATTTTTCTCTAATTATCTAATATTCACCATCCTCTTGATTAATTAATAGTATCTTGTTAGTTAATTAGTTATTTTCCCTATCCTAGATGCCAATTAATTTCACCTCGTTAGTTAAAATATTATTTTAGTTAATTAATTAACCATTTCTAATTAATTATCCTATCACAATCTTGCATTTGATCAATAAACCTTCTTATTAATTAAATCCCCCTCTCAAACCCCTCTAATTCCACTCATTTCCCTCCAAATCATCTCTAAATGGCTTCTACAAGCTAAACATGGCCTATTAATTAATCCCAATTGATTAATTAAACCTTCCCTAACTCTCATGGATCACTAATTCCTAATTAATCTCTTTTAATCATGTTTATTCACTCCTAATTCTACATCTCCTTTATCCCACATTCACTAGGATGTATGCTTCTCCCAAATTGGAAATCTATATAAGAAACCTAGTACCTTCCTACCAATCTAAACCATGTCAAGTGTAAGACATTTTTACTTACAACACTCCATGCATTGGAAGGCTTTCTAAATTGAGTAAACCCCCTTTACTTGCCAAGAGTAGTAGGAGAAGAATCAAACATGGATTTAATGTCATTTTAAAGATATATCTTCCTCTTTTCTTAAGGAATTCTTGATCATATGTAGCTTGTGTTCGTCTCATATAAGGAAGTATCTACATATGGAGCACATCCAAACTTTAAAAGGGATATTTTTGCTTTCTATTTGAATTATATTTGGTGTATGTAAACACTCTAAAATTATACACAACCCTTTACACATTGCTATTTGAATTAATACTCACTCACATCCCACTAGAATCTATTTAAATAAATTATATCATGCATAAAACATATACTTACCCTTATTAGATAATTTAATTAGTTGTTTAAATTAAATATCCACTCAGCTCCACATCACTAGCTCACTCAATAAAGTGTTAGAAGATAAATATTCACATACAACCAACTTTGGAATAAAATCAAAAGCCAACCAATTTGAAATAAATCCTCTTAAATTATTATTCAAAATCAGCCATATGCACAAACCAAATCAATATGCTAAATCAGCAAAATGCATTCATTAACTTATAACTTATTTAAATCTTGATCCAAAATCCATGGCCTATCCTTTAGCTATAAATAAGAGGCTCATCCCTTCACAAATAATCTCTTTTAATATTAAGGAATTTGCAGCATTACTTTATCCAATTTCCACTTAAATTCATATATTGTTAGGCTACCCATTTGATCATCAAAGTACACCATTGATGTTGGGACCTGAATTGACTAAGTCCTAAGTAAGAAGTTAGCATGTGGAGGAGGCGGTAAAGAAGGAAGGTACTCGGGAAAAAGTGTGTAAGGGAAAGGAGCGTGGGAGAAGATGATGGCGTGTATGGGAGAATTGAGGTTTGGGGACTTATCCATATTTTGAATAATTTGTCATAGGAGAAACATGTGAAAAGCTCGAGTAGGCGTGAAAAATGGATAAGGTGTCATTCTAGAGCCTTAGAGGTCAAGAAAAGAATATTCCATGTAAGGAATATTCTCAGGATGATCATTTCAGGTAGTGGAGGCATTTGCAAGATGACATAGGCATTCAACCATAGAGGACCACAGTTCCACTTGGAATGTGATTTGTTCATGAAGGAAACCAAGGTGGTGCATCAGATCCTATTTAAAGGAGTGCTTGGGTTTGAAATAGAGGAGAGGAGAGTGATAACAAAGTGTTGGGGAAATCAAGGGTTGAAGAGGGTTTTAAATAGTAACAAGTAGTATCTGCAGAATACTTACAAAAATGTTATTGAGCATATATACATGGTTTTGGGTTTGAACAAGGGTTGTAATGGGTAAAATAGATAATAACTCTCTCTGTAGAGTATTTTTGTAGGGTTTAAGATAATATTCCTTGATGTATTTGGTTTGTATGAACCTTATGATGTAATGAGGCCACTGTAAATGTTTATAAATCAATATATGGTGTGTGATTTTGGTTATTCATGTTCTTAAGTGTAAACCCTTATGTTATTCATATTATTCGAGTCATATCTAGTTTCATTATGCTTATTTACAATGTTCATTCCCATTTATGATGCATCTGTGCATGGATCTGTTATCTGTATCTTCTTTTTTGAGTGAATGTCTATATTTCCATTCTTGTAACTCATTCTCCATCAATGGTGGAACACTCTCACAAGGCTCACATAAAGGAGGGGCTCGATGCCCTGCGCACCTTGGGTGAGTGCATAGCGCATGTTGGGTGATAAGTTGGTGTGCTTGGGGTAGAAAGAAGGTATATGAAGAAATGACTACATTTTGGTTCCACTTTATCGAGACATTTTTAAAAAAAATTTTGTGAGAACGTGGTTTGATGATAGAGCACTTGACCTTGGAGAGCATTGAAGCATGGCTTAAAATCATGGAGGATGAGTTTTCTTATATATTTAATATGGGACCTGAGTTTGATGCACGTAAATGGGTAGAGGACCACATGTATCATGAGTTATATGAAACCTTCTTTTGTTGTTTCCCAATGGATTTATATGAATAGATTTCAACATATACATCTAGGTCAAGTTGGTATTATAGACCTCATGTATGGACCCAAGATGAGTATTAGAGGTTGCATGATGCCAATCGACCTAGACTGTGATGTTGATCACCTTTGGTGGAGTAGAGTGATGACTACTTATACCTTGGAATATGTTATTTCTATGTATTCTTACCCGAAGATTGTTGAGTTTGTGTTCTCGAGGAACCTATAAGATCAATAATTTGTGTTATTCCACTGGATATAAAAATCTTGGGTACTACTTTGAGTTTAGAATCCTTTACCATGGTTGGATAAATGCTTTCTAGGTGCGGGACATGGAAGATAGTGTGGGGAAAGATGGCAGATCCTACGACGAAGAAGGAGAGATAAGAGAGGAGACTCAAGTATGATGAATCATGAGAGAGGGATTTAAGGAGACAACATGAGGTTTTAGGAGTGATGGAAATACAAAGGCAAACATTACGGGAAGGATTTGAGGTCTGTGTAGAAAGTATGGGACCTCGAGAGATTTGTGCTACCCCATCTTGGAAACCACGAGAGAGTTACCCCCTCAGCTTCTAGTGAGAGTTCATCACATGAATAAAGGATAGTTGTAGGCATGCATCTTACCCCAATTGGTGACTAGACCCTGACTCTTAGCCTTCTAGTTTCTGAAGAAAAATTTACTTATTCCGTTGTTAGTGGTGTTGATATTGGTTATTTAATGACACCTAGGAGGTATAATTTTTCATTTGGTACATCTATAGTTGCATAGTCATTACTTGTATTTGGAGGTATCATGTCCTGGTATGATATTTGGGCAAGGTGTTAGTGCACAAATTTTGGGTATCACATCTGGAAGTGGTGTAGGAAACACATATAGGTGTGTCAACTTTGTAAACTATCGGTGTGCATTTTAGCATGGTGGTGGGTTTGCAGGAGTAGTTGTGTTAGGCCCCCTACCTAGGATGTGAGGAGGATCTCGTGGATCTAGAGGAGTTGACACTAGTGGATCTCATGGTGTTGGATGTAGTGGAAAGATTTGAGGAGGCCAATGTTCTAGATCTAGTGGGAAGGACCTCAACAACCTCAATAGGTATTTTTTTAAATGTCTTTGCATTTTCTTGATTACAAAGATATGGAAGATGCTATAGAATATGTGCATAAATGTGAGTTTGAGTTCTTTAGGAGTCTAAAGGATCATTATTTCTATGTATTCTTACCCAGAGATTATTGAGTTTGAGTTCTTAAGGGAGCGTAGAGGATCATTCTTGTGTGGTATTCCACTAGCTATCAAGATCCTAGTTATTACTTTGAGTTTGGAATCCTTTCCCATGGCTAGCTAAACTCCTTCTAGGTGTGGGGCATGGAAACTAGTGTGGTGAAAGATGGTGGATCCTACAATAGAGAAGGAGAGAGAAGAGAGGTGAATAAAGTATGATGAAGTGAGAGAGATGGAGTTGAGGAGATGGTGTGAGGTTGTTGGAGCAATGGAGATACGAAGATAGATGTTGTAGGAAGGATTTGAGGTCTGTGCGAACGTGTGGGACCTGAGTAGCCTATCCTACCCCATCTTGGAAAATGTGGTAGATTTACCCCCTAGGGTTTTGGTGAGATTTTTTCACGTGAAGAAAGGAGAGTTTTAGGCATGCCTCTTGGCCTACCTGGTTACCAGAACCTAGCACTTAGCCTTCCAGTTTATGAGGAAATTTTTTCTTATTCAGTTGCTTAGTGGTGTTGATATTGGTGATTGAGTGACACCTAGGAGGTATAATTTTTCATTTGGTACATCTATAGATACGCATTAATTTCTTGTATTCAGAGGTATCTTATCCGGTATGTCATTTGGGCATGGTGTGGGTTCACAAATTATTGGTATCACATCCGGAAGTGGCACGGGAAACACATGCGCGGGGTCAACTTTGTATATTATCGGTGTGTAGTTTAGTGTGATGGTGGGATCAAAGGGGTGTGACTGAAGTAAGCCCCTTACCTAAAATAGGAGGAAAATATGATAGATGCGGGGAGTTGGAACTAGTGGATCTAGTGGTGTTGGAGGTGGTGGAAATATTAGAGGAGGCCAAGGTTCTAGATCTGGTGGGAAAGGGCCTAAATAACCTCAACAAGTATTTTTTGAGATGTATTTACATTTTCCTGATTACAAGGGTGTGGAAGAAATTGTGGAACATGTGCATAAATTTAAGTTGTTATGGTACACGAAGGGTATCACCACCCCTGAGTAGAAGGTGATTCTATTTTCAACTATGTTTAAAGGGAATGTGTATAGCTGATACAGAAGTATGATCCACACCAGACGGTGGTGGATTACATCATGTTTCATGATGCATTTTTGGTAGAGTTCCACATTCCTAAGTTTAAACAAAAGAGCATCAGCGCGTTGAAGGATATTCAGCAAGGAATGGAGGAGAGTGTGTGAGAGTATGATGCACATTTCAAGACTCTCATGTCTAAGTTGTCTTATGACATTCATCCTTCACAAAGCATGCTTAGCGGTTCTTCAGGGGGTTGATCACACCATTTAGGAGGGAAATTTCACATAAGACCTTCACAGATCCATGCGAGGTCCCTGGAGGCATCCTTGCACACTCAAAGGCTATTATAAGCATTGATATTGGTGTTAGTCTATTCCTTGAATCCTAGATTACTACCAAGGAAAAGTAGCTGGAGAAGCGTATGTGAACTCGATCATGAGTCTCACAATGGGCTATGGTGCGAAATTGCAAAGTAGAGGGACATAAAAGGATAAATTCCACGAATATCGGTGTGTGCCATGTTGGTAGACTATGAGATTTTCCACAAAGATCATGATGCAAGTAGATCCCCATTGCTATAGCATGTGATTCGTAAGAATGCATCTATTCTATGCAAAATTTACACCTCTACTACTCATGACACAAGGATTGTAGATTGATTAACCGGATACATGATGCCAATGATATTAGTGTTCAAAAATAGTGTTTTGAATAGTTCCAAGGATGATGGTCATCATTATGAAGGGTGCACGGATGGAGGAGGTCGTGAAAGAGGGTTTCGAGGTGGATTTTGAGGTGTGGAAATCATGAAGGAGGAAGAAGTGAATTTCCTCATGTAACCTTATATAATTGATGATCTACATAATATTACAAGCATCAGTGTCCTAACTTATCATAGTGCTCTTGGTGTAAGAAAAACCACAACTATGAGGAATTCCCAAAAATTTTGAAAACATGATCTAGAAACAATGGAAGGATAAAGGTGTCGGGATGGTAAGCATGAAGAGATTTGATCCACATTAAATGCCAAGAGTGGGGCATGAATCAAATTTATAACCTATCTTGGTGATGATGTGAGTTGAGGTTGTATGCACTAAGGAGATACCAAAGCGAAGACCGGTGGTTACAAGATAAGAAGTGGTACATGGGAATTATTTGGACCCTACACATTATAAGGAAGTTTATCAAGAAACCATGGATGTTATTCGAAGCCTACAAGGAGAGATCTAATGCTTGAAGGAGCAGTCATGGAAGTTAGAGTAGAAGAAGAGTGTTGAGGCTCCATAGAAGGATCTAGATGAAGTTAGGGAGGTATGCAAGATGTTGAGACAAGAGAATATCATCCATATATTAGGAGAATGGATGAGAGGAAAAGTACCAAGCCTCAGAGGAGAGTGTGAGAGGCATGTTTTGGATGCTAATTTCCCTCCTCATAGTATTGAATATGATAAGGAGATTACCTTGAATGCAATTGTTAATGGATGGATCCTAAGCAATATTTTGATTGAAACGGGTGTGAAAGTTAATTTTATCACCTTGGACACATGAAATCAAATGGGAAGGCTCTTATTATAGCCATCTTCAAATGTAGTGTATATGTCTAACAAGAAAAATTCAATGCCCATTGGTGTTTTAAAGGATGTTGTTATTACTATCCAAAGGGAATAATTCATTGGAAGCTTCAAAGTCTTAGCACTTGTGAGGCATACAAATTTCTAATGTTACTTGGGCGCCCTTGGTGCTATAAGAACAATGCTTACTTATGTTTCAATAAGGGTATATAAGTTTTGAGAACAAGGAGGAACATATTATAATACCTTTTACGGATGGAAATTTAGTTCCCTATACTGAGCCTTTGGGAGAAGAATACCTAGACAAAATATATGTGTGCACTATCAAGGGCCCTGAGGTTGTGTAACTAAAAAAATAAGGCATTATTCGGTGGGGAGATGCTTGATCTATAAGCAATAAAACTAGTGTGGCATGTGATAATTGGGCGCATGGGACATATGAGTTATTTGGAAGGTAGATAAGAGGCTCTATGACAACAGATAATAAAGGCACACTCGGTCAAGCACCTAGGAGGAAATTATATTTTGAGTTACACTGGGGGAGCCAACCCTAATGTTTTCCTCTGAGAAATGGAGACCCAGTGCATAGGTCAGTCGAAAGGAGAAGTATGCTTAGCTATAATTTTCTTGGGACCGTAACATGTGTGTGGGTGACCCATCGAGATAACCTTCTAGAGTGGCATGAGGTGAGAATCATGTTCTCTATTAGGTTTCTCTGAAGCAATGCACCTACTACTATATAATATTATCATGGGAAGGAACCCACCTCATTTCACATCCAGGCATGTGAGAAGGATTATAAGGAATGCATGGAAGAATTTCCTCCATCTTTATGGGTGTATAATCTCTACTCCTCCCTACAAGGCTACGCATGTGCATGGTACATTCATTCAGAGATGCATCATCGATAGAAACTAGCAGGAGTTGACGACTGATCTTATTCAATCTTTTGAGTATCAAAGTACTAAGCCATCGTGGCTATGGAACTATAGGTTGTTAAGTGCCTAATTATGGGAGATAGTGCCATGGCAGAAGACAGTACTTGATTTATTGGGTGGACCTATTTTGAAGGTGTGTTTTAATGAGGAAGAGTTAGAGCAAGTACATCTTGAGCATGCTTACGTGGAAAATGAGAAATGAAAGTTGTTCTACGTGATAAATTTCAAAGAAGTGGAGAACTTGGATGTTAACCATAATGTCGGTATGCAAGAGGTTATGGATAGTGTTGATGAGTAGGCACATGCCTACCATGAACCCCGAAAACCAAGAAGGCTAAAATTGGCTCGGATACGGAACCTAAAGAAGATACTATTAGATATTACTAGATAGAAAGGGATGTTTCAAATATTATTGATTTATTGCATGAATTCCAAGATTTGTTCCCACATAGGTACCATGAGCTTAAAGGAGTTCACCACTACTTGGGATAAATGAAGATCAAGCTAAAGGAAGGTGCATTCCTAATTTGGAAGAGACCTTATCGAATGAATCGACTATGCGAGTCAAGGTCAAGGATGAGATTGAACAAATGATCACATCGGGATGCATTAAGACTATTGAGGAATCAGATTGGATAATACCGATGGTCATCGGCATTAATAAGGATGGGAAGACAAGGATTTGTGTTGATTACAAGGATATTAATGCGATGTGTGTCATTGATCAATTTCCAACCACGTTCACCGAGGAGATCTTGGAAGGATTAGTGGAGTGCGAGATCTATTCTTTCACGAGATGGATTCTTAGGATATCACTAGTTTGAATTACAAAGGAGGACAAAGAAAAGACAACTTTTTCCTTTGAATGAGGAAGTTTTTCCTATAGGGTCATGCCTTTTAGATTTGAATAATGCACCTATTGTGTTTTCATGAATTTTGGTTTAGGTTTTTTTGGAGTTCATCCATAAATTTATACAAGTCTACCTAGATGACTGGACAATATATGGATTGGTAAGGGACCATTTTGACAATCTGAGACTGATGTTTGAGAGATTTCATCGATTGCTTATATCTCTCAACATTATGAAATGTTTTTGCAACTCCATTTGGCACCCTATTGGGACATTTGTAAAGAAGTCTTTCTAGTGGATCCTACCAAAGTTGTTATTATTGTGTTTCTCAAAGAGCCTATGAGCGAGTGTAGTGTGTAGATTCCTTGGGCATATAAGGTTAGAGGATTTTCTAAAGAAAAAAGTAAATTTCATTGGGGAGAGGTGCACTAGATGGCAGTTGACACATTAAAGAATAGGCTTATCATTGTGCCCATACTATGCTTTCCCTATTAGGATAAGCCATTCAATGTACATGTTTATGCTTCAGGGATGGTGATTGGAGTAGTCTTAGCACAACCTATAGAGGGAATTATTAACCATCCCTTGTGCTTTGCTAGTAGGAAACTAACCCTAGTAGAACAAAATTATACTACCATAGAGCATGAGGCATTATTGATGATTTAATCGTTGTAAAAATTTAGGTAGTATTTGTTCCACTCGGAATGTCTCGTTCCTTTTAGAAAGCAGATGAGGTTAGGGTTAGGAGGAATACCGTAGAATGTCGAGATGGTGTGCACGTACCATAGAGAAAATCGAAGCTGATTGCGAAGAACTCCTTTTGTCTTGGAAGGACTACTGCAATAAGAACACAAGACCACAAGATTTGATTAAACAATAAATGAGGAAAGCGCCTTGGGCCTAGGAAATATAAAACTTCCTTTCGAAGGTGGTCAAGTCCCCTGCTAATATGAATTAACACAAAAGACTGCAAAATATCAATTAGATTACTTGGTTAAAACTAGTAGGAGAAAATTTGGTTTTTGGTTATAGTCGGAGTAACCGATATGGGTTTCAGTAACCACCGCCGTCGGTTGGGTCTAGGACACTGTAGGTTGAAGCCCAGGTAGGGAAAGGCTGGTTTTGGTTTTGATCGGAAGGCCGATGGCGATTCTTGATAGCGATGCGATTCTTCGATAACCGATACCGGTGGGTTCTAGGATCTTCTTAGTAGCTATGGTGTTTTGTAAGGCTGGTTTATGGATGATATTAGGAAATGGGATGATTAGAAGCAAAAGAATAACAGTTAGATGTAATGACACGTTGGGTAGTAGATTCAGAGACGGATTTAGGAGGACTGAAATTCACAGAGCATAAGAAATGTTATAACAGAGGACATGCAAGATGTGACTTACTGGTTTTGACAAAGATGCAAGTTGATCTCCTTGGTTGTAAACACTTCTGGTATTTCCACTCGTCTCTGCTCTGTCAAGTGAAGATCTGGACTCTGTTCCTCGCTCCCAATGCTCTCTGTTGATTCAAAATCATTCGACTGATCTCCAAAAATGAAATTCCGATCCGTTGTTTTGGTTTGGGGAGCCCATTTACAGGGAACCGATGGCGGTTACGTAACCGACGGCGGTCGAGTAGGAACCGGCATCGGTAAGGAAAAAGTAGGCTATTTTTAGTAAAATAGCCCACCTTCCCCTGCTTTTCTCCCAGAGAGATCGGTTGCGGGCTTGGTCAAGTGGCTAGAAGGTCGGCTTTGAGTGCGAGTAAGGAGGCATTAGTTATGGATGTGAGTCTAGACCAAGTCATGGGTCTTAATTAGGTTAGTTTAGGGTTAGGGCTAGGTCATGATGAGGTGGCAAAGTGAGGTGGCGGGTAAGGTGATGTGGATTTATCAATTATAAGGTAATTAATAAATAATTGTGTAAGGTTTAGGTGATGAGGTTAGATTGCGAGATGAGATGCGGGTCACAAGGGGTCGTAAGACACAAATTTGGTGTCTACATTAGCCCCTTATTGTCGTGTAGCTTGTTTTGTAAAGCTGCACGGACAATAATATGAAGTGGTTACTCCTGTTAAGGGTATAGGTAATCCCCCTCAAATCTATCACAGATTGAGTGAATGAGAAATCAGGGATAGGGTTGATAACGGGTAAATGGGGTAGAGGGGATGGTAAGATGGTGGGGTAGGTTCAAGGAAGCAGACGCATATTGAAATGCCATAGTACGACTAGGGTACATGATTTGACGAGCAAACCAGCAGTGCAGAGGCAAAGGTCGATAGTTTATCCAAACAAGGGTGATATAATCACGGTATCAAGGCATAGGAAGTAGCCCCGGGGTATATAACGAGGTAAATGCGAGAGCGTTTAGGCATGTTCGGCGGTACAAAAGGTTGGTTTGGTTGAGATAAAGCGTCACGGTCTCAGAGTGCAGGCAAAGTTGGTCGACGAGATCAAGTCGAGGACCCTAATCATGCTAAAACATGAACAGGTGAGCTCGATTGAACAAAAAACTACCGGATGGGTGGATAAAAGTGTATGGTGTTGATTTTGGGTAAGGGATGGAAGTGGTGCGGCCGTGGGTCGGGCCAAGTTGTTGGGTTGCGGCCTTGGGTCGGGCCAGAAGGGTAAAGGGAGGCCTTGGGTCGGGCCAAATAGTGAGGGCGAGGCCTTGGGTCGGGCCAAATGGTAGGTTGAGGCCTTGGGTCGGGCCAAATTGGTAGGCGGGCCTTGGGTCGGGTGGGTGAGGCGAGGCCTTGGGTCGGGCCAAATGGGTAGGGCGAGGCCTTAGGTCGGGCCAAATAGGTAGGTTGAGGCCTTGGGTCAGGCCAAATTGGTAGGGCGAGGCCTTGGGTCGGGCCGAATAGGTAGGTTGAGGCCTTAGGTCGGGCCGAATAGGTAGGTTGAGGCCTTAGGTCGGGCGAATAGGTAGGTTGAGGCCTTAGGTCGGGCCGAATAGGTAGGTTGAGGCCTTAGGTCGGGCCGAAAAAGGTAGGTTGAGGCCTTAGGTCGGGCCGAATAGGTAGGTTGAGGCCTAGGTAGGTCGAGGCCGGTAGGTAGGGCGAGGCCTTGGGTCGGGCCGAATAGGTAGGTTGAGGCCTAGGTCGGGCCGGTAAGTTGGGAGGTCGGGCCGAAAGGTAGGTTGAGGCCTTGGAGTCGGGCGAAAGGGTTGAGGCCGAAGGTTGGGCCCGAATGGTAGTTGAGGCCTTAGGTCGGGCCGAATAGGTAGGTTGAGGCCTTAGGTCGGGCTGGACAAGTGAACAAATGGTGTGCAGCAAAGGTGGATAGAGGCGATATTGGTGAAAAAGAGGCAAGGAGTAAATAAGGGCAAAGAATGGGGTGAAAGTTGGGTAGAGAACCGATGTCGATTCTGCATGACCGATATCGGTTAAGGACCGATACCGGTTCCTTAGGGCAAAATGAAACCGATATCGGTGAAAGGCGAAAAACCTATAAAAAGAAAAATACGGCTTGTCATTGTCACTTTTGTTATTTGCAAACCAAATCGACTTGTCTGACGTGGAGAGTTGAGATTAGAGGCTTGATTGAGTGAGGTGGAGCTATTGTATTGGCGGAGAGAGTTGATAGTGGGCCCGATTAAGGAGGAGGCAGCAGTTGATTGGCCGGGGACCCAGCAGATCGGGATTGGAGCCATGGCACGGCGGGGAGGAGGGCTGGAGGGGCTGGACCAGGTTGGACCGCCACCACCCATCCCACCACGATGACACGTGTCGTCGTTCGGGTAGATTTGAAACTCTTTAATTTGGTGATTTGGTTGTATTATGCTAAATTGGGGGTTTGGGTAGGAATTAACCTTTTTTAGGAAATAATGAGAAAATGGAAATGATTTGAAAAAGGGAGAGGGTAGATAGGCTAGATAGGCTAAGGTGGGTAGGTGGGTAAGTTTTTAGGGTATTTGGGTGGGTAGATGGGTAGAAATAGGTAAAAAATGGGTTTTGGGGGCCGCGCGGGGGTTCGGCTCCGGGAGAAGACAGTGACCGATGTCGGTCACTAAGCGACCGGCATCGGTCGCACAATTTTAGGGAAAGGGAGTGTTGTTGGTGACCGGCGTCGGTCATGTATCGGCCGGCGTCGGTGGCTTGTGTGTTTTGGTTTGTGGGTTGTGTGGGTGGGTTGGTTGTTTTGGGTTTTTGGGTTGGGTTGTGGGTGGGTGTGGGGGTGGGGTGGGTTGTGGTTGGGTGGGTGGGTTGGGGTTTTGGGTTTTGGGTTGGGTTGGGTTGGGTTTGAGTTGGAGGTGGGAGAAGGGTTTGGTGTAGGGTTGGGTTTTGGGTTTTTGGGTTAGGTTGTGGGTCGGTGTGGGTGTTGGGTTAGGGGTGGAGAAGGGTTTGGTGTAGGGTTGGGTTTTGGGTTTTTGGGTTGGGTTTGAGGTGGAGGTGGGAGAAGGGTTTGATGTAGGGTTGGGTTTTGGGTTTTTGGGTTGGGTTTGAGGTGGAGGTGGGAGAAGGGTTTGATGTAGGGTTGGGTTTTGGGTTTTTTGGGTTGGGTTGTGGGTGTTTGTGTGGGAGTTGGTTTTGTGTTGGGGTTGGGTTGCATGTGTTTTGTTTGGGTTTTGGGATGGTTTTGGGTTTTAGGGTGGTAGGTTGGTTAGAGGGGGTAGAGGGGTATGGTCGGGGGATAAAAAAGGGTGTTTAGATGATAAAGTAGATGTTGTAATAAAGAGTAGGTCTAAGGATGTGGGTTGGTTTTGCAGGCACGTCAGCAGTTGACGATGCGGGATAGGATGCCCCCGCTGTTGGTGCGGATGAGGCCACACGTATCTGCGGCTCATTGGGCCATCATGCGCGAGGTGGGACTCGGTGGAGTCCAGAGGTACAGAGTGATAGAGAGAGATCACAGCCTGATGGTCGCCCTCATCGAGAGATGGGATCCGGCGACCAATGTGTTCCATCTCCCGACTGGGGAGATGACCGTCACATTGGAGGATGTGTATCGCATCCTTCGGTTACCTATCGAGGGAGAGGCAGTCTTCCAGGTAGATTCAGAGACTGCCATGGACAACATACTGCAGGTTTTTGGGGATGCAGCCACGCTACTGACCTACCATAGCGCGAGTATCGGGTACGGTGACATGTACCGTGCGCATCGACACGAGACACGACTGGCTGTGTTGATGATGGTTGGGATCACCTGCTTCGCCCTCCCGGACTCAGAGGGAGGCCGCTTCCCATGAGCATTGATGGGGGTGCTGCTTGAGATGGTGGAGGAGCACACCTGTTACGCCTGGGCACCAGTATATCTGGTGCAATTGTACAGGGAGCTATGGGGCTATCGCCGGAGGAGGTGATTCGGTATTTGCTCTACATTTTTGTTGCATTGTTGGGCATACGAGCACATCGTATGTATCAGGCCAGTAGGGTTACCCCAGCAGCCAGGGCCACAGGTCATATACCGATATGGCTTTCAGAGGTGGTTGGGGGTCGTGGGCCAGCCACGAGCAGTTGTTGCAGGTCGGGATGTGGCATACTATAGACATTTGCTAGAGGGCCTTACAGCAGTAGACATTGTATGGAGACCCTACAGAGGTCACCACCCTGGCAGAGGAGCCCGCTTACAGTTGCGCCTAATCCAGTACACATTCTGGATAGCAGGACGGAGGCCAGGAGAGTACGAGCGGATACCCCTGGAGAGGGTACGCAGGCAGATGGGGCTGCGACAGGACGAGCCACCTCCCTTCCCTCAGTACAGGAGGGATGATGTAGAGGCCCCACTGCCTGCACCACAGCCTTTGGATCCAGATTGGGTAGCGGAGAGGTCAGCAGGTGAGGGTGTAGATGATCTTTGGGTGCGGGAGCATACGGGTGTGTGGGAGGGGCGAGAGAGCGGCCGAGATAGTACCGCTGCCACGGCCGAGACTTGGCTGCAGTTATAGGAGAGAGAGATCAGCTCAGGGGTCAGGTGCAGCTCTTACAGGGGCAGCTAGCTAGGCTGCTGCACGAGCACGAATAGGTGTCTTACGAGGGCGCAGCTAGCCGAGCTCGAGCACGAGCACGTAGCACCACCACCAGCACCACAGCCACGAGTGCAGTGCGAGGCGGCAGCGCAGTACCGCACCACCGCGCGGCCTGAGCACCACCAGCGATCACCAGCCACGAGCTCGGGGCATTGGTTGTAGGTGCCAGGGGACCAGCCCCAGCTCCGTCAGTGGCTCGAGAGCGCTATATGGAGGTTAGAGCAGAGGCCCGATATTATCAGGATATTCTTGATGGTACCGGAGTCGAGTATCAGGCTTATGCAGCGCATAGGGCAGAGACCTCTCACAGCCAGAGATCTCAGGGAGGTGCAGCCACAGCTGGCGTGTCCGTGACGGGCAGGAGGCGAGAGGCACCACAGGGACCAGCGGGGAGAGGTGCCGAGGGCGGTGGGGAGAGCTGAGAGATCCCAGACATGGTTGTTGTATTTTAGAGATGGGCACCGGTCTGCGAACCGGGTGTATTGATAGAGGCCTGCGTGCCTATGTATTATTCATGTATTCATTCATTCATTTATTGTATACCGGCCTGCGAGCCGAGTAGGGGTTGTATAGTGGAGACCGGTCTGCGAGCCGAGTATATAGCTATTTTTGATACGAGGACCGGCTGCGAGCGAGTCGAGATTTTGCGATTATTGCGGCCTGCGTGCCGGCTTTGTTGTATGATGAGATCACAGAGGCCCCGATGTAGGGCACATTGTATTTTTGAAAACTTGTATATATATATATATATAGAGACGATGTTTTGATCCACATGCAGTGTTCAAAATGTGTTTAAATATTTGGTTAATGGCTGGTAATATATAGAATGTGTGATGAGTTTAATTGACATGTTGATAGATGGATGATGCTGATGTTTTTTTTTTTGTACGTATATATGAATGTCAGGTTATGTGATGAATTGGTGGTTTTGTGACATTGTGATATATGTAACTGATGAGTTGGATCCAAATGATGTATAGATTGATAGTTTCTTGATATCCGTAGTTGATGGTTTGTGTATTTGTATAAAATAAATGATGTTAATGAAATTGTAATGCTATGTGTGGTGGATGAACAAATGTGGTAAATTGTGTTGTTTATGCAGGAAAAGAGGCGGGCGCGACAAAAATTTAGGTGAGAAATGAAGAAAAGAACGCTGTTGAGAAAAGATAGGTGTGTAACCGATATCGGTTAAGGAACCGATATCGGTAGCTGATAGACCGATATCGGTTAAGTAACCGATACCGGTTATTTAGGTATGAGCTTTTCTAAAAATAGAAAAGCTAGGGTGGCAACTTAAGTTTTAATTTTAGAGCCATGCAAGAGGTTAAATACGTGAACGCGACGCTTTTGATGGCGAGACGAGGTTTTGCATGAGAGATTTGAGTGATAAGGAGAAAAGAGACAAGGAAAGTGAATGTGATCCGAGATTCAGAAGGCAGAAAGACAAAGTTGAAAAAGGGTGGTGATCATGGCAGAACGAGGAGAAGCATCCAGCAGGCAGGGACAAGAGGGAAGACAAGGGCCACCTCAAGCTGCTGCAACCCAAGAGGTAAACGTTTTGATTGTGATCTGATTTTTGCATGTGTTATGAATAAGAGATTAAGTGGGTAGATATGAAAAAGAAAACATGATAGCAAGGGTTATAGGTGAGGTAAGTATTATGGGGTAGGTAATCAGGGGTTTCAGGTACGTTTGTATGTATAGAAAGGAATAAACGCTCAAATTATTGTCGTAGGCAGTGGGTTTAGGCAGGCTGTATAAAGGTGACAGTGACCGGTATCGGTTAGGGACAACCGGTATCGGTTACTAAACCGGTACCGGTTTACTATAAACGATACCGGTTGCTGTAGCAATTTCCAGAAGGTGAGAAAGAAACTCGTGGGGATTTGATGGATTGAATGGTTGTTTGTTATTTTGATGTGTGCAGGCAGAGGCAGGGTTGAGGATGAATGATAAGTGTGCAGCAGCTTTGTTGTCCACGAATCAGCGGATGTAACACAGATGGAATGGACATTGATAAATCGTTTGGGGTTAAGTGGAATCCGTTATTATTCACGAATCACACGTAATCATGGTATGTTACAGGCGTTGATTGAGAGATGGAATCCCGAGACAAATACCTTTTATCTGCCAACAGGGGAGATGACAGTAACATTGGAAGATGTGTTCCGTATTTTGAGACTCCCTATTACAGGAGAACCAGTATATCAGGCACTACCTAGCGCGGCACGGGGAGCGATAACAGCAGTATTTGGTCCATACGCATGAGATTTGACACAGCGAGGTTTATCCTTTACGTATGGGGTAATGTATGCAGCACACCCTGAGGAGACAAGGTTAGCAGTGATATTAATGATAGCGGTAGGGTATTATGCATTACCGAGGGCAGAAGGAGGAAGATTTCCAAAGGCATTGATGTGTGTTATCTGGGAGATGGTAGAAAGGAACGTTACGTTTGCATGGGCACCTGCATATTTGGCGGAGCTATACAGGGGTTTATGGGCTTGTAGGTGAAATCACAGGACGACGCTGGATTGTTCATACGTATTACACTGTTGGGCCTATGAGCACATTGTTTGTGTGCGACCAATAGGCCGACCCATCCAGTCGGGAGAAACCGGAGTGCAGAGGTTGGGATTCAGACGATGGGTCCAGACAGAACAAGAGGCCAGATCCCAGGCCGTGACGGGTGATATTGTGTATTACAGGCAGGTATGGGAGAGGGTGACGGTTGTGGACATCTGTTGGAGGCCTTACGGGAACTATATGGTAGAGAGAACATAGGTGAGGAGTTGAGGGTGTAGAGCGATGAGGTGGATCGCGGGGCACGAGGCCGAGTGAATATGAGAGGATTCCTATAGATCGCGTGCGGTGACAATTTGGATTTGTGCAGGATATACCCCTGGCTTATAGACCATATATGAGGATCGACGCAGAGGCAGTACTCTCACCTCCCCAGCCAACACCTCCAGAAGGTCCTGAAGAGGTAGCAGCCGATCGCAGGGTAATGGACGCAGGAACGACAGAGGCCTATAGATTATGGTGGGCAGCGGAGCTGCGAGGTATACGTGATTGTCCTGACATTGCTGTGATTACAGCAGAGAGAGATCGTCTGCAGAGTTTAGTTCAGCAGCTCCAAACGCAGGTGAATGAGACAAGAAGATTGTTAGTGGTTGCGGAGTCACGAGCAGCGAGACTAGAGGCTGGAGTTCTCCATGCGAGAGGGCGTATTCATATGTTACAGGAGAGATTGGCAGATCAGTGGGCGGTACCAATAGCCGTGGTACCTTTGAGGACAGAGAGGCCTGGCGAGAGGCGTCGACGATCACGATCATCACCTGGGTCGGGATGAATCGTGAGGGTTTAAGTAAATGTTATAGAGGTATAAGAAAAATAAAGATGTTGACTGCGTGTCGATGATAGAGAAGATGTATTTGTTTAACATCTAAATAAAAGCTGAATATGTATGTTGATTTGAGTTACGATAATAATAAGAATGTTTGTGTTTTGATTTTCGGTGTTTTGAAAAAAAAAAAAGGATAAAGAGGAATGTGATGAAATAGAAATACACAAAAATATTTATATTTACCACACATGATAGGTTATGGTAGGGGATGGTCGAGCTAACCTTGGGAGACCCCATGTCTCCGAAGTGCTGCCTACATAGCCCATTGCACAAAGCAAGGAGGGGCCTCAGACCGATGTAGTTCTCCCTTAGGACCAGGGAGAAGTGAATTTAGGCAATGTGGTACGGTTAGGCAATTGGTTGGTTGGCAAAAATATTGATATTAATATTGGTAAGGTAAGGTTGATGGTGTTGGTAATGAATTGGTGATGTTGTAAAAGGTATAAGGGAAGCGAAAGTTAGCCTACCCAAGTAGAAGGGAACCATGTCCTGATTAAGGTCAACACACAATCCTAGATGCGAGGCAAAGCAGAAAGAGTGCTCCGTAGGTGAAAAGAGCTAAACAAACCACACAACGTAGAAGCGAGCTTGGAGCCCTAGGTACCGTGCATGAGCGAGAAGTCAATAGGTGAAAAGAGTTGTATGATCACAATATATCAGGTGTACATTACGTCCCTTGAGTTGAAACAAATGGTGAGGTGAGGTGGATGGTATAGCTGAGGTGCAGAGAACTTATTACAAAGTGAGTGTTCTGACGAAAGAGAACCTACCCTAAATAGACAAGTCCATGACTCAAAAGTTCTTTTGAATGAGGCTTTTATTTTATTGAATGTAGACTGATCGATGCGGGAAGTCTACAAGGGATATTGATTGTATTATTCTTGAGGTCTTCACGAAGCTGATCGATGCGAGAAGCTTCTGCTAGAGGCTGACTGTGTATAGCTGTCCTTCGAGGGAGCAGTCTATTTATAGTAGTAGATATGATTTTAGTGCATAGCTGTCCTTCAGGGGAGCAGTCTATAGAGAATAGCAGCAATAATTTGGCATATAGCTGTCCTTCGAGGGAGCAGTCTATATTTAATTTAGATGACTAGATGTTCTTTTTAGCGTGAAGCATCTAGGTTTGTAGGAAGTTTGACTCAAGAAAATCCCATAAGAATACGGCTTATTTTAATACTTTGAAGTCATGGACTAGACTAAAAAGGGGAAGGCATCGTTAAGGGGAGGTGAGAGGTGAGCTTGATTTTATTTCGAGATGTAGGAAACAAGTGCATGTGGTGGTATGGGAGCTCAAGGGACGAGCAGTAGGCGGATAAGAAGTGATATAACACTAATTTCAACAATAGAATGGTCGAAGATGCAAGGCATTAAGGGGTTCAGGCTCAGGTTTACCATTAAGCGAAGCTAAACGATAAGTGCCTGATCCATAGGTGTGAGTGATTATATAAGGCCCAATCCAATTGGGAGCAAATTTTCCACGTTTGCTCTTTTCTAGTTTGGTGACATGTTGATTCTCTTTGAGGACAAGATCACCAACCTTAAAAGTACGCTCATGAAGTCGCTTATCATAAGCACGTTTAATGCGTTTTTGATAGATTTGAAGGTGATCAAGAGCTGTAAGACGGCGTTCGTCAAGAAGCTCCAATTGGGCTAACCGCTCTTGGCGGAAATCATCGTTGGTGAGAATATCCTGAAGAGATATTCTAAGGGAGGGTATTTGTATTTCGAGAGGCAAAACAGCCTCGGTACCGTATACCAAAGAAAAAGGTGTGGCATTAGTGGAGGTACGAATACTAGTGCGATAAGCCCAAAGGGCAAAGGGGATGTGATCGTGCCAATTTCTTCCGGATTCATTGACAACTTTCATGAGGATTTTGGTTAGTGTTTTATTAGAGGACTCGGCTTGCCCATTGGCTTGTGGATAGTAGGGTGATGAGAAGCTAAGTTTGATACCAAAGTTGTCGCAAAGGTCTTGCAACAACTTGTTTTTAAAAGATTTACCATTATCTGTTATTAGGCGATGAGGAATACCAAAACGACAGATAATGTGATGGTTAATGAATTCGACAATTTTTTCTTTTTTGATTGAAATGAGTGGAATAGCCTCCACCCATTTTGTGTAATATTCGGTCGCTGTGATTATCCAACGGTGACGTTGAAGAGGTCGGGTGAATCTCACCAATAAGGTCTAAACCCCATTGTGAGAAGGGCCAAAGATCTCGGCGACACTGGGCGGGTGGCTAGGAGTATGTTGAAGGTTGGCATGTTCTTTGACACATAACACAACGCTTAACATATTCATAGCGATCGTTATTGAGAGTAGGCCAATAATAACCAAGGCGAAGGATTCGTTTGGCCACAGCGCAAGGCCGCTAAAATGTCCACCACAAATACCGTCATGGACTGTTGGATGGTATGAGTGGCCTCGCGCTTGATTAGGCGGCGAAGGAGGATGCCATCAAAGCCACGTTTATAGAGGAGTCCCCCCATGACAACATAACGCGAAACACTTTTAAGAAAAGCACGTTTGCCGTTACTAGTAAGGTCAGGTGGGAGGACAGAGATTGTAAGGTAGTCGTGAAATTGGTGGTACCAGGTATCCTGCGAACTAGTAGACACAGTATTTATCGTACAAACTACCGGGGTTGAATAGGATGGGACAAAAATTTGTTGGACCACGATGAATAATTCAGAGTCAGTTGGTGCGGCGGGAATTTGCGAGGCTAAGCAAGCCATAGTGTCTGCAAATTTGTTAGTGGAGCGTGGAATGGTTTGTATAGAATAGTGAGTAAATAAGGCTAGAAGTGAATCCACGTAGTGTTTGTATTTTGAAGTTCCTCATTTTTGCATTGGTAGACGCCCATAGCTTGATTGACTACGATTGAGAGTCGCCAAAAATGTTGATAGATTTGATGCCTAAGTGTAACGTAACTTGGAGACCCAGAACAAGGGCCTCGTATTCCGCTGTATTATTAGTGCAAGGGAAATCAAGCCGGAATGAAAGAGGCATAGGTTCAGCGTCGAGAGGAATGAGAACAACGCGGCTCCTCCGCTTGCGGCTGGCATTTAGATCCATCGAAGAAGAGGGTCATTTGATACAGCTCTTCCCGGAGTGAAAGAGTGGCGATGAGTTCGTCGGGGAAGGTAAAATTGGTAAATTG
The DNA here is from genome assembly GCA_018340775.1 of Taxus wallichiana var. yunnanensis. Taxonomy (NCBI): domain Eukaryota; kingdom Viridiplantae; phylum Streptophyta; class Pinopsida; order Cupressales; family Taxaceae; genus Taxus; species Taxus wallichiana. The sequence continues at coordinate 96,669,632 of CM031239.1, read as the reverse complement.
TTCCCCAGGTAAAGGGGCCTCCGCAAGTTGGTCTGCAAGAGTTTGTCCTTTGATTGACTTCTGTTGTACGAATTCAAGGTCAAGGTCAGCGAGGAGCATAAGCCATCGAGCGATACGTTGGTTTAGATGCGGTTTGGCGTACATATAATGAATGGGGTCTGTGTTGGTGATGACAAAAGTTTTGTGATTAGGGAGGTAATGTCGGAGTTTGGTGGCTACAAATGATAGGGCAAGGCACAATTTTTCTACATGTGTATACCTAGTCTCATAATCCACGAAGTACGACTTATATAATAAGCGGCTGTTCTCGTCGTGTCGAATCCCGATGTGCGAGCATAGCACCTATAGCATGGTCGGTGGCGGAAAGATAAAGGTAGAAAGGGCGGTCGTCACTGGGGTGGGATAAGCACGGGTGGGCTGTAAGAGATAGGATTTGAGAGCTTGAGCTTGGTGACCTTCTCACTCCATTGAATGCAATATCCTTTTTAAGAAGGTGATGAAAGGTTGACATCGATCCGAGAGTTGGGAGATGAAAGCGTCGGATAGATTGGAGCTTACCTTGTAAACTACGTAATTGTTTGAGATTTTGGGTGGGGGCATTTCTAGGATAGCTTTGACTTTAGATGGATCGACCTCAATGCCACGCAAAGAGACGATAAAGCCAAGAAGTTTTCCCGAAAGAACACCAAAGACACATTTCTTTGGTTGAAGACGGACAGAATATTGCAACAGGCGATCAAAAATAATGGTTAAAACATCGAGATGTTCACTGCGATGTTTAGACTTGCCGAGAAGATCGTCGACATAATCTTCAAGGATAGTGTGCATAATGTCATGAAAAATGTAGGTCATAGCCCGCTGATAGGTAGCACCAGCATTCTTAAGGCCAAATGGCATGACACGATAACAGAAGGTTCCCCAAGGAGTTATGAAGGCAGTTTTGTGTTGATCGGCAGGGGCAACCAAAATTTGGTTGTATCCTGAAAAGCCATCCATGAGAGAGAGCATCTCATGACCTGCAGTTAGATCAACAAGTTGGTCAATGCTAGGTAAGGGGAAGTCATCCTTAGGGCAAGCGAGGTTAAGATCCTAGAAATCTGTGCATATCCGAAGTCCCCCTGTCGCTTTAGTGACAAGTACGATGTTAGAAATCCATTGAGGATAGTCAATAGGCAAGATGAAGGAAACCAGAAAGGAGTCGTTGGAGCTCCTCTTTGACCAAGAGAGCAATGCGTGGATGCATTTTCTCAATTTCTGTTTGACTGGTTTGGAATCGGGGTTTAGGGTGATGTTATGGACGGCAATGGTAGGATCAATTCCTGGCATGTCAGCGTAAGACCATGCGAAAGCTTGGTTGCGAGCACGGAGAAAGGTAGTAAAGGCGGCTTGTTCTGATGTGTTAAGGGATTGTCCAATCTTCACAATGTGAGGATCCTCCTCCGTGTGGATGTTGATTTCTATGGTAGATTCGTTCAGCATGGTTTGGGTTTCAGATGGTAAGGCTCGTTGAATATAAGAATCATCCGCGCCAAGGTAAGTGAGGATGGAGTCGTCATCCTGGCATTCAACAACATTAATCAAAGGTGAATCCTCTTCGATCATGCGGATACGAAGGGAAGAGAAGATGGGTCCTCATTATCGCGTTGATAAGTGAGAGGACCTATGAAGATAGCATTTATGAAAAAAAAGTTAGGAGGGATGGATTCAGGGTCTATAGATTACTATGGGTGATGATGGCAAAGTGGGTGATGATGGTTTGGTAGGGCGCGTCTTCTTCTTCCGGATACGGTGACGGGAGGTGTCTCCTGTGTAGGTGTTTCGGGAAAACCGAGACCACTGCGATCATTATGTTTACGGGTAGTCACGGGAATGAGTGTATGTCGGCCTTGTTTGTAAAGGCCAAAACCAAAGCCTTTCCAAGCCATGTGAGTCAAGAAGGTGAGGCGAAGCTTGACGATTTGTCAAGTATTGAAAATCGGATTGGAAGGGAACCACACCAAGAGGAGGTTCAGGGGTAATGGAGGATGCGTCAACACCCCCATACGTTAGGTTAGTGCGGCAATGGGGTGGTCCGTAAGAGATTACCTCCCCCACGCGACGGTCGTAGGTGGGATGTGCATGTAATTGTCCGTACTCCTGCGGGGTAGGGAAAGAACTAACGTTATATAGGCGGTACTCCCCCAGCGTAAGGCGCTGAAAAACATCTACTAAGGGGTCGGAGGTTGGAATGTTAGCTGCGGGAAGGGAAGTGGTTTTTGCGATGGTGGTTTCATCAGTTGAAGGCGTAGGCGCGGTTGAGGTGGATGGTTGAGGTACATTTGAAGAGGATGGTTGGGTTGAATTTATGGGTGTCTTGATTGGTATAAGCACATCGTTAGGGTGGTATAACATATTGCAGGTTTTAAAGGGGGGAGGGTCAGCTTTTACGGTGTAGGACTTCCCCTCGTACTCAAATTTTATGCATCTATGTAATGTTGAGGGAACGCATCCCATGGCTCGGATCGAGGGCGACCCCAATATATTATATTGGAACTCTCCCTCAAGACATAGAAGAGTTCGGGTAAAGTACGTGGTCCTACCCGAATGTTGAGGATCACGGTGCCTAAGGTAAGTAATAGCGTCATTGAATGACCGCATGACATGATGGGGTTGCACACATGCAACTAGAAGGGATATTCATTTGTTGGAAGGCTTTTGAAGAGATGATGTTTATTTGGCGCCCCGTCAATCATAACGCGTGACGTACCGGATATCCGGATGTAGCGAGATGAAAAGGCGAGGGTCGGGGTCTTACGTACCAAAGTCAACAATTTCATCTTTAGAAACTAATTGCAGCGAGCTTGTTGTACGAGAGGCGAAGTGGTGGGGGAGATGGATTGTTTGGTGAGAGAAGCAACGTGATTGGGTGTTAGAATGGAGGCGACAGGTAGGGTTTCATTAGGTAAAACCTCTATCCCTTGAAGGATCTCAACGAGAGCTTGTCGATGAGATTCAGAAGTCTGAATGAGATCATACAGTGTCATTTTTACGGGCGATTGGTGAAGTTGTTTAATCATATTTCGGTGGGCAATGCCATTAGAGACGGGATAGGCGGGTCCGCGAATGACCACTTTAGGTGGTGGTGCAATCGGGATGTTTGACGGAGAAAGAGATGCCGCAGGTGTGTTTTCTTTTGCTTTCCCATTGTTTTTCTACCCTCGAGTAGCGACACTAATCATATTAATCTCGTAGACCTGAGATAAGGAAGATGGTTGGGATAACTCATGGTCTTCAAGAGGTGGGGTTGTAATAATGATAGATCTTGGTGAGGCGGGGACAGATGGTATAGGAGAGGGAATGGAAACTAAAGGTCTCTCCCTTCGTAAGTTGTCTTTCTTAATCTTTCTATCGGGAGAGGTGGTATTGACGAAGGATGGTTTTAGAGCTTTGCATCCCTCCACATCATGTCCTGGTGTGCGGTGATAAGCGCAGATTTTAGACTCATCGTAACCCATAGGTCGGGGTTTAGACGGGTCATAAGGTCTAAGTGGAGGTAGGGAAATGGTCGCATTCTCCACCAACATAGTAAGGATTTTGGCGTAAGATCCTTTGAGTGGGTCAAAATCGGAAGAGGATGAGGGTATTGGTTGTGCGGGTTTTGGTAATGTTTGGGCGTGGTTGGTTCGCACGGGTGGTGGTTTAGCCGAGGGTGTTGATACGTGGTTTTCACTAAGCGTGATTTCTTTGGCGCGAAGCTATGTTGGATGATGAGGCCGCGAGATGATGTGGTATCGAGAAAACAACCACGGGAAATAGGAGTGACCGAAAACAAATCTTTTGATGATGGAATTTGTTTAGGGTTGATAGGTGGACGGGATACGCGGAGTAGCGGTGTTCTTATACCCTGGAATTTACGTATGGGTGCGGAAGGCGTAGGTTGTTTTGAAGAAAACGCGGGAGGTATGATATATTGATGTAAGGTAGAGGGATGGGGTCCCAATATGGAAGGTAGGTATGCGATGATGGTTTTGATTGTGATAGGGGCATGGATTGAGTTTGTCTCCTAGGTGGCGGGACGGATTTATTTTTGGATAGATCGAGTCGCTTAGGCGGGTGCGTTAGACTGGGCATTGGTGAGGTCCCAAGCGTAGGGGAAGATCCGGTTAAGTTGATAGAAGTGGATGGGGCATTTGGTAGAGGTGAGGGGGGTGAAGGTGAGAACAGGGGCATTTTAAGCTTATGTAAACACTTCGGGTATATGGTGGAGACATCAGGATCAGTCATTTGCATTTGAGTAGAAAAAGGGGTACTCAAGCGTTCCCATAGGGCTGTCTCATCTTACGTGGAATGGCAGTCCTCATGTGTGAATATGAAACTTTTATGCGGAAGAACGACGGGTTGTGATTCTAGTCCTTTGTGGGTGTGACACATAGGAGGTAGATGAGGCCTTTGTATCAATAGATGTTAAGAGGTCAACCGGTCGTTGAAAAGATTTAGGTGATGAGGGACTAATAGGTAGGAGGGCGTGTTTGAGGGGATCTGTCATGTTTAAAGAATGTGGTGATGTCAGTGTAAGAGATTTCTCATCTAAGGATGTCAAAAGGAGTGGCGAGCCTTCCTCTTGTGCAGCAAGAGCGGTAGAAGGGGACGTTTGGGAAATAGATAAATTAGATAACATCCGCTCACAGTCTTGTAGGGATGTGGTGTAAGAAGACTCATCGATGAGAAGAGAAGTCCGGGCAGTTAACTCTTTTATGGGTAAAGGAATGATTTCACTTTGGCTTGATGGTGGTGAAGGAGGTTCAGACTCCTGTATTGGTGGAGAGGCTTGATTAAAAAAAATTTTCAATAGAGGCTTTTTTGGTGAGAATCGAAGATTGCATGGATCTCATGAACACTCTCCTCGGCTAAGATATCTTGGTTTACATTACTGTTGGACGAGTGATTCGGGAATGGCTTGTTGAAAATTTTCAGATTTCGGTTAGCAGGGGCGTTAGGATTATCGAGGGCTATATCCCCCACATCAACCATTTCCTGCACTATGTTTTTCAACATCTTGCAGTTTTCATGACTATGTCCTTTTACGCGGTGAAAGTTACAAAAGTCATTTTCTTTGTACCAGGAAGGTATTGCGCGGGTGGAGTCAAACCCGGAGTGAGGTTTAACAGGGGGCAAGGTGATAGCCCCAGCTTTGAGCAATTTCTCCAGGATGACGCCATAAGTTTCTCCCAAGGGAGTGTAATTGATGGGCTCGGCTTTGTACTTATAGGTGGTTTTCGGCGGAGTATTGGACGGTGTTTGAGATTTGACCATTACCGCGTGGACAGCTCCTTTTGATTTAGAAGAAGTGGACACGTGAGGAGTGGTGGTGTTTGGCTTGTTGGTAGAATCTGGAGTTCGGAAATTGGGGTTTTTGTTACGCAACCGCAATTTCTCTTCTTCTAAGGCTCGAATTTCTAGTTTTCGAGCCATAGTAAAGGCCTCGTCGAATGTACGGAAAGTTTGAATTTGAAGAGTAGGAGAAATGTGCTTAGCACATGCCCGCGTGAAAAGTTCGATAAGTTCAGCTTGAGGCAAGGCATATGTAAGTTGGTTGATAAGGCCCCGCCATCGTCCCACGAAATCTGCGATAGATTCGTCCTCAAATTGTCGGATGGCATAGAGGTCGGTGATAGATACTTTCTTGGCAATGTTAATGGAGAAATGATCCAAGAAAGATTGGGCTAGCTGGTTAAAAGAAAAGATCGAGTGCTGGGTTAAAGCACTGTACCATTCCAAGGCGGGTCCTGATAAGGACATGGGAAAGGTGCGGAGTAACAAGGCATCATCATGGGTGATCAAATAACAAGCGTGTCTAAATGATCGCAAGTGTTGTTGAGGATCCTCTTTACTGTTAAAACGAGTAAATTTTGGCAACTCCCATTGAGGAGGATATGAATGAAGGGGGACAGAAGGGTGAATGGGCTCCCGACAAACTTGTTCGTATGTCAAGGCGCTACGACTTCCCGAAACCGAAGCCTCCAGATTTTGCATTTTGTCCATCATTTGTTTGATGAAATCTGTGGTTGGATGAGATGATGGTGCGGTTGTGGTAAACGGAGGCAAGTTGGACCAAGGGCTTCCGCTGGACAATGGTGGGGCTAAGTGTTGATAAGGTATGGAGGATGAGTATGTTGGAGCAACAGAATAGGGATGTCCCATATAAGGTGTTGAGGTTACTGGATACGTGTATGGGAATGAAAAGGTAGGCGGAGCTTGAGAAGGAAAGCTCGTGTGAATAGGTGGCAGAGAGCAAGTCATGAATGGGGGAGTGCGAAGAGAGATGAGGTAGGGGCGGTTGGTGGTAACGATACGTGAGGTCAAAATTAGCCAAGGAAAAGCCAATCGAGTTGTATGAACCTCGAAGCCATCGGATTGGGAGACGGGGCTAGAGATGCAGGAAGTAAGGCGGTGTTATCGGGAGGAGTGGGAGCTAAGAGCAGCTATACTAATAGGCATGCCAACAGGAGGCTGACCATCGGGCGTACGGTCGGGGCATGAGACAAATAGTATTGTATAGCAGCTGGGATTAGCATCCGAGAAATTTGGCAAAGTCCTTGTCTCCTACGAGAATTTGGGGATCTCACTTTGGTGTCAGTAGGGTTCCCTATAGAATGTGAAGGGGGTGATTGGGCAAAGACACAGAGCGAGGCATGTGAAACCATGGCGGCTTGCTTCCCAGTGATGACAACCATGGACAAGAACACACAAGAAAGTTTCAATCTATCAAGAACAAAAACAACCTCAGAATGATGAATTTGGCAGGTTGCTGGTTTGTCAAGGGCTGATGAAGACAGTAACCGATATCGGTTTAATAACCGGTGTCGGTCGAGAAGAAGCGACAGCGTCGGTCGATTAACCGATGCGGTGTCAAAAGTCTAGGATAAGAAGATATAAAAGGCTGCTAATTTGATTTTTAGCAACGTTGAGTATATTTGTCAACTTATTGATCACAGAAGACAAAGTATGACAGAGAAAACAGAATTTGAAAACAAGCAAGATGCACACGCAAATCCAGAGACTAACCCTAGGGTTAATTTTAGTTATCGTGGGCTTATGCCTTTAGACGTAAGATGATGTCAGATCCTAAACAACAAGACCTAGGGGAAATGTCAAGTTTGTTTTGGCTTATAAGGTTACCTCAATCGGGCGGAGGAATACCGCGGAAAAGGGGGGATGTTTGAGCTGTTGTGTTAATTGTGAAGTGATTCGGTATGTGTTGTGCAGTGAAACTAGGGTTAATTTCCTGTCAATACCGTGGATATCACCCCCACGTGTATGACCTGTTACTTAATCTATGTTCACTAGAATTGAAGAACAACAAGCAGGAATGCAATGCATGTGTTTTAAACCCAAATCGAAAATTATGTTCGATGAAGCAAGAGAGATGACTTTCACTAATGCGAAACTAGGAAAGCAAGACAAATTCTTTACGAAATATATAACAAAAGCAGCAACAGCAAGTATGCTTCCTAAAATGAAAATAAGCAAGAGAAAGAAACCCAAAATGGGTCCCACCGGGCGTGCCAAAATGTTTCACTCGGAATGTCTCGTTCCTTTTAGAAACAGATGAGGTTAGGGTTAGGAGGAATACCTGTAGAATGTCGAGATGGTGTGCGCGTACCGTAGAGAAAGATCAGGTTGATTGCGAAGAACTCCTTTTTGTCTTGGAAGGACTACCTGCAAATAAGAACACAAGACCACAAGATTTGATTAAACAATAAATGAGGAAACTGCCTTGGGCCCAGGAAATATAAAACTTCCTTTCGAAGGTGGTCAGTTCCCCTGCTAATATGAATTAACACAAAAGACTGCAAAATATCAATTAGATTACTTGGTTGAAACTAGTAGGAGAAGGCTGGTTTCTGGTTATAGTCAGGGTAACCGATACCGGTTTCTGGTAACCGCCGTCGGTTGGGTCTAGGACCTGTAGGTTGAACTGGGTAGGGGAAAGGCTGGTTTTCTGGTTTTGATCAGAGGAACCGATGGCGGTTACTGATAGCCGATGCCGGTTACTGATAACCGATACCGGTGGGTTCTAGGATCTTCTTAGTAGCTATGGTGTTTTGTAAGGCTGGTTTATGGATGATATTAGGAAATGGGATGATTAGAAGCAAAAGAATAACAGTTAGATGCAATGACACGTTGGGTAGTAGATTCAGAGACGGATTTAGGAGGACTGAAATTCACAGAGCATAAGAAATGTTATAACAGAGGACATGCAAGATGTGACTTACTGGTTTTGACAAAGATGCAAGTTGATCTCCTTGGTTGTAAACACTTCTGGTATTTCCACTCGTCTCTGCTCTGTCAAGTGAAGATCTGGACTCTGTTCCTCACTCGCAATGCTCTCTGTTGTTTCAAAAATCATTCGACCGATCTCCCAAATGAAATTCCGATCCGTTGTTTTGGTTTGGGGAGCCCATTTACAGGGAACCGATGGCGGTTACGTAACCGACGGCGGTCGAGTAGGAACCGGCATCGGTAAGGAAAAAGTAGGCTATTTTTAGTAAAATAGCCCACCTTCCCTGCTTTTCTCCCGAGAGATCAGTTGCGGGCTTGGTCAAGTGGCTAGAAGGTCGGCTTTGGGTGCGAGTAAGGAGGCATTAGTTATGGATGTGAGTCTAGACCAAGTCATGGGTCTTAATTAGGTTAGTTTAGGGTTAGGGCTAGGTCATGATGAGGTGGCAAAGTGAGGTGGCGGGTAAGGTGATGTGGATTTATCAATTATAAGGTAATTAATAAATAATTGTGTAAGGTTTAGGTGATGAGGTTAGATTGCGAGATGAGATGCGGGTCACAAGGGGTCGTAAGACACAAATTTGGTGTCTACAGTATTTGTTGGAAACACCCTTCATATTCTACACAAACCTAATGGCATTAAAGTACTTGGTGAAAAATCTTGTCTTGCAAGGGTGCATATGTTAGTGGTTCCTATTGTTTTAAGAGGTTTATTTCATGGTTGTTGTAAAATGTAGTAAGAGTAATTTGGTTCCTGATCACTTATCAAGGATTGACTAAGGAGAGGACATGCAAATCATTAAGGATACAATGCTAGATGCATAAATATTTAGATTTTATCATGTGCCCTCGATTTGGAAGATATCTCGTGTTATTAAGAATGGTTGTGGCACCGAGGAAGGGATGAAGGCCTTGGAAAGGAAACAATTAGTACATGCCACACCCTACATGTTAATAATTGTAGACGTGTAGAAGTTAGGTTAGTATGAGGTATTCTACCGGTGTGTACTAGAGCATGAGCACATTGTTGTCATAGGGGAAGGTCATAGTGGAATTGCAGGAGGAAACTATGCAGGGAATGTGACTACATATAAGATCCTCTTAGATGGCGTTTGGTGGGAAACATTTTACAAGTATTGTATTGAATATTGCAAGGTCCGTGATCATTGTAAGTGCTTTGGTAAGCTAGGAAAAAGGAATGAAATCCATTGAAAACAAAAACTATTTCTAAACAGTTTGAGAAATGGGTAATTGAATTTGTATGCCTTATTTCACCCGCCACATGAAGGACGAGGTTTAGAATATATCATTACTTATACTAATTATCTAACATGATGGGGGAGGTAGTGCCTACGAGGGATTGCATGGTGGCCATAGGAGAAATATTCTTATGGGAAATTATAATCGGTAGGTATGGGTGCCTTCTAAGTTTTACTAGTGATCGGGGTGCTCATTTTTTGAATGAGACCTTCGAGGATTTCCTCGACAGAGTTCATTGTGGATCATCACAAGACTACACCTTATCACCCTCAAAGCTAATGGGACTGTTGAGGAATTTAAAAAATATTGAGTCATACACTTACTAATATTTTTGATGTTGGAAGGATTGGGATGAGAAGGTCTCAACCGTATTCTAGGCGTCTAGAACAAACTACAAGAGATTAAACAAAGCCACACCATTCCAATTGGTGTTTGGCATGGAAGCTGCTTTTTCCATTAGAATTCATGCTACCCTCTCTGCATATTACATGCATGGGAGGATTGGCCAATGAATAATAATTACAATAGCACATTGACAAGCTAATGATGTTAGAAAAAGGTGACCACTTTCTCTATGGAATCAAAATAGTAAAAAGGAGAGACAAAAGGCCGACGTGATTATCACATCAAGAGTAAACAATTTGAGGTTGGGCACATGGTTTTACATTATGATTCTAAGTTTTTGTCATCCTTAAAAGCACAAGGTCCATTGGTTGGGACCGTATTATACTACCCATATAAATGATTTAGGCACTTGTCAACTACGTGTACATGACAAAATGCCATTTCTATGTGTTTTAATGGAAATAGGCCAAATCCCTACTTAGATAAGGCTTCTAGGTGTTTGTAAATAATGTAGTATTGTGAGTTAATTTAGGATTTCCCTTAATACATTTTTCCTTTCTTTGTGTTTCACTTTCTTGTAAAGGACCACACATCCTTTTAGTTTGGGGTAGAAAATGAAGGGGAAGTGAGTAGGATGTGGTAAGAGTTGGAGAAAGTTCTGGAGAAATTTTGATGCGGAGGCCCGTGTAGACACAAAAATTGGGTCACACTCCCTTATACCCTCTTTCAAATAGTCATCCCGACATTTTAACCTAACCATGATCCCTTTACCACATATTCATATTAATTTAGTTACTTATAATTGATTTAATACCCATCCTCAAATAATTTATTATTTTAATTACTTTAATTAAATTAATTCATGCATCACTTGACCACATCACCTAGACACCTCACCATGGACTTATTCTTAGCCTATTAATTAACTAAGACTAACTCTTTACTTATCCTAACCACCTGATACTTAGTCTAACCCTAACATTAAATTCCTATTCTTTCTCCAACAACATGCCCGCTTATCTAAGTGTTAACCACCACTTTAGACCCAGACCAACAGGCAGAGCTCGCTAAAAATAGCCAAGATCTGCTATTTTTGGTAAACCTAGGATATCCCACCTTAACCGACGCTGGTTAACCCTCAACTAACACCGGTCACCTTGACCATCGTCGGTCACCATATATACAATTTGGCAACATTTTTCCCAGGTTTGTCACTTCGAGTTTTGGGAGAGAGATATCTAAATTCAAGCATGAAAAAAGGTTTCTCAGCATCAAGATGACAACATACATCCATAAAGAGTTCTAAGTAAGTATCAGGGCTGATATCAAGGCATTGGCATTCACGATGACACTCTGGGAAGTAGTGCCACAACAATGACTACCAAGTTCAAAGATTGACCATCACCTTTCTTCACTCACCAATCTTACAGGAACACGTAAGTGCATCTGATTTTATATCATTCCTATACTTATTCATTAATTTATTTATCCCTTGGTTATTGGAACTTGTTATTCCCTATATTTCACCATCACCATTTTACATCTCATACCCTTATCTAGCCACCATAACCTTCCAGATCCTTATTCCTAACCTTTTAAACACTTCTGATTTTGTATCACCTTATCAAGAACCCAACTAGTTTCCCATTTATTCTTTGTACAATCAAAAAGAAGTCCAAAACCACCTATTAATCAAATTTCAAAAAAATTCACCTACCGACACTTGGTTACCTTAACCATCATTGGTTTCCCCTTCACCGGCATCGGTCACTGGACAACGTCGATTACTTTATCTCTTACCAGAATTTTTATAAATTGACATTAACACCCCAAAGGCTTCACAAAAATATCACCCAAGCTAGATACCATACCTGAAGCCTCTCCGCACACCTCCCCATCTCTCTATATTGACACAGAGAGAACCTAGACACTGTTTTTGATACTTTACGTAAATCGATACCAGTTATCCCTAACCAGTATTGGTCATAGATAAATTGTCATTAGTCATGGTTGTACCCAAATTTTTTCTCCTTTTCAGTTTGAGCAGCATCAGAGATATGGTATGAAGCTTGAAGTCAGATAGATCATGATGTGTGTCATTTTGTAGTTGAGGAGGTGATCTAACTAGCACTCATATTTGTGGAGATATCAATAACACTTTGAAATGATTTCATCTTACCCTCACTATTTTAAGTTGTACCTTTTTAACCAAGGTAAGAGAACCTATATTGTAACCCCCAAATGGTGAGGGAGATGAAGATATCCCTCAAATTATTCAAATAGTATGAAAATGACTTGGGAAAATATGATCAACACTCCAAATCTAACTTTCACAAGTTATCACTCCCAGATCATGGAGATATTTTCAATGCAAGGCAAGGGTTACTGTAGACATTGTATAATCCTGATTTGCCTTGTGCATTTTTATAGATGGGTTAGCTCCTTTTGTTGACACAAAATTAAATGCAGGGGTAGTATGGGTAGGATTAGTGTGTTTCAATGAATTTTTGGTGGGGTATTGACAAGATGAACTAGGATATATCAGATCTTTGAGAACCTCTACAATACTTGAACAACTATCAGATAAAATTATTCAAATAATTAGGATATTCTTTAGACTAGAAGAGGCATAAATGGAAGCCCAGGTTGCACTCTTCACACAATATTTGAGAATTCACCACAAAAGCTTGAAGTAAATAACTCAATTAAACACAAAAATCCTTGATCAAACCATGCCTAAGGTACCCCTAAAGGCTTACAAGCAATATCTGATAAGGAAGGTAAAGTGATTTTAAATTTGTTTATCTCTTTATCAGATGAAGGCTCTTCTGAACATGAGATTGCAAATGCCACTAAACTATCAACAAGAAATGGAGATTATGTGTGATTTCTAAAGACTTTCAATGCAATATTGCAACAAGAACAATGAAAACTATTTGCAGGCATTTAAAAAATGATAACAAACATCATATTGCCCAAAAAAACATAGATTAACTCAAGAGCTTGTTAGATTCATCAGCAGGGGAGAGTTTCATGAACAATCTCAGAGCTGTGTGATGGCTATACACTTGCAACCAACTCACATAAATGAATATCCAACACAGAAGAAATTATTCTGGTTCTTTGGTGGGTTTTTTCAGAAAAATGAGCTTTCTCTCAAAATTTGCTTGTGATTTTAAACTTCCCCCTCTTTACAATTTCTCCAAAATTCATTATATACCTCATGCCACATTGGAGCCTTCTTTCCCAAGCAAAGAATATGCCATGGGATCAAGTTTGTTACAAAACAATCCTCATGATTCAATGAAAATGACATCAAACAGAAAAACATTCACAAGGTTGTCAGGTGTGCCCAAAAAGATTAAATCATTACAAATATCTGGATCATTATCCATCCTAGAGGCACATTTTTCATCATTGAGGCATGCAAACACCTTTTACTCATCATTTTCATCTTTTACCTTTTCAAATTACCTCTGCAACTTTTGATTTTGTCATTTCACATTTTGGACGGATTAGGGAAAAATTTATTTCAAAACCACCTCAGATCAAAGAATTAAGCCATGAAAGTGATGCCAATGATCTTGGAAGGCCAAGGCGACACAAAATCACTATAAATTTGATGAATTTTTATGCAAAAATCATGATTCCAAGCTTTCTGGAGCTCCCATGGTGGTCAAAACAAATGGATGCACAAAAACCATCGATCTTATCCATATTTTAATCATGGCCCTCCATGTGGAAGATGCGGACTTAGAAATAAGCTTAATTTTTGGATAAGGCCAGACACATGGCAAAAAATGATTGGATTGGGCCCAATTTTAAAACATTTACTTTATGACCTTTTGAAAATTTGGAAAAATTTCATTTTGTCCCTACCCCTCTGCCTTTGAATTTTGGAGCTAACACGTGGCACATGGTGGGTCCCATTGGGATCGCACTTCAATTATGTGCATTTTGACCTTTTTGGAAAATTGGAAAATTTTCACCTTTTGCCTCATGGGCCTGCACCTCTTATTTCTCGCTTAGCACGTGTCTCCTTATGATTCGTTGTGGGCCAACACTCCAAATTTTGATTTTAGCCCTTTTTGCAAAAGGGGAAAAATTCCCTCTTACCTCTACCAGCCTGCCGACCCGCTCGGCCCACCACATGTCTCCTTGTGATTTGTTGTGGGCCAGTGCTTGAAATTTTTATTTTGAGCCCTTTTTGCAAAAGGGAAAAAATTTCCTCCTGCCTCCACTAACCTGCCAACCCACCTTGTCCTCTGCCATGCCACGTGTTGCTCATTGATTTTCTTGTGGGCCCACAGCTTAAATTTTTGCCTTAACTCCTTTTGCCAAAAAGGGGAAAAATTCCCCATTTCCCTCTGCAGTGTAGACTTCCCTCTAACCCTTCATTAAAATGTGTCCTACTATGATTGCGTTCACGGGGGCACGCTGAAATTTTTTTATTCGAACTCTTTTGTGAAAAAGGGAAAAAATACCCTTTTACCTCTCGTGGCCCGCACTTCTTTCTACATCCGCCACATGTCAAACTGTGGCTCCTTTATGGACTTACAGGCCTTCCCTCACCTTTTTCCCCTTTTCTAAAAGGTGAAAAATGCCTAAGTTCCCCATCGCCCGCTCCTCCACCTTCGCATAAGAACATGACATGTGTCCCCTCGCGGGGTTGCAGGGGGAATTTTGAAATTTTTCCCAAAGCCAAAAATGGCTAAGTTTTTCAAAGAAATCCACCGATCCATGTCCAACCAGAAGTGGCCACGTAGGAGACATTGTTTGAGCTTAATTTTGACGGTCAAATGACAACGTACGACCATCAAAAATGTAGAATTTACCAGAGATGCCCAAATTCAATTTTTTCTTTGTGGGCGATGGATTTTTTGCTCAAAAAACAAGGGGAAGTTGATTTTATGCAAGTTTCGACCATGGGGAGGGATTTTTGAAGGCATATTGGTATAAAACGACCAATTTTGATTTTTTCACAATCGGGTAAAAGGGGGAACATGGCATAGCCGAGAAAATTGGAAAAACTAGGGCACGAAAAAGGAAAACTTGGATTATTCTTTCAAATTAGGCCAAAACAATGAGTTTGCAAGCATTTTTAAAGCATTCAAATTTGGAGGGAAGAATTAGACCATCAAATCAAAGGATAAAATGTTTTTGGGTAGATACATATTTGAAAATTTAGTGCAACATGGTGCAAGCTCAAAAATGGCACTAATAGGTCACACTGATCGACATCGGTCTCGTGTAATCAGTAAAGCGCCTCAGACCAAGCAAGCACCCTAATCACCCAAATAAGCCCCAAATTGTATCAAGCCTCACCGGACATTGTATGTGACTTCTTTACCACTTGACCATCCTATGACCTGACCCGTGACCTTTAAAAGTTTAATATCGAAGCATTTAAGTGGATTAAAGTTGATAAGTAATATGAGATACCTAAATCGGACTACTAGCACTAGATTCATTTATATGCATGTTCATTTGTTTTATATTGAAATATATATATATATATATATATATATATATATATATATATATATATGGATCAATGGATTGATAACCATCAAGGAAGTGTCATACTTCCTAGATCTAGCTTACGCTAAGTAATACACTAACCTCTTACTATTAATTATATTTTTGGTCTTGCTTTGCATTTCAGGTAGTTCCTCCTAGACAAAAGGGAGTTCTTGCAATCAACTTGGATCAAGAAATCAGAATGCGTGCACAACCTTTATCCAACATCACAACATGTATTCCTCCTTGGCCTATCACCCCTTATCTATTTCATTAATTTGCTAAGAATATGGTGAAACATTTTGGCATGCTCAGTGGGACCCATCTAGGGTTCCTTGCATTCATTCATTCTTAGGGAATTTTTGTATGTTTGTTTCTTTTAAAAAGGAAGTTAACATTAAATTTTCTCCTGGAATCTTCTCTTTCTTCTATTTGTTTAAGTGACATTTGTATTTTGGGACTAAAAATAATCATTCTTTTTCTTCTTACATCTACATTAGTGAAAGTAATTCTCTTTCCTATTCACTCTCTATTTACATTGAATATCACATTTCAATTTGGGTTCTAAAATATTTATATTTCATACTTCTATGCTTGCATTTTTAGCTCACATTAAAACTAAGGGAAACCTATACGTTAGAAGTCATGCCCAGCTGACACTTGACATAATCGAATCGTAGGGCACTTTATCTCTCTCTCTCTTTGCCAAAATGCACAAATATAAATTCACACATCTTCTTAAACAACATCTTACTTGTAAGAAGTTGTCAATAATCACATGATTAGAGAATTGATAGTGGGCACCCAGCTGGTTTCTATGTCAAGACATTAACTCATAGAAAGGACCACCCCCACCAAAACATAACCTAAAACCACCCTTGGATACTACCTCTTCATAGGAAACCTTCCCAACCAAATTTTTTTGTTCTAATTCACAAGTTAGTCTTAAATAGCATAAGCTAAAACATAAAATTCACTTATAGGATTGTGTTTTTCTTATCTTTTTCTTGAGTTATTTTTTGATTTGTGAGGTTATGTTCTTCATTTTCTTCTTCCTTTCACACTCCGCCATCATAGTTGGTGTATTTTGACTATTTCTGAGTGTGTTAGGATCCATTACTATCATACTCAATTTTTTGGGTTGATATTTCATCTGACTTAATTCACAAAAATCAATTTTTCTTCACTTTTTCAAATTTCATAGTGATCGGTATTAGTCTAGCGACTGTCATTGGTTTACATCGAATGTCATCGGTTTCAGATATTTTTGGTCATTCTACCAAAAACAACATTCATCACATCTTCTGTTATTTTTGAAGTTCTCAAGACATCATCATACCCCCAAAATTTTAAAATCACAAGTCAAATACAACTTCTTTATTTCATTTTCATTAGTTTTGCCTCATTTGTAAAACTATTGATTTCCCATAGTAACGATATCGTTTTTATAATCATCATTGGTCACCCTGTAACCATCATCAGTTAACCTAACCACCATCGGTTCCTTTGTTTTAATTTTTAATTAAAACACGACCCTAGTTTCACCTTCCGAATCTATTCTCCTCCATTTTTGTTGTTTTTCTATGTCATTTATAGAGAATACTCTACCAAGTCTGTGCTAATTCACATGGTTTTGACTCACAACCAATCTAATACCCTTGTGTTTCATGCTCACCTTTAACCGCTTCCATATAGCCCATCACTTCCTTCCATCTTATCACCTATGGATCTAACTCATCCCATCACCATTAGTATTGGTGACGAGGAGTTCACAAGAATCCTTGACTAGAATCCCGCTACCCTACAATATTATCTCACCCACTCATCTACCCAAGACTCCTCGAAAAGTTGGTATATGGAATTCCCATGTCTATCCCTCCTACCCTTGCCCCCACTTCCATATCAGCTACCACTAGCTCAGCATTACCTTCATCTACCTTACCACCTGTGGTGTCTCAACTAGACCCCACATCCTCTATAACTGCTACACCTATGACATCTTTTGCACCCATGGTGTCAACTATTCCTTCATCATCCACCTTGAGCATAGCCCCATCTACACCCTTTACCTCATATGTACCAGTTGCATTACGTAACCACCCATGGTGTCGAAAACCCATACCCCATTCCAAAACCTCATCCTTTCTATCCCACAGTCTCTACCCCCAATTACCACAAGAGTCATTACGAATACCCCACCTAATTATACATATGACCAAAAACCCCCAATATTGTTTGTCACCTATTTGGGATACCTTTAAATCTGCATCTATTACCCTTCACAGTTCTCATACTCAACACCACCATATACTGGGATGTCATCCACATCATACATCCATCATCAACCTCCTTATACTATAGGGGGTTCCCAATCATCACAACCCACCAATGACCTTATTAAGATGATGATGGAAAATATGCAAACATTAGAAGCATCGATGTATCTAGCTCTCATAACTCCTTAACCTATGATGAAATCTGCAATGATCCCATCCATCCATCTATTCCCATTCACCCATACCCTATGCATTGGGAAATGCCCAAATTTAACTAGTTCAATAGTAAAGAACACCCGCATGAACACTTGCAGTCTTTCAAACATGGGTGTTATCGATCATCCACAAAATGATTTACTCTGCACGAACATTCCACATGTCTTTAACGAGACCCACATTAGACTGGTGTAGTGGTTTTCCTTGACATTCCATTTACTCATTTAATCAAGTGGCTCAAGACTTCTTAGACCATTTTTCAATCAATATCATCAAGAATGTCATTGTGAACAACTTATACTCAACTCAACAATACGATGGCAAGTCTATCACTGATTTTGTGGCTCATTGGTGGAGCCTCATCAACTAGCTAACATTCCAGGTTGCCTCAAACCAAGCTTATTCGGTTGTTCACTAGAGCTTATGTTAGGAACATCTCACCAATTTTGCAAGTAAAAACCTTCTATACCTTCGAAAAAGAATTTACCATGGTGTAAAAAATGGAAATTCATGTCATTGAAGAGAAGAAAATTCAATTGCATCATAAAAAAACCGCGTTCAAATCAAATGATGCCTCTTTGTCTTCAAATCCCAAAAAAATTATTCAAAAGAAAGGATCTGCTAATGCGGTAGTTCTCAAAGATGTCCCATCTCACCCATCTAACCAAGCAAAACCTTCCTCTAATATTTCTCTCATTCAAAATTTTCAGTTCCGGGAGCAACGAAAGTACACTCTAATTGGAGAGCCCTATTCTTAAGTCTTAGAAAATATTTTTAAGGATAGAGCCATTGCAATTCCACCTATAAAACCACATATTGGTTTCAATCCCACTCGTTTTATGCCTGCATGGTATAAGGAACATGATTATTGTAACTATCATCATGTCAAAGGCCATAGTGATGGTAATTGCATAACCTTCAAAAACATTGTCCAGGAAATGTTAGATAATGGAGATCTCATCCTGGACAACCCGAATGCACCAGAAAATAAAAAAATTTATATCTTTAAGAAGTTGTTCCCTAACCATACACCATCATCTAATCAAAATGGTGAACCTTCAACCAATGACAACAATGTCCTTAAATTATATGTTGTTTTTGAAGTTGTACCAACCATTCCTCAATTTCCTCCTATCCCCTCTATCAAGGAGATTCTAGCATGAGCTCCTCTACCCATGAAGGAGCCTACCTCATCTACTCCTTCACCCACAGAGGATTCCCCTTCATCTCCCCTTCACCCATGGAGGAGTCCATAATTTCTACCGATGCCATTTCACCATCTACCTCACAACCTAACGAAAAATCAATGGTATTAATTCTCTTACCCATGGGAGAATCATCCTCACTTTCTTCTCCATTGAAAGAAGAATCTACCTCACCCCACTTGTCGTCTCTCCTACCCATGAGGGATCCTTTAGATGCGCTTATTACCTATTGGTGACAATTCCCCATTAGCATTATAGGATCTCGTTGATCTACTCTCGGCTCTTTTACCTACAGAGTTTAAGACTAACCATTTCCATGCCTCATAGACATATTTTACATGGATTTACACTAGACCAATGACATTTCCTCTTATAGCAGTAATTACATTGATAATTCCATGCTTTGGGGATGCCTTTGGTTACCCTTTTCAACCCAAATACAAATGTTGCTTACTGATACCTCCATGATATATCCAAAGGTATTTCAAGAAACCAAATAAACCATGACCATGCTTATTGAAATGGATTATTCTTCATCACCCTTTCCTACATCCAAACCTTTACCCACAACTAAACCCATTCCTATGCCTAAGAACCTACCTACACCTAAATATTCTCCCATATCTAGACCTATCACTACCCTAGGTGTCATGCTGACATCAAGCCTTGTCCATCCACCCATCAAATTGGACTTAGCCACATCCTCCCAAGCTCGTACAAAAACCAATCCTCCACCTAAAAGGAAGACCCAACTTTTTAGGCCACACACACCAGTTTCACCCACCACGCCTTTGTCACCTTCACCCCTTCTATCTATCCTAGGGCCTCACCGTCGACCTTGGCCAAGAAACCACCTATCCAAGGAAAATCAAAAATTTCATATCCCACCTCTTCATCATAATCCTTTATTACACCCAACCTATCAACACAATGTACACCTTCACCATTACCCGCATCTTTCTTACCACCTATACCCCCACCAGCTACAATAACCTCATCACTACCTATGAGACTTCCTTCTCTTCAACCCGTACCTTCCACCTTGCCTCCGCTAGTAACCTTTACCACACCTCCATTATCACCATGGTTAACCCATCCTTTTCCACTATCTACTTTACCTTTTGTAACACATAATCCTCCTTCACCTTTACCTAAGAAGGTGCAACTGAAATTGAAAAACCCACTACCCTCCAAAGAGGTAGTCGAACCTACAACGCCTTCCATTGCTAGTTCATCTACCATGACCTTACCTAGGAAGGTACATCCCAAGCCTTAAATAGTACCACCTACCAAATTGGTGGCCAAACCTATCCCATCTCCAATTACACCTCTTGGAGTACCTCATACACCATAATCACCTACACTTCAATCTAGAACCACACTCACCTCACATTGTGATCCATTAGCAGGGTCTTATGCCAACATTCCAGCCAAAATTTTAGAGATTGTTGTCATCACATTACCCCCCCTTAGACCTTAGGACCCACTCAAGACCAAACCAAAAGGGTTTGACAATACTAAAATTTATGCCCACTATCATGTGCCAGGATATGATGTAGAAATTTGTAAGGCTCTAAAAACTATTTTTCTCCAACTTTGTCCTCCTGAATGTTTTTTGATGATGATGATCTCCTAGATGAGGACCCATTTCCACCTCCACTTAACATTACACATCCTTCCCCACTACCTATTCATCGACCTACACCACCACCTCCAAAATTTGAGATCAATATGGTCTCAGTATAGGAGAACGAGACCAAACCCCACAAAACTTCTAGTGCGCCCTACTCATTTCACAAGGTTCTTACCCCAAACTGAGTTTTTTTTCCATCATGTCATTATAATTTTCTTGACACACCTTCTCCATCCACATCTTTTCCTCAAATTAACATGATTCAAGTTTCCACCGACGCCAAGAAAATATAAAGGAAAGGAGAAATCAAGTAGTCCATCCACCAATCTCGTGCCCAACATACCATCTACACCTTCACTAAAAATCACCATTCAGGCACCCACATATACTATTTTTGATGGTGTCACCCATCGTATAATAATAAAACAATTTCACTAATCCCCTCTAAAAATGTCCTTGTATGACCTCGTTCAAAATTTTGAATCCCATTGACAGCCCTAATGGAGGTTCTTCAATCCATCAAGGTTTTACCTAACAACCCAACACCTATGGCCTCCATTCTCATCCCTCACCATGTATATTATCTCACCAGTTCATCCCCTTCCTCTACACTTGCCACTACTCAAAAATTAACTTCCCTCATTTTCTCTAATGACGAGACTATACCTCTCTAATCAGAAGATCCTGATCTCACTCTTTTCATTTCCGTTTATATTGATAATATTCATGTTTGATGTGTTATGATCTATGGCAAAGTCTTAGCATAAACTTCATCTCCTCCCACGCATACAATTAAATACGCATCCCTTAAAATTTCATACATAAGAACCTATTTATGTTGCATTCATTCAATGACACCATCACTTCCACTCTTGTCACCATCATCGTCCATATTTATGTGGACCCTCGTACCATCCAGAATAATTCCATGTCTTAGAGGGGAGTTCCATTACAACCTATTATTTGGCTGACCTTGATTCGCATCATGGGTTTTATTCCTTAAACCTTACATTCATTGCTATGTAAAATTTGAACTTGAAGGACATAACTATACCATCCCTATTAACCCTCCACCATTCAAAACCTATAACATGTTATACCGACCTAATCATGTCCTTATACCATTTAAGGAATCTAACACTGTTGCCACTTCTTCTTCACCCAAATCCGCATCCACTGATGTTGTTGCTACATTTTCAAAACCTACCTCCTCCATTCCCTCTACAATCATAGCTTTGGCACATGACTCATCTGATAATCCTTCTACTTCTCAACTGACCAATGCTTCTTCCTCCCAATCGCCTAGTGATTCATCTATTCCCACCACCCATATACCAACTACCAATCCCTTAGTAGGTGTTTTTCAACGTCTCACTGGGGGCATACCACTGTACAACATCAACACATTCCTTACTCCTTGAGAGTATGGTAACCTTCACCAACATCCTCTCTATGATCACCATATAGGAAAGGTTTTCTCTTATGGTCCTCCTCACCTTCATAAAAACTTAACCTATGGGGGACTTGATACTTCTACATACTCACCCGAGCCACCTTCCCAAACGTGACCATTTTCTTCTGACCTTCAATCCCTCACCAACCGCCACTTCACCCACACTTTCCTCCACCACTGTGCATGGAAAGGATTTGGCTTTGGGTTCTATGAACAGGGCCACCATATTGTCATCCTGTGTACCACATGTAAAAATGACTACAATGGTATTGTCTTTGTCGAACCATCTTTTAAGAAATCCCACGTTGAACTCATTGAGGATGAAAAACCTTCTTCACCCCATCTACTAACTTCCCCACCTTCACCCACGGAGTCTATGGATCCAGAATCCATTCCTTCTAACTTTTTTTTCATAAAAACCATTTCCTGGGACCTCTAACTTATCAACATGATGGCGAGGCTCCCTCTTCCCTTCCCTTTCTATATCCTAACATGATCGATGATGATACACCTTCTATTAACATCGTTAAATTTCAGGATGATGAATCTATTCTCACCTACGTTGGTGTAAAATATTCTTATATTCACCAATTGTTGCCTTCTGAGATGCAAACTATGTTAAATGAATCAAATATCAAAATCAATATCAACACTCAGGACGAACCACACATTCTAAAGATAGGACAATATTTAGATGATACCGAATTGGAAGCTTTTACCTCTTTCATCTAAGATCATATAAATGATTTTACTTGGTCCTACACTGATATGCCCAGTATTGACCCAAACATTGTGGTCCACTATATCATAATTCTTCCTGAAGCTAAACCCGTAAAATAGAAGCTACGAAAAATGCATCCTCGTATTTCCTTTCTTGTCAAAGAATAACTTCAGCATCGTCTCTCGGTTTCCTTCATCCTACCCATTGATTATCCTTAATGGATATCTAACATTGTTCCTTTCATAAAATCAATAGGAGGAATTCACATATGCATGGATTTCCACAACCTTAATTTAGCTTTCCCTAAAGACCAAATTCCCTCTACCTAGCATAGACCAACTAGTTTATCTCACCGCTAGACATGAGATGTTATCACTCATGGATAGATTCTTAGGTTATAACAAAATATTACTCACCTCGGAAGATCAACACAAAATCACCTTCATCACTCCCTCGGGGACCTTATGCTATTGATGCTATATATTTGCAAGATATGAATTTTATCTTTGATGACATCATGCATTGCATATTATAATATTATGTAGATGACCTTCTTGCCAAATCCAAACATCAAGTGAACACCTTACAGTCCTTAAGGTCATTTTTGACCATCTCATCAAGTATTGTGTTCAGGCTTCAACCTAAGAAGTGTGTCTTTGTTGTCCTCTCAGGAAAAATCCTTGGTTTTATCATTTCTTTACATGGTATAGAAGTCAATCCCACTAAAATCAAGGTTATTCTTGAAATGCCTCCACCTACTAACCTTCGTCAACTATGTAGTTTGAAAGGAATGTTGCGATCTATCCATCATTTTATTTTGTACATTTCTGACCGCTACCACCCCTTTCATCATCTCCTTAAAAATGATGTCTCCTTCAAATAGGATGATGAATGCCACAAAGCCTTTGAGGCCTTAAAATAATACCTCCTCCAACCACCTGTACTCATTCCTCTAAAATATGACCAACCATTTTACCTTTACATTTCTGCTACAGATCATTCCTTGGGAGCCATGCTCACTCATCATGATGAACAACATAGGAGAAAACATTTTATTATATATCATATGCTTTTGGATTATGAAACCCAGTACACCCAAAAAAAAAAATCTACCTACCTTTAGTTTTTGTCACTACTAAAGTTTTTCATTACCTAATTAACTATAAAAAATTGTTATGACCAAGGCGGACCCCTTACATTACATGTACGGTAAGCCCTACGAACATCAACATGTTGCACATTGGCTCATGCTTCTTGCAGACCTAGACCTTGAATTCATTCATCAAAAATCTATCAAAGTCCAAACTATCACTGACCAACTTGCAGATGCACCTCTCTAAAAATCAGCCCTCTAACTTTGATTTCCCAGATGAATCCATTGCTACCCTCTCATTGGATGATACCATTTACCCAATGACCTTATTCTTTTATGGTTCCAAATGTTAGCATGGAGGTGGTGCTAGAGTTATCCTCATTCCTATCAATGGTGGTCCTATGCCATTATCTTTCATACTTTATTTTGAATGTACTAACAATATCACTTTGAATAAGAAGCACTCGTATTAAGCTTTCAAACCGTCATCTTCTTAGATGTCAAATCAATTAATATATTTGGCAACTCTCAACTGGTTGTAAATCAAGTCAATGGTATATACCAATGTCATAATTAAATACTTCAAAAGTATAATCATCACGTAGTAATAATTTTGACCATTATGAACTTCAAACCACTCCACATTCCACTAACAAATTTGTGTATACCATGGCCTTCCTTGCTTCTCAGATACCCACCTCGTCCTCCGAATCAAAAATATTTTTCACAATACAAAGGATGTAATCACATTCCTATCTATTTCCAGATGTCAACCTTGTCAGAATAGTTCAACCTGACCCACATGACCTTTGATACAAGCGAGTTTCTTTGACTACCTTTCCCTTTCAAGTCTACCTCTAGATCTTACTCGAAATGAAAAACACTCCTTTCTCAAAAGTGTCTCTCGGTACGTCATCATGGGAGGGCTTATTTATAAATGTGGATTTGATTGTATCCTCTTATGATTCATTCCAATTTATGAAATTACCTATACCATCAAGGAAGTTAACGACAAAATGTTTGGAGGTCACTTTGATGGTTTATTTGTCACTAAATGCATTCTCTACCTAGGCTATTATTGGCCGACCTTTAAACATGATTTTTGTGATTATGTCAAATGTTGTGTGAAGTTCCAAAAACATGCTAATCTTCATCACATGCCTAGTCATGCCTTACAGGTCACACGAGACCTTTGGCCTTTCTCTCAATGGGGTTTGGATCTTGTTGGAGAAATCAATCCCCATTCTTCCAAATGTCATCAATGGATTATTACCACTACTGAATACTACACTAAATGGGTAGAATCCATACCTCTTATTTCAAAAAAATCCAAGAAAATATGTGAATTCATCAATCATCATATCATTTGTCACTTTGGTGTTCCCCATCGTCTAATCACTGATAATGGAAAATAGTTCAAAAACAAAACTCTACGGAAGCTTTGTGATGCCTTTGGCATTCAACTCTATTTTCTTCACCCTACTACCCTCAAAAAAATGGGCAAGATGAATCCATGAAAAAACCTTAAATAAAATTCTTATGAAAGTTGTGGATGATACTGGAAAGGATTGGCACACACACATTCCTTTTTCCTTATGGGCTTACCATACTAGTATTCATACCTCAACTATGGCTACACCTTTCTCTCTAGTCTATGGTACAGAGGTTATCTTGCCTCTTGAAGTCCAGATTTTGTCTCTTTGTATCTCACTCAAAGATATTCTCAATGATGATGACTTTCTCCAAGACTGTTTGACACAACTCAAGTTATTAGACAAACGTCATCTTAATGCTCTTGATCACCTTCAAATCTACCAAAAACATATCAAATGTGCCTATGATAAATGCATCCATGAACAAACCTTCCAATTTGGTGACCTCATCCTAAAATAAAATCAACATGTAATAAAAGAGGAAAAAAGTAAATGGGGAAAATTTGTTCCTAATTGGCTTGGACCTTATATTGTTACTCATACCTATAGATCAGGTGCTTATCATTTGTCTTCACTTGAAGGTAAACCCAAACCTAAACCCCTCAATTCCTTACATATTCAACCATTCTATTATTGAATTAAGTCATATATCACCTCTTGTTTATTCAACACCCATCCCTTGAGCATTGTTCACCTTCCATTCTACCTATTTTTAAGGATCAACGACTAAACCAAGATCATGTGATTACCCATTACCTCTCAACCTTGTCTTCAATATGAGTACCATGGCTCTACTTATGGCATGATTTTCATGGACACTTTTTTTCCTTTTCAGGATGTAATCCCATGGTCATTCATCACTTAAAACATTTCCATCACAGTTAACCTCTGTGTACTATAGTTTTTCCTTCAAAAACAAGAGACTATTTTTCTCTATAGTCTTGTCCATGACTAAAAAGTCCAAAAGAACAAAATTTCAAAAGTAAAATGGGATTCTACTCCTTGAGTAAAAATTCTAGAAAAAAGATGACTCCCTCAAAAATGACATCTACAGTTCCTATCTCACAACTATAAATAGACTACTCCTTGAAGGACATCTATATGAAGCTAATTGTATTATACTTAGTTTATCATCAAAAGAAGACTATTCTTAGAAAAACTAAAATAATAATATTCTAAAGCTTCCCACATCGATCATCATCACAAATACCTTAAGGATATCATATACTCATCCCACATAGACTTCCCGCATCGATCAGTCTATTAACAATAAAGGTAAAAAGAATAATATTAAATTTTTCATCATGGACTTGCCTATTATGATCTTGGGTCTCTTGCCAAGTTAGCATATTGTCTCACACTAGGTTATGCTAAAACCAACCTACTTTCACCTTATCACCTTTTCACCCTAATTTCCCACCCACTCAAGGGATGTGCTGCAAATGTGACATTTTGTAATCATGAGACTTTCTTCACCCTTAGAATAGTCAATCATGCAAATGCCTTTAGGGTCTTATGTTCATAAGCCCATCTTTGGTATGGTAGATTTGTTTTGGTTCTTACCAATTAGGTGGCTCTTTTGTCACCTCTTACCACTCACCTTCTTCATTACTTGTTGATTATCCTATACAGGACCAAGCCCTCGACACCTCAAATTAACCACACCTCAATGACCTCAATTCACCCCTACCTTCATGACCTAGACTCAATCATGCCTAAGTGACCTAAACTCAATCATACCCAAATAACCTAGACTCAACCAAGCCTAAAACCTGCTAACCCATTTCTCTACCTCATCATATTCTTCCCTAGATTATGGGAGAACTACATTGGCCTAAGGCCCCTTTTCATCAAGGCTATGTAGGTAGCACTCTATGGGCATCGGGCCCTTGGACGTTAGCTTGGCCACTCTTTACCCTAACCAATTTCCCCCCATCTTTTCAATCAACCTCTCACCTTACTTAGTTTCCATTTTTCAAAAAACTTGGAAATTAAAACATTAACAAATATAAATACCCGTCATTTTCTTACAACATCATATCATACATCCATCATTTCACATTTCTATGATATCAAATATTTTTGAAATATACGCCATAACATACATATACATCATCATTTATTTCCCATGTTACCAATAACTGGAAATAAAATCAAAACCAACAAACCTTGACTCAACCATGCCTAACTCGACCTAAACTCAACATCTAACCACATCCCACCAAATCTACCCCACATTTATTTTTCACCCTACTTAGCATATGTTGGACCTTTCCCCCTAATTTTGTTAATTTTTAACCTGAAAAATTCAAAATTAAAAACCCACCCAAATTTGTAACCAAAATAATTTCACCGATACCATATTTAATCAAATAATGGGTTTGGATTACCTCCTACCTCATCCCAATGGTGTCTACATGGTGGCACATCTGGCCGCTACACCATTGGTCCACCTGACCACTCTCTCGCCTCTACCATGCCGAAATCTACCTCAAATCTCTCCACCAATCACATGTCTCCAATTGCTCTTGTGGACCTGTCTACCGAATCCTCTCACCATGCGATCAACTCTACATCAGCATGGTATAATGCCTTGTCTTTTTCCTCCCCGAAAAATGCACAAGTCACTTAACTTTGTCATTTTATCAAAGTCAAAAACAACAATGATTCCATAAAATATGAAATTTCAACCTTATAACCCTAACTCGACATGACCGATGTTGGTCACCCAAAACCAACACTGGTTACCTTATAACCGACATTGGTCACCTACCAGTACCATTTCCTCCACATTTTCCTATTTTTACCTAAACTCATTATTGTCCCATACCTTTTGGCCTTACCAACACTTCATAGACCCTACCCACAAGCCTAAACTACCCATACATTTCCTTAATTGCATTTAGGGACATGTTATTTTACCTCTACCTCGGTCTTACAGATGTCATAACCTATAAATCTTTACCTAGGAAACATTTTGTGACCTTTGATCTTTTTCCTAGCTATATAATTTCATATAGTTACCTATGTTGTTTTAGCGTAATAGCCATACCTTACCTATTGTTGTGTTCTTTATCTTGACCAAACATGTGGTGTACCAGAGATCATACCTAAAAATTCATGAAGATAACCTATGTTGTGTTTTTGGCACCATATCCTATACCCTGGATACTTGAATCACTTTAACCTTGTTTGGATAAACCTATCGACCTTGGATGATGTAGAGTTTTCAAGATCTTCAACTGGTACCATGTTGTAGTCTATACATGTGTGCACATTCGATTACCATTATCCATTACCCAATTTTACCCTGGCCCATTACCTATTACCCAATTTGACCATTACCCTTTAACCAAAGTAACCATACCCTTTCCTACCTACCTTAACTTACATCAACTACACATTTATCAAACCACTCACCGACTCTATATAACACCTCATCAATTCCTAGTTTGAGGGGGATCACCTTCACCCACACTTGGGGAAACCTCACCTTTAGCCTTACTTGGGGTAATCCCACTCTCACTTATATTTAGGGAAACCACTTCCTATTTTTTTCAGCATCTCTTATCAAGACAAACTACGCGACAAAAGGGGCAAATGTAGACACCAAATTTGGGTCACACTCCCTTGTGTCCTCTTTCGAATTATCATCCTGACGTGTTAACCTAACCATGACCCATTTACTACATATTCATATTAATTTAGTTAATTACAATTTAATTAATACCCATCCTTACATAATTTACTAATTTAATTACTTTAATTAAATTAATTTACACATCATGCCACATCACCTAGACACCTCACCATGCACTTGTTCTTAGCTTATTAATTAACTAAGACTTAGTCTCCACTTATTCTAACCACTTGAGACTTAGTCTAACCCTAACATTAAATTCCTATTAATTCTCTAACAATATGCCCAGTTATATAAGCATTAACCACCACTTTAGACACGGAACGAAAGGAGAGCTCACCAAAAATACCCAAGATCTGTTATTTTTGGTAAACATAGGATATCTTGCCTTAACCAATGCCAGTTCACCATCAACTAATGTCGATCACCTTAACCATCATCAGTCACCATATATTAAATTTGGAAACCTTTTTCCCATGTTATTCACTTCAATTTTGGAAGAGAGATATCTAAATTCAAGCACGAAACCAAGTTTTATTAGCCTCGATATGACATCATACATCCAGCCGAGAGGTCTAAGAAAGTACCTGGGGATAATCTAAAGGCATTGGAATTCATGGTGAAACTATGGGAAGAACTTTCGAGGAAATGACCACTAGGTTCATAGATCGACCATCACCTTCCTTCACTCACCAATCTTATAGGAACAAGTAAGTGCATCTGATTTTGTATCGTTCCTATACTTATTCATTAATTTCTTTATCCCTTAGTTATTGGAACTTGTTATTCCATATATTTCACCATCTCCATTTTCCATCCCATACCCTTATCCAGCCACCATAACCTTTCGAATCTTTATTCCTAACCTTTTACACACTTCTAATTTTTATCACCTTATCACAAACCCAACCATTTTCCCCTTTATTCTTTATGTAATCACAGAGAATTAAAAATGAATTTTTAATCAACTTTCAAAAAAATTCGTACGAACACCGCTTACCTTAACCTTTTCGGTTTCCCCTTCACCAACATCGGTCACTAGACCGACATCGGTTATTGTATCTCCTACCAATTTTTTTCTAAATTGACCTTAACACCCAAAAGGCCTCACAAAAATATCACCCAAGCTAGATACCCTACTTGAAGCCTCTCCACAGACCTTCCCATCTCTCTGTGTAGACATAGAGAGAACCTAGACACCTATTTTTGATAGTTTACAAAACCAAGATCGGTTATCCCTAACCAATATTGGTCATAGCTAAACCGTCATCAGTCACACTTGACCGACATTGGTCTCTATGTCTAGAAAACTACCTCAGACCAAAAAGCACCCCAATCACCCAAATCAACCCCAAATTGTACCAAGCCTTACCCAAACCCCTGTCAGCGTGACTTCTGAATACCTTCCTTTCCCTGTGACCTTCGACAATTTAATATCGAATAATTTAAGTGGATTAAAGTGTTTAAATAATCTAAGATACTTAAATTGGACTACTAGCACTAGATTCATTTATATGCATGTTGATTTGTTTTATATTGAAATAATATATATATATATATATATATATATACCATCGACCATCGAGGAAGTGTCGTACTTGTTGGATCCATCTCGTGCTTTAGGTAATCCACTAGCCTCTTACTATTAACTATATTTTGTGGTCTTGCTTTGCATTTCATGTAGTTCCTCTTAGACAAAAGGGAGTTCTTACAATCAACTTGGATTAGGAAATTAGAACACGCACACAACCTTCAACCAACATCACAATAGGTATTCCTCCTTAGCCTATCACCCCTTATCTGTTTCATTAATTTGCTAATAATCCAATGAAACAACCCGGTTTGTGAAGTCAAAGGTGTAGGGGATCAAAAGAGTGCACATAGAAAAGGTGAACACAAGAGGATTGGTGTCAAAAGGATTTGAGAAAACCATGTACAAGGATAAAAGTACAGAGCAACATGATGTAGGCAGCGGAAAAAACTTGGTCCAAGACATTGAGGAAGATTTACTTCAACGCAGGAGAAAGTGCAAAGAGTTCTATGGTCGAGGAAATTACATGCCGGAAGGTTGTATGAGTTTTTACATAGGTTTGTGTATGGAGGAAAAGCCTTTGGATAGAACACGTGGAAGGATGGTGTTAGAAAAGCTGAGTTTAATGTGTTTATATGTTGGTAGGTGACATCAAGGTTTGTGTGGAAAAATTGAAAATCTATAAATAGAAGGTCAGGTGAAGTATCATTTTACCTTGTTTTTGAGTTATAAAAAGAAAGAATTATGAACCAAAGTGTGGAAGTAAAGTGCATAGACGTACGTGGAGGAATTTCTTTGTGGGTTCCTTTGGGTGGATAACATATCTTGTGGAAAGGAAGTGCTCTAGGTTAGGGTTTACAAGCTAGGGAATAGGTTTTCATGGAAATTTGCAGAAGTAGAGCTGAGGGTTTGAGTAGTAATATAACTTGACATAAGGGAGAAAATACAGAGGACCGAGGAAGAGAAAAATGACACCAAAGAAAGGAGCTACCACTTCACCGAATAAGGGAAATGGCAAGGGCAAAGGAAAAATGACTGTTTCCACTAGTTTGAATGAAGAATGGTATTCATAGATGCAGTAACTAGATGGTGTGCTGATAGGGAAAGAGTGGGTATCACATATAAGGAATGTGATCATGAGTGATTATAATCATCCCATGAGCACCACATTAAAGGAGATGACCACGAAGTTGGTTCACCCAACGAGAGAAGAGGATGTCGATGGGAAACCCATCTATGATGATGAAGTAAAAGTGAAGTTATAAAAGGTTGGGCATCAACAACTCTATGATTTTCCCTATTTTGGAAAACACGAGAAAGCTATGTACGAATGGTTGATGTTATGCATGCAAGAGGATCACTTTTACTTCACAACATGAAAAATGTGCATAACTCCTCGGTTTATTTCTAAGTTCGACTCTGATCTATGAAGGGGAGTTGTTAGACAATGATTTAATTGATAAGGAGGCCATTAAGAAAAATGTTGAGTAATATTACTATAAGAATGGTTCTTGATACTTTGACATCACTGCAATCATCAATCCTATTATGAGGATGCCCATGCACATGGTGACAAAGTTGAATGGGTAAGAGAGATGAACCCGGATAAACAAAGGTTGGTTGAATGTTTACCACAAGATATTGGAGGGTACCATTTACAACCTCTCAACTTTTATTCAGAAGGATATTATTGATGTTGTGTGTGTGAGGATAAGATTATACCAGCACTTTTATGTCGGTAGGTTTACCTTAATAGATGGAACCAAGGGTCCTTGGAGTAAATTTCCCTTCTCCTTCATAGTGTAGTATTTTCAAGGCATGGTAAATAGGTAAAATAGGAAAATAAACTAAGATTCAATGTAATTTTTGTAGATCATGATCATATGAAATGCGTTAGACCTTAGTGTATCCCAAGAAGCATGCATATGTAGAGAAGTAATTATCTCATGATGTACACATGATAAATCGGTGACATGTCCTATTGCAAGTAGGACAGAGGAAAAGGTTTATGTATGGGTAAGGCCAAAGTTTGAGAAGGGTGCTTATGTTGAGGATGATGTCTCTATCCTATAAAATCCCACGAGGAGAAAGAAGAAAGTAGTAATTAAGAAGAGAGAACAAGAAGAAACTCTTGTAGAGAAGGCGCCAAGCACGCATATAGTGTAAAATATTAGGGCACAAGATTCGAGTTGTGAGCACAAGAACTTATGTATTCTAGAATAATTCCCCTATGCAAGAGAAAGAAAAATCACATATAAGATAAAAGTCCCCTATATTAGAAGGAACTCCGGTGAAGAAGAAAGCAAAGTGGTGAGTGCTCGAGACTCGGGAAGAAAAAAATCATAAAGGTTGATTTTGAGGAGGAAAATGAAGGAGATAATGAAGAGTGGGAGGAAGCTCAAAATCCTCTTGTGTATAATGTACGAAAGTATGGTGAAGAATGAGATGAAGAGGAGAAGGAATATGAAGAGGGTGCACATGATAAAAGAGGAAGTGAGGAGGTAGAGATGTGTGATCTCGAAGACCCTGTTGGTTGGATATTTTGTCAGACCAAAATATGAGGTTCAACCATAATACACGGGATTAAATACCTCCTCAAAGATAGGTGAGGCAACCTATTTATTACTAATCTAAAACATAGTAGAAATAATATATACAATATTCACACTATTCTAACCATTGAGGTTGGGATATAATCCCGAAATCCATATCAACATGAGATGGATATGTTACAGCTTTAGAAATAGAATGGATTAGAAAGGAAACTATTATAGATGAAATAGAGTGAGAAGGGAATGAGAGGAACTTATTTTATTCCAAGCAAACACAGATCAAGAAATACTTATACAAGTTTTAGATAATGAGTATAATTATTTGAAATGATTAAAATAATCAAGAACACTAAACAAAGAATACCTTAAGATCTTGGACGTAAGAACAAGCTCTCAAGATAGATGAATCCCAAAACACAAAGTTTGCAAAATAACACCTATTTCTATTCCTCAATGATTAATAAGAAAATTTGAAGTTTTCTTCTTCTTCATAATACCTCTTGATATTCTAAAAATCTCTCCTTTTTTGAATGCACAAGAATCCCTTATTTATAATAGAGAGAGCAGAGAGAAAATAGGATAAAACCTAGAAAATATTCATTTAACAAGAGTCCTATTTTGCTTGACTCTCATGCATGAGAACAAGTCAAAATTTTCTTCCTATGTGACGAGACGAAAATGAAAAAGACATGACAATTTCTTGATAGAAATGACATGAAAAATTATGGTTATTTTGTTTCTTTGTCCTTGTCTTCATCAAGTGAAGATTTCTTGTCTCAAAATTATTGGAACTTCTGGTTTATGCCCTGCATCTCAGCTTCATCCGGTGCACTAGAATAATCACTTAGAACTTCGCAAGTTTCCTAAGTGTCACTTGCATTTTTAGGAAGTTTCTTCAATATCTTGTTGAGTTTCCTTAGTGATTCCATAAAATTATCAATCCTTATAAACTTATCAATGGATTCTAGAAAAAATACAAAAGATGGTTCATGTTGAATTGATTCTTGAATTTTTTTATAGAGATCGTCAATAGGTAGAATATTGGAGCTTTCATCCAACACCTTGGAAAAGATCCTGGACAACTCCTTTTCTATGTCATTGGTGGCATCGACTAACTAATCTCTAGATTCCCTCAAGTTGTTGCAAGTGTAACATTCCCCAATTTAGTACATTAGAACAATTTTTTTTTTTTTTTATAAGTGCTTCCTAGTTCTAAATACATAATTTAGAACTCATAGATCAAAACAATCATTCTTATAACAGATAACCATATGTAGCTGTAATGACTTGATGAACCACCGATCTATTCATTCCATGACTCGGTGATCTACCGATCTATTCATGAGTATCATAGAGTTGGTGTTTTTATTTTAACACTTCACTCTTGCGGTTCTCTTCCCTAATATGGGATTTCAGAATGCTCTGTCCAAGGAACCTATCTGAATAATTTTTACCATTATTCATCGGTATCACATCCCTCAGACTAGGTGACATAGGACAACACAATCAACAGCTTGCGATACTTTGGCCAAAGTTTTGAAACATACTATTCATGTCTCGTATTCCTTGACGGCATACTCGTCAATCTGGAATACATCCTTAACCCCACTCCGATGTTATATAGAATGTCTTATACTGACTTCTGTCAGCCTCCTCCGTCCCAAGTCATTCACTCTGGAATGGATTAATAACATGACAACGTTATAAGGATGCTCTCGAGGACTAGGGATAAGTTGACATACTGGGTCAACCCTAGTTAAACCTTTGTGTCAAGGTACCCCGAGTCTCCAAGGGCAGCCTCATAACATGACCATGTTCCTAACCAGTCCCAGAGTAAAAACTTTTTCGAGCTTATGGTGTAAATCTTAAAGATCAATGCAAAGGGTGTCACCATAAGTCATCTGCATTGTTGTATCCTCTAGAAGATCCTAATCTTCTCGAATGTACAACCCTGCAGTTGACATGTGCCGACACCCTACAAACCACCTCGGAAATATCTACTTAACTTTAAGGTGTTACATTGAGTTGAAATTATACTTTAAGACACTCCTTTCTAGGTAGTCTTATCCCAACCCCTGGAATTCCTCATCTTTGAGTTTCCTTACTTATTTAAGATCCATTTCATAGAGAGAAGTTTAATAAGATTTGAGATCTTGTCAAGGAGTTCATTGAATCACAATAATCTTAATCAATGAAATTGGGCAGTAGCCCAAAGTCTTCTCATAAGGATGCTAACTATACCCTTTTAGGTTTATATCAGTTCTCAAAACTGAAATATATCTTACTTACTATTATTAAGATATAGTGATTTAAAATCATTATTTACGTTGTCTTGACTTAGATCAAGGTTAGGGAGTAATAGATTACTCTTCCCATTCAGCTACCTGTTAAGGTTTATTTGAACCTTAGCTTCTTGAAAGACAGTGGACTAATTTCCAATTTAGCCTTATATAGAACATAATAGAACTACTAATCATTTACAAGTATTCAGTCACATAATCTTTACAAGGCCTACTTAGAGAATCCAAATATCTCCAAGGTATACAATAATAAAAATGCACTTAAAAACAATCGAACCAAAGAGGATCAATCCATCACAATACAAATGCAGCCACATAGTAACAATCCCCTCATTTCATTTATTTCTAAGCCAAACAATTACAATTTATGCATTCAACATATTTGATACAATACTCAACAGCAAAAGAACAACTTTCTTCATATAGTACAATTAGAGAAATCAAGTTGGAATTCATCATAAAACCAAATTAAACAATCTGAGTATCATATCAGATCTGCGTGCCTTTACCACTTACGACAACCATCTACAAAAATTGCCAACACGGGTCAGTTCGGTGAACTGAGCATGATAAGCACTAATTCTTAAAACAATTGCATTCCACCAATTGTTCTCATTAAACAACTCTGTTTAAATGAAATCATTTCTTCAAATACTTAACATAAATCAGACTAATCATCTTTCTGTAATTCTAACATGACTTTTAACGCATGACTCATATTATAGTTACCAATTAATCCTAAATAC
The DNA here is from genome assembly GCA_018340775.1 of Taxus wallichiana var. yunnanensis. Classification (NCBI taxonomy): domain Eukaryota; kingdom Viridiplantae; phylum Streptophyta; class Pinopsida; order Cupressales; family Taxaceae; genus Taxus; species Taxus wallichiana. The sequence goes on along the minus strand of CM031239.1, from coordinate 96,633,449 downwards.
CCTTCAGATGATTCATCATATATATTAGAGACTAAGAAGAACAAAATGAATCCAAAACATCCATCCATCTGAATCCCAAGGACAACAATAATCCAACAAATTATTCCATTCAAAAATGAATATCCTATCAATTCGTGTATCCAACAGGTATGTTTTTAACAATTCCTCAAAGGCAGATTATAACTTTCATCAAGTTCAACTGACGAGATTCCTTTAAAAACATTACATTATTTCAATGGTATTGACAAATACACCAACTTTACTGCAATACATTTTTACCAGTCTCTCCCTACAGTTTAACAGTCTTTTCTTCTTAAGCCCGTACTGTAGAGTTCACATAAGGAATACAAAAGAAGAAAGCACTCAAAGTTTCTAGACAAGGAGAGAATATTTTATTATTCCTACAGATATATATCAACATATACTTTATAGCTGAGGAGAAAGAAACAGAGACATTCAGATTTCCATTCCAATCATGTTCAGGACTGTACCGACTTCTCAAGAATAACGCTTATACATTCAAGCTTGAATTCAATAAGGGAAAAGAGAAGGCAAGAAAATCAACACCCATTCCTTCCAATACAAACCTGATTTCCATCCATGCAAGTCCAGAATGATACATACGTTTTTAAAAAAAACAGAGTTCCTCAAGCAGGATTTCTCTCGGTCAGGATGTGTTTCCATTGACCAAGCAAGGTCGTAAAGAAATCAATAATCACATTAATATTTCATCATACACAGAATCTATATTTATAGATCAAAATCAGTCGAGATCAAAAGAAGAAACTACAGTTTCATCAAAATTCAATTATAAAAATCACCTGTAGCTATTAGGCAGTTCAAGAGTTCTTGCGACCAAGTAATAATCTATAAAACAATCAAATTAAACCCAACAATTCTTTCCCTGTCATTCCTCAAACATGATATTATCCAATGCCATCGCCTGTTATGGCACAGTTAAGAACTCAATATCTCAGTCGACCCAGAGACTAGTTCACATCATAACAGAAGTCGTTTCCATAAGCAAACACAACAACATTTTAACTGTGTCGAACCACATACAAACACATCAACATTTCAACTGGGTCGGATTCAAACGAATATACAGTGAGGGCTTTTATCAGAAGTCGAGCCGACACGCAATACACATCAAGGACATCACAGAATTCAGATTCACCTGAGAAACTGCAAGGACTCCAATACTCATAGCAAGGACATCACAGAAGTCACCTTCATAACATATGCTCAACAAAGATTCAACCGAAGTTGAACCAATACGAAAACACAGTAGGGACTCTAACAGAGTCATTTTCATATACCAACCTTGCAAACATTTCAACGGAGTTTAACCAAAATGAAAACATAGTAAGGACTTCAACAGAAGTCGTATTCTCAAGTAAACCCAGCACACCTTTCAACAGAATCGAACCAAATGAGTAAACACAACAAAGATTCCAATAGCAGTCGAACCATATGTATACACAACAACCAATCCAACAAAGTTGCTTAACCAACATGCTAACATAGTAAGGTCTACAACAGAATTTGAATTCATAAGAGACATTGCAAGGACCTAAAAGAATTCGTACTCACATTTAAATCATGGCAAACACTTCAACAAAGTCGAATCCAGGTAGTATACACAACAAACATTTCAACAAAAATTGAGTCCTTATGTATACTCAGCAAACATTTCAACTGAAGTGAACCAACGTGCTAACACAGCAAGGGTTCCAAAAGAATTTGAATTCACAAGAAAATCATGAAAAACACTTTGTGAGGAAGTCGAATCCTTAAAATAAACACAACAAACTCTTCAACAGAGTCTATGTAAAACCATGGATTCCTCAATCATCAAGAAACAAAACATTGCTACCATATAAACCAACTGAACCTAAAATCATCTGAACAAAGTTGTTTTAATGAAAGCATTTGAATGAAAGTAATATTTTTAAAAGTTAGGGCCTATCATGCCGATAGTGTCTCTTAAAAATCTAAAGAAGACCTCGAATGTTCTCTCACCTTCTCTTCGTCTTACACGATAGATTAAACAATAATAATTTTTTACCTTCATGCTTTATAAACTTTCCCCGACAGAGAAAGGAGCTACATATTCTCAAATTTTCCATGCAACAAAAAGTAGACTGATTCGAAGAACCAGTGATCAAGCAGAGAGAAAAACGGAACGCATGGAAAACCAAACAACCAACTAATTTTCCATTTGCATGCCTTCCCAAGCAATCCGCGCTCAGAACCGAAGTTCATCAATTGCATTAACTCCTAAATTCCCGCCTATTCTCCATTGCCACCGACCGCCAAAGTTGGTGATTACCAAATGAAAACAAACAACCATTCCCAAATTTGGTGATACTGCCACATCAGGTCACAATAGCCATTTGCAACCTCCACCAAATCCCAAGTCCTTCATCCTTATCCACCTCATAAATGCCATGGAAACCACCACCCATGACTCGCGCCCCTTCATAGGTTCCCCTCCATCCATTATCATTAGTTAAGATAGGTTAGAAACATAGGTTAGATCATAAGGTAAGACATTAGTCTTACTTCCATAGTGTTAGGTGTAGCTAACCTTAGGAGCATTAAGCTTATAGTTTTAGGGCTAGGTTAGATTAGCAATAATTCAACCAATAGGTTATAGTTTAGGTTAAGGTTATTAACCTTAACAAATCTAGTCTAGGTCTCCCAAGTAGGACCGATCAGTATTAGAACCAAATAGGGTATAACATTCATGTTATGGATTCTATCCGGCATTGTAAATTAAGCTTGCAGTATACACCAGAATTTCTTACCTGGCTTAAGGTCTAGGCCTTCCTGATATTACGATATCTGGAACCAAATTCATTTAACATGATCAGCCTGAGTTAAACTCTGGAATTTCTCATTCAACTCATTCAGACCTTACAACTTTCGTAAGGTTAATAATTTTTGTTCATCTGAATAAAGTTAAAAATATCTTGGATCAATGCAACTGATCCAAGGCTGAGTCATAAGGATGGATAAATCCACAATTCATCCCAAAATCAAATTGAACTCAGGTGCTTAAAAATGAAAGAAATAAAAGAGTCCAAGCATATTCTGACTTAGTCAAGGATCTTCAAGAGCAAAGAAGATACAATCCATATCAAGCATGACTTCACAATCAAAGGAACACATCCTTATATAGAAGAAATCATATATCAACACTTGAATACTCAGGAGGAAGTAACAATAATTCAGGGTGTTACATGCTTCCCTCCTAAAAGATTCATCGTCCCGATGATTACATATTTTGATTTACCTTCAGGTCAACCAATTTATTAGTTCACAATACAAAAGACTATTTCCAACTTGAATAATTCTAGAAATCAATGTCATGATACATTTTATTCAACCTGAATAATGTTTGCCTCAATCTGGCTTTCATAAAGACATGAAAAAGATAAGTTCATAAAAAAATTTTGTCAACAAATTTCATTCTATTCAAAAAGAAAGGGAAAAGCAATTTTCATCTCTTCCAGATTTTCCCAAGTTGCACTTTCTTCATTAAACTGGTCCCACTGGACCTTACATTGTTGTATTTCATGATTTCTCAAATGCAATTGGTGAGTTTCCAGCACTCGTGTGGGTTTAACCACGATTATTCCTGGGTCTTGGACCTGCAAGGAATTCCAATTTAAAACATGTGACAAGTCTGAAACATATTTCTTAAGCAAAGAAATATGGAAAACATCATGCATGCGAGACAAAGCAGGTGGTAATGCTAATCGATAAGCTACATGATTGATTATTTGACAATTTCTAAAGGTCCCATGTAATGAGGTGATAACTTGGTAGCCTTTCCAAAAGTTATAGAACTCTTTCTGGGTTTAACACGAAGAAAAACCTTTTCACCAAGTTCAAACCTTTGATCAACCCGCTTAAGGTCAGCATAGCTCTTCTGCCTATCTGTTGCTTCCTTTAATCATTCACGAATCATCTTTACTTGTTGTTCCATTTCAGTGAGGATTTCTGGCCCAATTACCACTCTATCCTCAATACTATCCCAACTAACAGGGGTTCTGCACTTTCTTCCATAAAGTGCTTCAAAAGGTGCCATTTTAAGAGATGAGTGATAAGTGTTGTTGTATGTGAACTCAACTAATGGAAGATACTCTTCCCATTTATATTGTTGATCCATGCAATACATTCGTAACATATCTTCCAACACTTGATTTACTCTCTCAGTTTGTCCATCCGTTTCCGGATGATATGCAGAACTGAAGTTTAGTTTCATTCCAAGAGCTGTATTAAGCGTTTGCCAAAATATTGAGGTCATTCTAGGATCCCTGTCAGATATAATCAATTCTGGTACTCCATGTAACCTAAAAATTTTGTGTACAAACCTTTTTGCTAACACTGGAGAATCATCCTTTAGATTTCCAGCGATGAAATGAGCTACCTTTGTTATTTTTTCTACAACTACCAAGATAACATCATGTTTATTCCTAGACATAGGTAACCCTTGTACAAAGTCCATGCTTATTACTTTATATTTGTACTGCGATATGCTATGGGGATATAATAGTCCAACAGGGTGCATGTGTTCTACCTTAACCCGCTGACATTCCAGACAATGAGTCACAAAATCAATAACATCCTTTTTCATACCTTTCCAAAAGTATTGTTGTTTTAGATTAGCAAGCATTTTTGTGATACCCAGGTGTCCAGAGAAGGACGAATTATGAAATTCAACTAACAACTTCTTTCTCAAATCATTTAGCAAAGGTACGTATACTCTATTTTCATAACGTAAGATTCCTTCCTTATCAAATGATAACCGTTATACCTTTCATCTTTAGGTTCTGCAGCAAGTGCTACTTTTACTTGCTGAAAGTATATATCGATTCGAGGCACTTTTTATCTCATCTTTAAACTGAGTTCTTAATGTTATAAGAGTAGAAATGTGCTTCCTACGACTTAAAGCATTTGCTACTCTATTCTCTTTCCATTTGATGTAGCTAATATCAAAATCATATTGAGATAAAAACTCTAACCACCTTCTCTGTCTGGCATTTAGATTAGGCTGAGTGAAAATATATTTCAGCCCTAAGTGATTAGTTTTCAACTCAAAAGGTTTCCCAAGTAAATAGTGTCTCCAGACTTGAAGTGCATGAATAATGGCAGCAAGCTCCAAATCATGAGGGGCATAATTCAGCTCATGTAACTTAAGTTTTCTACTTTCATATGCTATGACTTGATCATTTTGTAACAAAACACCACCAAGGCCTTCCCCAAAAGCATCCGTTACAATAGTAAAGCTCCCATTAGGGTCTGGTATAGCTAATATAGGTGCGGAAGTCAACTGGATTTTTAGACTTTTGAAATCAATTTTGCACTTATCATTCCAAATAAATTTCCTATCCTTCTTCTGCAATGAAGTTATCGGTGCAGCCACTTTAGAAAAATCCTTAACAAATTTTCTATAATATCCAGCAAGACCCATGAAGCTTCTTACTTCATGTACATTCTTGGGTGCAGGCCACTCGGTTATTGCCACTATTTTTGAAGGATCCACTGCAATTCCTTCCTTGCTAATGACATGACCCAAATAGTGAACTTTAGTATCAAAGAAAGAACATTTGGATAACTTACCGTATAACTTTATTTTTCTCAAAATTTCCAAAACTATCTTCAAATGCTCATTGTGCTCTTTGACACTTTTAGAATATATGAGAATATCGTCCAAGAATACAAGTACAAACTTGTCCAAATATTCTTGAAATATATTATTCATTAAGTTCATAAAAGCTGCAGGTGCATTAGTTAATCCAAAGGGTAGAACCGTGAATTCATAATGTCCGTACCTGGTTCAGAAAGTTGTTTTATGAATATCTTCTTCTCTAATCCTTAATTGATGATAACCAGATCAAAGATCTATCTTGGAATAAACCGCTGCCCCACACATCTAATCAAATAGATCGTCAATCCTTGGAAGTGGGTATTTGTTAATTATTGCTTTTTTAACATCCGATAGTCAATACACAGCCTAAGTGTTCCATCTTTCTTTTTTACAAATATTACTGGTGCTCCCCAAGGTGAAACACTTGGTCTAATCAAGCCCTTAGACAAAAGTTCTTACAATTGTGCCTTAAGCTTGACTAACTCTGTAGTAGTCATCGATAAGGTTCCTTGGAAATAGGTTTCGTCCCTGGTTTGATTTCAATAGTGAAGTCAAATTCCCTTTTGGGTGGTAAACCTGGTAATTCCTCCGGAAATACATCCTTGAAACTTTGCAACAGAGGGAATCGTTTCATGGAATCACCATCTTCTTCTGAAAATTCAGATATCTTTACTGCATATAAGGTACATCCTTTGTTTTTAGCCTTTTTAAGTTGCATAGCTGACAGCTTCCTAACTAAAATTTCCCATTTCACTCCTTGTATCTCTACTATTTTCAGACGATCATCTAAACATCTTATTTTCTTTTCAAAGCAGTCTACTTTTGCTTTATGGTCAACTAACCAATTAACACCGATGACAATGTCATAGGATCCCAAAGGTGCAACATAGAGGTCAACTTCAGTGGAAAATTTAGGTAAGTCAAGGACTACCCCAAAAAGACACATACTCACTGTATGAACAGAGTTATTACCATACTGTATAGCCCAAGATTTATCCATTTTTCCAGCTTTTCTTTTAAGTTTAGAAGCAAGTTTACTAGAAATGAAACATTCAGTAGCTCATGTATCAAAAAGAATAGTGACAGGTATGCCAAATAACTTACCCAGGAACTTCTATAGGTGTCACTTGCTTTTCAGCTTGCTTGTCTGCTACTGCAGCATGTATCTTATGTTATTGATTGCGATCATCCTTCTTCAAAGGGCACTGATTTGCATAGTGGTCTTTGCCACAATTATAACAGCCTCCTATAGGTCCCTTTTTAGGCTCAAAATTACTTCCAGCCTTAAAATTATCACGTTGTCCTCCATAGGGCTTCTGCCCATTGTTATAATTTTTGGCAAAACTATCCCTTACATTTCTAGTAGGCTTATTCGCTATCATTTTCTTACTATTATCCCCTGGAAACTTACTTCTGTTTCCAAACTTTTTCCATGGCCCCTTCTTGGGTGCAAGTGAAGTTGAAGAAGGGTTTGCAATCTTCTTCGCACTTCCTCTTTATGAGCAGAAATAGCCTTTAATTTCTGTTCTTGCCTTATGGCCTTTTCAACAACCCCTTCCATAGTGGTTGGGCTGTGAACATCGACCTCTCCTCCTATCATGGGATTTAGTCCCATGATGAATTTTCATATTCTAAACTTCTCGTCAGTTTGATATTGTAGTACGTATTTGAGGAGTTTTCAAACTGCTCCCAAGATTCGCCATTCTTGTTAGCTTTCCTTGAGCTAAGTTCGGAATTCTATTATTTTCTCGATCATAGAAAAGTTGTGGCAGCCAACATTGCCTAAAATAGCCCTTAAATTGATCCCAAGTGATATTGGTCTCATCAATATTTAGCTCAGCTTTACGGTTGTCCCACCACGAAGATGCTTCGTGGGAAAGCTGATAGGCTCCCCAAATAGCTTTGGTTTCCTCCGAGAAGTTTCTTATTGCAAAGTACTTCTCCATTTCGCTAAGCCAGTTCTCAGCTCCATCTCCTAATGTGGTGCCATCATATTTAGGTGGGCTTATCCTTTTTATATCATTAGTGAGTTCCGCTGCCAACCTGGCCTTTTTGTTTTCTGGTTGGACAGGTGCATTTCCAGCGTTATTATCAACACCCATATCGGGGTTGTCCTCAGGAGGTTGCTGATTGTTGTTACCAGCTTCATCATCCTCCTCATTTCCCATTACTTGTTATTCAAGTACAGCCAAATGATCTCTTGTGTCCAATAGGGCAGCAAGGATCTCATCAAGCTTTTGGGTTGTTTCCACCCCTCCTTTAGGTGGAGCATTATTCACAACGTTCCCCCTTGTTCTAACCATTTTCTGTTATAAGAAAATTCAGGTTTTTATCAAATTATGGACACAATAGGTCCAAGAGCTGTAACCTTCAGCTCTGATACCAAGATGTAACATTCCCCAATTTAGTACATTAGAACAAAATTTTTATTTTTATTTTATAAGTGCTTCCTAGTTCTAAATACATAATTTAGAACTCACAGATCAAAACAATCATTCTTATAATAGATAACCATATGCAGCTGTAATGACTCGGTGAACCACCGATCTATTCATTCCATGACTCGGTGATCTACCGATCTATTCATGAGTATCATAGAGTTGGCATTTTTATTTTAACACTTCACTCTTGCGGTTCTCTTCCCTAATCTGGGATTTCAGAATGCTCTATCCAAGGAACCTATCTGAATAATTGTTACCATTATTCATCGGCATCACTTCCCTCAGACTAGGTGACATAGGACAACGCAATCAGCAGCTTGCGATACTTTTGCCAAAGTTTTGAAACATATTGTTCATGTCTCGTATTCCTTGACGACATACTCGTCAATCTGGAATACATCCTTCACCCCACTCCGATGTTATATAGAATGTCTTATACTGACTTCTGTCAGCCTCCTCCATCCCAAGTCATTCACTCAGGAATGGATTAATAACATGACAATGTTATAAGGATGCTCTCGAGGACTAGGGATAAGCTGACATACTGGGTCAACCCTAGTTAACCCTGTGTGTCAAGGTACCCCGAGTCTCCAAGGGCAGCCTCATAACATGACCATGTTCCTAACCAGTCCCAAAGTAAAAACTTGTTCGAGCTTATGGTGTAAATCTTAAAGATCAATGCAAAGGGTGTTGCCATAAGTCACCTGCATTGTTGTATCCTTGAGAAGATCCTAATCTTCTCGAAGGTACAACCCTACAGTTGACATGTGCCGGCACCCTACAAACCACCTCAGAAAGATCTACTTAACTTTAAGGTGTTACTTACGTTGAGTTGAAATTATACTTTAAGACACTCCTTTCTAGGTAGTCTTATCCCAACCCCTGGAATTCCTCATCTTTGAGTTGCCTTACTTATTTAAGATCCATTTCATAGAGAGAAGTTTAATAAGATTTGAGATCTCGTCAAGGAGTTCATTGAATCACAATAATCTTAATCAACGAAATTGGGCAGTAGCCCAAAGTCTTCTCATAAGGATGCTAACTATACCCTTTTAGGTTTATATCAGTTCTCAAAACTGAAATATATCTTACTTACTATTATTAAGATATAGTGATTTAAAATCATTATTTACGTTGTCTTGTCTTAGATCAAGGTTAGGGAGTAATAGATTACTCTTCCCGTTCAGCTACCTGTTAAGGTTTATTTGAACCTTAGCTTCTTGAAAGACAAGTGGACTAATTTCCAATTTAGCCTTATATAGAACATAATGAACTACTAATCATTTACAAGTATTCGATCACATAATCTTTACAAGGCCTACTTAGAGAATCCAAATATCTCCAAGGTATATAATAATAAAAATGCACTTAAAAACAATCGAACCAAAGAGGATCAATCCATCACAATACAAATGCAGCCACATAGTAAGAATCCCCTCATTTCATTTATTTCTAAGCCAAACAATTACAATTTATGCATTCAACATATTTGATACAATACTCAACAGCAAAAGAACAACTTTCTTCATATAGTACAATTAGAGAAATCAAATTAGAATTCATAATAAAACCAAATTAAACAATCTGAGTATCATATCAGATCTACGTGCCTTTACCACTTACGACAACCATCTGCAAAAATTGCCAACATGGGTCAGTTCGGTGAACTGAGCATGATAAGCACTAATTCTTAAAACAATTGCATTCCACCAATTGTTCTCATTAAACAACCTGTTTAAATGAAATCATTTCTTCAAATACTTAACATAAATCAGACTAATCATCTTTCTGTAATTCTAACATGACTTTTAATGCATGACTCATATTATAGTTACCAATTAATCCTAAATACCCTTCAGATGATTCATCATATATATTAGAGACTAAGAAGAACAAAATGAATCCAAAACATCCATCCATCTGAATCCCAAGGACAACAATAATCCAACAAATTATTCCATTCAAAAATGAATATCCTATCAATTCATGTATCCAATAGGTATGTTTTTAACAATTCCTCAAAGGCGATTATAACTTTCATCAAGTTCAACTGACAAGATTCCTTTAAAAACATTACATTATTTCAATGGTATTGACAAATACACCAACTTTACTGCAATACATTTTTACCAGTCTCTCCCTACAGTTTAACAGTCTTTTCTTCTTAAGCCCGTACCATAGAGTTCACATAAGGATACAAAAGAAGAAAGCACTCAAAGTTTCTAGACAAGGAGAGAATATTTTCTTATTCCTACAGTTATATATCAACATATACTTTACAGCTTAGGAGAAAGAAACAGAGGCATTCAGATTTCCATTCCAATCATGTTCAAGACTGTACCAACTTCTCAAGAGTAATGCATATACATTCAATCTTGAATTCAATAAGGAAGAAGAGAAGGCAAGAAAATCAACACCCATCCCTTCCAAATACAAACCTGATTTCCATGCAAGTCTAGAATGATACATATGTTTTTTAGAAAAACAAAGTTCCTCAAGCAAGATTTCTCTCGGTCAGGATGTGTTCCCATTAACCAAGCAAGGTCATAAAGAAAACAATAATCACATTAATATTTCATCATACATAGAATCTATATTTATAGATCAAAATCAGTCAAGATCAAAATCAGTCGAGATCACCTGTAGCTATTAGGCAGTTCAAGAGTTCTTCTAACCAAGTAATAATCTATAAAACAATCAAATTAAACCAAACAATTCTTTCCTTGTCATTCCTCAAACATGATATTATCCAATGCCATCACCTATTATGGCACAGTTAAGAACTCAATATCTCATTCGACCCAGAGACTAGTTCACATCATAACAGAAGTCATTTCCATAAGCAAACACAACAACATTTTAACTGTGTCGAACCACATACAAACACATCAACATTTCAACTGGGTCAGATTCAAACGAATATACAGCGAGGGATTTTATCAGAAGTCGAGCCGACATGCAATACACATCAAGGACATCACAGAAGTCAGATTCACCTGAGAAACTGCAAGGACTCCAACAAGTATTCACAACAAAGCTCGATAGAAGTCGAAATCATAAGAAAAATACTCATAGCAAGGACATCACAGAAGTCACCTTCATAACATATGCTCAGCAAAGATTCAACCGAAGTCGAACCAATACGAAAACATAGTAGGGACTCTAACAGAGTTGTTTTCATATACCAACCTTGCAAACATTTCAACGGAGTTTAACCAAAATGAAAACACAGTAAGGACTTCAATGAATTCGTATTCTCAAGTAAACCTAGCACACCTTTCAACAGAATCGAACCAAATGAGTAAACACAAGCAAATATTCCAACAGCAGTCGAACCATATGTATACACAACAACCAATCCAACAACAGTTTAACCAACATGCTAACACAGTAAGGTCTACAACTAAATTTTAATTCATAAGAGACATTGTAAGGACCTAAAAGAATTCGTATTCACATTGAAATCATGGCAAACACTTGACAGAGTCAAATCTAGGTAGTATACACAACAAACATTTTAATGTAAATTGAGTCCTTATGTATACTCAGCAAACATTTCAACAGAAGTTAACCAACGTGCTAACACAGCAAGGGTTCCAACAGAAGTTGAATTCACAAGAAAATCATGGCAAACACTAAGTCAAATCCTTAAAATAAACACAGAAAAATCTTCAACAGAGTCTACGTAAAACCATGGATTCCTCAATCATCAAGAAACAAAACATTGCTACCATATAAACCAACTGAACCTATAATCATCTGAACAAAGTTGTTTTAATGAAAGCATTTGAAGGAAAGTAATATTTTTTAAAAGTTAGGGCCTATCATGCCTGATAGTGTCTCTTAAAAATATGAAGAAGACCTCGAATGTGCTCACACCTTCTCTTCTTCTTCCACGATAGATTAAACAACAATAATTTGTTACCTTCATACTTTATAAAATTTCCCTAACAGAGAAATGAGCTAGATATTCTCAAAGTTGCCATGCAACACAAAGTAGACTGGTTTGAAGAACTAGTGATCAAGCAGAGAGAAAAATGGAATGCATGGAAAACCAAACAACCAACCAATTTTCCATTTGCATGCCTTCCCAAGAAATCCGCGCTCGGGAACCAAATTTCATCAATTACATTAACTCCTAAATTCCCACCTATTCTCCATTGCCACCGACCGCCAAAGTTGGTGATTACCAAATGAAAACAAACAACCATTCCCAAATTTGGTGATGTTGCCACGTCAGGTCACAATAGCCGTTTGCAACCTCCGCCAAATCCCAAGTCCTTCATCCTTATCCACCTCATAAATGCCATGGAAACCACCACCCATGACTCGCGCCCCTTCATAGGTTCCCCTCCATCCATTATCATTAGTTAAGATAGGTTAGAAACATAGGTTAGATCATAAGGTAAGACATTAGTCTTACTTCCATAGTGCTAGGTGTAGCTAACCTTAGGAGCATTAAGCTTATAGTTTTAGGGCTAGGTTAGATTAGCAATAATTCAACCAACAGGTTATAGTTTAGGTTAAGGTTATTAACCTTAACGAATCCAGTCTAGGTCTCCCAAGTAGGACCGATCAGTATTAGAACCAAATAGGGTATAACATTCCTGTTATGGATTCTATCCGGCATTGCAAATTAAGCTTGCAGTATACACCAGAATTTCTTACCTGGCTTAAGGTCTAGGCCTTCCTGATATTAAGATATCTGGAACCAAATTCATTTAACACGATCAGCCTGAGTTAAACTCTAGAATTGCTCATTCAAATCATTCAGACCTTGCAACTTTCGTAAGGTCAATAATTTTTGTTCATCCTGAATAAACTTAAAACATCTCTTGGATCAATATAACCGATCCAAGGCTGAGTCATAAGGATGGATAAATCCACAATTCATCCCGAAATCAAATCGAACTCAGGTGCTAAAAATGAAAGAAATAAAAGAGTCCAAGCATATTCTGACTTAGTCAAGGATCTTCAAGAGCAAAGAAGATACAATCCATATCAAGCATGACTTCACAATCAAAGGAACACGTCCTTATACAGAAGAAATCATATATCAACACTTGAATACTCAGGAGGAAGTAACAATAATTCAGGGTGTTACAGCAAGCTTCACTGAGAATCTTTATCCTGAATCTGATGGCTTTGGTTAGTTGAAAATTCTTATCTCCATGTGGAATGATTCCTTCTTCCATAAACATATGGGATGGATCTTGTTTCAGTGCATTGAGAGCCTCAAAACTTAACTCAAGGTTCCCGATTTCATGTGAAAATTTGTCATCCATTTTATCACCATCTTTCTTTACTTCCTCCATAGATTTATAAACCTCCACTGTGTCATCAATGACCTCTCTTCTTTGTAGGAGCAGCCTTTGAATCCATTCATCAACCGTTCTCCCCTTCTCATTGATTTTTTTAATCATAGGTACCGATGAGAAATCGAACCTAAGAGGAGTAGGGGTAGAAGATGACAGTTTTGATGAAGAAGGCTTTGAGATCTTGACCAATAATTTTATTAATTGTTCAACTTTCTCCTTTAGCTCATCTCTACTCACCTTCGTTTCCTTCAACTTCGACCCAACACGTTCATGGCATCCCGAGCATCTTGTTGTGGTCCTTCTATTATTACCTTTCATAGATCAACCATTGTAATCGATAATCGGTAACCACTATATCCTCCTTAGTTTTGTTGGTCACGGCAATGACAATATCTACAAATTTATGCCATGAGGCATCCACAAAAACCCTTGAAAATGTATTGGGTTTCTTGGTAGATTTGGTAGGAGAGGCCTTAAGTGAACCGAAGTCAAATGATGGTAGAGGAAATACAACCTTCCTCTTCCTTAGGGTCTGATCAATTAACCATTGAGGTTCAGTGGAAGAATTTTCACCTATCAGAGGTGTTATGGTTACGTCTGTAGGTGGAGGAAGGATTACTTGTGGAGTAGTGATGACTGCAAGTGTAGTGATGCTAGGAGTAGTTTCAGTGAATGAAGGTGTAGAAGGAGGAGGAATATCTATGGCCATCTTAGGTCTAGTAGAGAGAGGTGAGAGGTCAAATAATATGCTAGCCATGGATGATGAGAGTGGCATAGAAATATGAGATGAGGAAGATTGGGAGAGAGGAGGTATAGATTCTAAAGTCAAAGCTTGAGAAGAAAGAGAAAGACTTACCTCGATGCGCAATCATCAAAAGGAGAAGAAAGAGGTTGACCAACTTCATCTTCTGAAGGAATATTTCCTAGTTCTAGTGGAGGAGGTGATTCCAGTAACTCAATTGTTTGTGAAGGAGTGGCAGATAATGTGGCTCTTTTCTTTTCTACCCTTTTGACAAACTTAAATTTTATTTTCCTCTTGATAGGGATTTTATCCTCTTCCCTCTCTCTCTTAGAGGGTCCCACTTCTAAAGTAGCTATTTTTGAAAATATATTTTCCCTATAACTCATTCCCTAAGAAATGAGTCATGCCTTGGTATGAACAAGATTCTAAGAAGATATTTAAGTTATAGAAGTTTTTTTAGTGATAGACCAATTAATGGCTAGGAATCCATTTTGGTCTCCATCTGACTATTCGTACCTAGTGTCCAGGACACTTTCATTGTCCACTGTGCCTTCGTGGATGTCATCTAGATTTAACATATGAATTTATTCAAGTATCAATATACTATTTTCTTTTCTTTGGATGGAAACTTCATCTTGAACATCAACCTAGATAACTTTAGTAGTGGGCACATGCATGTACAAGGTTCCATATGACTTTAGAACTCCTTGGATGTCAAATCCTACCCTAAACTTCATATGTTTCTTTAATTTTTCCTTAATCTCATGCACCATGTTATTGGCCTTAGGCACTGTAGAACATGTATACCTTCCAATGGAAATGGGGAAGGAGATGACGACTTTGTTCCTACTTTGTTGGAATTTGTGAAAATCCAACAATTGTCTGACCAACTCCATAAGGATCAGTTTGTCACTTGGGAACTTGGGAAAATGGAAAGGATAACCATGGAACCTTACCACCCAAAGATAAGTGAAATTCTTGAATTACAAGAAGATGCAATCCCATTTTGACACTTTGTCCCATGTTTTGTCAGAAACCCTTCTCTTCCTTAGATCAAGATCCAACCTACAATTATTTTCATAGAATAAGGTGTTATTCACTCTTCTATATTGGTCTTCATACCCTTTTATCGTAAGCTGAGGGAAGTACCGATATATGTGTTTTGTTTTTCAGTTTCCCTTTACATCTAGTACTGGGTGATTTCTCATGCCTGTTGCTATATAGGTGACATATGACATCATATAGAACTTGTTAGTAGACAAGACTATTTTCATTTGCAAATCTATCTCATCACTTCTTAGGCCACCCCAATCAATCCCTTGGTCATTCTTCTTCATGACGACCATGAACAAGTACATCCACCCTTGGAATTATTTTGACTCTAGGAGCCCAAATATGTGAATCAGAAGGAGGATGATATCACTGATTTCAATAATAAAATCACTTCTAGAGACCGACTTGGGAAATCTAGAAAAATTGTGGTTAGCCTTGATAAAGAACTTATTTTTTACATGCTTGATGTAGTATTCCTGATCTCTGTCCCAGGCCTTTTATGCTAATTTAAGGTCTAAATCAACATACTCCACAAAGTCAGGCAACTTTAGGATTTGATCAAAGTAACCTATGTCCAATTTCACTATAGAATCTCTTGCTTGATTTCTTCGAGCGGGAGGTGAGTGATAGTTGGAAGTGCAAGCCGGGATGAATTTAGGGCATTGAGCTGATATTTGAAATCCTACTACAAGAGGGAGACCATTGCTTGCTATTGAATTCATCCAGGAATTATGAGAAGAATCCTCTTTTCCAGAAGTCCTCCATATCTATATTACCAATCTCTGTGTCCTGAATGTCATAATTGCAGCTTATGTAAGAAGAAAAATCCATCTTCTTATACTTATATTTCATCTTTCCTGACTTATCCTTAGATTTTTCGGGGTCTGACATGAGGAGTCTCAAAGAATAAATGCCTTGATGATTTTTGGAAGATTAATTGGGCTTGAAAGTTTGTTGAACATGTGCACAAACCTACCACACTATTCTTATTTTGAAACTTGCAAAAAACCTTCACAAACTTGATAGAATTAAGTGTATGTCAGAAGTCAGGACATGCTAAACATCAATGAAAACCCAACACACTACGGAAGTGAGGTAGTTTCTAAAAATTAGGAAACCCCGACACAATGGTGGAAACTGGAGGATGTCGAGCAGGTAGAACACCCTGATGCACTACAGATCTTGATGGATGTCAAGCACCTGGAAAAACTCGACACAAGGTAGAAAGAGAAAGATGTTAAACACCCTACAAAACCCAAAACAAGTATATCGGGTTTCTGACATGTCAGAACATGAAAAATTCCCACCCCATGATCACTTAGGAATTTTTAGAATCATTTTGAAATCTACAAGTTACAACCTATGAAAAACAAGTAAATAACCTAGGGGTAAATTTCAAACAAGAGCCCTCATGAAAAAGACAAGAAATAAGAAAAACAACCCAAAACCCTAAAACAGTAATGAAGAAGGAAAATAAATGGAAACCCCATGAAAACACTTCAAAAATAACCCAAAAATCTTCTAAAAAGAAAGAAGAGAAGAATACCTTCAACTAGCTTGAAAAATGATAAAAACGGCAGTGGCAAAATCAATCGGAAAGCTCGATCGGGTTTGGAGGTAGAGGAAGCATCAATGAAAATCCAATGTAGCAAAAAAATTAATGGTAACAAATGACATGGAATAAGCGACTATTTATAATAACCTAGCATTGAATTACACCTCACTTGACATGTGTGCCAACCGCCGAGACAATCGTAAATTAATGACATGTCATCATGCTTGGAGCATCCAAAACCTAATACAAAGGACTTGATTTAATTTGGGTTTGAGGTTTTGGGAAACAAGTGACATGAAACATGAATTTGGAAAATCATGCTCCAATGTTTGGAAGTTCTGAAAACCTGACACAATGGTTAGGCAATCAGGTTTTGGGTTTCAGGGAACAGCAACATAAAACATGCTTTGGGTAAAAGATGTTCTGATTCTCGAAAGTTCTTAAAATCTGACACAATGGTTAGGCAATCTGGTTTCAGGTTTTGGGAAATGTGAGACATGTAACATGCAAGAAACATGTTTTCATGTAATGAAAACCTGAAAATCTCTTTCAAAGGGATTTTTAAGACAGTTTGCCAAAAAATTACCTATGGTTATCTCATTTTTAGCTAGAATCACTAAAGTGAGAAAACAGATGGCTCTAGTTGGGGAATTTCTTTGAGACATCAAAGGTAGAGAACTCATGTATCAAAAAGCTTTATCCATTGGGATATGGGTTCAGAAGAATAAAAACCAAAAACAAACAAACAAAGAAAGGAAGAAAGAAAAAAGCAAACACATAACAAAAATTAAATTATAATACAATGCAAGAGAGCATCTTGCATTACTGATGGAACAACTTTAGATGTTGACCACTGAAAGGTAGAGGGAGAAACTCTCGATCAGGATATGATAGAAAAAGCTACTTTCACTATTTAGTTGATGGATTTTGAAAGGACCTTTCCATAAAGAATTGATCTTGCCATGCATCCCTTTCTATTCCTTTCTCTTATCCCAGAGAAGTACGAGATCTCCAATCTAGAAATCATGTTGCTTTGATTTTTTATCAAATATCCTTTTGAATTTTCTTTGATGATCTGCAATGCGATCGACCACCTTGCTCTATTCTTCTTATAGCCTAGGTAGGTACATTATCATTTTTTCAATGGAACATTGAAAAGTTTAATCCTCAATTGCTTTAGCCAACCGTAAGGCTGGTAATTCTATAGAGATAGTAATCTCAGCATCAATTCCATACAACACTTGGAATAAGGAAATTCTAATAGCTCACTTAGGAGTAATCTGATCTGCCCATAATGCATCATATAATGCTTTGTGCCATGTCCTCTGATTCTCATCGACCAAATTTTTGATTATGGTCACCATGTTCTTGTTGCTTAATTCATCCTGACCATTTCCTTGGGGGTAATAGCCTTGACAAATGAGCCAACGTAATCCAAAATCCATAGCAAAATTTCATCAACTCATGTGATGAGAAATTATAAGCATTTTCAGCAACAATCTTGTGAGGTATGTCAAATCTAATAATTATATTCTCCTTGAGAAAGTTACACACTGACTTTGGAGGTCACTCGCTTGATTGGTGCAGCTTCCACCCACTTGGTGAAATAGTACGTGGTGGTGAGCACATAATTATGACCAGAACTAGAGGTAGGATTCAATACTCTAATTAAATCAATTCCCCATTAGTGAAAAGGTTCTTTAATTATCACAGGATTTAAGGGAAGAGAGGCCAGCTTAGGATGGCCAAGGAAATGTTGACAAGCTTCACACTTAGCCACCCATTTTTTTGAATCTCAAAAGAGGGTAGGCCAATAGTACTTGGCCTACAAGATCTTGTAATCCATCACAAAGGAAGAGAAATGTCCTTCGCATGCTAGATTGTGGAAGGATTCTAGCAACCTTATCTGCTGAGAGTTATCAACACAACGCAGAAATACACCATCAATACCCTTCTTGTATATACCATTATCCCATAGAATTTATCTTGCAGACCTTAATTTAACTGTCCTCTTTTATTTTTGGATTAAATTTAGGGACATTCACCATAAGTTAAAAAGAAAGTGATATTTATGTACCTTTCATTAGTTGTGCTTACAAAAAGCACCATGGGCAGTTATGAAGAAGTACCTTTAGTTTCCTCACATTCTGTCTCAAAATTGTTTTCTGCGATCAATTGGCACAGGCCTCTTCCTTGTACCAACTTAGTAGGTTTTATGTCCAAGTCATATTCCTAGACTTTGCATATCTAGTTACCCCATTGACTACCCAAGCTCTAAATTTGAGTCAAAATGGACTTAACGTAGTATCAAGAACAATAACAAGAGTGTGAGAACTCAACACATAATACCTGAAATCCTTCATTGCTCTCACCACTACATAAGCATGATTTTCAATTTACGACATCTTCAATTCATGTTCCTTTAGTGGGTAGCTCACGAAAGTAATCAGATCTTCAATTCCTTCTTTGTTCTCCGCATCGGGATGGCGATCTTGTATGTGCGAAGCGTAGTTGTACATGATGAAATCCTTCATATGTTTCTTTAATTTTCCTTAATCTCATGCACCATGTTATTGGCCTTATGCACTGTAGAGCATGTATACCTTCCAATGGAAATGGGGAAGGAGATGACGACTTTGTGCCTACTTTGTTGGAATTTGTGAAAATCCAACAATTGTCTGACTAACTCCATAAGGATCAGTTTGTCACTTGGGAACTTGGGCAAATGGAAAGGATTACCATGGAACCTTACCACCCAAGGATAAGTGAAATTCTTGAATTAAAAGAAGATGCAATCCCATTTTGACACTTTGTCCCATGTTTTGTCGAAACCCTTCTCTTCCTTAGATCAAGATCCAACCTACAATTATTTTCATAGAATAAGGTGTTATTCACTCTTCTATATTGGTCTTCATACCCTTTTATCGTAAGTTTGAGGGAAGTACCGATATATGTGTTTTGTTTTTCAGTTTCCCTTTACATCTAGTATCTTGGGTGATTTCTCATGCTGTTGCTATATAGGTGACATATGACATCATATAGAACTTGTTAGTAGACAAGACTATTTTCATTTGCAAATCTATCTCATCACTTCTTAGGCCACCCCAATCAATCCCTTGGTCATTCTTCTTCATGACGACCATGAACAAGTACATCCACCCTTGGAATTATTTTGACTCTAGGAGCCCAAATATGTGAATCGAAGGAGGATGATATCACCGATTTCAATAATAAAATCACTTCTAGAGACCGACTTGGGAAATCTAGAAAAATTGTGGTTAGCCTTGATAAAGAACTTATTTTTACATGCTTGATGTAGTATTCCGATCTCTCTGTCCCGGTGCCTTTTATGCTAATTTAAGGTCTAAATCAACATACTCCACAAAGTCGTGCAACTTTAGGATTTGATCAAAGTAACCTATGTCCAATTTCACTATAGAATCTCTTGCTTGATTTCTTACTGAGTGGGAGGTGAGTGATAGTTGGAAGTGCAAGCCAGGATGAATTTAGGGCATTGAGCTGATATTTGAAATCCTACTACAAGAGGGAGACCATTGCTTGCTATTGAATTCATCCAGAATTATGAGAAGAATCCTCTTTTCCAGAAGTCCTCCATATCTATATTACCAATCTCTGTGTCCCGAATGTCATAATTGTAGCTTATGTAAGAAGAAAAATCCATCTTCTTATACTTATATTTCATCTTTCCGACTTATCCTTAGATTTTTCGGGTCGACATGAGGAGTCTCAAAGAATAAATGCCTTGATGATTTTTGGAAGATTAATTGGGCTTGAAAGTTTGTTGAACATGTGCACAAACCTACCACACTATTCTTATTTTGAAACTTGCAAAAACCTTCACAAACTTGATAGAATTAAGTGTATGTCGAAGTCGGGACATGCTAAACATCAATGAAAACCCAACACACTACGGAAGTGAGGTAGTTTCTAAAAATTAGGAAACCCCGACACAATGGTGGAAAGCGGAGGATGTCGAGCGGGTAGAACACCCGATGCACTACGAGATCTTGATGGATGTCAAGCACCTGGAAAAACTCGACACAAGGTAGAAAGAGAAAGATGTTAAACACCCTACAAAACCCAAAACAAGTATATCAGGTTTTTGACATGTTAGAACATGAAAAATTCCCACCCCATGATCACTTAGGAATTTTTAGAATCATTTTGAAATCTACAAGTTACAACCTATGAAAAACAAGTAAATAACCTATGGGTAAATTTTAAACAAGAGCCATCATGAAAAAGACAAGAAATAAGAAAAACAACCCAAAACCTAAAACATCAATGAATAAGGAAAATAAATGGAAACCCCATGAAAACACTTCAAAAATAACCCAAAAATCTTCTAAAAAGAAAGAAGAGAAGAATACCTTCAACTAGCTTGAAAAATGATCAAAAACGGCTGGCAAAATCAATCGGAAAGCTCGATCAGGTTTGGAGGTAGAGGAAGCATCAATGAAAATCCAATGTAGCAAAAAAATTAATGGTAACAAATGACATGGAATAACTGACTATTTATAATAACCTAGCATTGAATTACACCTCACTTGACATGTGTGCCAACCGCGGACAATGTAAATTAATGACATGTCATCATGCTTGGAGCATCCAAAAACCTAATACAAAGGACTTGATTTAATTTGGGTTTCAGGTTTTGGGAAACAAGTGACATGAAACATGAATTTGGAAAATCATGCTCCAATGTTTGGAAGTTCTGAAAACTCGACACAATGGTTAGGCAATCGGGTTTTGGGTTTCAGAACAAAGCAACATAAAACATGCTTTGGGTAAAAGATGTTCGATTCTCGAAAGTTCTTAAAATCTGACACAATGGTTAGGCAAACTGGTTTGAGGTTTTGGGAAATGTGAGACATGTAACATGCAAGAAACATGTTTTCATGTAATGAAAACCTGAAAATCTCTTTCAAAGGGATTTTTTAAGACAGTTTTCCAAAAAATTACCTATGGTTATCTCATTTTTAGCTAGAATCACTAAAGTGAGAAAACAGATGGCTCTAGTTGGGGAATTTCTTTGAGACATCAAAGGTAGAGAACTCATGTATCAAAAAGCTTTATCCATTGGGATATGGGTTCGAAGAATAAAAACCAAAAACAAACAAACAAAGAAAGGAAGAAAGAAAAAAGCAAACACATAACAAAAATTAAATTATAATACAATGCAAGAGAGCATCTTGCAGACATGCGATGGAACAACTTTAGATGTTGACCCTTTGAAAGGTAGAGGAGAAACTCTCGATCGGGATATGATAGAAAAAGCTACTTTCACTATTTAGTTGATGGATTTTGAAAGGACCTTTCCATAAAGAATTGATCTTGCCATGCATCCCTTTCTATTCCTTTCTCTTATCCCGGAGAAGTACGAGATCTCCAATCTAGAAATCATGTTGCTTTGATTTTTATCAAATATCCTTTTGAATTTTCTTTGATGATCTAATGCGATCGACCACCTTGCTCTATTCTTCTTATAGCCTAGGTAGGTACATTATCATTTTTTCAATGGAACATTGAAAAGTTTAATCCTCAATTACTTTAGCCAACCGTAAATTTGGTAATTCTATAGAGATAGTAATCTCGGCATCAATTCCATACAACACTTGGAATAAGGAAATTCTAATAGCTCACTTAGGAGTAATCTGATCTACCCATAATGCATCATATAATGCTTTGTGCCATGTCCTCTGATTCTCATCGACCAAATTTTTGATTATGGTCACCAGGTTCTTGTTGCTTGATTCATCTTGACCATTTCCTTGGGGGTAATAGCCGGACAAATGAGCCAACGTAATCCAAAATCCATAGCAAAATTTCATCAACTCATGTGATGAGAAATTATAAGCATTTTCAGCAACAATCTTGTGAGGTATGTCAAATCTAATAATTATATTCTCCTTGAGAAAGTTACACACAGCTTTGGAGGTCACCTGCTTGATTGGTGCAGCTTCCACCCACTTGGTGAAATAGTCTGTGGTGGTGAGCACATAATTATGACCAGAACTAGAGGTAGGATTCAATACTCTAATTAATTCAATTCCCCATTAGTGAAAAGGTTCTTTAATTATCACAGGATTTAAGGGAAGAGAGG
Source organism: Taxus wallichiana var. yunnanensis (assembly GCA_018340775.1). NCBI lineage: Eukaryota > Viridiplantae > Streptophyta > Pinopsida > Cupressales > Taxaceae > Taxus > Taxus wallichiana. The sequence goes on along the minus strand of CM031239.1, from coordinate 96,610,557 downwards.
CCAGCTTAGGATGGCCAAGGAAATGTTGACAAGCTTCACACTTAGCCACCCATTTTTTTGAATCTCAAAAGAGGGTAGGCCAATAGTACTTGGCCTACAAGATCTTGTAATCCATCACAAAGGAAGAGAAATGTCCTTCGCATGCTAGATTGTGGAAGGATTCTAGCAACCTTATCTGCTGAGACTTATCAACACAACGCAGGAATACACCATCAATACCCTTCTTGTATATACCATTATCCCATAGAATTTATCTTGGACCTTAATTTAACTGTCCTCTTTTATTTTTGGATTAAATTTAGGGGACATTCACCATAAGTTAAAAAGAAAGTGATATTTATGTACCTTTCATTAGTTGTGCTTACAAAAAGCAACATGGGTAGTTATGAAGAAGTACCTTTAGTTTCCTCACATTATGTCTCAAAATTGTTTTCTACGATCAATTGGCACATGCCTCTTCCTTGTACCAACTTAGTAGGTTTTATGTCCAAGTCATATTCCTAGACTTTGCATATCTAGTTACCCCATTGACTACCCAGCTCTAGCTGAGTCAAAATGGACTTAACTGTAGTATCAGGAACAATAACAAGAGTGTGAGAACTCAACACATAATACCTGAAATCCTTCATTGCTCTCACCACTACATAAGCATGATTTTCAATTTACGACATCTTCAATTCATGTTCCTTTAGTGGGTAGCTCACGAAAGTAATCAGATCTTCAATTCCTTCTTTGTTCTCCTGCATCAGGATGGCTGATACTGTATGTGCAGAAGCGTAGTTGTACATGATGAAATCCTTCTTGAAGTTTGGGCATACCAGAATAGGAGCATGAGAAATTTCTCTTTTGACTTCTTCAAAAGAAAGCTTCCCTTTAGTGCTCCATCAAAATGGAGTCTTACCTTTCATCATCCCAAGGATATCCTTGGTTTTATCGAAAAGTTAGGTACAAATCTTCTTAGGAAATTAACCTTTCCAAAAAAGGAACACACCCTAGTTTTTCTTATATGTAGGGTAAGGATTTGGATTGCCTTTCACTCACTGGGTTGATCTTGGTTCCTTCTTTAGTCATGATATGACCCGAAACTTACCTTCTGTTACTCCAAACATCGACTTTTTAGGATTTAATGAAATCCCATGCCACCTTCATCTTAAGAGTACTTACTCCAAGTGATCACAATGATCACTTCGATTCTTAGAGAAGACCATCAAGTCATCCAAATACACAACTATGAATTTTCCCATCAAATATCTAAAATCTAAGTCTATAGCTCTTTGAAACGTGGATCCAATGTTAATCAAACCAAAAGGCATCCTCCTATAAGCAAAGGTCCCCCATGGGGTGGTGAATGTTGTTTTATGTTGATCTTTAGCGGCTACCTCGACCTGATTATACCCCAAAAATCCATCAAGTATGGATAACATTTCTGATCCAGTGACCATCTGCAATACTTGATCCATGATAGGAAATGGGTAATTTTCTTTCAATGAAAACTGATTAAGGTTTCGAAATTTAACACAAATCTGAATCTCACCATTCTTCTTTTGATGGGTACGATGTTAGAAACCTAGGTAGAATGATGGGTTAGGAATATAATCCTTGCGTTTAAGATATTTTGAATTTTTGTGAGGATAGTACCTGATATGTTTGGGTTATAATTTCTTTGCTTCTGCCTATATGGTTTGACATCGACTTCAAAGGGATGCTATGTTGGACATCCTTGGGCTTGAAAGATTTCCGGTCTACATAAGACCATGCCAAGAAATTCATATATCTCTTCAAGACTGAATTTGATCTTCCTTTCTCCTCGGAAAACAACATTTTCTAATGTTTACCATATGTGGTTGGTCGGAAGAGCCCAGATTAACTTGATCTACCTATGATAAGGATGCACCTTCAGCTTTCCTTTTATCTTGAATAAAATGGTCATGTTTGTCAAATAGACCTTCTAGAGAAACCAATCCCTTCAGAATCTTATTGCCTTTAAGTGGATGAATTCACCATCAATCTCTTGATATGAATTTGAAATAGACTCACGAAAGTTAATTTCGATCCTTCAAAATAAAGCTCGCTAAAATTATCAACTTTCTCAAAAAGACAATACCTATTGATCATCATTGAACACTTTCCAATGTGTTGAATTATTTGGAACACTTAAACAATATACAATCTCAATGGTATACGTGTCCTATTTAAACTTTGGGTGAGGAAGGAGAAGAGTTGCATACATGGATAAAGAATCAGCTTTATCATTGCAATATCTCAAAACTACCTTAATGGAAAAAGCATTAAAGAATTCTATGTTGTCCCACACCTTGTTCTTGTAATGCCTTAGGCGATCGTTTTTACCTAATAGGTCCCTCTTACTTGATTTACAATCAACTCAGAATCTCCCTGTACTTTAAGATTTTAGATTCCCTTTTTCCTTGCCATTTCCAATCCTAATAACAGAGCTTCATATTCTGCCATGTTATTAGTATTGTCAAACTACATCTTCAAGGTGAAGGGAAAGATCTCAAAATCTGGAGATATAAGAACCACACCAGTGCCTAATCTAGTAGTTGAACAGCTCCCATCAGACTGGAGGGTCAAAATAGCATTAAGATCGTCTTCCTTGATTTCTATAGAAGGCACCTCTGATGTCATGAAATAATTTCCCAAGCCTACATTTTCAAAGAGAATTTGAGCTTTGGGGCCATCCGACTTAGTGACTAGGTACTCTGCTTGTGCTTCAAGATGGAGAACATGGGGAACTTCATTAACTAGAATTTTAGCTTTGGTCTAGTCCATATTTATTTCTTATTCGACATATTTGCAGAAACCTCTTCCTAAGAGAATACCATAAGGATCTGGGATATCACCAACCATGATAGTCATTTTTACTCTCTTTTCATGGAATGCAACAAATGCAAGCCAGCCAATCAAGGGGACTTGTTTGGTTTCCATGGAGTAAAACTGCCCATAATATTTAGTCAAGGTAAGTCCAATGACATGGGCTACTTTTATGGTCATCACATTATCAAAGGCCCCTGAGTCAATTATGCAATTTTTGAGTTTAAACCTTTTTATAAGGACAAATAAAATGGTTCAATCTTTCCCGAAGAAGCAACAGAGGTCATATTATTCTGAGGTAAAGGATGAGTGGGATTAGGAAACATGCCTTTTGAAAATGAAGGGATAACAACCTTTCTTCTAATGAATTTTGCAAGTTTCTCAAATTTCTCAGGATTTGACTAGAGGTACTCGGGTTTCGACATTTGGATTTTAGTTTTCTTTGCATGATCAATAATGTAGAAAGCAGTATATGAAGGAATGATGGTGGGCTGGTTCGGTTATGCTGGTTTGAGCTAAAAAGTCTTGGTCTTGGGGCCTATAGAAAGAGAGTTTGAAGAAAAATTTACCGTTTTAGTTGTCTCCTTTTAGTTTGCATTGAGATAGGAGAGCCTCTTTTAGCCATAACCATGGGAGCTTCTTTACCCTTCTCCTTAGAGCCTTCAACCGGATTTTTGGGGTTCTGAGATTGAGCTCGAGTGAAGACTGCAAATGATTGACCATCATGTTCACATTTGTCTTCCTCGTATTCCAAGTACCCAATGTTGGAGTCACCAGCTGAATCATCAAAAGACTCATCAACATATCCTGAAGCTTCAAAAGCTTTGTGAGAATCTTGATCTTCTGGTTCTTCATCTTCCTCAATTATTTCTACTATTGCATTGACAAGAGGAGCTTCAATGGACCACCTTGTTGGAATAGCAATCAACCAATTCCTATCTCTTTCGGGAGCACCATTGGTATTATTGAAATTCTTCCTAATGGTACCCAATGTTGGTCACCTATTGAGACATTTTATTCTTCAAAGTGATCAATTCGTTGGCCATCTTCTCGAATCGTAGGGTTAGTATTACTTTTGAGAAGCACTCTAATTTTTAGGCTTAGATTACTCTCTTCTAATATTTTTAGCTAGAATGAGATCATCTTCTATTTTAGTGGTTGTAGCTTCATCAGTAGCCAAATCAAGGATAACAAATCTTCTTAATAAGAATCTCACATCAGGGGGATGAGTGTTGATGAAGAAACACTTTTTATTTTCAAGAGTGGGAACGAATAGCACTAAAATCTTCCGAATCAGTTTGTTAAATTTTTCCATGAATTCTTGCATGGGTTCATGAGACTTCTTCTTCACATGTGTAAGCTATGTTAATCATTCATGAGAATCTTCAACTAGTTTGAACCTTGCTTCAAATACTGATCTCATGGTAGCCCATCTTGTAATGCATGCATTCGAAAGATGGTAGAACTATTCTTCCGCCACACCCTATAACATTTCAATGAAAATTCAAAAGGAGACATCTTCATCAAGGTGTTATTTCCCATCACCATTGAACTTGGGAATATTCTTACAAGATCCATCTAGTAGATCATGCAATGACAGAGTCAAGGAAAGAGGACCAATAGCCACACCCTAAGGCATAGGTTCTATTGTAATTATTTCGAATGAAGTGTGCACAGGAATCGAGTATTAGAAAAGAATAATACATGACAGGTTATAGAAGGTTATTGTTCTTAAGGAACCCAAGTTCTTCACTAGATACAACATCGTTAGGGGAAAGTATGAAATTGTGTGGTAGTAGTAGATCAAAGAATGGATCAGTTTCGCCACGGCTCACACTTGACCGAGTGAATATTTTTCGGCCATATTGAATGGAAAATGGATCTACCGAAAATAAGTAAAATAAAGAGTTGCTAGACACCAATAGGATATGCTTTAGTCTTATCAATCCTTATTCCCAGTGGAGTCACCAAAAGCTGTTGGTTGGATATTTTTTCAGACCAAAATATGAGGTTCAACCACAGTACATGGGATTAAATCCCTCCTCAAAGATAGGTGAGGCAACCTATTTATTACTAATCTAAAACACAACAAAAATAATATGTACAATATTCACACTATTCTAACCATTAGGGTTGGGATAAAATCCCGAAATCCATATCAACACGAGATGGAGATGTTACACTTTATAAATAGAATGGATTAGAAAGGAAACTATTATAGATGAAACAGAGTGGGAAGGGAATGAGAGGAACGTATTTTCTTTCAAGCAAACAAAGATCAAGAAATTTTATACCAGTTGTAGATAATGAGTGTAATTATTTAAAATGATTAAAATAATAAAGAACACTAAACAAATAATAGCTTAAGATCTTGGATGTAAAAATAATCTCTCAAGATAGATGAATCCCATAACACAAAGTTTTCAAAATAACACCTATTTCTATTCCTCAATGATTAAAAAGAAAATACAAAGTTTTTCTTCTTCTTCATGAAGAGCTCTTGATATTCTAAAAATATCTCCTTTTTTGAATCCACAAGCATCCCTTATTTATAATAGAGAGAGAAGAGATAAAATAAGATAAACCCTAGAAAATACTCATTTAACAAGAGTCCTATTTTACTTGACTCTCACGCAGGAGAACAAGTCAAAATTTTCTTCCTATGTGATGAAACAAAAATGAAAAAGACATGACAATTTCTTGATATAAATGACATGAAACATTATGCTTATTTTGTTTCGTCATCATTTTCTTCCTCCGAGAAAAGCCTACTTATCTCAAAATTCTTGGAACTTCCGGATTATGCCCCGCATCTCGCCTTCATCTAGTGCACTAGAGTAATCACTTAGAACCTCACAAGTTTCTTTAGTGTCACTTGCATTTCCAAGAAGTTTCTTCAATCTCTTGTCGAGTTTCCTTAGTGATTCCAAAACATTCTCAATCCTTATAAACTTATCAATGGTTACAAAATCGAAGATGGAAGCTGGTTCATGTTGAATTGATTCTTGAATTTTTTATAGAGATTGTCAGCAGGTAGAATATTTGAGCTTTCATCCAACACCTTGGCGAAGATCCTGGACAACTCCTCTTCTATGTCATAGGTGGCATCAACTAACTAATCTCTAGATTCCCTCAACTTGCTGCAAGCTTCATTGAGAATCTTTATCCTAAATCTGATGGCTTTGGTTAGTTGAAAATGCTTATCCCCATGTAGAATGATTCCTTCTTCCATCAAGATATGGGATGTAACCTACTTCAGTGCATTGAGAACCTCAAAAGTTAACTCAAGGTTCTCGATTTCTTATGAAAAATTTTCTCCATTTAATCGCCATCTTTCTTTACTTCCTAAATGATTTATACACCTTTGTTGTGTCATCAATGACATCTCTTCCTTATAAGAGTATCCTCTAAATCCATTCATCAACCATTCTCCCCTTCTCGTTGATTTTTTCAATCATAGTTACTAATGAGAAATCAAACCTTATAGGAGTAGGGTAGAAGATGACAATATTGATTGAGAAGGCTTTTAGAGCTTGAGAAATACTTTCATTAATTGTTCAACTTTCTCCTTTATCTCATCTCTCGCTCACCTTTGTTTCCTTGACTCTCATTGTCATAACAAGTTCATGTCATCTTGGGCATCTTTTTGTGCTCCTTCTATTATTACCTTTCCCATATCAACCATTTTAATCTAATAATCAAGTAACCATTATATCATCATTATTTTTTTGGCCATGGGAGTGGCAATCTATGCAAATTTATGCCCTAAGGAATCCATTGAAACCCTTGAAACCATTTGGGGTTTCTTTGCAGATTTTGTAAGAGAGGCCTTGAGTGAACTGAAGTCAAAGGTTGGTAAAGGAACTACCACCTTCCTCTTCCTTGGGGTTTAATAAATTAACCATTGAGGTAAAGTGGAAGATTTTTCCCCTACCGTAGGTGTTATGGTTACGTTTGTATGTGAAGGAAGGTTTACTTGTGGAGTAGTGATGGCTTCAAGTGTAGTGACGGTAGGAGTAGTCTCGGTGAATGAAGGTGTAGAAGGAGGCATATATATGGCCATCTTAGGTCCAAAAGAGATAGGTGAGAGGTTGGAGAAGATGCTAGCCATGGCTAATGAGAGTGGCATAGAAATATGAGATGAGGAAGATTGGGAGAGAAGAGGTAAAGATTCTAAATTCAAAGCTTGAGAAGCAAGAGAAAGAATTACCTATGATGAGCAATCATCAAAAGGAGAAACAAGAGGTTGACCAACCTCATCTTCTCGAAGGAAATTTTTCCTTGTCCCTGGTGGAGGAGGAGAATCCAAGACCTCAACTGTTTGTTTGTGAAGGTGTGGCATATGACATGGCTCCTTACTTTTCTCCCTTCGAAATACTTAAATTTCATCCGCTCCCTGGTAGGGCTTTTATTCTCTTCCCTCTTTCCCTTGTAGGGTCCCACTTCTAATGTAGATATTTTTGAAAATCTCTTTTCCTTATAACTCATTCCCCAAGAAATGAGCCATGCCTTGTTACAGAAAAAATTCTGAGTAGATCTTTCAATGATAGATGTTTTTTTAGTGACAGATGAATCAATGGCTGGGAATCCATGTTGGTCTCCATCCGACTATTCATACCTAGTGTCCAAGACATTTTCATTGTCCATGGTGCCTTCGGGGATGTCAGCTAGTTCTAACATCTAAATTTCTTCAAGTGTCGTTATGTTGTTGTCTTTTCTTCAGATGGAAACTTCATCTTGAAGATCAACCCAAATATCTTCCACAGTGGGCACATGAAGGTACAAGGTTCCATATGACTTGAGGACTCCTCGAATGTCGAATCCTTCCCTGAGCTTCATATATTTCTTAAATTTGTCCTGAATCTCATGCACCATGTTCTTGGCCTTAACCACTATAGAACATGTATACCTTCCAATGGAAATGGGGAACGAGAAGATGACTTTGTGCCATCTTTGCTGGAAATTGTGAAAATCCAACAATTGTTTGACGAACTCCATAAGGATCAGTTTGTCACCTAGAAACCTGGGCAAATAGAAAGGCTTACCATGGAACCTTACCACTCGAAGATAAGTGAAATTATTGAATTGTAATAAGATACAACCCCATTTTGACACTTCATCCCATGCTTCATAAAAAACCCTTGTCTTCCTCAGATTAGGATCCAACCTCCAAATGTTTTCATAGAATAAGGCATCACTCACTCTTCTAAATTGGTCTCTGCACCCTTTTATTATTAGTTGAGGGACATCTTTTGATATATGTGTTCCATTTCTTAGTTTCTCTTTGTGTTTGGTCCTAGATAATTTCTCATGCCCGATCTTTCGCATAGGTGACATATGACATCATATAGAACTTGCCGGTAGAAAAGACTATTTTCATTTGGGAATCTATCTTGTCACTTATTAGACTACCCCAATCAATCCCTTGGTCATTCTTCTTTATGACGACCATGAACAAGTACATCCACCCTTGGAATTATTTTGACTCTAGGAGCCCAAATAACTAACTCGAGAAGGAGGATGATATCACTGATTTCAATAATAAAATCACTTCTAGGGACCATGTTAACCAAAATAAGCTCCTTATTTTGGGTTAACTAGCTTCCTTTTTGTGCCTCAGTCAATTTTTTACACATTTTAGGCACTCAAAAGTTTCTCGGTATTACTTCAATAGATAGATAATTTCTTCCCCTTTCCAAAAAGGTAAATAAGTCCTCCTAACTCCTTGCATATTTTGATTTATGGCTTGACAGAGTTTAGAGGGGAAATTTTCCCTAGGTGGGCCCATAGAGGTAAGGAGGAAAGGACACTGAACCAAATGGCACCATGTGTCATCGGGTTAGCAAGGCACAGATGTTTTTGGGGAATTTTTTCCAATTTGAAATCAAAGGGCAAAAGGTGAAGTTTGAGGTGCTAGGCCCACGAAGGAAGAAAATGAAGCACACCTCCATGCCAATTAGAGGCTGCCACATGTCATTTTTATGACATGTCATCAGCGCATTGGCGAGGCATCGAGAGACCTTGTAAAAATTGCACTTTTACCCCGAAAGGGTTAAATGATGGCTTTTACCCCAGCCTAATTAGAATTTGACATGTGTCATGTTGACTTGGGGGCCACGGAGATTTTGGGAAAATTTTCCAAAAGGTAAAAAGTAAAATTTGGGCCCATGGACCCATTTTCAAATCTGATTCGCCACCATTTTTGACCTAATTCATGCCTTGAAATTTGTGCCTAAATTTATGCCCTGATTTTTCCCTAAATCTTCAGATGGGCATATCTTTCGATCCAGAGATCATATTTGGGAAAAATCAAACTCATTGGAAAGATCTTGATCTCCTCTATGCATTAGAGGCATAAAAACATCATTTTTTGCAGGTTTTGAGGAAGAAAAATCTAGAAAAGTCTATCGCGCCTTTAATGCGAATCGATTGCTTCCAATGAGTCATTTTCGGTCAATCCACCATGGTTTCCTTCTCCCACATGCCAAGGATGAATAATCAACTCAATTTTATGGGAAAAACCCTAAAATGTCTTCTCACACCATTAAACCAAGATCAGATTACTTTGAGAGTTGTGTTTTGCTAAAATTCATCATTTTTCTTCCAACACGTAAAACAAAAATAGAGGAATCGATTTGATGGGTTTAGGCTGATTTGAAAGGGATTAATGGTAGATGGTTGAGTTAAACAAACTGATTTTCTCCCTCTTCTTGTTTCTCTCTCTTTGCTTCAGTTATAAATGGAAAGGATTCAATCCTTTGTTTTGTTGGAAGTTTTTCTCTTAGAGGCTCCACTTTTCTCCTTAACAAGTGGATTCATGGAGTTTCATACCTCTCATACGAGGTTGCGCAGCACATAGTTTTGCCTCTTTGCCATTGTAATGCATTGTATTAAAATAGGAATGATAATGCATGCTCTGTGAATGATTTTCTAATCCTTTCATGTGTTATCATTGTCTTCTGATCTTTCATTATATTTTAGCAATCTGTGCATGTTTTGATGTTGCATCTCCATGATCTGTGTCTATTTTGCAAAACAAGAAGTTCAACACTCCTTTGGTGTATCACCGTTCTATTTTTTCTTAGTTTTGTTTCCATTTCCATGTTTTCTCTCAACTCTGTCTCCTTGGTAGTTTTAGAGTAGGATTTTAAATCATAACCTCTATAAAAATTACATGCATACACCTAAACAGAGGAGTAGGAACCAACCTCAATCTAGAGAGTTTTCCCAACTTACAAGGTCCCACACTTAGGGAAAACTCCATGTTGTGCATTCACACCAAATTGACCACTTGTCTATAATAGATCCGAGGGTCAATTTTGGGGTGCTGTGAATTTGTACTAATAGTTTTGGCACACTTGGTGGGACCAAGAGGTCTTCCAATTCATTTTTTACAGGTTGATGTGTTTCTATTTAAAATTTCAGCATTTGGAGGCACTTTCAAACACATATGATGACTCCATCTGTTAAATAACTCATTCTCTAAGTTGCAGACCTATTTTCCATCCATTTCCATTCATTCTTCCTTCCATATATTTCATTCTTTTCCATCATTCCATGAATTTGTGCAATCACGGCTTCATTTCCATCATGGAATTCACATTTACAACATCAGTATACTCCATCTCCAATATGTTTTACAAATCCTCTAAATCAGCATTTTGAACAAATTAAAAATCAACATGTGTACCCCTATGAGTAGAAGTTCCAAAATCAGTTTGTCTATGGATATTTCAAGAGCAAGAGTATGCATGCAATGAAGACAATCAAATGCAAGATGTTGGTCTATTAGAGAAGATCCAAAAAATGGAGATTGGCATGGTGTAATCAAGAGAAACAACTCAAATGAAGGCTTTCAGAATTGGTTACAGGGAACCTTTGTCATGGGTTGGCCCTTTTCTAAGACACTATAGCCCTCAAGAGAAGCTGGACTTCATGATTGGGATGTTACCCCAACTTTCACAATGGACAGTGGAGATAGAGGCCTATAAATTTGGTGCTAAGCAACCTTGTCAATGGGTAAGTTCTACACCATCATCTGGTTTTCTCTTTCCATTCCTCAAGTAGCACCATCTCATTTTGAATGCCAAATTCCAAATCCAGCCCATGCTTCTCCAAGTGTTGATTTCATTTCTCCATCCCCTATTCTTCCACCTCATCTCAATTATTTTTTCCTTTTCCCTTCCAAACAGTCATCCCCTCTAAAGAAACAAGAGTTTCTACCTCCTCCACCACCACAAAAATTGAAAAATCAATTGAGTTACAACCCACCCCTCCTCTTGCATTCCCAAATCCATGTTGGGAAGATAAAAATCAGAATGCCAGTCAAGGAAAATAGCAGCAAGAAGAAGAGCCAAACAAAGAAGAAAAAATCAGAAGTTTGGTAAGCTTGGCTCTCAAATTTGGGATAACAAATATCCCCTTGATGGTTAAGCCTTCAAAGGAGATTAAAGTTGAAGAACAAGTGGTGGCCAAGGCTTATTTTATAGCAGCAGAGAAGCAAGAAGATCAGTCATCAAGTCACTCAGAGTGTAGTGTCCATGTTGGCACTCTGCTGGAAGAAGATGTTGATCCAATAGAAGTTACACAATCATCCATGGAAGAGGAAAGAAAACCAGATGAAAGTCCCATTAGAAAGGAGAAAGTGGATGTTGTAATCCAAGGGGAAGGAGAAGCTGCTCCAAATCCAAAAGAAGAGGAGCACATTCTAGTGTGGAAGATAAAATTACTGATTCAAGAGCTCTAGACTCAAAAAAGGCTACATAAGAACCTTTAATTCTTCCTCCCACTTCATCTCCTTGAATCTATAATGTTGAGGAGAAGTTTGATCTTTCAAACTTCATGTTGGAGGATGAAAGAAACCATGGTAAACAAGTTGTTGATCAAAAGAACACCATGGAAGAGGTTGAACATTTGCAGCAGGACAACAATGAGGTAGTTTATCTGTTTGATTTCGATGACTATTTTTATGGAGAGGAACCAGTTGAAATCACACCATTTATTCCTTCATCATCCACATTCCAAGAACTTGATCCTGTTGTCATAGAGGCTAAATTTCAATTGCAGTAGCTTCGCATTTTATAGCAACTTTTCAAAATCAATTTTGGGAGATTTAAATCTTCCATGTTCTTCATTGGAGGAAGAAGAGAAAGAGCAAGAGAACTTCACCATTTCTTCCACACCATCCATTCAAGAAGCTCTACAAGAGGACTCCATTTTTGGAGTTGAATTTTAGAGCAATGGGAATATCAAATAGATCATACCTTGCCCAATAAGGTATTTAGCTTCATTGGAGCCAAAGGAGAAGCCAAAACTAGTCATGTTTTCTTCTAAGCATGAGGATGAGATAAAAAGTACCAAGGATCAACTGCCATACCTCTACAATCTAAATGTAGAGTAACTAAAAGAGGTATCTAAATTTTTTTCAGTTGAAACCTTGCTAATTTGGGTAGAAGAATAGATTCTTTATAATTTTCCACTCATCCAACCAGCCATGATCAGCTCTAAATAATTTGCATGGCTGCCAATTTTGAGGAAGGGAAGCTATTTCTCCGTGCATGTTGTAGGATTTTTTTGAGATCCCTTTTCTCTTGGTTAGATTAGTGTAGGTAGGTTTGGTTTCAGTAGAATAAGTGTTTGTGCACACTCTGCATATCCCACTTGGGGTATGCATGATTTCCAATTTTGTACATAGTTGTTTGGTATTGTTTTGGTTGCTCTTGCACAGTTCATTTCAGTGGCATTTTGGTGAAGATCAACTCCAAGTTTCAGTGGGTTTTCAAGTGACTTAGAGGTCAGAATTTTAGAGTTCAGATCAAAATTAGTTTATACGGCTTGACTCCATGCCCAATAGATGCTTCAAAGGCCACTGATCTTTCACCTAGTAGGAATATGACCCCTGAGAGTCACCAAATTGTTAAATAAAATAAGGTCCCTCTTATTTTCAGCTAACTAGCTTCTGTTTTGTGCCTTAGTCAAATTTTTACACGTTTTAGGCACTCAAAATTTGTTGGGTATTGAGTTATGGCTAAGTAGAGTTTAGAGGGGAAATTTTCCCTAGGGGGGAGTAGAGGTAAGGAGGAAAATTTTCTAGGGAGTCTTAGACCAACAGAGCAGAGTTGGAAAATTTTCCAAAGAAATTGGTGGGTCAATGGAGCCGGGGAGAAAATTAGGGAACTTAGCCCTTTTTCTAGAAAAGGGCGTAAAGTAAAATTTTGGCCCATGGGCACGACAAATGAAGGCGGTGCACTCACGGGTCTAGGGAGACATTTTGATACTTAGGCCTTTTTGGCTTAAAACTCAAGGTCAAAATTTTGCCCACAGGCCCACGAAGAAGAAAGGAAAAATTTCGGCCACACCTCCACGCCAAACAAAAGGGTACCACATGTCATCGGGTTGGTGGGGCACGGATGTTTTTTGGGAAATTTTCCCAATTTGAAATCAAAGGGAAAAAGGTGAAGTTTGAGGCCGCGGGCCCATGAAGGAAGAAAATGAAGCACACCTCTATGCCAATCATAGGTTGCCACATGTCATTTTTATGACATGTCATCATCACATCGGCGGGGTATCGGAGACCTTGGAAAAGTTTTCACTTTTTCCCCGAAAGGGTTAAATGTTGGCTTCAACCCCCAACCAATCAGAATTCAAAACATGTCATGCGGACACAGGAAATTTGTCAGAGATTTTAGGAAAATTTTCCAAAAGGCAAATTGTAAAATTTGGGCCCATGGACCCATTTTCAAATCTGATTCACCACCATTTTTGACCTAATTCATGCCTTGAAATTTGTGCCTAAATTTATGCCCTAATTTTTCCCTAAATCTTCAAATGGGCATATCTTTCGATCCAGAGATCAGATTTGGGCAAAATTAGACTCATTGGAAAGATCTTGATCTCCTATATGCATTGGAGGCATAAAAACATCATTTTTTCTATAGGTTTCGAGGAAGAAAAAGTTAGAAACATCTTTCATGCCTTTAATGTGAACCAAATTGCTTTGAATGAGTCATTTTTTGCTCAATCTGCCATGGTTACATTCTCCCACATGCCAAGGATGAATAATCAACTTGAGTTGATGGAAAAAACTTGTTAAATGTCTTCTCACACCATTAAACCAATATCAAAATTATTTGAGAGCTGTGTTTTGCTAAAATTCATCATTTTTCTTCCAACATGCGAGAATAGAAATAGAGGAATCGATTTGACAGTTTACAAGGATATTTAAAAGGGATTAATGGCAGATGGTTGAGTTAAATGATCTGATTTTCTCCCTCTTCTTCTTTCTCTCTCTTTGCTTCAGTTATAAATGGAAAGGATTCAATCCTTTGTTTTTTTGGATGTTTTTCTCTTACAGGCTCCACTTTTCTCCTTAGCAAGTGGATTCGTGGAGTTTTAGACCTCTCATATAGGCTGCAACACATATTTTTGCCTCTCTACCATTGTAATGCATTGTATTAAACTAGGAATGATAATGCATGCTATGTGAATGATTTTCCAATCCTTTCATGTGTTATCATTGTCTTCTGATCTTTCATTATATTTTAGCAATTTGTGCATGTTTTGATGTTGTATCTCCATGATTTGTGTCTATTTTGTAAAACAATAAGTTCAGCACTCCTTTGGTGTATCACCATTCTATTTTTGCTTAGTTTTGTTTCCATTTCCATGTTTTCTCTCAACCCTATCTCCTTGGTAGTTTTAGAGTAGGATTTTGAATTAGAACCTCTGTAAAAATTACATGCATACACCTAAACAAAGGAGTAGGAACCAACCTCAATCTGGAGAGTTTTCCCAACTTGTAAGGTCCCACACTTAGGGAAAACTCCATGTTGTGCATTCACACAAAATTGACAATTTGTCTACAGTAGATCTGAGGGTCAATTTGGGGTGCTATGAATTTACACTAACATACCAACTTAGGAAACCTAGAAATAATTAGCTTAGCTTTGATCAAGAACTTCTTGTTTACATGCTTGATGCAGTCTTCTTGATCTTTGTCCCAGGCCTTTTGTGCTAATTTAAGGTCTAAATCAACATACTCCACAAAGTCAAGTAACTTTAGGAGCTGATAAAAGTAACCTCCATCCAATTTCACTATAGAATCTCCTGCTTGATTTCTTATTGAGTGGGAGGCTGAGTCATAGTTTGAAGTGCAAGCCAAGATGAATTCAGGGCATTGAGCTAATATTTGAAATCCTGCTATAAGAGGGAGACCAATACCTTCTATCGAATTCATCCAAGAATTCTTAGAAGAATCCTCAATTCTCTTCCAGAACTTCTCCATATCTATATTACCGAGCTCTATGTCCCGAATGTCATAATTGTAGCGTATGTAAGAAGAAGACTTCATCTTCGATACTTAAACTTCATATTTCTTGACTTATCCTTAGATTGGCTGAGGTTCAACATGAGGAGTCTCAAATAATAAATGCCTTGATGATTTCTAGAAGAGAAATCAGGCATGAAATATTGTTGAACAGGTGCACAAACCCACCACACTATTCGGATTTTGAAACTTGCAAAACACCTTCAAAAACCTGATAGAATGAAGTGTATGTTGGAAGTCAAGACATGCTAAGCATTAATTAAAACTGACACACTTTGTGGAAGTGAGGAAGTATCGTAAAAGTAGGAAACCCTGACATAATGGTGGAAAATGGAGGATGTGGAGTAGGTAGCACTCCTCAACACATTGCGGATCTTCATGGATGTTAAGCACTGGAAAAATATGACACAAGGCAAAAAGAGCAAGATGTTAAAAAACCTACAAAACTTGAAACCAGTTATATCAAAGTTTCGACATATTAGAACATGAAAAACTCCCACCTCATGATCACTTAGGAATTTTTAGAATCATTTTGAAATCTACAAGTTACAACCTATGAAAAGCAAGTAAATAACCTATGGGTAAATTTCAAACAACAACCCTCATGAAAAAGACAAGAAATAAGAAAAACAACCCAAAACCCTAAAACAGTAATGAAGAAGGAAAATAAATGGAAACCCCAAGAAAACACTTCACAAATAACCCAAAAATATTCTAAAAATAAAGAAGAGAAGAATACCTTCAAATAGCTTGAAAAATGATCAAAAACGGCTAGCAAAATCAATCGGGAAGCTCGATCGGGTTTGGAGGTAAAGGAAGCATCAATGAAAATCCAATGTAGCAAAAAAATGAATGGTAACAAATGATATGGAAAAAATAACTATTTATAATAACCTAACATTAATTACACCTCACTTGACATGTGTGCCAATTTCCAGACAACTAGACATTAATGACATGTCATCATGCTTGGAGAATCTGAAAACCTAAAACAAAGGATTTGATTCAATTTTGTTTTTGGGTTTCAGGAAACAACTGACATGAAACATGTATTTGGAAAATCATGCTCTGATGCTTGGAAGTTCTGAAAACCTCGACATAATGTTTAGGCAATCAGGTTTCAGGGAGCAAGCAACATAAAACATGCTTTAGGCAAAACATGTTCCGATGCTCGGAAGTTCCGAAAACCTGACACAATGCTTAGGCAATCGAGTTTCAAGTTTCAGGAAACATGAGACATGTAACATGTAAGAAACATGTTTTCATGCAATGAAAACCTGAAAACATGAATAACTCTTTCAAAGGGAATTTTTAAGAGATTTTTCCAAAAATTTACCTATGGTTATCTCATTTTTAGCTAGAATCACTAAAGCAAGATAATGAGACCCAACCATGACCGAGGAGTAGATAGATTAAAATGTAGAGAGGGAAGTGATGGATATTTTTAATAGTTTGTATAGCATGAAGTAGAGAGAAGTGTTGATGAAGTGTTGAAGGAATCAGAAGGAAGTGTGAGCATGTAAAAGGAATATGGAAGTATGGGTGGAGACCCTAACTTAGCAATTAGTTTCCTCACGAAGCGCGTACGGTTGAAAGGGCATAGTATCACCACATAAGCACACCCCGACTTAATTTAATGATAAAATAAAGGTACTGGGCATGTGCTTCCAAAGTACAATGACCACACACCAACTCCTCACTTGGTCTTCTATTGATGAAGAGAGTACGTAACCACGCACAAGAAATATATTGTCTTGGGATTTTGAATCCCACATCGATGAGCCTGAGTTTGAGGTAAATAATGATGCATTGATGGAGACATTGGGTGCTGAAGGAATGAACCCCCTTGTAAATAATCAACAATTTTCATTAGAGAAATTTTGCAATGCACTCAACAAGGTGTCAATAGAAGTGGATGCAAGATTTTTGGAAGAAATGCTATAATAAGAACCTTGGAGGGGGAACTTGAAAATAAAAATGAGGAGACTATGGAGAGGGATAGGGAGATAAAAAAAGGAGTTGATCAATTTGCGGTTAAGGTGTGAATTGAGGGATGAAAAGGGAAAGGTGTGTAAAGTCCAAAAGAAGATAGAGGCTATTTAAAATTCCATTATCTTCAAGAACCCATACCTGGCCCCTCCTAAACAAAAATACAAGTTGACCTTGCATTTCTTGGAAGACTTAACGCACATAATCACCATGGAAAGGCACCCACTTGTATTAGAATTAGTGGAAGAAGTAATAGCGCACTAGAAGAAGGAAGATAAGTTGAAGACTGGGAGATACTAACTCGGTACTCCAAACTCCTTGCCTTAGTGAAGACCACAACTAAAATGGAAGAAGTTGTATATGACAACTGTGGTAATAGGGACAAAGTATCAAGTATATTAGTTATCATCCATGAAGTGGATCTGAAATAATTTCAAGAGAAAAATAAGGAAATAGGGTGAAGAAGGACACAATCTTGGTCGAGGTAGAGAATAAATCAGAGGTGATCGAAACCTTAAGAGTTTCGATTAAAAATAAACTAAAAGAGTTATGCCTCCAAGTCACTCGCAGGATGGAAATGTTGGGAGACTTGAGCAAGTAGATGGAAAGCATTGAAGATACACCAAAGGTTAAGGGGGATGAGATGAGTTTTGATGAGGTTAACATGATGATGGGTAACTTAATTCAATAGGTGCGAGAATGAGATGGATACTTGGGTTAATATTGAAGCCCCCTGTGAAAAATATTTCCCACTTCTCATAGAACACTAGAAAGAGTCTTCCATTCTTTATTTAATTGTAGATTATTTCATTTCGTATTCAATATTCTTTAGTGGAAGGGAAGAGTGTTTCTGAGGATGGAAAACATGCGTAGTGTGGGGTAATGTTGGGCCTTGAATTGACTAAGTCCAAAGGAAGAATTCAATGCACACGGGAGGCAAGATAAAAAAGGAAGGCATTCAAGAAAATGCTCACAAGGGAAAGGTACACGGGAGAAGAGGTTAGTGTTTGTGGGAGCACGTGGGTTTGGGGACTTAGCCATATTTTGAAGAAGTTTTCGCAAGAGAAACACGTGAAAATCCTAATTATGCGTGACAAACGGATAAGGTGCCATCCTAGAGTCTTAGAGGTCAAGAAAATAATATACCACGTAAGGAGTATTCCTAAAATGATTATTACAAGTAGTGGAGGCATTTGCAACGGCATAGGAATTTGACCATGGAGGACCACACTTCTACTTATCATATGATATGTTCATGAAGGAAACCAAGGCGTTGCATCGAGATTGTATTTAAAGTAGTGCTTGGGTCCAAAATAGAGGAGAGGAGAGTGATAATGAAGTCTTTGGGAAAATGAAGGGTTAAAGAGGGTTTTAAGTAGTAATAAGGTGTTGAAGGAATACTTGCAAGGATACTATTGAGCATATATGCATGGGTTTAGGTCCGAACAAGGGTTGTAATGGGTAAAACATCTTAGAATTCTCTCTGTAGAGTATTTTTATTAGGTTTAAGATAATATTCCTTGATGTTTTCAGTCTATATGACACTTATGATGTAATGAGGCCATTGTAAATGTTTATAAATCAATATATGGTGTTCAATTCTGGTTTTTAATGTTATTAAGTGTAAACCCTTATGTTCTTCATATTATTTAGAGTCATATCTAGTTTCATTATGCATATTTACAATGTTTATTTCGATTTATGATGTATTTGTGCATGGATCTGTTATATGTGTCTCCTTTTTTTGAGTGAATGTCTATATTTCCATTCTTGCAACTCATTCCCCACTAATGGTGGAACACTTTCACGAGGTCACATAAAATAGGGGCTCGGCATCCCGCACGCCTTAGGTGAGTGCCCAATGCATGCTAGGTGATATGATGGTGCATTTGGGTAGAAAAAAGGTATATGAATAAATGACTACAATTTATCCACTCCTCGTAGAATAATATACTTCCATTTAGAGTCAATTTTGGAGCATCAAAAAACAATCCATCTAAGGAGATTCAAAAATTGTGGTACTTCACTCCATGCTTCAACCATATCATCTGAGGTTTCAATGGATTGTGAAGGAAGATAGGGTTTAATTTTGCATATTTTCTTCCATTATTTTGCTTTTCCAATGTATACATTTTGGCATGCCCAATGGGACCCCCATAACTCTGTTGCTTTTTTGTCATACTAACATGTTTTTCATATTTCTTAAAATGTTTGTAGCATACTAATAAGTTTTTTTGGTTTTCACATTTTTGTGTAGTTACATGTGCCATGTGTATCCATGGGATAAGGCACATTTGTGTGACCCATAAAGTTCATCTACATGAAACACTTCCATCTTTGTGCCTCACCTGTGTCTTTGTTTCAAAACCTACTTCTACATCATCTAAAATTGCATCCGCATGCTTGTATATGTGTTTTTTTCTTGAAGTTTTTGTTTCGTGAATTTTTATTTTTACTTATTTTCAGTCATTTTACATTTTTGTTTTACTTGTTGTGCTAGTGTGACTAGACTTGAACTAGATTTTTAACATGTTATTTTAGTATTTTTCTTACATATGATCATATTTGTGTCTCCTTGGTTATAGGGGTTCTTCAATTATTCTAGGTATGTCTACATTTACACTAGGTGTTTCTACATTTACAAAAAAATCATCTACATTTCAACTGCTTGCATCTACATTCCAAGTATGTGTGTTTATGTTTCCATATCCTATATTTATGCATTGTGTAATTTTTATGATTTATATAGTTTTTCCAAATTTGAAATTTCTTACTCTTAGCTATCTTTTTCAGCAATTGTATTGTTATTTTCTATAATTTTATACTAAATATCATTACTACATCATTAAGTTTAAATTTTCACTTTCCTTTTTTAAAGAACTTTAGCATTTTATTTTTAATCAACCACATATATGCTCTTTTCTTACACCGACGAGTGATCTAGAAAATAAAAAAGTGACATATATTTCATTAAGTTATTTTTAACTAATCATATCCATTTTTTTACTTTAGCAATCATTTATCATGTATGTTCTTCTCTCGCATCCTTTGGTTGATCTTGAGAATTAAAAGTGATATTCATTACTTTTTAGCTTAACTGTTCTCCAAAAAAAAAATTATTCTCTTCTTTTGCGCTTTTGGGTGAACTTGAGGATAAAAAACAATGGAAGGTTGTTTTACCATATTTAATCACTTGTTCCTTGTAGCAAAAACACTACTAATTATTTTTATACATGACCATTTCACTTATAAGTATTTTAACCTTTCCCAATCAAGAAAATAACTTCTAACTTGTGTATTTGTACATTTTCCTTAGCCAAAGATAATTAAAAATTACTAAAATTAGCTTTTAAAAAGGATCAAATCTACACTTTTGTTTTTGAAGATTTTCATTTATGTTTTCATTTACAATTGTCAAAGTTGGAATGAACCTTATCTATAAACACATCATTCTTTGTATTTGCATGTAGTGGATGTGGATTTCATCACCACTTAAACTACACCGATGACATGGATTTCACCACCATGCACCAACACATTCACATTACATTACACTTGATACTTAGTCTCAAAAAATGTTTCGTATTTACCTTTCCTCTATCCCTCTCTTCAGGTAATGTTGTCATGATTGGGGTTATTACGAGTATTTTCTAATATAGTTGTAACACTTTTCTTTTGGAATCATACCTATCAATCTTAAAATATTTATAGGGACACCACTCACACCATTCCCCATCACCCTTCTAATTTTTCACAAATATTATGCATTGGATGTGTTGATTCACTCCTCTAAGTGGGTTATTAATGAATTGGTTAGTCTCTTTCATTATTCTAAGGGAACCCTGTATCACTTATGTTCCCATATATATTTGGTATATCAAGACCATGATATATTGAAAGACATGTCTATTTGGATAAATAAGAGCTCTCATCCACCCATTCATAACATTCTTGTATGATGCATTATTCACAAAACGTTGTGCTAATTACCTAATGGTTTATACCTCTTTGAGCCAAAATAATGTACAAAAATTGTTTCATGTTGTTTGTAAACAAAATAAGTTCTATCATACAACTTGGTTTGTACAAACATCTCCATTTTACACTTTTTTAATATTGTAGTTTGAAATTTTAGATTGTGTTCCACAAACAAAAAATCAAATCGTATAAAAAAATTAAAAAAAAAAAAAAAACTATCTTTATCAAAAACCCTTTTGGATTAGAACTTGTGTTCTACCAAAATAATAAACTTTATCCTTTTGTACATTCACATCCAAAAGTAAAAAAATTCTCAAATTCAAACCCCTTATATTGTTAAATATTCACTTTATTCAACTCAAAATAAAAAATAATTCTTATTGACATTTACATATTCTACCTTGAATACTTGTATTCAAACATTCTAGTCACAATCCAATCCAAAGAAATCCCATTAAATACCCCTTTGGATATCATATCAAACCATTTAAGATTTATTCCTTGGATTCACCAAAATTTGTACACTTAAGATAATCAAACCAAACCACGATCATACCACGATTTAAGCCTTTTACTTTGGATATTCACTTAATTAAAATTTAAGCACATTCAATTTTATCAAATCCAAAATCTTATAAGTTGAATCTTCACTTTATTCACGTATTAAGTAAATCATATTAAATTGAATCCAATCAAGAGCATTATACATTGAGTATTCACTTTATTCAATTTTAAGAAATTTATAGATCAAATCACATTGAACCTTATATTTTAGATATTCACATTATCCAAAATTTAAGTAAAACCAAATCCAATTCCATCAAAATAATTTCCAATCTCAAACTTACATTTTGATCACATCATTTTTATCAAACAAAGCTATTTTAGCTCAAATTTTGTCAAAACTTCTACCAAATCTCAAAATCACCTTTCACTTAGGTATTTACCTATAAATTTTTCTTTTTACACATAGAAAAGTACCAATTCCCATTAGAGTCTTATAAATTTAACACTTTCAATCATAACATTTTTGAAGAAGAAGACGTTGCATAGAAAAACTAGAACTATTAGAAAATTAAATAGAAGCTATTGATAATCTAATAATGCAAAACAAAAATCAATATTTACTTTAACTCTTATAAATGGTAGAAAATTTACCCTAAGAATTAAGGCATGCATGCTTAAAAATGCTTAATATAAAAGCCTAATTATAATAAAAAAATGTAAAATGAACCACTATATTTGATTCATCAAAAGAATACTTGATAGTCAAAATAGAAGAGCTAACACACCAACTCACAAATAATGAAAATCCTAAAATGAGGAAGAACACAAATCTACACATGAAAATGACGTAGCCATGGACACTCCTTAACTAAAATCCTTATTCACACAAGAATGGAGGAGTATGAAAGAAACCTTAATAGGACTTCAAAAGTATACAAAACAATTTAATTTTGATGAACTATGTCCTTACCCATTTGAAAAGGACATGTTGCGTGTACCTTTTCCAAAAAAATATTAAACACCTAGATTCGATAAATACAAGGGTAAACATGATCTAAGAAAGCATGTTAAATAATTTTTCATGGCATGTTAAGAAGTGGCATACAATGACACATTTATGTTGCACCTCTTTTCTAAATTTTTAGGAGTGTAAACTTTGAACTAGTTCTTACACCTTCCAAAGGGATCAATCACAACATTCACAGAAGTTTTAGAGAGTAATTTCAAACACTTCTCATTTAACCTATATTTTTAAATCACAATGATGGACCTTTACAACAAAAAGTAAAGAAACAATAAAAATTATTATTGTTTCCTCAATGATGGAGAGGAATTACAAGGTGTTTCCTTTCCTCCATACCTTAAATGCGTTAGTATCTTCATTTCTAATCTAAATGCATAACTATCATTTCAAATGAAAATGCATTGTTTGAAAAACTTCAAATAAGTTATTGAAAAGGGAAACAAATTTGAGAGGGCTCTCATCATAAAATTCCTAATCAAAACATCTTCAAAGGACCAACCCAATAATAATAACAATAATAATCAAAATCATGATAAATCCAAATTTATCAACCATAATCAAAATTTTGTAAATGATAGAATCACTAATTCTCTTCATTTTCAAAATTTACAAATTCAAACTCATCAACAATATAGTAAAATAGAAAAATCTAATAAACAACCTCTAATCCTCAATAACAAATAAAATGCTTCGTGTCAGTCAAAATATGAAAATTTACACTTCTTAGAGAAATCCTTTCATGTGTTCTCTTTCAATTAGCAAACACTAAAATGGTGACATACCCATTTACATGACCTTTTGAAGAAGGAAAATATAAACTCACGTGGTATAAGGAAATTGAATACTATGACTACCATCATATACATGGTCATCCACAGATCCTTGTATGAGGTTATGTCACTTCATAAAAGAATTAATTGATAATTGAGACATTGAAATTGAATTTTAGTATAATAAAAAGATACCAAATGATAAATTACAGGTCTTAAAGGACCCCTTCCATAAGAATGATACAAACAATAATGCAAAAGACAACGGCCAAACATCAAATAATGTTAAAATTTATTTTGTCATTTCATTGTTAGATCATACATCTGACATGGTAGGCATCAGTAAAATTTAACACTCCTATTTACATTGTGACAATGAGACAAAAACATGTTTAGGTACCCACTTCTAAGAAACCCTCCACGTCCACAACACCGCAACAAATGTCTAATCCTAAGTCCACTACAAATTTATGAACAAAAGATAAATGATGTTCTTACCATATCCAAGGAGGTGGATCAATAGAACAAGATTCTCCTAGATCTTCATAAAATGAGTGTGGTATTCCCATGTGAAATTATTCTCGTGTGATAGTATTCTCTTGTGATGCATTTTCAAATGTAAAGTCTTCACCTGATTTGTATTATATAATAAAACAATTAAAAATATCACCACATAAATTTCCCTCGTGAAAGTACTCAAAACATCTACTACACTCCAAACTATCCTTCCTTGTGCACTCCATGATGCACGTGTTCCTAAATATATGAACTCTCAACAATTTCAGGATTTAATTACCAACTTATCACCTAATAATCTAATTTTATCATTCGGTCCTCATCACCTCTTGAATCCCAACATTACCAATAAAAATTCCTTATACATAGAAGCATTCATCTCACATCATAAGATCAATCAAGTTCTCATAGATAATGGATGTACATTGAACTACTCAATGAAATTATTAAGATGTTTAGGTTAAATCGACGAGAGTCTAGGCACTAACATAATTACAAGTCATGGTTATAAAAATAGCTAAAGATAATTTATGAGTACCATATCCTTAGTGATAAAAGTTGGACCTCAAAACCTAGAGACATTTTTCCATGTTGTGGATGTGGAAACATCTAATAACATCCTCTTATGACACCAATAGATTCACGCCATGCAATCTATCTCTTCTACATATCATTAGTGCATAAAATTCCCTTATGAAGGTAAATAATTCATGTTACGTGGAGATGTTAAACATTTTTAGTACTGAAAACTTTTAGAAGGAATGCATGTGTGCATGTAAATTATTGTCCTTATGTGGATAAATCCTTGGCTCCCTAGATTATCCTATTTATAAATGAAAATTTCATAGACCCTAGTGTTTATTTGAAACTTCAACCATCCACTTCTTCCACCCCACCTACGTTGGAAATCATAGACAAAGGTCTTATAGAATATGAACTCCAAAATTCCCTCCATGTCATAAAATTATTGTCATCTCCACGTAGCTATGGTCAACCCAATGCTCCCCACATCAAAATTTCTCCTATCTACAATCTTGGTAAGTTTGTATGGAAAAGTTTTGGATATCTTGCTAAAGAAAAATTCAAAGTTCTTCACACTCTTTTCTATATAATGATATATTTTCTTCTTGCTACGAATCATCTGAATATAATAAAGCACACAAAATCATGAAAAATATGCAATGGAAGGGTAAGGGAATGTAAAAATGAACAAGGATGTCTTGATCTAATATTTTCACAGAGAATATTTATTGACATGGTCTTGGTTTATATAAATTTAAAAATTCATCAGTAATGCTCAATGTCTCAACAAGTGGTGAGGATACTAACTCTGATGATGAGACAAGTTCCACACATAGCCTATTTGATAACCTTGTAGAAAAAAACCTTTTTATACAAAATCTCTCCATTAATACCATTTACCTCCAACTTGTCCATCCTATAATTCTCATTCAAGATTAATTAAATCATCTCTCCATGGATCTATTTCAAAATGATGAGGCCATTGAAGTGTTTCTCTAAACTCAGGATCCCATCCCCCTTTCTGATCACAAGAAGGGATTCAATATTGACCATGATGTTTTTATTACTTTAGTGAGGAATTGGAGTACACTAGTTTGTAAAAAGGTAAAAATCAAATTAAAAAATTATAAAAACATCTCCCATAGTGAAAACCTCATTGAGGGACTATTCAAGAAAAAAATCAAAAAAATGAAAAACAAAATAAAAAACAGAATGTATCTCCTAGTGAAAACCTTTATGACGTACTAGAGAGAGGGGACTCTAGTTTATGTCAAGTTGATTTACATAAACCAATGGTATCATTTAAAGAAATAAAACATCTAAGATGTTGTTTGATAAATTGACATCAACATCGCACACCTAAGCGGCCAAAGATTTTACAACTTGGTGCAAGTATTTCCTAAATAGAAAAGGTATATTTCATGGCATTCCTTGTGGAATTTCAAGATGTTTTTGTATGGACATATAAATAAATGCCAAGATTAGATCCATATCTTGTGGTGCACCACCTCATAGTCCATCTAGATGCAAAACACATCAAGCAAAATTTGAGAAAATCACATCCCAAAATTGCATTTCTTGTCAAAGGTAAACTTCAAAAACTTTTGGAGGTAGAGTTCATTCAACCAATAGAATACTCAACATGGATTTAGAACATAGTACATGTGGAAAATAAAATTTTGGGTATCATAATATGTACTAATTTTCGTGACATCAAAGGCTTGTCCAAAAGATGAGTTTCCTTTACCAAACATAGATATGATTGTAGATTAAATAACAGGTCATGAGATGCTTTAATGGACAACTTTTTTGGCTAGAATAAAATAAAAATTACTGAAGCATATCATGATAAAACAATATTAATTAAATATTGGGGAACATTCTATTATAAGGTAATGTCTCTTGGCCTAAAAATGTAGGTGCTACATATCAAAGAGTGATGACAGTCATCTTTCATGATATGTTACATGATATCATGGAAGACTATGTAGATGACATCCTAGAAAAATCTAAAACAAGAGTAGATCATCTTATAAAATTAGTTATATCATGGAATCTCAAAGAGTTTTATGTGATTGGAAATTCACTTCTAATCATCCACCTAGTCACAAATGAATACCAAGTCAAGGATGAAAAGCTTATTCCTTACAAACTCATGGTGGAAAACATTATAGGTTACTTTTAATTGATCACTTTTGAATAAGTTCCTCACCTTCAAAATAAATCAGCAGATGGAATGATGAGTATCAAATCTCTTCTTGAGTTCAAATCCCATCAAACACATACAAAATTTCTCATTGAGCATATTCTGGTTCTTGCCTATGGTTTTCCTGAGTCAACCATGGTCTATGAAATAGTTGGTCCTAATAACCCCTAGTATCATAATATTTATACTTTCATCCATGACCACACTTATCCTAAACACATAAACTCCCAAAACAAATGATCATTAACACAACATGCTTCACATTATACCATACTTGTAGACACCCTTTATTGAAGAGACTATGATGGGACTCTATTAATATGTCCCAACCAAGAAAAAGTACTCCAAGACCTATAAGATATACATGATAGTATTTTTGATGCACATACAAGCGGTGTGGTTTTAGCAAAGAAGATATTATGTGTAGATTATATTTTGGCCTACTATGAAGTCTCGATGTATGTAAATTTTTCAAGAAATGTATGGCATGCCAAAAAAAAGGCAGCCTCATTCATACACCTTCACAAGATCTACAGCCAATCAGTGCACCTTGGCCTTTCTCCCAATGGGGGTTCGACCTTATAGGAAAGATCAATCCCACCTCATCTGATGGACATAAATTCATTATCACCGTCATGAAATATTTTACCAAATGGGTAAAGGAAATGCCTCTCACATATGTCACTAGTAATAATATATCCAAATTCATATTCAACCACCTCATTTGTTACTTTGGCATTCCATCCTCTCTTATTATTGATAATGGTAAGTCTTCTAAAAAAACATTATCCAAACACTTCCACATCCACCTTCAATGGTCCACACATTATTATCCATCCAATGTAATGGCCAAGTTAAAGCATCCAACAAGACATTGAAATCCATCATGGAAAAAATTGTTGAGAAGCATGGTCACAATTAGTAGGTACAAGTACATCCTACCCTCTAGGAATATCACACATCATTCCATAATCTAATACAAGTGATGAAGAGATAATAAACAATCAACCATGTATTCAACTGATCAAGAAGGAATCACACAACTACTTCACCATGTATTCACATATGAGGATCATTACCAAGCCCAAAATGGCTTATAGATGAAAATTTGATCAAATTTCTCTTTAAAATACTTCACCAAATATCACACTCTATTTCAAAACATTATTCTAAGCTAAATACACCTATTTCAAGTATTTACAATCAAGGAAATCATCATGTTACTCTTTTCACCAAACTACCCTTCACCATCTCACTAGCTCCTCTTCTAAAGCAAACAACTTTTGTCCCTTTAGCCCTCATTTACCTTCTTTATCCTTCATTCTCTATTTAATCATCTCAACCATTGTTATAACCAATATTTTTAGTCTTAAAAACAAATCAAGCATTAACTTTCACCAAACTAGCTCATAGACTTCCTTTTGTGCCCTTAATACAATGTCATTACTAGTTACAAGTTTGGAGTGAATTAGAAGTACCCATTAAAATGTGTAAACACCTTTAAATTCCCTTTAACCCTACTATGGTTTATTCAATATTATATAACTTAACTCCTTTTCTTACTCTATATATCTCACTTTTAGCCTCTATGCTTCACTTAACACTTCTAGCCATGTCCCTAGGCTTTTCGGACTATATATTTCTTCCTACGAAGTTTCAAAATGAGTTCTTCACATTATTGTGCACCCATTAAGACTTTATTTCTCTATGTAGAATTTTAAAAGTGAAATAATCACCTATCAATTACTTCCTTTGTTATCCTTCTGTTACCATTAGGCCTTGCGCTATGTTAATTACCCTTGTCCTAGCCTATTACACATATCTCATGATTTAACCATTAATTTCTTAAAATTATTTCATATTCATCTTTGTTGGTTATTATTCATACTATCTTATGAATTTTATGGAAAATTTCACTATTTTGAGGCCTTAACTCTCAATTTCCTTAAAACCGTAGTTGTGTTAACTAGGTGAGCACGAGAAGCTACTTTTGGCTATATCTCTCTTCAAACTTTGATTCAAACTTCTAAATTTTGCTCAAGTGTATTATTTACCATCAAGCATGTGTTTCATTTGAAAATATCTCTCAACCTCTCTCAAAAATTTAAACTAGCCTTCTTTCCTAACAAGTTTGTATTGTGTATGCAAGGTTTTAGGAATACAATAAGGGTTTTCAAACAAAGAATGGATTTTAACCAAAGAAAATGATGATATCATATATATCATTGTCTTTCTAATCAAAATCAATCACTTCCTTTGGTTTATCAACCATGGAACACCATAGAAACTATTCAATCTTCTCTCATGCATGACTATAACATATAACTACATAATTCCTAGCATATTTCCTTATCTTTAATAGAGTATAAGTTACTTTTAATATAGATAGAAGTCATAATATTGGTTCCTTACCACACGAATAATTCCAAAAACTAAGTATATACAATTCCAAAGGTATTTCCTTATCATTTCATGAAATATCATAAATCGTGGTTTATTAAAATAGGGTATCAACATTTAAAAACCATCAATTTGGCGCACATGTAGAGAGTTTCATCTCAAGACAACTCCATTAAGAGATACATATATGAATCATGAGTTTTTAATTATGAAATGCATCAAAACTTAAACAATATAGACACTCAAATAATGATACCATCCAAAAAGTATAGTTCTTCATAGAAATATACATAATTGACATACAAAATTACAAGTTACTTCCTTCACTTACCTTCCCCTCATCCTCATCCTCAAGGAGTCTCTTCTTTCCTATTCCTTACCTTCCTTAGAATGTTTCATGCACTTACACACACCCTAACTAAATTTATCATTTGAATTATATCATTCCCTCTCATGATTCAAACCCTAACTACCATCAAGACTCATTTATGACTATTTCTATGCCTCTTCACACATATTTGGGAATTTTACATTATTTTTTCATTTCATATATTTAAAATCACTCCTAGGACATGTATTCACTCATATATATTGTTATCCAATTTTCCACACGTGGAAAAATTGAACATGGGTCAATTGGACCCTAGGGCCAGGAAATACCTTCATATAACATTTTGGGGATATCATAGGATAAATTTGTGTTGAAGGCACATCTTGGCGTTATGGGGAATTTTAGGATCATTTCGGAGTGTTTTTCCCATTTTAGGTCTTTAGGGTTAATGATTTTTCTCGTAGTGATGAGGTTGGCCTCCGTGAGCCCACTTTCCACCAAGGATTGTGAGAAAGCCATTAAAATTGAGAAATAATGTTTAAAATGTCCTATGATACTCCCATTATCTCCTCAATTTCAATAAAACATAATGAAGTTACAACTCAGAGAAAAGACCAATTCAATGAGCTAGGGAGGCATCGAGCTTAAAACATCTTGTTGAGTAACTCAATGAGTTATTCATGCGAGTCGACCTATAAGTGGCACGTTAGTGTTTAATGGAACAGAATCAACTCACCGAGTTAATATAATGAAACTTGACACAGGATCTTAAGTGGCCAGAGATTAAGGTCAAAAGTGTAGATATCTTGGTCAACATTGAAAATGCTTGGCAAGGTGGTAACCTCGGTTCGACTAGGAAGATTTGATTACATTACCAAGGAGACAAGCATCACAAAGAAGCATAAGTGGGCCGAGGAGGTTTAGTGAAACCACGTAGAAGCCTCATTCAGTTTGACATGCTAAACAAGGTGAATTGGTAAGGAGCTTGAGACTGAGATCAAAACCAATATGAATGATTTCTCATAAGATCCAAATGGCTAGCAAATAGCCAAATCATATGGATTGGGTTTCAACAGGTGTAATCTTGGCTAAACATAGAAAGCTCGAGGGATCTGAAAAAGTTCAACTCTTGACAAAATGAAGGAATAATGAAATCTCGACATCAAGTATGAGGAACTAAGCTAGTGCCACACCAACTTTGCAGGGAAATGTCTTCGATCCGAGATAAAAATGGAGGTTGAGTTCATAGGAGTTGAAGTTTGAAGCTTTGAGGACATAATGAGCTCATAGATCAAGTTCGTTGGTCAACGTTGGAAGGTTTGAGATATCATGAAATGGAGGAATATGGGAGCCGTCTTTCCATGGTGGAAAAGTAGACATCAGGAGCCAATTCACCAAATGATACGTGGGTGAAATGGTATTGAAAACCCGAGTTCCCCATTTCAGACTTTCGCGGTGTGGAGGCCATGTCATGCATGGGTAAACAATAGGAATCCTGAGATGGAATAGCCATTGTAGAAAAAAATTTCATGGGAAAACAATGAATTGATCTCCGAGTTGGTCTAATCAACATGGCGTGTCTACCGGGGTTTTTGCCAACAAGTGGGAATTTGGGGAAAGTTCACCATAAGGAATATGCTTGTGGAACACAACCGGTAATCAGGTAATTTTTTCATCTCTTACATAAAGTGAACCCCCGATATCTTAGAAAATATCGGTGATGAAGATCGATTCCATCACCGAGTTGATATGGTGATGAGTGAATTCAATTTTTTTGATGCGAAGTAGTGTGTAACATGGAGAATCCTGATCGGACGGGTTTAACTCATCGCTTGATGTAAGGTGTTTGAAGAATCACGGTGACATAGCTTGACCTAATAGAGCATTCTGAAGGGTTAATGTGAGTTCAAACACAAAGAGTAGCTCACCGGGAGATAGCCAGGTGAGTTTAGAAAATAGAGGCTAAGCTAATAAATAGTTTCAGGATTCAAGCTCAACAAGTCTTACAAGAGCATAACATGATGAAATTTGATGTGTGAGCGTTGATTCAAGTTCCTTAGATTTGCAAATAGGCTCTCCTACATGGATGAAATCACCTTGATTCCAATGGAACAACTAACATGGAGACTTAGTGAGTTAGGTAAAAGAACACAGGGAGCTCACAACTTGGTGATGAGAGTAAACAACTCGAGGATGACCAAAGGGAGCCTATTCTAGGTGAGGTAGGATGGTTCCTGAGCTTGTAAAGGTGTGCATAGTTCCTTGAGTTTGAAGGCTAGGGACATGGATTGAGAGCTCACACGTAAAGTGATGATCACTGGTGCATAGTTTTTAGAACTCAAGCTTGGGAACTTGAGTTGGATGTTATGGTCGAAATGGATTAGAAATTAGTTTGGGGCTGAGTTGAGGGCCGAGTTGGCCTTAAATGAAACATAACGGATGAAAAACCATATGGTACATAAACCATATGGCACATACATTGCAAAGGAAAATGAGCACATTCAATGCGGGAGCTCAACATTGTATCATAGGGCATAATACAAGGAATTCAGTCTGTCAGAAGAATTTGAGTGAACCATAACCATAGCTTGTAGCATAGGAAGAGATAATAACACTTTTTACCGAGATCGTTCATGGGAAGGTAACTCATAGAGAGAAGAAATCATCAAGTGAAGAACTCGAGAAGGATGGCTCGGTGTAATCACATAAGGAGAAACAACTTGATCTTGGATTGACATTTTGAATGCATCTTCATTGAGTTAGATGAAGCC
This sequence comes from Taxus wallichiana var. yunnanensis, assembly GCA_018340775.1. Classification (NCBI taxonomy): domain Eukaryota; kingdom Viridiplantae; phylum Streptophyta; class Pinopsida; order Cupressales; family Taxaceae; genus Taxus; species Taxus wallichiana. Next base: position 96,578,386 of record CM031239.1, on the reverse strand, counting down.
AAGCACAAACCTAGTTAAATATGATGTGGAGCCTATCCAACTTAACACGCTCATGGAATCTAGAAATCAGAAGAGATTAAGATATCTCATAGTGCATTTGTTGGCCGAATTAGGACCAAATGAGTTTGGCCAATGCATGATGAGCTAGCAAGTAGAGCTCACAGAGTCGAGCTAAAGGAAAAAGATCTGTGTGGAAGGAGCGTATAAAAGCTTAACTCACTGAGTTGAACCATGCACATAGATATTTTGTGGGAGACAATCCGACCAAGATATGAATGGAGGCTAATGATATTAGTATGGAACTTGAGATGGATTAACAAAGTTAAAAATGAGGTTTTCATCAAGGTTGGATCATTGAAATCGACTAATTAATTTGATATGAGCTTGGACAAACCTTGGTAATGACTCAGCCAATCGAGTTGAGTAGAGTGAAACAATAAAGCTCGCAGATGTTAGGGGTCTTTGGGACTGACAAGGTGAGTTCACTAGAGCTAAATTAAGCCAATGAAGAGAATATCTAGGTGATTTTAGCTGAGCCACAATCAAGATAGATGATATCATGATGGAAATGGTTCGGAAATTAGGAAGATCTTGGCATTCGGATGCATGGCAAGCTTGGTTAACTAAGTTCGAGGAGCTCGCCCAGGTGAGTGAGTCGTTGTGTAGTGTGTTGGCGAGACATAGATGAGAACCTAAGGAAGCTCGGTCGTGGTGTTAAAATCTCAACTCGGTTTAGAGAGCTCATTGAAGAATACTTGGTTGTAGTGTTACGATCCCAACTCACTTGTGGTGAAAGTCGGAGGAATTCACAACCAACTCGGTGAATTGGTCGAGAAAACCACCAAGTTGGTCTGTTTTTGCAAATCAAAGCCTCTTCAAGACAAGCCAATTCAAAAAGGTCTCACCATTAATTTTAATTAATTTAATATTTTTATTTAAATATTTTAATAATAATATTTATTATTATTATTTAAATATTCCTTCAATTAATTACGAATATTAGGTCAATTGGGCATTAATGGAACATGATGGAATCTTCTCAAATTGGTTCAACCAACTGTAATAAATGAACTATCATGTATCTTCAATGTAGGAATGTAATTATGAACTTTCCTCTTCTTTCTCTCACATATTCTTTTATAAATGTAAGTTAGAGGCTCATTCCAAAGGGTTCCAATAGGTTAGCTAAGTTGGAAAGTTAGAAATCTTAGGAAAGTGCAATTTTTCTAGAGTCCTCCTCTTTTGCAAGTTGTCCTTACATGTTGAAGGAATTTTCAAGCCTCTTTTCCAAAGCGTAATGACAACCATTGCCTCTTCCGAATGTATGATGCATTGTGCATGTTATTGAAGCAATAAAAGTGTGTTTTTACTAATCTGGTCTTTTCATCCTTCTATACTTCTTTGTGCCTTTTCTCATGCTCGCAGGTACAATGTGCAAGTTCACATTTCTATTGCAGGTTCTTGGAGTTATTTGCTTATTGAGTGGTGGAGCATTTCATGCAGTTTAGTTGTGGTGCTTGTTCACCCTTCTAAAGATCATCCTTCTTCACTAGAAGACTGATAACTTGTTTGTTTGATTGATTTTAACAAAGGGAATGCTTACTTCCTATTCTATGCTATTTTGTACCCTCTCTAAGTTGTCGTAGGTGAAGTTAACTCTGTGGTGCACACACCCTCTTCAAATTAACCCTTCCCGATTCTGAAAAACCCTTTATTTGGTACATCACCATCCCTAGTATAGTTTCAATTTTGCAAATTTCTTTCCCTAAAACCTATTAAATGTTAGCATAGGACACGATAGCCATTTTGTTACACAAGGAGTAATACAAAACTTAGTTTAGGAAGAGGAATCGGCCTTCTCGGGAGGTTCACCTCAACCTCCGAGTCCCATAGATTAAGAGGTGATCCCATGTGTCCTAATCACACTGTATGTCCTTTTCACATTTTGGCCATTCAGTGGGTGTAGTGATTTGGAAACAACAATTTTTGGCACACTCGGTGGGAGGAGTTGGTACTTCTCTTCTCACTTACACAAGTCAAAGTACCTGGTGACTCTATATCTCTGGATTCCAAATCTTAGTGCATTAACTTATGCAAATAATTTAGACAAGAGCTTCTTCAAATAAAGGAAATTATCATCATATCAAACTTTCCTTGTCTCCAAAGAGAAGAAGAAGAGGTGTTTCAACATCACCAGTTGCAGCTCTACCTCGTAGGGGTCATTCAACTCCTCCATACGGAAGGTTTCCTCCACCAAGGAACAATCAACCTCTTTATACTATGGCATGAAATAAAGTTTTCCCCCTCTTAATGCAATCATTCCTCTTGTTGGTTCAAGCATGACCCTATACCTATTTTGGTAGTAAAACGTTTACCCTTTTACATAGGGGAAACTCAAATTACTCTAGTGGAACATATTCTTGATGTAACCAACATTTTTGTTGTACATAACATCAAGGAGGAAAACATTGTGGTTAGACTTCTTGCTACCTCATTCAAGGGAAAAGCACTTCAATGGTTTCAAGGGTTAAGTGTTGGTAGTATAACCACTTGGGACGAGTTATGAGAAACGCTCTAGTAAAAAATTTAAGACAAGAGTGATAACCTATCACTTTTGGAACAACTCACTACCATGAAGAGATATCCCCAAGAATACATGAGTGATTTCAACTTCTGATTCCACGGGACCTAGAATAGGATTCCAACACTTATAAAGCCTTCTACACATAATGCATTCTTGTACTATTTATGAGCCTTGAATAGTGATGTAGTAGTTATGATCCATTCTATGGGGGGGACTACATTACTTGATGCCTACGATATTTCCATAAGAGTAGAAAATTTCTTTATTCAGGTTAGAAAGATAGTTCCACGACCGCCAATGATGTTGTCTTGAGATCTTACGAAAAATCAGCCAATCATCTCTCCTATTCCAATAGCCTCTAATCAACCAGCTCAATATTCCCCTGCCTCTTCAAATGATCTATTTGAAGTCAAGTCACTGTTGTAAACTTTTGGAAATGAGCTCGTTACACTCAAGAGGTAATAGTTTCAATACAATCATCCATATCAGCCAAAAAATCAGTAGTATCAAGCTAACCTTCCTCCTTATAAAGGGAAGAATCAGCCAAAAATCAAGTTTTAAATCAAGTTACGAATGTCGAGGCCTTTGAAAATTTTGAATCCTCTTGCTGCTAGTTCATCTAGAGCCATTATACCTATCCAAAATAATCTAGTTCAAGAATACGAATGGTGCTACCCTTGTTCTCAACTCCATAATCAAAATCTTTGTCCTAATGGAGTTCTTGGGCAAGCCCTTATCATTCAAAGCATATTTTCCCCTTTTGAGCTAACAGAGAACACATCTACACAAGAAATAATAGATCAATTGCAAGCACCTAAAGAAACCACTTTTCTAAACTGGAAAGCAAAATATTTTTGTGGGTTGAATACAGATTCCTCATCAGTGGCGGAAAACACTCATTCTAAGAAGAGAGCAATAGAACCTCAAACTTCCAAATTTGATCAAGCATCCACTTCATAGCCTCATCTACAAATGGTGGTTGATAACGATGCAGGAAACAAATTTCCAGAAACACCTTCTATCCAAGTCGTAAGGAAAGAAATTTAATGAGGCGTCATGGTACCCAAAAAGCATTTTCCAAAGGAGGATCCCAATGCTCAAATATGTGTCAAAAAAGTAGGAGAAATTCTCTTCAACATAGTGGAACAGATGAAAAAAACAACCCGATCATTACTATGTGGGATGCACTCTCAATTCCTTCTCAAAGAAACTTGTTGTGAGAGGCTCTGAACAGTTTTGTACAACCAACCGGCGTATCGTCGGGTCATAGAAAAACTATTGCTACGAGTTTGTGTCAAATGGAAGGGAAAATTATTTCTAAGGAAAATAAACCACCACCAATCTATATTTCCTTGATCATTGGCAATCACTTGGTGCACAATTTCATGATCAATTCTAGTGCCAGTAGCTCAGTCATGCCCAAGCAAATTATAGATATACTAGGCATACAATATGCGCCAGTTACAAGAGGAGTTGTTTAACTAGATGACACAATTGTTAAGTCTGTTAAATTTATCAAAGGACTTCAACTTACCATCCATTCATGCCCAAGTTTTTCATTTACCCAAGAGATATCATTCATTGATCTTCCTCCTCTCTTCACCATCTGCCTATCATGAAATTTCAATGCCAAGATGGGTAGTTATCTATCAGCCGATTAGTCACATATGATTCTCAGGAATCAATATGGAACCAAAGTGACTATAAGGGTGGAACCAATCTTCCATAATCATTTAGAACCCTACACTACTATTCCTATAAATTGGAATTACACCATCAGAGATCCAGAAGAAGAAGATGTTGATCATAAACTAACCACTCTCGTTGAAGAAGTCCTCAATACTGTGCTAGATGAAGTAAGTGGAGATCATTAGTATGATACTTATGCTGATGTATTGGTAGAAGAAGAATCTGGTTTTCTACTTTTGGAGGAAATGGGATTGGGTAACTACTGTATTCATGAAGAAGATACAATCATATTGCAACTTGTCAAAACACCAAGTGATTCGGAAGGACTGTGGCAATTGTTCTTCGATGGCTCGAGAAGTAAGAATGGATCCAGTACTAGTGTTATGTTAATATATCTAGAGGGAGATAAGTACTTCTCATCTTTCTAGTTGTAATTAAGTTACACTAACAATGTTGGTGAATACAAGGCCCTTGTACAAGGAATTTAACTAGCCCGAAAGAAGGGGATCAAATCCCTGACTATTTTTGGAGACAGTGAGTTAGTTTTTCATTAAGTCACACAACATAGTGCATCCAAGAATGATATTTAAAGATCATACAAGAACCAATCCTGGGACTTGATTGAATATTTTGAAGCTTTTGGAATCCACGCAATTCCTAGAAATAATAATCAAGATGTTGATAGGCTTGCTAAAATTGGCTCGCAATGCGACATACCTATTGATATTATGAATGAAGGGTAGTAATTTTTCAAAATAGTAGTTCGACCTGTAGTCCCTAATAATGTCAGTATCTAACAAGTGTTCGATATAGACAAAAAAATTGTCCTTTTCTTGTAAGAAGAGGTAGAGTTTGTTGTAATAAATTAAGATAAGTCGCAAGATTCATATGATGAAATAATTATACAATTGAAAAGTAACAAACTAACAAAAGGATTAGTCACTCTAGAATCCATTTTCAATTTAGATGATAAAGACAAAAGGCAAATCTCTAACATGGTGGTCAAAGAATAATATTTTGAGGAATTCGAGGTAGCACATGAAAAGTTTATGAAGATTGGAAAAGTGTGTACTTTCGAAGAGAAAGAAGCTTTCATCAAAAAAATTTTAATAGTATCATGACATATTTTCATGGAGCTATAAATACATGTGTGGTTTTGATCCAGGTCTAGCACAACATACCATTGAACTGGATCCTAATGCTAAGCCAGTTCACCAAAAATAGAGGCCAATTAATCCCAAAATTGAGCCACTAATGAGAAAGGAGCTAACCAAACTCATTGAGGCCTATATAATTTTTCCCATCAAGCATTCCTCATGGGTAGACAATTTGGTTCTTATAAGGAAGAATAACAGAGAGATTCGGTTTTATTATATTTCAGCGATTTGAATCGTGCGTCATTGAAAGGCCATTATCCTCTTCCATCAATGGATCATATCCTTCAAATGGTTGTAAGAGCTCAAAGATTTTATTTTCTCGATGGATATTTGGGTTACAATCAAATCCTAGTCCAAGAATCGACCAATTCAAAATGGATTTCACTACCAAGTGGGGCACATATGCCTACAACAAAATTCCATTTGGATTGTCCAATGTTGGGGCTACTTTCCAAAGATCCATGGACATGGTGTTTAAAGGACTAATCAATGATATCATATTGGTTTACCTAGATGACATAACTATATATTCTAAGCATGTGGTCAATCACATCATGGATCTAATGAAGGTTTTAAGAAGGTGTAGGGAATTTGATGTTTCAATTAATTCCAAGAAGTGTATTTTGCGAGTGCACAAGGGAAAAGTGTTGGGGCATGTTGTTTTAGCGGAATGATTGTGAATCGATCTAGCTAGGATTCATTTGATTATGTCCTTATCTCTCCTAAGTCATAGGAAGGGCCTCCCATTTTTCCTGGGAACCATAAATTTCGTGCAAAGATTCATCCCTCAATTCGCAACATTGGTTAAACCATGACAATCATGCTAAAGAAAAAAATGTCATTCTCATGGACAAAAGAAGGAAAAAAGAGCTTCGAATCCATCAAAATTTTTTTTTTTTATCAAGCTCCCATGCTAGTGAACGCTACATTTTATAAATAATTTATCATTTATGATTCTCTAGGTCAAGAGATCATTTTAGGGATCCTCACCCAACAAAATGGTGATCTTATGAAGAAGCCAATTTATTTGTTTAGTCAATCCCTCAAAGACTATGAGCTCAAATACTTATTCGTTGAAAAATAAGTCATTATGGTTCTTCAAGATTTGAATAAATTCAATCACATGTTGTCTAACAAAAAAATTCCTTTGATGGTGTCTCATCCAGGCATCAAGGAGTTTTTTATTAATAAAGAGATGAATGAAAAGCACGCTGGATGGATCACGAAGGTGATGGAATATGATGTGTCTATCAAAGTTACCAAACTTGTTAGAGGTAAAGGTTTGTGTCAACAACTTGTTGCAGACATGGAATCAAAAGGTGTCAAGGATGTGATGTTCCTAAACACTGATGAGAGTGATGATTAATTGGACTGGTTATCCAAAATGAAGAATTTCCTCTTCTCAGGAGTATATCCTGCGAACATGGATAAAAATAAAAGATGAACCTTCTTCCTACAATCTATTCCATATGTTTTGATAGATAACATTCTCTTTCGAAAGGATTTGAACCGTGTCCTCCTTCAAAGGCATAAGACTAGAAGAGGTAAGTAAGATACTAGATGAGTTTCATAATGGCCTATCTAGAGGACATTACTCTATATGAACAACTGCTACCAAGATCATGCGATCCAGTTACTATTGATCAAATTTGTTCAAAGATTCCCATCTCTAGGTAAGAATGTGTAAGAAATGTGGGATTTTCATGCAAGCGAAGTTGGCATCTCTCCCACCGCATCCGATCCAAGTGCATCAACCCTTTGTTCAATGGGGTTTGGACTTCATTGGAATGATTAATCCTCTATCTAGTGATAGACATAAATGAGTCCTTACTATGAAAAACTATTTTACTCGATGGACAGAGGTGGTAGATTATAAAGAGAGCAATGAAAATGTAGTCTTGGATTTCTTGGAAGGTATAATGACAAGGTTCAACATTCCTTTTACGGTCATTTCAAACAACGTGATGGATTTTCTTGGTATGAAGTTGAGTGAATGGGATATTAAAAATGGGTTCTACCTCAATACTTCATCCAATTACTATCCACAAGGAAATGGATTGGTGAGTCTAATAATAAAACCTCATGAGGATTATTAAGTGCATGATGGAAACTAACAAGAGGACTTGGTATACACATCTTAAGATCACCTTATGGGAAGATCAAATCACACCTAAAAGGTCCATAGGGAATTATCCTTTCATGCTTGTATATGGAAGGGAAGAAAAACTACCTATCTCCTTGGAGTTACCTTATTTGGAGTTAGCTCATCAACTTGAAGTTATGGAGAGTGATCCTCTGACATTAAGGTTTACTGAGCTCATGGAGTTAGTGGAAGTACAAAATAAGGCTATGACGACTTTGGAGCAACATCAAGCTTAGGTTAAGAAATAATTTGACAAGAAGGTGTCTGCGAGGCATTTTAAAGAGGAGATTTAGTCCTCATATGGGATGAAGACAAGGACAAGCCAGAAAAACATGCCAAGTTTGATGCTCTCTGGAGTGGGCCATTTATCATAACAAGTTGTAAAGAGATGAATTAATTTCATCTATCTAAGGCTCAATGGAGAAGAAATTCCAAATCATGTGAATGGGATACATCTCAAAGCTTATTTTTGAGAAATGTTCCCCCTATACGATTTATTTAGGTGTTTTCCTCCAAGCACTTATGCACATTATTGTGTGTTGCTATTATTTTTCTTTCCTTGTGTTTTTATATTTCTCTTATACATTGTTTCATCATTGTAGGTGTTATAGAAAAGGAAGGTTCAAGGTTTCAATAGGAGTTTCATGATCTTCCTAATTCAAAATTTTGCAAAGTGTTCCATAGATGTAAAGCATTCAATGATTTCAGTATACTTCACGATTAGCATTCCGGGGAGGTCTAAGATTGGCTATGTTCAAGGGGAATTTTGGGACTTAAGGCTACTGGAATCATGCTTCATAAGAAATCATCCCCGAGAGGTTCCCAGAAATGTTATCCAATTTTGAACACATGGAAAAATTTGGCAACATGGGTCAATCAAACCCAAGGGCAAGGAAATCCCTTCATATAACATTTTGGGGATATCATAGGAAACTTTTTGTGTTGAAGTCACATCTTGGCATTATGGGGAATTTCGGGATCATTTCGAAATGTTTTCCCATTTTGGGTCTTTGGGGTTAATGAGTTTTCTCGTAGTGTTGAGGTTGGCCTCTCGTGAGCCCACTTTCCACCAAGGATTGTGAGAAATCAATTAAAATTGAGAAATAATGTTTAAAATTTCCTATGATACTCCCATTATCTCCTCAATTTCAATAAAACATAATGAAGTTACAACTCAGAGCAAAGACCAATTCAGTGAGCTAGGGAGGCATCAAGCTTAAAAAACTTGCTAAGTAACTCCATGAGTTACTCATGCGAGTTGACCTATAAGTGGTGAGTTAGTGTTTAATGGACCAGGAATCAACTCACCGAGTTAATATAATGAAACTCGACATGAGATCTTAAGTGGCTGGAGATTAAGGTCACAAGTGTAGATATCTTGGTCAACATTGCAAATGCTTGGCAAGGTGGACACCTCGGTTTGACTAGGAAGAGTGGATCACATTACCATGGAGACAAACATCACAAATAAGCATGAGTGGGCTGATGGAGTTTTAGTGAAACCACATAGAAGCCTCATTCGGTATGACATGCTAAACCGGGTGAATCGGGAAGGAGATCGAGACTAAGATTGACACCAAGCTAAATGTTGGCTCACAAGATCCAAATGGCTAGAAAATAGCCCAATCATATGGATTTGATTTCACCAAATGCAAGATTGGATGAAAATGTAAATCTCCGGGAATATGGAAATGTTCAACCTCGGGATGAAATCAGGGAATAATGAAATCTCAACATCAAGTATGAGGAACCGAGCCAGGGCCACACCAACTTTATAGGGAAATGTGTTCAAGCCGAGATCAAAATGGGGGGTAAGTTCATAGGAGTTGAAGTTTGAAGATTTAAGGACATAATGAGCTCATAGATTGAGTTCGAGTGAGTTCATCAAAGCGATGTTGGAAGGTTCAAGATGTAGTGAAATGGTGGAATATGAGAGTTATCTTTCTAAGGTAGAAAAGTGGACATCATGAGCCAAGTCACCAAATGATATTTGTGTGAAATGGTATTGAAAACCTAAGTTCCCCATTTTGGAATTATGCGAAGTGTGGAGGCCATGTCATGCATGGGAAAAAATGAGTTGATCTCTGAGTTGGTTGAACCAACATGTCGGGTCTGCCTTGGGTTTTTGCCAACAAGTGGGAATTTAGGGAAAGTTCACCATGTAAGGGATATTCTTTTGGAACATGATGGGGTCATCGGGAATTTTTTTCATCTCCTACATAAAGTGCACGCTTTGGTACTCGGTGGGTATGGTGCGATGAAGGTGAGTCCATTCTTGAGTCAAGCATGGTGATGAGTGAATTCAATTTTTTTATGTGAAGTAGTGTGTAACATGGAGTGGCCTGATCAGACAGGTTAACTCATCACTTAATGTAAGGTGTTCAAAGAACCATGGTGACATAGCTCGACCTAATAGAGCATCCCAAAGGGTTGATGTGAGTTCAAACAGAAAGAGTAGCTCACAGGGAGATAGCCACTTGATTTTATAAAAGCAGATTTTGAGCTAATAGAGGGTTCCAGGATTTGAGCTCAGTAAGTCTTATAAGAGCATAACATGATGAAATTTGATTTTTTAGCATCGATTCAGGTTCCTCGGCTTTGTAAATATGCTTTCCTGTGTGGATGAAATCACCTTGATGCCAATGAAAAAACTAATGTGGAGACTTAGTGAGTTAGGTAAAAGAACACAGGGATCTCACAACTTGGTGATGAGAGTAAACGAGTCAAGGATGACCAAAGGGAGCCTATTCAAGGAGAGGTAGGATGGTGCCCGAACTTGTAAAGGTGTGTACAACTCCCCAAGTTTGAAGGATAGGGACATGGATTGAGAGCTCGCATGTAAAGTGACGATCATTGGTGCATTGTTTTTAGAACTCAAGCTTCGGAACTTGAGTTGGATGATGTGGTCAAAATGAAGGAGAACTCAATTAGGGGCTAAGTTGAGGGCCGAGTCAGCCTTAAATGAAACATAATGAATGAAAAAACCATATGGCACATAAACATAACTCGTAAGTTAGACATTGCAAAGGAAAATGAGAACATTTAGTACGGGAGCTTAGCATTGAATCATATGGTGTAATATAATGAATTTATTTCATGAGAAGAATTTGAGTGAACCATAACCATAGCTTGTCATACAAGAAGAGATAATGACATTTTAGGCCTAGCTTAGTCATGGGAAGGTAGCTTGTAGAGAGAAGAAATCATTCGGTGATGAGTGAGAAGGATGGCCTGATAGTGTAATCACATAAGGAGAAATAACTTAATCTCAGCTCGACATTTTGAATGAATCTTCAATGGGTTAGATGAATCCAAGCACAAACTGGTTAAATTAGATGTGGAGCCTAACCATTTCGGCATGCTCATGAAATCAAACTGTCAGAGGAGATTTGGAGAGCTTAGAGTGGGTTTGTTGGCCAAATTATGACCAAACAAGTTTGGCCAATACACAATGAACTCATAAGTAGCACTCATAGATTCAATCTAAAGGGAGAAGATTTACATGGAAGGAGCATATATGAGATCAAATCGCTGAGTTGAACCATGCATGTAGAGAGTTTATGGGAGATGAGTTGGCTGGGATATGAATGGAGGTTGACAACATTAACATAGAACTCAGGATATCTTAACAGGTTAAAAACGAGTTGTTCATTAAGCTTGGCTCATTAAAATCAATTCAGTCATTTGAGATGAGCTTGGAAAGACCGTGGTAATGACTCGGTCAACCAAGTTGAGCATAGTGAAACAATTGAGCTTGTAGATTTTGGGGGTCTTCAGGATTGACAAGGTGAGTTCACTAGAGATAAATTAAGATGGTGAAGAGAATATCCAGGTGAGTTTAGCCAAGCCACAATCAACATAGATGAGCTCATGATAAAAATGGCTTGGTAATTAGGAAGATATCAGCATTCGTATGTATGGTGATCTTGGTTAACTCAGTTTAGAGAGTGCATCAAGTTGAGTGAGTTATTGCATAGCGTGTTGGCGAGACACGAGATGGGAACCTAAGGTAGCTCGGTTGTGGATTTAGAAGTTTAACTCGATTTAGGGAGCTCATTGAAGAATAGTGGTCACAACGTTAGGATCCCAGCTCACTTGTGGTGAAATTTGGAGGAACTCATGACCAACTCGGTGAGTTGGTCAAGCCAACCACCGAGTTGGTCCATTTTTACAAATCAAAGCCTCTTCAAGACAAGCCAATTCAAAAAGGTCCCACCATTAATTTTAATTAATTTAATATTTTTATTTAAATATTTTAATAATAATATTTATTATTATTATTTAAATATTCTTTTAATTAATTGAGAATATTAGGTCAACCAGGCATTAATGGCACATGATGGAAGCTTCTCAAATTGGTTCAACCAACTATAATAAATGAACCATCATGTACCTTCAATTTAGGAATGTAATTATGACCTTTCCCCTTCTCTCTCTCACATATTCTTCTATAAATGTAAGTTGGAGGCTCATTCCAAAGGGTTCCAACAGGTCAGATAGGTTGGAAAGTTAGACATCTTAGGAAAGTGCAATTTTTCAAGAGTCCTCTCTCTTACGTAAGTTGTCCTTGCATGTTGAGGGAACTTTCAAGCCTCTTTTCCAAAATTGTAATGGCAACCATTGCCTCTTTTGAATGTATGATGCCTTGTGCACATTATTAAACCAATAAAAGTGTGTGTTTTGTGACTAATCTTGGTCCTTTCATCCTTCTATACTTCTTTTTGCATTTTCAAAAGGCTTGCGGTACACTATGAAAGTTCAAATTTCTATTGCAGGTTCTTGGAGTTTTGTGCTTATTGAGTGGTGGAGCATTGCATGTAGTTGAGTTGCGGTGCTTTTTCACCCTTCTCAAGTTCATCCTTCTTCACCTGGAATACTAATAACTTGTTTGTCTGATTGAGTTTAATAAAGGGAATGCTTTTTCCTAGTCTATGAAATTATGTACCCTCTCTAAGTTGCGGTAGGTGAATTTGACCTTTCGTGCACACACCCTCTTCAAATTAAACCTTCCTGAGTCTAGAAACACCCTTTATTTTGTGCATCACCATCCCTAGTATAGTTTCATTTCTGCAAATCTCTCTCCCTAAAACCCATGAAATGTTAGCATAGGATTAGATAGACATTTTGCTACACTAGGAGTAATACATCACTTAGTTTAGGAAGAGGAAGTTGACCTTCTCTGGAGGTTCACCTTAAGCCCAAGTCCCACATCTTGAGAGGTGATCCCATGTGTCCCAATCACACTGAATTTTTATTCACATTCTAGCCATTCGGAGGGTGCGGTGGTTTGGTGATAACATATACTTTTGACAATCTCATTATACTCTTTTACGTGCTTTTGAAATTTGAATTTCCATTTATAGGAAAACCTAAATTTGAAGTTTCCATCTTTAGGACTTCATCTAATCTTCTTCTCATGTCTTGAATATACCAAAACATATTTTTCTTGACCTCATACACTGATTAGATTACAAAATTGAAAATTTTGATGTTCCTTGGATTCCCATGTATCATACTCCCAAGGTGGAGAAGAAGTGTCCATGTAATTGTTTGCATAATCATGTTTTTAACTAATTCTACATCACCTTTTCTTATCCTTGGTATTCTTTCCTTTCTCCCATTTTCCTTGCTTGATTCTTATCCACATGGGCCCCAAACTCTACTCTTTTTTATTCCAGTTCCTTGACTTGGATTTCTTTCTTCTTGACCTCCATATTTACTTCCACCATATTCATGCCTATACTATATGTACCTGCACACACAAACATAACAACAAATACACATTGCTCTTAATCTATTTCCACCTTTTCCATCCATCTATAGTCCATATCCATCACGTTTTTATCATTCTCCTTGACAAAATGTTCATGTTCTTTCCAATTTTCTTGTTTATCCATTTCCTTTACAATTTTAAACTACTCTAAACCTATACACTCTTCTCCTTTACTCTCATTTTGATCATCTTGTGCCCAAGAAACCACTACATGCTTAGATACACCTACACTTTTCTTTCTGAATCCATTTCATCTAGAAAACTTGGTAAGAGTTTATCACATTCACTCATGAAAAATTCATCATATTCTTTTGTATCATTATGCTCAAATGCACTCAAGGAGTCATTTTGTACAATTTTAAGGAATTAACCTAGAGATTCATCAATATCAATCAATAAGTCATCAATTTTTCTTATCTTCTTTAATATCTAAAATCTGATTGTTCTCTCTAATTTCCTCCTCTTATTTCTTCATTTCATTCACTCTTCCCTACACCTAACTTGTACTCTTTCTTTTCCAAATCATCATTGATTCCTTGTGCTTTTTCTATACCTTCAAGAAGTTTGTTTTCTCTCACTTGTCTTGTCTTTATTTGGATTTTCAATTTCAATATTTTTGTTGGTTTCTTCCCCCACTTAGGAACTATGTATCCATGCCCTTCAACTAGTTTCAAGGCCTTCTCTTGTCTCTTTTATTCATTATTATTCTTGTAAACCTTTTCCTCTTTATTTTCTTCTTGTCTCATCTTATTCTCTTCACTTTTGATCCTCTTGTTCAACAAAATTCTCCAATTTCTTCTCACAATTTGCATCACGCAGGACATTTATTTTTCTTTATCATCACATAACCAACCTCTTCATTTATCTCACTCTAATTTTTTATATTTTCCCCAAGCTTCATCAATACTTCAAGTTTCTCTATGTCTCTTCTCAACTTTTTCATCTCATTCTTCATTCATTCCTCTTACTTTCTCTACTCTTCTCCCTTCTTTGCTTCATATCTCTTCTTTCTTTCTATTTATTTGTCTTATCTTATGGCTAAATAACTTCACTAACTCTCTTACTACATATTCTTGGTCTAACTTCTCTCTCTAAAAATTATTTTGCAACTTTCATATTATTATACCTCACCTAGGATTTTAACTTTGTATGTTGGTGTCTTCACACTCTTCTCAACCTCTTACAATTCACTTCTTATCAGCCACTTTCACTGTCACTTTCCACTACACTCACTCACACAACATTTTTTATCCATAAGACCATTCATTAAAATATCAATAAGATCCTCTACTCGATATCAAATGATGTAGAGATAATAAATAATCAATTATGCATTCAAGTGATCAAGAAGGATTTACACAACTACTTCATCACATCTCTACATATGAGGATCATTACAAGCCCAAAATGGATTATAGATGTAAATTTGATCAATTTATCTTTAAAATACTTTAAAAATATCACACTTTGTTTCAAAACCTTATTCTAAGATAAATACACCTATGTCAAGGATTTTAAATCAAGGAAATCATCATCTTACTCTTTTCACCAAACCATCCTTCACCATCTCACTAGGTCGTCCTCCAAAACAATCAAGTTGTGGATCTTTAGCCCTCATTTACCTTATTCAGACTTCATTCCTTGTTCCATCATCTCAACCATTATTAGAACAAACATTAATTAGTCTCAAAAAGAAATCAATCATCAATTTTCACCAAACTAGCTCTTAGACTACCTTTTGTGCCCTTAAGACAATGTCGTTGCTACTTCTAGGTTGGAGTGATTTATAAGTACCCATAAAAATGTGTAAACACCTTTCAATACCCTTTAGCCCTACTAAAATTTATGTAAGATTCTATAACTCAACTCCTTTTCTTTTTCTCTTTATCTCACTTTTCTCCTCTAGGCTTCATTTAGCACATCTAGACCTATCCCTAGGATTTTCGAACTATATATTTCTTCCTAATAGGTTTCAAGATGATTTATTCACATTCTTGGGCACCCATTAAGCCCTTATATAGATTAGACCATGTTGTATGTCATTGGTAGTGGGGATATGGTCTAGCTTAGCACTCAGTTTGTTGGAGAAATGGATAGCACTCTCAATAGGACTTGATCTTGTCCTAGTTGTTTTAGGTTGTGCCTTGCAACCAAGGTAAGAGGACCTATTTTGTAACCTTGTAATGGTGAAGGAGATGAAGATGTCCTTCTCTTTGCTTGAAATTCTATGATGGAGACCTTGATGAAAACATGATCAACACCCCAGATCTGAACTCTCACAAGTTGTCACTTCTCAAAACATGGGTATGTTCTCAAAACAAGGCAAAGGTTACTAGAGACATTGGAAATCTTGATCTATTATGCATACTTTTGCAAATAGATTTTGATCTTCTGTGGGTATACACATGCAAATCAGGGATAGTACATGATAGGATCTTTGTTGTTAGATGATTTTTGGTGGGGGATTGATAAGACAAACTGGGATAGATCAGATCTTTGACAATCTGTACAATACTTGAACAACTATCAGATGAAATGCCTAAAATAATCAGGATGTTCTTTCAACCAGAAGAGGCACAAATGGAAGCCCAAGTTGCACTCTTCACACAATATTTGAGAACTCACCACAAAATCTTGAAGTAAAGAACTCAATTAAACACAAAAATCCATGATCAAACCATGCCTAAGGTACCCCAAAGGCTTACAAGAAATCTCTGCAATCAAGGAAGGTAAAGTGATTTTAAATTTGTTTATCTCCTTATCAGATGAAGGCTCTTCTGAGTATGAGATTGCAAATGCCACTAAACTATCAACCAGAAATGGAGATCCTGTGTGACTTCTAAAGATTTTCAATGCAAGATTGCAACAAGAACAATAAAATTTATTTGTAGGCATTTAAAATTGATAACAAGACATCATATTGCCCAAAGAAAAACAGATTTAATTCAAAACTTGTTAGATTCAATAGTAGGGGAGAGTTACATGAACAATCTCAGAGCTGTGTGGTGGCTATACACTTGTAACCAACCCACATACATGAATTTTCCAACACATGAGACATTAACCTGGTTCTTTGGTGGATTTTCTTAGAAAATGAGTTTTTTCTCAAAATTTGCTCGTGATTTTCAACTCCCGACCTTTACAATTTCTCCAAAATGCATTATATACCTCATGCCACATTGGAGTCTTCCTTCCCAAGAAAATAATATGCTATGGGATCAAATTTGTTCACAAAAAAACCTCATGATTTAATGACAGTGACACCAAATGGAAAAACAACTCGCAGGTTGCCAGGTATGCACAAAAAGTTAAATCATTACACAAATTTGGATCATTATCCACCCCAAGGGCACATGTTTTTATCATTTAGGCATGCAAGCATCTTTCATTCATCATTTTTACCTTTTCCCCTTTTCAATTTTACCTCTGTAACTTTTGATGTTGACATTTCATGTTTTTTCTCGGGCCTGAGCCAAAATTACATCAAAAACACCATAGATCAAAGAATTAGGTCATGAAAATGATGCCAATGTTCTCAGAAGGCCAAGATGACACAAAATCATATAAGATTTGATGAAATTTGATGAAAAATCATGATTCCAAGTTTCTTGGAGCTCCCATGGTGGCCCAAACAAATGAATGCACAATAACCATCGATCTCATCCACCTTTTAATATCAGCCCTCCACGTGGAAAATGCCATTTAAAAATAAGCTCAATATTACCTTTTAAACTTTGGATAAGGTGGGACATGTGTCAAAAAATGATTGGATCGGGCCCATGCCTTTAAAAATGCATTTACGACCTTTTAAAGTTTTGGAAAATTTTGTAAAATTTCCCCGCTTCTCCCTGGGACCCGCCACGTGTCCATATGTGGGCCCCATTGAAAACCGTGGACCAATTCTATCAATTTTGCCTTTTTTGAAAAAGGAATTTTTTCCACAAAACCTCTGTGGGCCGGAAGCCCGATCTCTTCTCCGCCACATGGTGCTCTCTCGATTCACCATGGGGCCAAGCCTCCTATTCTACCTTCAAACCTTCCTACAAAATTTGAAAAATTTAAAACTTACCATGGGCCGCATGCTCTTCCTTTGACTTCTTAGAATGTGCCATGTGTCCATCATGGATAGGTTGGAGGCATGCTTCCCATTTACACTTTAGCTCCTTTTTCCAAAAAGGAAAAATTTTACTCTGTCCCCGAGGTCGAACCTCCGCCTCCATTTTTCTTCCTTGGACACGTGTCTCTCTGACTTGTTGTGGAGCTTTGGCCCAAAATTTGATTTTTTACCATTTGAAGTTAAAAACTTCAAAGTCATTGCAAAACCCGCTGCCCCATCCTATCCTTTCCTGGACACGTGTCCACCGATGATTTGCCGAGGGCTTTCGGGCCAAAATTTAATTTCATCATTTTGAGCCAAAAACATCAAAATTCTCCAAGTCCCCTGCCATCCGCATGCCCTCCATGCCACGTGTCCTCTCCCTATTTGTGGGCCTTCGGGCCAAAATTTGATTTTGAAAATTTTGCATAATGAAAGCAAAATTTCCTAAGGAAAGCCCACCACCCACCAATCCCTAGCCAATCAAAATGTGCCACGTAGGCACTTCATTGCAGAAGGTGGAGCCATGGATCAAAATTTTCCTTTTGCCAAAATTTCAAAAATGATAAGTTAGAGACATTTCCAACAACCCCGGCCAATAGGAACCCGCCACATTGCCATTACCTTGCGATGATAAATTTGATGGGAAAACGACACCCGTATGACCATCAAATCATGAAAAATTTAAAGGATGCCCTAGAAATCAAATTTTTCAACAAGGATTGCAAATTTTTGATTTTAAATCAACTGAATCATGTTTTGACATTATTTTTGACCTTAGGATTGGGAAATTAACCCATACAATTTAGATTTGATCAATTCAATTTTTGCACGATTTGGCAAAGGGAAAATGACACAACCCGAAAATTGGAAAAACCTAGGGCACAAATAAGAGCACACATGGATTTTTCTTTTAAACCAGGGTAGAACAACAAGTTTATGGGCATTTTTGAAACATTCAACTAGGGGAGAAATTGTAGATCACCAATTTGAGAAATAAAATGTTTTGAGAAAAATTGGACATGAAAAATTAGGGCACACAATGCAAGCTCAGAAATGGCACTAACATTGGCTCCTGCCTAGGGATGGGCACTCCCAGTGAGTGCCACAAGGACAAAATGTAGACCAAGTGCCAAAATACCATTGGGAAAAGGAGTCAAAACACAAGGCAGCCCAAAAACTAGAACCACCCAACAAAAATGAGCCGAGAAACCAACCAAAATGGCTGCCAAGAACAAAGGGCAAACCACAAACCACCAAACAAAAAAAAAGAAAAAAACAAAGACTATACAATTGTACAATTTGTGCATACCTCACTTTGGGGATTAATCCAAGAAATGTTTTAAATGTCTGCCATTAACAGGAAGCTCCAACAATTCCCCATCTAGATCTTTGAGAAAAAAGGTATGTTCACCAATTCTGATATCAATGGCATAAGGGCCCATCCATAATGCATCAAACTTGCCATGCTTTCCCTTGTCTTCATGCCTACTATCCCATACAAAACTAGATCTCCAATATTGAAGGCTCTAGGAGTGACCTTCTTGTCAAACAATCTCTTCAATTTCTCTCTAAATCTGATATGCCTTTGATGGGATGCTCTTCTCTCCTCATCAAGCTCAATAATCTGATTGATCCTTGATTCATATGGGCCATGCTCTTGATCTTCCAACTATTGGGAAAACTGAAATGAAGATAATTGTAGGTGTAAGGGCAAAAAAGCTGAGTTCCATACACCAATTCAAATGGGCTTTTACCAGTAGCTCTTTTAGGAGTTATTCTATCAGCCCAAACTACAAACTTCAATTGTTCTCCCCACTTTTTCTTGTTCATTTCCAAGGTTCTTCTAATGATCTTCAACAAGTTCTTATTACTGGACTCAGCTTGTCCATTCCCTTGGGGGTTGTAGTTTGAAGAATAAGTCAGATTGATTCCATATTCATTGCACATTGCCATTAAAGGTTTGGCTCTAAAGCACATGGCATTATCAGATACAATCTTAACTGGAACTCCAAATCTGCATATGATATGATTCAATAAGAAGTCCACTACCACTTGGTGTGTTGCCTTTTTAGATGGGATTGCTTCAACCCATTTTGTAAAATAATCAGTGGCTACAAGAATCCACTTATGACCAGCACTAGAAGGATCTGAAATCTCACCAATGAAGTCCATTCCCCATTGTTTGAAAGGGGCTTCAATTGATATAGGCTGCAAAGGAAGGGAGCCTGAAGCTTTTAGTCTTCCAGAGAAATGTTGGCAACTATCACATTTTATAACCAGCTGGGTTGCATCTTTAAAAAGAGAAGGCCACCAATAACCAGCTCTCAAAATCTTATGTGTTGTTACTCTTCCAGCAAAGTGTCCTCCACAAACTCCCCCATGGAAATCAGAAACTATCTTGGGAGCTTCATCTTCAGCTATGCATTTCAAGAGGACACCTTCAGGGTTCTTCCAAGCCAACCCAAGGTCTGTAATGATATATTTTTGAGAAGCCAGCTTGAGGGCTCTTTTCTAATTTTTATTTAAATGATCAGGACAGCAAAGGTGTCTAAGGTAAAAGATTACATCCTTGTACCACTCAGAATTTACCAACTTTGCAAGCACATCTACCCTTTCTTCCTCTAGCTGATTCACTTCCACATTCTGCAAGTTGCTCTCAACCATGAGCTTAGCAAGACCCAAACCTCTTACCAACTTTGTGGTTTGGATGTCCATATCATACTCTGTAGTTTGTTCACCCATCTACATCTTTTACTTGAGATCTCCATCTCTGATAAGATGTCTTTCACCATGGTGTGGGGAACATAGGCAACAACTTTTGAACTCAATATATAAGGCCTGAAAACTTTTGTTGCTTTCACCAAGGAAAATGCTTGTTTCTCCATGATTGTATACTTTAACTCAGCAGCTTGTAAAGCCTTGCTAAAGAAGGAAATAGGCCTCTCAGCCTCATTCTCATCCTTTTGCAGCAAAACAGAAGCAATGGTATACTCAGAAGCAAAGGAAAAGATTTGGAAAGGCCTCTTATAGTTTGGGGCTGCTAAAACAGGTGCATGTTTAAGTGCATCCTTAATTCCTTCAAAATATTGAATGGCAGCCTCCTCCCATTTGATAACTTGGTCCTTCTTTAGCATGCTTGTGATTGGAAGAGTCAACTCAGCAAAGTTGGAAACAAACCTTCTAATAAAATTAATTTGACCAAAGAAAGACTGGATGCCTTTCTTGGTTCTTGGGATAGGTACCTTGTTGATTGCTTCCACTCTCTCAGGGTCTATCATAACACCATATTTTGACACAATGTGACCAAGAAGCTTGGCCTTTTGCATGCCAAAATGACACTTCTTTGGATTAAGAGAAATTCCATACTCCCTACATCTGATCAACATCTTCTCCAAGTGCTGCAAATGATCACCTCTCTGCCTTGAAAATATAGTCACATCATCTTGGTAAACTGCAATGAACTCATTGATGTAACAAAAAAGCAACATCCATTGCTCTTTGAAAAGTGGCACAGCATTCATCAAACCAAAGGGCATCCTAACAAAAACATATGTCCCCAAGGAGTAGTGAATGTTGTCTTAAGTCTTTTTGATTCTTTAACTACCACTTGATTATATCCGGAGAAACCATCCAATGTAGAAAGAAATTAGACCCTATCACAAGCTGCAACATATTTTCCATATTTGGCAAGGGATAGTTTTCCTTCATGGATGCTTTATTTAGATTTCTAAAATCCACACAAAGTCTGATGTCTCCATTCTTCTTTCTGACTGGCACAAGGTTTGCAACCCAAGATGAATATCTAGTGGGCTGAATAATACCTCCATCTCTCAACTTCCTTAACTCCTCTTGCATTTTCATGGAGAGAAGTGGATTAATTGGCCTTTGCCTCTATCTGAATGGTTTGGCATTTTTTTCAAGAGGGATCTCATGCTGAAATAAATCTTCTCTATATGCTTTCAGCTCTGAATAGGACCAAGCAAGGTAGTCTTGATATTTTTTCAAGAGTTGGGCATAGGACTATTTTTCTTCTTTACTTAAATTTCTACCCAACCAAACCTTCCTTGGTTTTTCCTTTGTTCCCAAGTCATGCTCTTCCACATCCCTTGAGGTAGACATGTTTCTATTTATGATGCAATCAACATTGTTAAAATTTGACTCAAGTGCAACAAGACCTCTAGGAATGGTGTTTGTTTTCAATTGGATGATATCTTTTCCAAACAAAGTTTCTCTTCCTTCAGTCATGCATACCATTGGCTCCCAATCAATATTCTGATTTGCAAACTCACCTTGGTTTTGCAAGAACCTTAGCACTTGAGCATCATTGTTAAAAACTTGCCAATGTTTCACATTATCAGGGACAACTAGCCTAGTCAAGCACTTCAATGTTGTATTCACAATAAGGTGAAATGGTGCAATTTTCAAATCTAGAACCCAACACTACCAACTTATCAGTAGCAACATTAAGACCTCTGTCATGGTAAACAATGTTAAAGGAATCAAACATTTCAATTAGATCCCAAACTGCATGCTTATATTGTTTCATACGCTGATTTTTTGTAGCATACAATTTTCTTATTTGTTTGACAACCAGCTCTGAGTCTCCTTTTGCAACAATATCTTTCACTCCATACTTCCATGCAATCCTTAACCCCAACAACAATGCCTCATACTCAGCAATGTTGTTAGTGCATTCAAAATTAAGTTTGAAGGAAAAAGCAAACTCTTCCAAACTAGGAGAAAGTAGAACTATACCAGCACCATTTCCAAATTTGGAGCAAGCTCCATCAAATAGCAAGGTCCAAGGAGAACCTACCATATCAAGGCACTTTGATCTATCCATCTTGTGTTCTTTTCCATCAGCAAAACCAATGAAATTCTCAGCATCTACATCAGCAAACAACACTTCATAGGAAGCATTGTTGGGATCTTCAATTAGGTGCAACATCTTCTTTTCACCATAAAGTTTGACCAAGGCTGCCTTCAATGGGAATGGTGGAAAAAGACATATCCATCTAAACACTACCACCAACACTTGCAGCCCATTTTCTTGACAAAAGCATACCCCATTTGGTAGGGCAAGTCAACAATTACAACATCCAGTTTCAAATTCTTACCCGGATAGGCTGCAAGTTACACTACCAAACCCTTCACACAACCAACCACCGGCACTTCCCTTGAATCCATGGTAGTACACTTCCCATAGGTAGTTTTCACCTTGATATCCAACTCATTCATGACTTCTAGAGGCATGACATTACATGATGCACTAGAATCAAACATACAATTGTGAAGTAGCCTATCTTTTATGAGCAAAGTTGTAAAGAATGGATCAACATTCAATTGGGAATCAACCAAGGATGTCCCCAAATATACCTCAGGTGTCTCTCCAAGATCTTCCACTGCTGGTGGTGTTTCAAGGTCAACAATGATTTGAAGAGGAGTCTCAACAACATTTACATTTCTGCTTGGGGTGATCTTCTCTTCTTTCAATCCCAAGTACTCAAATGCTCTCTTCTTATGCTCAGGAATTCTAAGCAACTCAATGATTGGAACACTCACTTTAATTTGGCTCAATACCTGGGCTATGTCATAGGGGACACTCTTTGGAAAAACAACATTGGAAGGGATACAAGAAGATTCATTAGATGGCAAAGGATTCTTGGTAGCTTGGGGTGATGATGAGGACTGTAATTTTTCTCGGGATAGCAGAGCTTCTAGCAAGTGTTTCTTTCCTAGGAGCTTCTTTTGGAATGCTTGTGAGCAAGGGTGTTTT
The DNA here is from genome assembly GCA_018340775.1 of Taxus wallichiana var. yunnanensis. NCBI lineage: Eukaryota > Viridiplantae > Streptophyta > Pinopsida > Cupressales > Taxaceae > Taxus > Taxus wallichiana. The sequence continues at coordinate 96,555,165 of CM031239.1, read as the reverse complement.
AGGTTTGGCTTGAGGCCCAACTCCCTTAACAACTTTTCTTCTAGTGTTATAGTCCTTCTCTTGAGCTACAACAACATTCATCAACAATTGTCTATCTTCCTCCGAAGGGATACCACCATCATACTTCTTAATCATCAAAGCTCTCAAGTATTCAAAGTCATTGTTAGGAATTTCAAAAGCTTGCACTACATCAACTTCAAGAGCATGAGGGGGAGAAAGACTTGTACCCACTTGATGCAATCCCAAAAGGTAGCAGTAGTCCTAGCACTTATTACTTTAGTAGATGTTGCTCCTCCTTGTGAGCTTGAAGAACAAGCCCACCATGCAAATATCATCATCAGTTCCATCCTCATTATCAGCTTCATCAACTTGTTGGTCCACTTCACATGGAGGATGAGGAAGAAAACATCTATCACACCAATCCATATCAGCAACTTCATCAACAAGCAACCCTGGTAAGTTAGAGGGTCAGGAACCAATCTATTTTCATGTGTTTGGGGTTGTCTATTTGTAGATCCAACAGGCCCTTTACCCTTGTCATCAAACCTCTGCTCATTCCTATGGTGATTTCCAAATCTATCTTGTGCCTGCTGCCTAGGCTGACCTTGTGAAGTCTGCCCAATTCCCTTCTCAGCTCTTGCCAACTTGTATGAGATTTCCTTGACAGCCCCTGCCAAAGTCTTCACAACCTCTTCTAAATCAGCACCTTTGCTAGCTTGAGGTTTTTCAGGGTTTATCAATTTTACACCATCTCTCTTAAGAGGTTTCCCAACAGCCTTGATATTGTTCTCAATTTGAAGTGCCATGGTGAAAGCTTGTCTTAGATTGGTTGGGTTCTTGTCTCTTAGGTAATAGGCTACCTTTTTATCAAATGCATCTGCATATTTGATTAAACAAGATTCATCACAAGGCCTCAAACCAATAGGAAGCCTTCTCAAAGTTTTGTTAAACCTTGTGTTGAAGTCATGGACTGATTCATTAGGGTTCTTCTTGATATTCTCAAACTTAGATAAAAGAAATCTAGGATCAGTCCTGTCACCATATTGCAACCTAAATGCATTTTTCATTTCAGTCCATGAATCAATAGAGTTATCAGGTAGAGCCTTGTACCAATCCCTAGCATCTTCTTCTAGTGTATGAATAAACAACTTAATATACACATCTTCAAACTCTATCTCAAAATCTTCCATCATATTATCAAAAAGTTTGAGATGTTGATCACCAGTAATAGCATTGTTACCCTGGAATTTTGGCAACCTATTTCTGACATCTTGTGGGACAGCATTTGGGTAACCATCCATTCCTCTAAAATTTATAGGACCAAAGGTGTTAACAACAAATGGAGGTCTAGGCTGAGCCATATTGTTTGGTGGGGGTGATCTTGGAGGTGAGACAAGCTGATGAGGAGTGCTATATCTTTGGGGCTCAAGAATGTGATTCACAAGACTGGTATCCTCTAAGTGCTGATTTTCTTGGAAAGTTTTACTGAATTAAAACATAGAGGTGCAGATTGGAGAAGGAACTTACCAGGTACAGTAGAAGGACCTTCACTAGCTGAGGAAAACAAGTTTATGAGAGGATTTCTTGAATCAGAATCACTTGAAGAAGAGTGATAGTCCTCTACCAAAGGCTGATCTCTCTCACCAATGGCTATATCTTTGCCTGATGTCTGACCTTTAACCACTTTCCAAACTCTTCTCCCTTCCAACTCTGAATTTCTTGAATCTGAGAACAATTTCTTAGCAGAGTCTTTAAGGAAGAGAGATCTTCTTCCCTCTAGTTTTTTGAGAGATCAACAACACAAAAATAAATGACAGAAAGCTTAAGACACTGGTATTTCCAAATTCAAATCAGCATGGAGTCGCCACTAAGGAATTTCACCTTAGTTGTGCAAGAATGCACTAAAATAATCTGTCAAATGTTTTCTAGTACTAAAAATTTTGCAAAGCCTTATAAATCAGACCTTCTTCTTCTTAATCAATCAATCACAATGCACCCAAAGTGTATGAACTGCTAGTAAATGGAAAAAGGGAAGACAAAACTTGAAACCCTTGTTTAAAAACTTGTAGATCTGAAGCATAGGATGATATTTTAACAATGTAGCAGCTCAAATACTTGAATACACAAATGCTCAAACTCCTCAAACACTTCAAAAACACCAAGAAATTCCAAGAAGTCCCCGGAAATGGTGCCACTCGTGTTGGTATCCAAATTTGTTCTCCTTTTCAGTCTAAAAGCACCATAGATATGTCATGGAGCTTAAAGATAGATTAGACCATGTTGTATGTCATTGGTAGCTGGGGATATGGTCTAGCTAGCACTCAAGTTTGTGGAGAAATGGATAGCACTCCAATAGGACTTGATCTTGTCCTAGTTGTTTTAGGTTGTGCCTTACAACCAAGGTAAGAGGACCTATTTTGTAACCTTGTAATGGTGAAGGAGATGAAGATGTCCTTCTCTTTGCTTGAAATTCTATGATGGAGACCTTGATGAAAACATGATCAACACCCCAGATCTGAACTCTCACAAGTTGTCACTTCTCAAAACATGGGTATGTTCTCAAAACAAGGCAAAGGTTACTAGAGACATTGGAAATCCTGATCTGTTATGCATACTTTTGCAAATAGATTTTGATCTTCTATGGGTATACACATGCAAATCAGGGATAGTACATGATAGGATCTTTTTTGTTAGATGATTTTTGGGGGGGATTGATAAGACAAACTGGGATAGATCAGATCTTTGACAATCTGTACAATACTTGAACAACTATCAGATGAAATGCCTAAAATAATCAGGATGTTCTTTCAACTAGAAGAGGCACAAATGGAAGCCCAGGTTGCACTCTTCACACAATATTTGAGAACTCACCACAAAATCTTGAAGTAAAGAACTCAATTAAACACAAAAATCCATGATCAAACCATGCCTAAGGTACCCCCAAAGGCTTACAAGAAATCTCTGCAGTCAAGGAAGGTAAAGTGATTTTAAATTTGTTTATCTCCTTATCAGATGAAGGCTCTTTTGAGTATGAGATTGCAAATGCCACTAAACTATCAACTAGAAATGGAGATCTGTGTGATTTCTAAATATTTTCAATGCAAGATTGCAACAAGAACAATAAAATTTATTTGCAGGCATTTAAAATTGATAACAGACATCATATTGCCCAAAGAAAAACATAGATTTAATTCAAAACTTGTTAGATTCAACAAGCAGGGGAGAGTTACATGAACAATCTCAGAGCTGTGTGGTGGCTATACACTTGTAACCAACCCACATACATGAATTTTCCAACACATGAGACATTAACCTAGTTCTTTGGTGGATTTTCTCAGAAAATGAGTTTTTTCTCAAAATTTACTCGTGATTTTCAACTCCCGACCATTCACAATTTCTCCAAAATGCATTATATACCTCATGCCACATTGGATTCTTCCTTCCCAAGAAAATAATATGCTATGGGATCAAATTTGTCACAAAAACCTCATGATTTAATGACAGTGACACCAAATGGAAAAACAACTCGCAAAGTTGCCAGGTATGCACAAAAAGTTAAATCATTACACAAATTTGGATCATTATCCACCCCAGGGGCACATGTTTTTATCATTTAGCATGCAAGCATCTTTCATTCATCATTTTTACTTTTCCCCTTTTCAATTTTACCTCTGTAACTTTTGATGTTGACATTTTCATTTTTTTTCATGGGCCTGAGCCAAAATTACATCAAAAACACCATAGATCGAAGAATTAGGTCATGAAAATGATGCCAATGTTCTCAGAAGGCCAAGGATGACACAAAATCATATAATATTTGATGAAATTTGATGAAAAATCATGATTCCAAGCTTCTTGGAGCTCCCATGGTGGCCAAAACAAATGAATGCATAGTAACCATCGATCTCATCCACCTTTTAATATCAGCCCTCCACGTGGAAAATGCCATTTAAAAATAAGCTCAATATTACCTTTTTAAACTTTGGATAAGGTGGGACACGTGTCAAAAATGATTAGATCGGGCCCATGCCTTTAAAAATGCATTTGTGACCTTTTAAAGTTTTGGAAAATTTTGCAAAATTTCCCCACTTCTCCCCTGGACCCGCCACATGTCCATATGTGGGCCCCATTGAAAACCATGGACCAATTCTATCAATTTTGCCACTTTTTGAAAAAAAAGAATTTTTTTCCACAAAACCTCCATGGGGCCCGGAAGCCCGATCTCTTCTCCGCCACGTGGCACTCTCCGATTCACCGCGGGCCAAGCCTCCTATTCTACCTTCAAACCTTCCTGCAAAATTTGAAAAATTTAAAACTTACCACGGGCCCATGCTCTTCCTTTGACTTCTTAGAATGTGCCATGTGTCCATCATGGATAGGCTATGGAGGCATGCTTCCCATTTACACTTTAGCTCCTTTTGCCAAAAAGGCAAAATTTTACTCGTTCCCACAAGGTCCGAACCTCTACCTCCATTTTTTCCTTGGACACATGTCACTTCCTGACTTGTTGTGGAGCTTGGCCCAAAATTTAATTTTTACCATTTGAAGTTAAAAACTTCAAAGTCATTGCAAAACCCACTACCCCATCCTATCCTTTCCTGGACACGTGTCCACCGATGATTTCCGAGGGCTTTGGGCCAAAATTCACTTCATCATTTTGAGCCAAAAACATCAAAATTCTCCAAGTCCCTCCACCATCCGCACGCCCTCCGTGCCACGTGTCCTCTCCCTATTCATTGTGGGCCTTTGGGCCAAAATTTGATTTTGAAAATTTTGCATAATGAAAGAAAAATTTCCTAAGGAAAGCCCGCCACCCACCAATCCCCTAGCCAATCAAAATGTGCCACATAGGCACTTCATTGCAGAAGGCGGAGCCATGGATCAAAATTTTCCCTTTTGCCAAAATTCAAAAAATGATAAGTTAGAGACATTTCCCAACAACCCCCGGCCAATAGGAACCCGCCACATTGCCATTACCTTGTGATGATAAATTTGATGGGAAAAGACACCCATATGACCATCAAATCGTGAAAAATTTAAAGGATGCCCTAGAAATCAAATTTTTCAACAAGGATTGCAAATTTTTTGATTTTAAATCAACTGAATCATGTTTTGACATTATTTTTGACCTTAGGATTGGGAAATTAACCCATACAATTTAGATTTGATCAATTTCAATTTTTTTGCATGATTTGGCAAAGGGAAAATGACACAGCCCAAAAATTGGAAAAACCTAGGGCACAAATAAGAGCACACATGGATTTTTTTTTTTAAACCAAGGAAGAACAACAAGTTTATGGGCATTTTTGAAACATTCAACTAGGGGAGAAATTGCAAATCACCAATTTGAGAAATAAAACTACCATCAAGACTCATATATGACTCTTTATATGCCTTGTCACACATATTTTGTCATTTTACATTATTTTGTCATTTCATAGACTTCAACTCACTCCTAGGACATGTATTCACTCATTTATAGCTTTGAAAAGCTCATTATACTCTTTTACATGCTTTTGAAATTTGAATTTCCATTTGGAGGGAAAACCTAAAATTAAATTTTCAAGCTTTAAGACTTCATATAGTCTTCTTCTCATGTCTTGAATATACCCAAACACACTTATCTTGACCTCATACACCTGATTAGATTAGAAAATTAAAAATTTTGATGTTCCTTTAGGATTCACCTAAATCAAAGAGCCACTCCATTTTCACTTTTATATAAGTCTAAAGTTGTGTTACCTATAGAGGTATAGTTGTTGTTGCAAATCAGCAACACCCCTGGATGTTGATCAGACTTCTAGTTTGGCATCTTGGACATTTAGTGTGATTGCACAACATTGAATCGTTTCCCCAAGTGTGGGACTTGTAAAATGGGAAAGGAATCTCTAGATTAGAGGCTGGTTCCTCAACTCCTCTGATCAAATATATCACTTACAAGCTGTAGAGGCTTAGATCCCTAGTTCCTACTCTAAATTCCAAAGGGGATAGAGATAGGGGAATGCAAGAAAATGAAACTAATGCTAATGAGGTGATGCACCAAAGGAGTGGTGAGCATTTTTTACTTCTGCAAATTGACACAGTTCATAAAAATGCAACAAAACTTCATGCACAAACTGATAACTGTAATGGAGGGTTAGAAATGAATCAAACAACACTGACAAAGGATTAAAACTCATTCACAGAGCCTGTATTGTCATTTTTACATCAAAAACCACTTACATTACAACACCTGAGAGGCAAAACAAGTTCTGAGTCTTTGAAAATGTCTGGTTTTCCACAAAATCACCTTTTGTGATAAAGGGAGCCTGCAATACATGGAAAAAACATTCCACCCCTTGAAAATGAGCCAAATATGGCTTTTACAAAGGTGCAAGCCACGACCCGGGAGAGAGAAATGTTGGAAAACATGGGGAAGATTCAACCATTGATCAAAACACAATCAAAACAGACGAGCATCCTTATAGACCCATCCCCGACATTTTTAGCCATGCTGGGAGAGAATGCGAGCCATTCTTCATTAAAATGGTGGTTGAAACGTCATTTCTGTCCATAACCATGTGGTAGAGGTGTTTTTGATTTTCTCTCTTTAAGCTCCATCAAAATACAAAAATGACCCCAGAATCTTGTAGAGAATATATCCATATTTCCATTGATATAAAGAACGTGAAAACTCGAGCCTGGATTGAAAGATATGGCTGTTTGAAGTTTTAGAGCAAAACAGGGCCAAATCAGATTGGTGGACAAAAATTTTAATTTTTTCACCTTTTTTGCATTTGGGAAAATTTCCCAAAAAATCCCCACACTCCACCATTCTTGGACATGTGGCATGTTCTGATTGGGTGCGGCCTATCCTGCTTCATTTTCCTTTGTTTTGCCCTTTGGAAAATTTTCTAAAAATTCCCCGTCGGGCCGATGAGTTGAGGCCACGTGGCATGTGCTGATTGGACGCGGGCCTGTTCTTTTAAATTTTCCATTGGTGCTTGATCCATATTTTGACCTGACACATGTTGAAACATGATTTTCGTGGGCCTTTCCTTTCAAATTTTCTATGTGGGCTTGTCTTGAGTTTTTTCTACCACCTGACACGTGGCAAGATGTGATTGGTCCACATTTGGGGGTGTTTTTCCTTTGAAATTTACTTTCTTTTCCCTTGGGAAAATTTTCTCAATTTCTCCCCACCTTCTCGCCGGTCCGGGACATGTGGTGCAATTTCATTTTCCATGGGCCCTACGCAGAATTTTACTTTTGTGCGCAAACTTTTGGGAAAAAATCCCAATCTCCTCCCGCGCTCCATGCTCCGGCCCTGGGACACATGGGATAACATGATTAGTTGGCCGAGGCAATGGCTGAAAACTTCCTTTTGAAAATTGGCAAAACACTTTGCCAAAATTTTAACCCTTCCTCCATGCTCTGCCGGTCTGGTGCCATGTGGCACAATATGATTGGGCGAGGGCCTTCTCCATAAAAATACTCTCTACGCCAACACTTAGTCATTTTTTCAATTTTTCCCTAGACACATGGCACAATTTTATTCGCCCACAGCCGGCGATGGGAAAATCTTCCTTTGAAAATTTCACCAAACACTTGGTAAAAAACCAAGTTTTCTTCTGACCCACACCACTTCCTTGGACACATGGCGGCATCTCATTGGTGCGAGGCCTTTCAGTGGGGAAAATTTTTCACAAAAACTCGGTCGAGCCATAACTTCAAAAATACAAGGAGTTAGGAGGAAAATTTACCTTTCTCGGAAAGCCGAGGAAGAGCTCTATCCAATGGTGCCATTTCCAGAAAATTTTGAGTCCCTGAAAAGCAAAAAATAATGACTGAGGCACAAGAGAGGGAAGAAATGAAAGGAGTTAGCCACAAAATGAGCAGGAGGGCACATTTTGGATAACAATTTTGGTGACTCAAAGGGGTCATCTGCCTGCTGGATGAAGTTACCAGTTTCCTGAAGCAATCCATTAGGCATGGAGTCATAAAATTCTCTGTTTGATACCCTAACCGACTGAACAATGCAAGGAGGAAGATGGAATATCATCTGATTGGAGAAAGTCCTGCAAACACAATCTCAGGAACAACAAGCTTGTGCCAAATCACTTAGGGAAAGAAAACTAAACTATAGCAAAACAATTTGCACAAGCACTTAGAGGAATGGAAACCTAAGCTAATATGTACAAGGTGGAGAGTTCCCTTTAATAGCAATGCTTTAGATGGATTCCATTGACTGGAATCTGCAGTTATTCACCATCCAATGAAGACAATTGGAAAGCATTGTTGTCCTTACACTTTGTGACCATGTATGGGCCACTCTAAATGGCATCAAATTTTGAATGCCTTCCCAGTTTTCCTCTATCTCGCATCCCATTTTAACACTATATCTCCAACTTGGAAGGATCTATTCTTGGCATTTCTATCAAAGGTCTTCTTTATCAAAGTCTGATCCTTCTCTATTGCTTGGGATGCTTGATTTCTGATTTCTTAGAGCTCCATCAATTCTACATATCTGACTTCCCTAGGCTCAAACTCCAACAACTCCAACTGTTTCATGAGTTCCAATGTTGGCAACTCAAGTGACATGGGAAAAATTGCCTCTCTTCCATAAACAAGCTTAAATGGAGAGTTACCTGTAGATCTCTTGGGAGTTATCCTATCAGCCCATAAGGCTGATTTCAATTTAGTATGCCAAGACCTCTAATTTTCATCAAGATTCCTTTTAATGATCCTCAACAAGTTCTTGTTTGTAGACTCAGCCTGGCCATTACCCTAAGGGTAATAGTTTGATGAAGTACTTAGGTAGATCCCATTCTTGATAGCCCATTTAGTCACCTTGGACCCAATGAATGCCAATGCATTATCTAATATTATTGTAGCAGGTATGCCAAATCTGGTTGTTATTCCCTCATAGAAGTCTAGGATGCTAGATTCATTTGCTTCCTTGAGTGCTACTGCTTCAGTCCATTTGGTGAAATAATCTGTGGTGCTGTTAAAATCCATTTTTTCCCTTGGCTTGAATTGGGATTAATGACTCCAATGAAGTCTAAACCCCATTGCATGAACGTCTGGTCAACTCGAAAAATGGATGCAATGGAAGGGCAGCTAGCCTCTCTTTACTTGTGAAGAATGCACAATTCTTGCACCTCTTGATCCATGCATAACAATCATTGAAAATCTTGGGCCAATAATAGCCGAGCCCTCATGATATTTAGGGTTGTCACTCTTGGTGCAAAATTACCACCAAACTGGTCCACCATGGAATTCTTCCAACACCCTATGAATCGATCGTACCAATACATCTCAGCAAGACTCCATTCACATCCCTTTTGAACAAAACACCATCAACAAGGGCATACGGGACAACTTGCAATCTGAAGTGTCTTATTTTGGTTTTGTTCATCTCTGGAGGGCATAGACCTATGCTTAGGAAGTGCATTATGTCTTGGGTCCAGCAAGGAATGGAAACACCATTATTTTCCTCTTGAGTACTTCCTTGCTCATGGCTATCTTACAACGCTAAAACAACCTCCTTCTCATTGCATGCTTCCTTTTGTTTGATCAAAATCAGCTGCTCACACAATCCTTTTCCTCTGACCAACTTGGTGACTTTGATCTCTATGTCATACTCTATGACATGAGTAATCTAACCTTCCCTTTTTTCATTCAAGTCTTTATTGAGGAGGAAGTCCTTAACTCCCACATGAGAAACCAACAATTGAACCTTGTTGTTTGAGACTAAATGCTTGAATTTCTTCAAGCTTATGATTACTGCAAGAACATTCTTCTCAATGAAATAATATCTCACCTCATAGTCCTCCGAGATTTGGTCTGAAGAAAGCAATTGGATGCTCATCATTATTTTTGGTCTGCTGTACCAAAATTACAGAAATAGTATCATCACCCCCAAATGCATAGAAGATGAAATCCTTGGAGAAATCTGGGTTGATGAGAGTTGGGGCTCGAGAGATGGCTTCTTTGATTGCTTTAAAACTTTCCTTTCCTTCGCCATCCATTTGTAAGCCATGATTTTCTTTAACATCTTGGTGATAGGATTGATAAGGGCTGCAAAATTTGGAACAAATCTCCAAACAAAATTTATTCTTCCCAAGAAACTTTGAAGGGCCTTCTTATGGCTTGGCAATGGTAGTGCTCTTATGGCTTCAAATATTTCTAGATCCATTGCTAATCCTTCTTTGGAGACAATGTGGCCAAGGATTTTTCCTTCATGGGCTAGAAAAATACACTTTTTAGGATTCAAGGATACTCCAAATCTTCTGCACCTTTGGAACACTTGTCTCAAATGGAAGAGATGATCTGCTGCATTTTTTGAAAAAACAGTGATATCATCAAGATATATCAGCACTATGTTGTTAATCAAATCCTTGAATGCCATGTCCATTGCTCTTTGGAAAGTAGCTCTAGCGTTGGACAGCCCAAATGGCATTTTCCTATATGCATAAGTTCCCCATTTGGTTGTAAAGGCTATCTTGAGCTGATCTTCTTCCTTCATCATAATTTGATTGTACCCTGAATAGCCATCAAGTAATGAAAACCTCTCAGAGCTAGCAACAACTTGTAAAATTTGTTCCATGGAAGGAAGTGGGTAATGATCCTTGAGAGATGCCCTATTTAGATCTCTGAAGTCAACACACAATCTGATTTCCCCACTCTTCTTTCTAACTGGTACTAAGTTGGTTACCCAACTAGAATGCTTGACAGGGAATATGATTTTTGATTCTATCAACTTATTCAATTATTTTCTCATGAGAGGCTCCATGTGGGGATTGATTGGCCTTTGTTTTTGCCTGATGGGTTTAGTACTTGGATCTAATTCAATGGTGTGTTGAGCTAACTTGGGATTGAAACCTTTCAAATCTTCATAGCTCTAAGCAAACACATCAGGGAATTCTTGACAAAGTTATATGAACTCATACCTTTCTTGTTTAGTTGTCATCTTACCAATTTGGAGTGATTTGCCTTCTTCCACCGAGATGGACACTGAATCTTCTCCCTTGACTTGGATGTTTGCTTTCTCCTTCCTAAACTGATCATTAGGATTGAAAATGGACTCCAAAGTAATAAGTCCCTTTAGTAGCTTGTTGGTTCTCAGCTGTACCACTTGGTCACCATACTGCTGCTCCAACTTTTCCTAATTTTTAGCTGAGAACTCAGCCTCTTCTTGCAAGAAATGGATGATTTGCTGATCATTTTCAAACACTTGCCAACTTACATTGTTGTCTGGCACTGAAGGCCTCACAATCACATGGATGTTTTGATGTGTATTATATTTTTGAATGCTTTCAACAACGTCAAAGGATACCCCAACTGCTGTGAGCTTGTCAACAGCTTCTAGGAATGGATTTTATGCCAAAACCCTCAAAATTTTCAATGAGGTCCCACAACCTATTTTTGTAGCATTTGAGTAGGTCATTCTTGACAGCATGCTACCCCTTAACTTGGTTGAAAATCAACTCACTGTCACCAAATACTTGCAAACTCTTTATCCCTCTCTTGATTGACCAATGCAATCCTTGTATCAAAGCTTCGTATTTAGCAAAGTGTTATTAGAGCATGCAAACTGAAATCCAAAATCTGAATAATACTTAACTCCTTATGGTGAAACAAGAATAGCTCCCTCTCCTACACCTTTTCTACTCCTTGATCCATAAAAAAACTTCCATACCTCATTGTCATCCTTGTGGTCTAGCTTGGTGATGCTAGGAATATGCTGATTTTCTTCATGCATGCAATAGAATCCTAACTCAGATTCTTCTATTTCTTGATAAGGATACAAAGCATGTACTTTGTTTTCCCATTCATCAAGATTTAGATCTGGAATACTTCCAACCTTGGTTTCAGCTTCATCAGTGCTTGGATAATCTTCTTGATCAAACGCTGAAAAATTGGTATTGATCTGAATTGGAGTGTAAGGCTCAATGTGAAAGTTTGAAATAGATTCAGATCTAATTGTGGCCTTGGTTCCATATCTCATTCTGAACAACATGTGTGACCAATCAGCAGATAAGTAACCTCCAATCTTGGCTGTGAAATCCCTTGACAGACATAGGGCAAAGAGTGGTGGAAGGTCTATTACTGAGACATCTTGTAAAACAACAATGTTGGGACATGCATGCAAAGTAAGACTTAAGTTTTTTATCACTCCAACCGTTGTTACTGCTGTCCCATCCAATTACACTACCCCTTTGGATATGACTTCATACTGAATTCCCAACTGATCAGCTATTTTCTTGGGCATTACTGAACTACTTTCCCCGGAATCAATCATGCAATTGTGTACTAATTGATTTCCAATGATCAATGAAACATAGAATGGAGGGGCCTCAACAATTTACCTTGTCATCCTCCATGATTCCCCTCGGATCGGGCAAAATTTTTGAGCACCTTATCTTGGATTTGGACTTGCTGATTTGAAGTTGACGAGTCCTTCATGGTAGCTTGTAGCAAATCTCTTTGCCTGGGATAGATTCCCACATTGATATGTTTACATGTGTCTTCTTCATCTGATCAATGATGTTCAATGGAGATGAAGCATCTCTCTGCTGTCCCTTGGTCTCGTATATTCATTCCTTACACATGGGTAGTAGCAACTAGCATTTGAGTTGGCCTAGGAGTTGTCTTAGGAAACCCTTGCACGCTTGAAATTGAATTTTGCTTGCCAATAGTTTGTGGAGTGATAGAAGATTGAGGATTGCTTGGGGCTAATGGCTATTCTTCACCCAAATTTCTCCTTTTTGACCTTGTGTTGGCTGCAACACTTTGGGGAATTGTTTGATTCATGCCACAAAAATATTCTGCCTGCCAGTTTACAAATGTGGCATCATTTGGAGCTGATTGCTATTGGAATGTTTCTTGTTGTTGGTTACTTCCTTGGCTACCTTCACCTTCCACACCAGTAGTTGTCACCATTAATGCTTGATTCAAGGCACCGTTGAAGCACATGGACTGGTTATGAGGTTCATTACATGGGAAACACCAATCATACTCTTGAGCTATATTGTTTTGTACTGGCACTAATGCTTTAGAGGCAGATGTAGCATTGGGATTATAGGGCTGAAATGGTTTGTTGGTAGGAGGCCTTGCTTGATTTAGATTTGCAGCTGGATTGGGTGGTCTTTGAGGTTGGTATGGCTTCTGTTAGGCTGAGCTTGAGGCTGGAAGGGAGGTCTAAAACCTTGGGCTTGCTACCTCTTGAGTGTAACCAGCTCATTGCCTAGATTTTGCAATTGCTTCATGACTTCTTGAAGCTCATTTGAGGTACTAGAAGATGAAGTAGAAGCTTCACTTGAATTTTGATTTCTAGGAGTGGGAATAGGAGCTAAATTAGGTGTTTGATTAGTGTTTGGGATCTCTAAACTTGGAAATAGTGGCATTGGAGGCCTAGGAGCTAGCTTGCCAGCTTGAATAAAAAAAAATTCTGCTCTAATAGCAATGCTATAAGCAACGGGGATAGTTGTGCCTCCCATAGATTGAATTAACATAGAAATATCAAAATTTAAAGATTTAAGGTAATAAAGGAAAGCAACTTCTACTGTTGGCCTGACTGCCACTAGAATTCTCTCCCAAGTCCTTTGAAATCTGAAATTAAAATCAGTCAGCTGCTCATTGGGAGCTCTCTTGATGGTTGTCAACTGCTCCAAAAGGGACAAGTTATTTCCCTTCTCTCCAAACTACTCATGGAGGGCTATACATAGCTAGTTCAAATTTTGAATAGAACCTGAGGCAAGACTCCTGAACCATTACAAAGCTTTCCATTTGAATGAAGATGCCAACAATTTGACAGCAACTTGCATCTCATTGATCTCATGGATTGCACAAATGTTAGCAATATCCTTAACATGATCACCAAGAGTAGTCTGATTCTCTCCAGTAAAGTATGGAATGTTCTTCAATGTTGTAACTGGGATTGGATTTTGTGCATTGAGAGCAAGTGGGCTGCTACCAGTGAAATTGACATAGGGGTTGTTTTGTGCCATTCTAATTGGCCTTAGAACCCTTGTTGATTGAATGAAAGGCCTACTAGGTGGAGGAGTTGATAGAGTTCTATTTGGTGGAGATGGAGACCTTTGAATCCTTCTCCCTCTTTGCCTTCTTCTTGGAGATAACTGCAGCTACTCAAACAAATATCCTTCTTCTCCAACTCTTGACCTTGTGGTGATTCTTCTCATGAGTTTTCAAGCCTGCACTGCTAAAACCAGTTGATTCTTCTTCCTTGGAGTCGCCAAATGTGCAATTTAGGGCTCTTTTAAGCAAGAAACTTGCAAAAAATGCACATCAATTTTTTGCAATGAAGATGAAGACCTCTAAGGTCCCACTGGGCGTGCCAAAACTGTTGTTGCAAATCAGCAGCACCCTTGGATGTTGATCAGACTTCTAGTTTGACATCTTGGACATCCAGTGTGATTACACAACATTGAATCCTTTCCCCAAGTGTGGGACTTGTAAAATGGGAAAGGAATCTCTAGATTAGAGGCTGGTTCCTCAACTCCTCTAATCAGATATATCGCTTACAAGCTATAGAGGCTTAGATCCCTAGTTCGTACTCTAAATTCCAAAGGGGACAGAGATAGGAGAATGTAAGAAAATGAAACTAATCCTAATGAGGTGATGCACTAAAGGAGTGGTGAGCATTTTTTTACTTCGAAAATTGACACAGTTCATAAAAATGTAAAAAACTTCATGCACAAACTAATAACTATAATGGAGGGTTAGAAATGAATCAAACAACATAGACAAAGGATTAAAACTCATTCACAGAGCCTGTATTGTCATTTTTACATCAAAAACCACTTGCATTACAACACCTGAGAGGAAAAATAGGTTGTAGTCTTGGAAAAGGTCTGGTTTTCCACAAAATCACCTTTTGTGACAAAGGGAGCCTGCAATACATGGAAAAAATGTTCCACCCTTGAAAATGAGCCAAATCTGGCTTTTACAGTGCAAGCCACGACCCCAGGAGAGAGAAACATGGGAAAACATGGGGAAGATTCAACCATTGACCAAAACACAATCAAAATAGCATGGGAATCCTTACAAACCCATCCCCGACATTTTTAGCCATGTTGGGAGAGAATGCGAGCCATTCTTCATTAAAACGGTGGTTAAAATGTCATTTCTATGAACAACCACGTGCTAGAGGAATTGTTCAATTTTCTCTCTCCAAACTCCATCAAAATACAAAAATGAGCCCGGAATCTTGTAGATATTTTTTCTATATTTCCATTGATATAAAGAACATAAAAACCGAGCCTTGGATTGAAAGATATGGCCGTTTGAATTTTTAGGGAAAACAGGGCCAAATCGGATTGGCGGGCGAAAAATTGAATTTTTTCACCTTTTTTGCATTTGGGAAAATTTCCCAAAAAATCCCCGTGCTCGCCATTCTTGGACACGTGGCATGTTTTGATTAGGTGCGGGCCTATCCTGCTTCATTTTCCTTTGTTTTTCCCTTTGGAAAATTTTCTAAAAATTCCCGCCGAGCCAATGAGTTGAGGCCATGTGGCATGTGCTGATTGGATACGGGCCTACTCTTTTAAATTTTCCATCATTGCTTGATCCATATTTTGACCCGGACATGTTCGAAAGATGATTCGTTGCGGGCCTTTCCTTTCAAATTTTCCATGCAAGCTTGTCTTGAGTTTTTGCCGCCACCTGACACGTGGCAAGATGTGATTGGTCTACATTTGGGGGTGTGTTTTTCCTTTGAAATTTACTTTGTTTTCCCTTGGGAAAATTTTCTCAATTTCTCCATGCCTTCCACTTAGGTCTAAGACATGTGGTGCAATTTCATTCACCACAAGCCCTTTGCAACATTTTACTTTTGTGCGCAAACTTTTGGGAAAAAATCCCAATCTCCTCCCATGCTCTCGTAGCTCTAGCCCTCGAGGCACACGTGGCATAACATGATTGGTTGGTGGGGGGGGGGCTGAAAACTTCCTTTTGAAAATTGGAAAAACACTTTGCCAAAATTTTAACCCTTCCTACGTGCTCGCCGGTTCGATGCCACGTGGCACAATATGATTGGGCGCGGGCCTTCTTCATAAAAATTCTCCCTACACCAACACTTAGTCATTTTTTCAATTTTTTCCCTCAACACATGGCACAATTTTATTCACCACGGGCCTGCGGGGAAAATCTTCCTTTTTAAAATTTCACCAAACACTTGGTAAAAAACCAAGTTTTCTTTTGACCCATTCCACTTCCTTGGGCACGCGGCGGCATCTCATTGGCTACGGGCCTTTCAGGGGAAAATTTCCCACAAAAATCTGCCGAGCCATAACTTCAAAAATACATGGAGTTAGGAGGAAAACTTTACCTTTCTGGAAATATGAGGAATAGCTCTATCCAATGGTGCCATTTCCAGAAAGTTTTGAGTCCCTAAAAAGCAAAAAATTATGACTGAGGCACAAGACAGGGAATAAATGAAAGGAGTTAGCTAACATAACATGTGAATAAAATACTAAGCTAACATAAAGTATGTGGTAAAGATGTAGGAAACTACTATATACAAAATGAAAAAATTTGTTAGAGTAATTACGAGGTCAGGGCGATCGTTGATGAATCTATCTCTCAAAGGACCATACACCAATAGATAAAAACTTTTGGGTGGATAAGGGGAAACAATCCAATCCTAGCTCACTATGGATGACCCAAAAGTGCAAGCAAACCAATCCAGGAAAGAATAAAATCCAAGTGAAGATTCAAGATAATAAATCCACAAGCTAAGTGAGTAGGTGAAAGTTAGGGAAAGAGGTAAAATATAATGACGAGTTCTGTTGATCGAACTAATGATGATGATGTTAAAATGAGATTTGGGGTCTTTATACCAACGCCATTGCTTGTGGGTGAAGGTGTTGGCCATAATTTTGAATTTTCACTAACGCAATCACTTGCAGGTGATGACATCGCCAAAGGTTAAAAATACAAGGGGAGTGTGTAAAATATAATGAAAGTTGAGGGTAATGTAAGACATAAGAAATGGGATCATGACAAAGATAGATGTTGGAGGAAAGAGATATAAAATAAGAGGATAAAAGAAAAATCAAAACATAAATGGGAACAAAAGTTATTTTCTCTCCATGTATCATCCCTAACCCAATGGTTGCATGAATAACTATACCCCTTTCCTAGAACAATCCCCTTAAGATACTCATTCCTATAAATAAATACATTAGAATCCTCTAATATGGAAAGATAAATTCTTAGTAGTATGTATGAAAATAGAAAGCATAAAAAATTAGGTGTATACATATGGGCCAATTTGTTGATTACCACATGTCGCAATAGTGAAACTTGGTGTAGTTAGTGGAAAGAACAATACATAACACCAAAACTAAAAGTATGTGCTGAAAGTAAAGAAAGGACTAGTAAAATGAAATATACCCACCAATGGATACCTAATAGTGTTGATCATACTTTTATATATGGGTGCATTCCATGCTACTAGAACCACTGAAGAATCAAAAGTGAAAGGAAACACTAAAGGATCATCAATAAAATAAGACATAAATCACCTAACTAGAAGTCCATGGGATGGATGTCAAGATTGTAAACAAAGGGTGCAAAGATGTGATTTTTAGCCAAAAGTAGGATAGGGCGTATAATATGTCAAAATAGATGAGAGAAGATCACAATCCTAATGCAACTGACTATGGGATTTTAAGAGATTGGGAGCTAAAAGGACGGGAATTTAAAAGTTGAGGACCATCACGGTGAAATTAAATAATTTTTTTAAGTTTATATAGGATTTTTAATTTTATTTTCTTATTACTATTTTTGGAATTAAAATAAAAAATCTCTAGAATTTCAAATTTGGAGGTTAATAGGATGAGATGGCATGAGTATGAGGATGAGGAAGAGACCTATGAAGAGCATCACGCGGTGGTGCTCGACCATGAGTAAGTTGATGCATTTAATTTAGTTAGGTAGATTAATTGCAATTTCATATTTTTAGAAATGGGAAGTTATGAGGGTGCCATTTAAGTCAAATTGCATCATTAGGAAGAGTAAGAAAAACTATAAGTGGGTTTACGAGGACTTTGATTTTATATTTTATATTTTGTAGATTTTTACTTTTTAATTATTAAAATTTATGGTCGTACTGAGACTTAAATGCCATCATCCCCCTTAAAACAACAAGGATTATGGCATCAAGATCATGTAAAAGTTTTGTGAGGGCCGATGGCGTAAGGATTTTTCAAAAGCATTCATATTTTTATGAATTTATATTTTAAATTGAATTTTGGTGAATATAAATCTGTGATGTTATTCATTTTTTCTCTGCAGGAGGACCAAATAATTCACCTATTGTGAGTGGTTGATATAGCAAGGATTAATGACATGATTGTTGGATTGATGGATACAAAGATAGCACAATGACATAGATGGGGATTTATGGGTATCATGTAGATGCCTAGGATACCATTGAGTCTATATTTTTGTAGATTTTTTTGGCAATATGGGAGCTTAGGGCCAATACCTTTTGGTGGTGGGCACATGAGATAGTGGAGATGACCATGACACTTTAGGATGTGCATGGGATAATGGGTTTTCTGATTGAAGGATCTTACATATATTGTGATCTCATGATGGATATTTCAGAGAGGATATACTTGGCCATATGTATCATAGGTAGTGAGACATATGATGAGGGGATGTTCAACATTAAATTTATTGTAGTACACACTAAGCATATTCTAGCCATCAAGAAGGTGGTGATGGGAATTGTCATGGCACCCATATTTTTCCATACGAGAAGATGGGACTATTTCATTATATTTGGTGGTTTTATGAAGGGATGTGATTGAGTAGGATATTTTATTTAGCTAGGGGACCACTATATGGGTGTAACTAGTGCATGATTTATATAAGGTTTGACAGAGGGCACAAAGGATGATAGGTCTTGTGATACTACTAACAACATAGATATATGAGATATTTCCCATGTACAAAGCCCAAATGGATACCATTAGTCATAGTAGTATATTCCTAAGAGTACTCAAGTGGGCACATGGGATGACGGTGAGAGCACTTCATAGTTATAGACTGCTGCTATGATGGTACATCTAGACAAGGTCATATGGGAGAACTACATAGGGAATGTTTTTCATTGGCCTAGTTGGCAATAGGAAGAGGATTTAAAGGTAGTTCGGGAGGTGACAAGACATTAATTTCATTTAGTAGAGACACATATAATAGACAAGGTACCCAAATAGTTTGGGAATCCAAGCCTATTGTGATACCACAACTTCCATCCTATAAACAACAACATACGAGGGAGGTTTTGAGTGCAATGGATAAATTACTAATGTTGCAGCCGGAGAGTATGGAGGACGGGAGGAAAATTCTTAAAATAGAGATAGAGAGGTGGGGTAGCTTAAGACCCACCAAAGATCATTGCAGTGGATAACTTAGATGAGGGATCGATTGAGGAACCATCAACCCAAATGCATATGTGGGTGATACAAGCACAAATGGTCCTAGCACCGGAGGAGGGGAGAGACAACCTTGGGACGATGGCGAGGTAGCATAGGATGTGGAATCTAGAAGGTGGTTACTTGACGTTATTGGGGATGGAGATGGCCCTATATATATGAGATAGGCCTAGGACTTGCCATAGAGGAGTTTTGATTTTGGTGCTCGAGATAGGTGGGCACAATATGTCGGGTGGAGATCTCAAAAATTTTGTGAGGTGGAAGTGATATTAGGTGGTTGTGGATACATCAAGACCAGCATTGAGTGAGCCAAGAAAGTAGGTATGAATGCTGATAATTTTAATCGGGAATGTATATGATTTCGATGGTCATTTGGTAAAATTATTATTGAATAGTAAATTTTAGTTTTTCAGAGTGGATGATCGAGGAGTGGCATTCCTTTATTAAGAGTGCACACCATGAGATCCCGCATCCATTATTAGACATTCAAGATACCTCAAACATGGAAAACCCCACAACACCATCAGTTGGTGAGTCAATGGCATCACTTTGGCTTGTTGGAGAGGATTTTAGGAAACTACAAAGATGGAGAGATGCACATGCACTAATAGACATGGGAAACATAGATGTGATGTTGCATATTTTATCATAGGCATAGGGTGCCTTGGTTGAGGATAATGTAACACACCTTTTAGATACTAGGAGAACTATAGAGAGGATTACAAAGCGAGAGGAATAATTGGCAAGAGGATAGGTAAAGGACTCTTGAGCCGAATCTATGGAGGATTATCTAGCTCACATAGTGTGAGCATCCAGCATGGAACCTTTGGCACAAAGAATTCGGAGATGCCCTAAGGGGGTGAGGGTGTTTTTTCCACCTATATATTTGATGATGTACTATGATTGATTATGATAGTGTTTTTTTATGTATTAAAATAATTTGAGATATATATCTATACTTATGAATAATGATAATGATATTCAGGCTAAAATTGTGATAAGAATAAAAAAATAAATCCAAGAAAGGGCGAGGATCTAAGAGAGAATTCAAAAAATCATGGTTATTCACTAGGAAATGCATGGTGAATTGGATCCAAAATAGGTGGAATCAAGATCTCAATACTCCAATAGTAGGAAATGTTAGGGTAGAAGTGATGTGATGAAAAACCCAATTAGGGTGAAGAGCCCAATCAAGGATAAGAGATTTTGAAGATTTAAAACCCAAGGGGTACCCAAGATCTCAAGCAAAATTCGAGCTTAGGCCAAAAAAATGAAATCAAGGCATTTTTAAGGTGTTTGGTAGCGAGGGGGAAATTGATGTAGAGAATTAGTGATAATATCATCTACTTAGTTTAGAATGTGACTTTGGGCATGAGTCATGGAATCCTTGATAACATGTTACGTAATAGCTACATGTCGATGGAATTCGAGACCATGTGGTAAATAAAGTTTTGTTAATTTTTTCCTCCAAATAAGCAAGGATGTCACAATGAATTTCATTAAGGGTGGGGCGAGACTCAAGGAGAGATGGAGGCCCATAGGTAGGTTGTGGTATAGATGGTCTAGGAGAGGGTGGGTAGCTCGAGAGGAGTCTTCTCTATTCTTGTTTTCACATGAAGATTACTTGAGAACCAAGTGCCTACCATACATAACCCAACATCTTGCATTGGTATTGAAGTAGTACTCATGATGAGAACAATATATTTGGGATGAAGTAGAAGGTCATGCATCCTTTTGATCTTGGTATCATCTAACTTTAGCTTCAATATTTTTCATATGTTTTTTGTAGGATCTACAATCAGATACACCATGTCCCACAACATCATGTCATGTGTAATATGGTTCTTCCCCAAGTGGTGAGGATCTTAAAGGGCAAGAGGCAAGGAAGGATATAAGTGATTAGTGTGGGTTAGGATGAATGATTTCAGCACATCTAGTGCTTCGTCACCCATAAGGTCATTGGCTTCATAGTAAAATCCAAATATATGCTCCCCTTCCTTTAGATGATGAGGTATGAAAAATGATATAGTCTTGGACTCATGAGGAGAGGGAGAGGATCGTGGATCTATCTAAGGCTCATGCACTAGTCTACTATGAGGAGGCTTAACTAGACGTGAAGATTATTCTTAGATAAGAATGACATTCATGTCATGAGTGAGTGCGATTTGGAGGGTGCTTGAGTAATGTCATATTTCTTTGTCCCAAATTTGGGCATAACTACCCAAATAGGGATCTTCTAGAGCATAATCATCATTATAGTCAAGAGTAATGGTATATATTAAGTAGGAATCAATTTTATTTTCTAGTTAAACCTTTTTCTCAAAGTGTAGGTTGAGGTGTATGTGAAATAATAATGGAAATAGATGACTCCTTGTGAGTTCACAAGTTAGGAGGAAGTTGTGAAATGAAAAGATTTAGCAGATCATAAGTATTAATCCTAATAGTAATCTCATTGGGAAAATCATCATCAAAATCTAAGAGGTTGGGAGGCATGTACCCAAAAAACTCTAGATGACCTGCATTACCACGAAGATATTTTACAAGATAATTAAAGTGTTAAAATTCATGGAATGGAATGGGAGATAACTCTTGAAGGGTGGGGAACATATAAGTTCCCTTTTATTAGAGAGTAACATAATTCCAGGATTTGGGTCCCCTTGAATTTTATATATTTCCCCTTGATGTGTAAAATTGACACATTGGTATGCAAAAGAGGTGACCGCATGCATATGGTGGGTCCAAGGTCAACCAAAGAGGATATTGTAAGATAGGGGAAGTTGAAGACCATAACCTTCACACGTATTTTCCTAGGAGGGATAGTGATAGGCAGCCAAATGCAACCCATAGGAGGCATCTGTCATCAATCATACCCTTGAAAAGTAGTACATGTGGTTTCAAGGTTGTCTATTGAGTATCCAAGGGATTTAATGAAGTCTAATGAGTCCGCACAAGTTTCAACACCCTCATCAATGAGGGCACACTTGGATATGTTTTGACCAATTTGTACAGTGAGGAAAAGAGTGGAGGATTTTCTTCAAGTAAGATCCCATCTAGAATATGCAAACCACAGAGAAATGGATATAAGTTTGAAAATTAGTGGTACAATCTATAACAAATGGATAGTTATGTAACTTCTTAGTTTGATCTCGCCATTTTATCCAATGTGTGTCTTCAAAAATTACCTTTGATTGGTTTTTCAATGTTTAAAGAACATTTTCTGAAAGATACAATCATGTTAATGAAAAACAAAATCCCATGTTTAGGTTGTGAAATCCTCTTTTTCGGTCGAGGATTATGATAATCATGTCATCCCTAAAAATCCTTGTGAAAAATTGATAATTAATTGGGTTTAACCTTGAAATATTCCCTGTATATCCTCCTTTGAACCTTCATTGTAAATTTCATATTTTATTCCGCCACTCAAAGTTACTTGGCATGTTCCCATTAGTTACATTGCAACGGACTCAGTTTGTAAGTTACACTATTCACATAATAACTACAAAGTGCAAACCTAGCCCTAAGGACTGATGAATATTCCCACAAATATTTGAGTCAAAGGATGCAAAAAGGATAAATTAAACCCGCTCTCAAAAACGAATATGTGTTAGAATAATATTAGAGTGGGGAATCAAGCCAATAATGTGTTTTTATGAAAATGAGCCAATGGAGTGTAAAGTGCAATAAAATCTCGAGGCCCGCCAAGGACACGTGTCATGTTCTCAACAAAATTCAAAGAGATGGGGTTTTGGGTCAACTTAGTAGTTTTGTACCCAATCAGGAAAACAAACAAATAGGAAAAAGGTCCTGCAACTCTGTTAACCCTAAGATCTAGAAATGTGTCATTCTCTCAGTGAAAGTCAAAAATCAAGTGCTTGAGTCAAATGTGTGAACTTGTACACATTTGAAAGATAGTGTGAAAGTGAAAAATACTCCCGATCATGCGAAGCATTAAATTTATCCATGTGGACGGTCCATATTTGAATGGAAAAAGTAGGATAGATGGTTAGGATGTAACGCATTTATGGTTTCCACCATTAATGCATTTTTACATGAATCAAAGCAAAATTATTTGAAACATTCAAACTCTTCAAGTATTTACTATTGCATATGAAGATCTAGGTGCCCTAGTTATGAGAATTCACAAAGGAGTAGAAGAAAATTGATTGATAAATTTTGATATTGGGCTCAAGAGTTTGGAATCAAAAAAGCAAGGGAGAATTACACAACATTTGCACAAAAATGGGTAAGACTTGTACTATAATCATATCTTCCATTATTTGATTCACAATTTGCAAAAAATTAAAGGGAGAAAGTTAGGGTATAGAAAATGAATCCATTATAGTTGGGTTTTCTCGTCACATCTAGTATCACCAGTGATTTGGATAAAATCAAGAACATGAAATTGGTAAATGCCAATTTGAATGATTTCTTGCAAAGAATCAGTAATCTAGATAAAATTGAATTCATGAGAGCAATTGAGGCCACTAATATTTCCCTAGACATTGATATACCTCCTTTAGTACATTATCCCAAGCTAGTAAGGATTTGTGCTATAAATTATGATCCAGATAAAAAGGAAATTTTGGATGGAAGTGGTGAGGCGATTCGACTCTAAAACCTAAAGTTTGTAGGGTAATGTTGATGTTACCAAGAATCACAACACCGATAACCTTGACCATTGAATCATCTCTTAAGTACTTTCAAACTAGAAAGATTAATTATGTCGGGGTCATATACACTAAATGGTTGTCAACGAGATAAAAATTTCACTACTAGACTCCCTAAAAGACTGGTTAGGGCACATTTTATAGTGGAGGTAGAAGAGCTAATTGTGTTGCTAAGTAAAATAGACAACCTATATATTGCTATTGAATTCAAGGAGTGGATGTGCCCATACATCACGGGTTATTTTAGAAAAGAAGGGAAGTATTTGTTTTGCAACACTCATAGTCAATTCAATTCATGCACATCTTTTAGCATTGGTCACAAAAATCAACATGGATGGTACTTTTGGGAGCTTGCATTTTATATAATGACATACCCAATATACAATATTGCAGGCCATAGGTGTTTTCCTAGAATTTCACCATAAAAATGTTTCAAAGAAAATAAATTTCATGATATTTACCACCAATTGCAATTGATCAATTGGAAATAAAATGTGAGATTGTTAAATGATGCATTCTTTGCTTCTATGATATGCCTATTCAAACCTAAGTGGGAAATATACAAAATATCGAAGATTATAGGAATGAAATAATGGATTTTTTTGTTTCTTTATCCAATATAGGTTATTCACTTACATTAGATCTAGTGGGTTTGATGGACAGCCATGCAAGTTTCCTAGGAATTTTGATGATAAGATGGCCTTGTGTGAATTTTCAAGACAACTAACACTAGTTCACAAATTGATTTTCGGAAAGCACAAAACAAATATCAAATTCCGTATTAAAATTGTAAGATACTCATTCCCTCCATTATAAAGGCTAGATTGATGGAGGAGGAGATATATAGGTTTGACATGGAGAAATTCAAGTCAAAATCGACTATGATATCGATGGGTAGTCTGCACTACCTTGGTAAATTTTGTGAACATCAACCTCACTTTCAGGATTATTGGATGAATTATAGAGATTAAGAGGAGGTTAGGCTCAGAGATTTCTCAACAATTTCTCTAAGGAAAATTATTTATTTTAATTTTTTTGTAGTACCTCAAGGGATTATGGATGACCAATGCAGACGGTGAGGCAATACTATATTGACCAAAAAGTTGAAGGAAAACTAATGGCTCCTATAAAATGGATGAGGGAGATTCATATAATCAATATAAAATAATTTCTAATGTAATAAGAAGGAATTTTACTTGGCTAAAAGGAAAAGGTGTGGATTTATCCATACAAAATACAAAGGTACTTGAATGAATTCAAGAATTTAGGAGTTTTGAAAAAAACCTTCCCCTTTTAAGAGGAGCTTATAAGATAGATCCTTTGGTAGGAAAGGCTCCTCAACTTCCCATGAAAATTACCTACCATAGGTATCATTTATGAATGGACTACTGTTTCTAGTGAAACTGGGACTTCCATGTCTACTTCAAAGAAGAAGACAAATAAGATGCTTTTAAATTCCATGGAAAATTCTCCCATTACTTTTGCATTACCAATACAGACTAAAGGAACCGGTGTAACTAAAACAAAAACCCCCACAACAATATTGACAAGGGCATCTAGTTTAACAAAGACAATGAGAGGATCTATATCAGGTGTGGACCCATCATCTCTGGTATAAGGTGCAAAAGGAAGGGAAGGCCCTGAGGTCAAATGATTTGAGAGATATACAAAGAGATCTAGAGTAGTAATTCCTTTGGAGAGAGATATGGGTACCCATCATGAAAGGAAGCACAAGAGAAGGGAGCCTAAGGTGATTGATCCTCCTATTCTGACCGAGGAACAAGAGAGAGTAGTTTCCTTCTTGGCTCATCAAGTAACATCACATCAAGGTAAAAGGCTTCACCATGTTGATCCTATTCTACAACCAGTGTCTTCAACTTTATTTCTATTTCTAGAAAGAATAATGATTAAATTAATCCAAGAGAAGGTAACTCAAGGTACTCCCCCATCTAACCAGCTAGGAAGTTCTTTGACAAGAAAGGGACTAGAAAAATATGATGCAAAACCATTTTAAAGTATAGATTTACCTAACTCTAATCAACCACACGAACAAATAAAGAGTCCAATTGAGATAGTGGACACATATGTAATAGGGAGGTACCTATACTTGAACCCTTTGATATATCAGTTGAGACACATATGGTAAAAGGTATAGATGTTTTTCAGTCAGATGAAAAAATGAAGGAATCTACCTAGTTGCCAACTATTGAAACAAGAATTTTAGTACAAAATATTTCTATTGAAAACCCAATAGTTTCAGGTGTAGATGGATCAAATATTCAGAAGATTACAAGTGAAACACCTATGGATACTACTGCACTAACCAAAGAAGGTCCTCAAAAAGAAAAAAAGGTTAGTAAAAGTAATGAGCCACCTAAAAATGTAGACTATGCTGAAAAATGGTGGTGGAAACCACAAAATAAGTCATTGCAAAAGTGGAAACCAATGATAGTAAAAATGTGCACAAACCATTTATAAGGGTGAAGGACTAGTTATTGGATCTCAACACATTAAGAAACATAAGGAAGAGATGATAAAGAAAAAGGTTATTAACATACCAGTTCATGAAAATATTTCCACCAGACATCAGCCTTTAAAGGAGACATATAGTAGAAAAGTGGAGCAATTTTCCAAAGTAAAAACACCAATCCAAGAGATTCCAAAGAAAACCATAGAAGTGATTACTATCCCAACTAAAGATACAAATAAGGAGAATGCTCTAATTGATAGTGTGACTCAAGAAGTAATCAATTAATCCCAAAATCGAGATCAGGGAAAGAAGTTCTATAGGTAATAGTAATACAAGATGAATCCAAAGATTCAGTATTGGGAGTAGACAAGGCACAACAAGAAATGCCATTGTTACAAATTGTTCAAGAAACGTCTCAACAATTGGTGGTTTTCTCTAAGGAGTCCCAATAGACATCAAAAGAGGTAAAATTGGGGACTACTCTCACATCTATTTGGTTGGGAAGGTTTATTTCAAAAGAAGAAGAGGAAGTTGTACATGAAAAGGTCATAGATTACAACTTTAGCCTTCCCAAATCCAAATAAGACTTAAAAATTGGCTAGAGTTATCATTAAGACTCATATTGATCCATATGGATCTAGAACCCTAGAGGTTGTAAACCCACACCTAGGTAAGTCAAAGGATGATATAACAACAAGTGATTATGACATCCAACACATCCCATTCAGAAAAACGTCTAGGGAAACATTAAATTAGGAAGTTTTAGAGGCATTCCAAGGTTTGTTAGATAAAGTTGATGAGGAAAAAATATCAAAAAGGAAATTAAAAGACCAGGTCAAATCTTTGAAATCATGTTTACAGTAGTTAGTAGGCCCATCAAGTGAAGATCAAGAAGATGTTTCTACCATCACTCATAAAGTTATTGGAAGCATGGAAAAGGTTATTAAGAAGGTCAAGGTTGTTGATGGTTGGGTTGAGAAATTAATTAAAAAAGGGAAGATGATCTTTGAGAAAGCAAGAAAGAGGTATGAATAACTCAAGACCAAGATCAGTGAAGTAAATGATTCGATTGAACAATGTGACAATGAGATTTTCTTCTATGAAGGATTCCTTCCCAAGCTAAACCATATCAATCAACTTGATGAAGATCTAGTTAAAAAGGAAGGAACTGTGAAATTAGATAAAATGGGAACCTTGTATGAAATTGAAGATTTTTCTAAAATTAGGATTGAATTTTTAATCAAGTTAGAGAAAATATGAAGATAGAAAAGAAATGGGTTGACAAAGGAATTGACACCGTATATATGAAATTGGAAGGCATGTTGTTTGATAAACACAAGAAGAGTTATGGTGACTTGAAAAGTGACTTCTTAATCAATTCTTTTGATAAATACATCCGAGATGAAAAAATTTCTTATGAGGTTATCAAAAGGCTAATGGATGTTGAGAACAAAATTACATAATTGAAAGGAAATTCATGGGAACATAAGAAAAAATGGATCAATGTGGGGATGCATTGAACAGGGAAGACCTTGATATTCCAACATCACATAGGTTGAACTAAATAGGATGTAAGGAAATTAGTTCAAATTTATTATACATACATGGAAAGGAATCCAAAGGAGGAGAAAGATGATGAATATGAGGATACAACCATGAAGACCGGTGAGAAAGCTTAGGCTTGTTTTCTTTTAACAACTTTTAATCTCATTATAATTGGTACTCTTGTTTCATAAAAGTTCAAAATTATTTTAAATTTTTGTTTTCAAACATGAATGTAACTTGATACAATAAATTATATTTTTATATTTCTTTAATATAATTATAAATCTATTATAAATCATGTGTATTGATACAACAGTTTGGTTTTTTTGTATTATGGAAAAAAGTAAAATAGGGATCCTCCTCTAGGGGCCCCTACCCATGAAAAGATACATACATTTTCAAATATTAAAAATGGGAAATTAGGAGAAGTGGTACATTTAGTCATCTTCTATTACTATTTTGAGATCCTCTCCAAATGGGGGAAATTAGTTTAGTAGCCTTGTTTTCCTTTGTATAATTATTTTTGAGCCTTGAGTTGTTTGAGAGAACACAATTGCCCCATCCAAATTACGAGACATCTCTGCATTCATCAATGTGTCAACATTCATTCTAGGACCATCCATGATATTTCTCAACTCTATCTTATTTTGATAAGAAGATACCCAGTCCAAAAGGTCTAAATCACCTGTAGGAAATGCCTTCCTCCCTTTTGCTTTATAAGGAGTAGATTGAACAGGATAATTTGAAGTAGTTGGAAGAGCAAGTATTTTGGTCCTTGGACCTAGAAGAAATGGAGACTTAGAACTAGACTCACCCCTGTATTTCCTTGTGAAAGGTGGATTTTATCTTGGCAGGGGAACATGTAAGGGTCTAGATAATTTTTTCTCTAGCAAAAGAATATGCTTTCTAAATGAATGGAAGGTTGGAAAGTAGACTTGTCAGCACTTTCCTTCATGGTATAGAATGATGCCTTAGGACATTGAGGAGATGAAGGCCTTTCTTATTCCTCATCAAAAATGATAATTGGGGGTTGAGAGCTTGATTCCCCCTTCTTCCTTCTCATTTATGATGCTAGTACTATAGGTTGTGTAGGTGGCATGGGTCCTATTGCAACTTTTTCCAAATAGAAGAGTTAGTTCTCCAATTCATTTAATTTGCGAGAAATGTAAGGAATAATATCAATTGAAGTCCACTAGTAAGTACATAGGAATCCTACGAAATATATTTTAGAACAAATTCTTCATTGCAAAAAAATGGATACCCGTATTTAGTCATTCCCAGCACAGTAGGACTCCTTTTAATCCAAAATTTCTTTAGTTCTTATGGAATTTTTGATTCTCCCACTGGAAGAGATGATAGTACATGGTTTGAAAGGCCGAGAAAATAGGATTGATTTTAATCAAGATTAAAAGGAGGGAAAGCTAAACCTCTCGGTATGTAAAGGGCACTTTTCCATCCCCTAGGTATATAATCTCAAATAGATCCCTAAAAAATACCTCATCTAGGCATGTTAAATCAAATATTTGATTCAAATCTTCTGATGATATCTCTTTCATACTAGTTCCTACTACTACTACATTCTCCATTGCATGAAAAATAAATTTGCAATAACTTTTCATGTTTAAGAATGGAAAGGGGATGTATACTAATGAAGAAATAGAGCTGAATTTATAGTGAAAATGGTTCAAATGAGATGAATTGGATGGAATCACTACCATTAAATGAATAAATATCTCCTACTCAAAGCCACATGAAGGAAATAAGTTTGGAGGTAACTAATATTATGCAAATGAAAATGGTTGGCTTGATGTGACATAATCCATGTGAGAACACTCATCTCTAGAAAGACAGAAAAATGAGTATGTATTCTTCGAGGTGGATTCTCAAAAGGAAAAAGGGATTACACATTAAATCCAACTATCTGGAGGCACTTGAAAATAATTGAAAAGTCTCCCTTCTGGCATGAAAAAGAAATGATTAAAAAATTAATATTATATGGTCAACGTGGCATCCTAGTCATTCTATGATAATGAAAATGTAAATCATTTGTAATTTCCTCCACCTAGTAACACAAAAGTAGAATATTTTAAAAAGAATAATAATAGATCGAGTGTATGCCGTAAAGGGAAATATTCTTTTGAAGATTCATACTTTTGGGGAGAAAAAGAGAAAGATGAGAGGAAATAAATTGTATATATGCGAGAGGAATGCTCCTGCATAAAGGGGAGTTTAAAATTTTCTAAATTTTTAAATAAAACTTAACAAAATCAATTATGCTTTTCTGGAAAACTTGAATCAATCGAGAAACCATTTAGTTGTTTTAATTTGTTGAAATCTTCTCATGCTAATATGATTGCAAGTGTACATTCATTGGAAATCATTGAGTCCATAGGATTTATAGTCCCTTGCTTAGAAATTTACATTTCTTAAAATTAATTGTGTATTTTCTCCTGAGCATTGTTGTCTTTGTTCTTAAGGTAGAATATTGTAAAATAGTTATTTATCTTCCCTATTGCCATCTTAGATGAATAGTTCCTTTCAATTATAGTAGATCTTGTCTGGATTTGAAGCATTTTGGTAAGCGCAATTACATTATAAATGGATCTCTCTTTATGTACTATTATAAATAGTTTTAAATCCATATTGTTGTTGTTCATTTCATAAGATTTATGTAATATTTTGAGTGTATCTTGAGCATAGTTAGTCAAGATCTATAAATTTTTTGTTGAGGATTTAGCATGAGATTTTGTGTTTAAATTCTTGAAGATTGTGTGAAATATTTTACTCCTGGGCCTCCATTAGTTCATGTGTTTTTCTTTCCTTGAGGAAATTTGTAAGCATTTGTAAAGTTTTCTTGTGAAATCTGTATAATCAACTTTATCCTGCTTTAATCTCCCATTCAAATACACACAAATTACAACCTACAATTGTCAAATCCTTCTGAATTATCCATGTTTTCCCTACTTATAACCATTTTCTAAGGGATTTTACCATTTCTACCCTCCCTTTCATAAATATGTAGAAGCAAGCTAAGATCCACACTGTCTAAAGTGACTTGAAGTCCTATTTTGAAAGATATTTGCATTATTTAAAGTGACAACTTGTGAGAGTTAAATAGTTCTTACATTGACCATGTATTTCTAGGATTACATTTCATATCTCAAAGAGAACATTTAGAAACTACAATTTCATCCATTATTCTCATAATTACAGGTCACAAATTGGGTCCTCTCACCCTGGTTAATATTTCCCCTTTTGTGAGTGCATCATCCTAATATTTCCTAAAGCCAAGTTCAAAAGAGTTAATCATACATGCCCCCAGATACAAAACAACTATATATGTGATATGATTGACTTTAAGCATCCACTTCAGACTGAAAATTATGATTGTCTCTTACGGTGGTGCAGATTTGGTTACCAACACTCTCCTGGCATAGTTGTCGAGGACAATTTTTACAAATACAAAGATATATCGACCTCTAGTAACATATCAAGTAGGTTTAGATGAAAATACATAATCTAGACTTGATCCTTTGTCAATATTTACAAAAATTAGCTTATTCGAAGTCATTTTCTTGGAAATTTCCAAGTTTAAGAAAGCTTTCCGTAAAATTTGACTTTGCTAGGTGTAAATATTGATAAAGAATAACAAGATTTTCCAAGATTTGATGAAATTGATTATGAAGTTTCAGTTTTAAAGTTTTTTTTACGGTGATTTACACATCTAAGGGGCAATACCTTAGTAGAAACTCCATGTTATTCAGAAAATTTTGTAAATAGCAGTACCTTGAGTTTCAAATATTGTGATATGTCATTAAAATTTGCAAAGTTGGAAGGAAGAATGTCCTTCTTCAAGAAATATCCTACTAGAAAGTTTTTTCCAAAGATGGGAAAGGCATATAATAAGAAAAAAATTAGAGATCCTTTGGTAATCAAAGTTCGAAGAAGAAGTGGTGCCTATTGTTGAGGGTGATCAACCTTTGATAGAAGATTATTCTAGCTCTTTAGATAGTTATAGATCAAGTAGTCTATGAACAAATTTATACACTCAGCTCAAGAGCGTCCTTCTTTCACAACTCGGGGTATTCCTCATTTCTCCCCTTTGTTACTTAGAAATAATAGATTTTTGTGAAATTGAATTGTTGAAAGATCAGTATTTTGAAGATCATACCCCATTACCTCAAAGACCTCATGTCCCATACTATTTTGACCCTCATGTTGGGACACCTCCTCAAAATAATATGGCTCAGCCTCCTCATAGATC
The DNA here is from genome assembly GCA_018340775.1 of Taxus wallichiana var. yunnanensis. NCBI lineage: Eukaryota > Viridiplantae > Streptophyta > Pinopsida > Cupressales > Taxaceae > Taxus > Taxus wallichiana. The sequence goes on along the minus strand of CM031239.1, from coordinate 96,522,771 downwards.
CCCCTTTATTGTAAATGATTTTGGACCTATCAATTTCCATGGTATGGTGGGTTATCCTATTGCATTTCCACAAGAGGTGACAAATAGATTTCCTAAGTTTGAAGTAAATAATGATATCAATGGTTCCCAAAACCTCGGGATCTTTGTTAATATTATGGAATATTTTGAGATTGAGCATGAGGATTTGTATGTGAGATTGTTTATTTATACCTTAAAAGAGGATGCCTTTGATTGATATAAATACTTACCCGAAAATTAGATTTATTCATGGACTAAAATGAAAAATGTATTTAGATAACAATATGGGACAAGAGTGATCCTAGGTATCTCCTCTCGAGAATTTGATAATATAAAGAATAAACCCAATAAACTTGTCCAAGATTTTAGTACAGATTCAACAATACTTTGACTAATTTCCTATAATTTTAAGGCCAAGTGATGAATCTTGTCTAAAAAAGTATTATGATGCCTTTGACAAGAAATTTGTATATTATTTAAGGAAAAAACCTAGGACTTTGAGACAAGCTTTCTCTATGGAAGTACAAATTAAGAACAGTATTAAGGTAGTAGGAAAGGATCCTAAAAGGGATGGTGTTAAGTTAGTCAATCCTAAAAAGCATCAGGTAAGCAAGGGAGTAGATCTATAAGAAGTGGTTAAGACTCTACTAGGAGCAGTGAAGGAAATTTCTTACAAACTTACTAGATCGAAAAAGGGATAGGTTACAATTCTCAAGCCCAACACCAGCCTCAAGGTCAAAAAATATTTGGAAACCATCCTAGATATGACCATAGATCATATGATAGAGGAAAAGGGCCCATGGGATCAGGAAATAAGCAACAACCACCAAGAGAAAATAAATTAGTCCTTGATCCATTAACTGTTAGGGTGTCCTTGGTTAAATAAGATCATATGATTAACTAGTGTGATAAGTGTTTCCTCCTACATTCCCCATGTGAACCTACTGAGGAAAGTGAAGAGGTTGATGAAAATGCTTCTTATGGTGATGTTTTTATGATGGAATGTACTAATATCTCACAACAAGGAGATAATTACACTAAGTTTCTAAGTACAAGGACCGTGGAAGGCTTCTGGGACTGTATACAATGGGTAATTTTTTTCCCTTCCATTACTAACCTTGATGTTGACATGGTTCAAGATTTTGAGTTGCCCAATCATGATTTATAATACTTGAGGACATTAATTATTTAGAAATATGATTGAGGAATTCCTTCTAAGGAGGACAAGTAGCTCTTAATGAATGCAATGGTTTCCCAAGAAAAGGAGTATAATCTAAGAAATAGAATTGTTAAAGGGGAAGGGTCACAACCCAAACCAAATACTCCTCTCCTCACCAATATCCCAAAGGATCCCACCAAGAAATATGTGTCAAACAAAGGCCCAGTTACTGCCAATAAATCCAGTACCCCTATCATTACCTAAGCCATGAAGAAACTCATACCACAAGAAATGGTAATTACCCTACCTCGTAATACAACATTACCCAAGTATAACCCCTATGATATGGCTCAAATTCTAAGTCAGATCAAGGTTACTGTACCCATTCTTGAGTTTCTTAGGATCCTTTAGCACAAAAGAAGAGCAATTGAGTACTTGGGGTTCAAGGAGGGGGTAGTGGCCTCAGGAAAGGATGTTAACAATGTTGATCTGTCCCCTATCATTAAAGAATTAGAAGTGCCAAAAGCATTGTAAAATTTGGGGGAATCCACTGATGTATATTTAGGCACTTCCCTTATTGAGTCCCAAATTGATGTTGATCCCTTTTACACTACTTTGATTATTAAAGATAGACTTTTTCACAACTGCATGTTTGAATCAAGAGCTTCCTGTAATGTGATGCCTCTTAAAGTGATGAATGAATTAGATTTTAAGGTAATAAAATCCTTTGTAAAGTGCACTACTATTGATTGAAGAGAAGTAATAGTAATTGGTTATGTCAAAGGTTTGGTGGTGCAATTAACATCTTACCTTGGTAATTATTTAACTATGAATGTGGTCATTTTTACTGCCCTACAAAATGGGGTATGTTGTTGTTAAGGAAGTGGGTTCTAGTGTGGGGGGAAGTGTGTAAATGGACATGTTATATGCCACTATACTATTGGAAGGAAATATTTTCAAGATATATGGGGAAATGATATGTTGCATCTTATTGAAGATCCCAACAATGCTTCTTATGAAGTACTTTATGCAGATGTGGATGTCAACAATTTTGTTGGTTATGCAAATTTTGATGAGCATAGTATCAATGAGAGTAAGTTATTTGAATAAGTTGGTGTCCTTGGACCTTGATGTTTGAGGGGGCTCACCCAATATGGTAAATGGAGCTGGAGTTTTACCTATATCTCCAAGCCAAGAGAATTTTAATTTTTCTTTCAAACTAAAATTTGAGTGCACAAACAATATTGCAGAATATAAGGCACTGATCTTGGGTTTGAAGATTGCTTAGAGATATTGTATAAAATATATAATTATTAAGGGATATTCAAAGCTTGTGGTGAAATAAGTGAGGGAATTGTATGCTACAAAAAATAAAATAATGAAGCAATACAAGCATGTAGTATGGGATTTTGTTGATTTATTTGATTCTTGTAACATCTTATATCATGACAGAGATAAGAATGTTGCAGCCAATAAGTTAGCTGATGTAGCCTAGATTTTACCACCAACAGTCCAAGGTGCATTAGAACATCACTCAGCATGAACTGAGCACTTACCCAAAGTGTGAAATGGTACCAAGTCCCATTTTAGAAAATCTTTTTCAAGATGTTAGAATGACTGAATTTATATTTCAGATCCATGATAGTTAATCAAGTATTCCACAAAGTGCATAAACCAGATCTAGCACTTAATCATATGAAGGATTAACTAAACAATTACTATAATCAAATTTACCATGCAAGATCCATGTTCAGTTACATGCAACACCAATATCTATCCAATAAGATCCATTATATTAATAATGTAAAACATGAAGCTTCTTACATACATCATAAAGTCACCATAGTCATGTGCATTTCCAAACTCATAGCATAACACTACAATATCATCAAACTATCTAAACCGTGTAAATTAATACATATTTATAGGGGTGGGGAATTTCCCTTCACTTCCCATACACCATAAAAAATAGGCTACATGATAATAATATCAATACGTCCTTACATGAGAATACAAAGCTTGCTAATAATAGATTATCTAATAATACAAATTTAATATTAACATATTATTAGCTCTAAAATTTGCATGGCGCTCAACATTTTGCTAGTCCCAAAATAGTCTTGCGTGATCTACAAGTATTCTACAAAATGTGCTCTACAATCCATGTATAAAATTATCCCCAATCAGTAAACGACTAAGTCCCGATTTCAAACTATTCTTGGGTGCACCCTATTCTACTATACTTCCGCGTGCTCTTGCCTACCCTATGTCCACACGCTAAATCCTTCTATGTTTTCATAATTGATCCGTATCTCATCGTTTAACATTGTACCACACTAATTTCATTGTCATACCCGGCAATGGGTAATCCCAACTTGTCTCTCCAAGAATAAAAAATAATGAATGAAATAATAAAGGAATACTTGTATAAAAATAATGAAAAACTACTCGGCACCTTGCTCTTCTACAGGAAGGATTAACTTTGGATATTCATTCTTAATCTCTGCCTCCAAATCATTCCAATCACTCAGCGCTTGACCAGTTTTATCAGGAATGTATGTAACTATGGCTTCCAGCTCATCATGAGTCATGTTTTCACTCTCATTCTGCAATATTCTGACAATGTTAGCCATGCTAAAGACCATCCCTTCCATAAGATCCATTTTCTATGCAATGAGTTTACCAATGTCCTTTATTTTCTCCTTATGTGGATCCTGGGCTGCTGCAAGTGCATCGTGCTTTTTCTCAATCAAAATTGTAACACCCTTGACTATTGTTATTTTCCTCCTTTCCATTCAAGTGTTGATAGGTGATTTTCCTTATAAGGATATGATCTTCTGATTTTTGGAAATCATGCTTGGTATGGATAAGTATTTTCTTCTCTTAATATCATATGGTCGAACTGGTGTGACTTTTCTAAATAAACTTTTCAGTTCTAGAAGGTAAATTACATTCTAGTTTAAGAGTTGTAAACTTGTCTTTTGTCCGACTCATCCTTGGATCAATTTCAGTGATCCAAGGAATGTTTTTAGTAATGCTCTATGAAGTGAATGGTAAAATTGACATTCCATGAGTTAGGCTTCACGTTGGACTGAAATTTTTGTTGCAAGTTCTTTTAATTTTGTGTGAACGCACTTCCGTTCAGTAGGATGTTAGCTTGGGTCCTGAAGGTCAACCATGACAGGTCATTGCTGATAACAATGGGAATGCAGTTGTTCACAGCACAAGAGAAAGATATCCAAGAACCTATTAAGGATTTACTTCCGAAATCCTAAGCTAGGTGAAAGTATTCCTACCTAAGCTATGTTACTTGATATAATTTTGTTGCTAACCTAAACTTGATGCAAAGGGTTAGAAGGGTTGCTAAGTACTAAAACTTTAACCTAACACTACAAATTCATTTGGTGACCTAACCTAGTTCTTTAAACTATAGTATTATTGGTTCACTCATTTGAGGGGTTACCTAACCTATTTGCTAAGAACTATGTTAGAGGTTAGTGGTTAGTGTTACATCCTAAGGTACTAATGTAAATCCTACCTAAGATCTAACCTAAGCAATCTAACCTATCCTAAACTAAAGGATGTGAATTGGAACTAAAAGGGGTCACATGTACAATGGTGACGGTTTCTAAACATTTATGAAGGTGATAAGGTTTATTTATTTCCTACGGACTACCGAATTTGGTAGAGGCTAATTTGGATGGCGGAGGCCTAGGTGGCAGTATTACTAGAAATGGAAATTCATGTTTTATTTGATTTGGAGCTCACTAGTTTGGCAGGTGGTGGCAAGGAAGATTGGGCGGGAGATCGGGAAATTAATGTAATTAATTGCCTTGTTTGATGAGCCTGAACCACTTTGGTAGGTATGCCAAGTGGATTTTTGGTTGAGCTATTTCACTTGCATGCTTTCGATTTTTGTTCTACTTGCACTCTAGTTTTTGAACCAGTAGTTAAACTGTATTGCATGGCTATTTTTGTGGTTACAAATCTATTTCTGTTTCATGGAGAGTATATGAGGCAATGTGGAGGAATTATTTTGTTGTTTTGGTCTTTCATGGAGAAGAAGGGAAGAAGCTAGCTCAGCTAAGAAGTCTTCTTCGATTTTTTGGTGACACTATCAGGCATGATAGGCCCTAATTGTTAAAATATCTTACTTTCTTCTAAGTGTTTTCATTAAAACAACTTTTCTCTATTAAGATCTGTGCATTCATGCTTAGCTGATAAAATGATAGATGGGTTTGTAAGAAAACTTGTTTTCTGTGCATTTGGCGTCTATGTGTTCTTGAATCGGTGGAAAGTTTTATTCACACTGTCTTTTCATAAAGGAACCATGAATACTTAAACAAAAATAGTGACATTGGTTGCTTCTTCAGTGATTTGAAATGTTTGTTGGGTGAACTGGTCATGTCTTGTGAATTTGAACTGGTAAAATTCAGTCTTATTAAACTTGTTTTCCAGTACTAGCTTTAGTTGGGAAACTTGTTTAGTAAGAGGACTGTAATTGAGATTCTCAGGGTTTGTTAGCATACGTTTTTGATCCATAGATAAATAAGCTATGAATATAACCGTATAGGAGCTAGGAATTGTATTCTTCTTGAGTAAGATCATTGACTGTTAATAGGTTTCACGTGCACTTTAGGTAAACCTATATATGTCTTGTTGTTTTGTATTTTACCTTGAGGAAATTTGATGGTAGCAAAGTTTGCATGCATGGATAAACCATATATAGTTGGTTTTGGTTTCTCCTTGTGAAAACATGGTCGGTTATGGAAACTTGCATGCACATGAAAAGCAATATAAGGTTTGGTTTGTTTTTAATTCTACAAACTTGATTGATCTGGGACTTGTGTTTGTTATCATTTTGGATAACCTGACTATAACTCAAGTCACTTTTGCATGTTGCTTGTGGAATCTTGTTCTTTTGACCATGTTAATGGTATTTAGAGATTCTTTGTAAACCTAACTTGAGAGTCATCCTTTTTGAGATTTTTCTAAGCATCTTACACTCTATTTTGTTCAAAAATAAGGTTGATAGGATGTTAATGGAAAAATGGAAGCATTTCTTCTTATTTGAAATGTATGCAATACTTTTCACTACTCTCGGTCTAGTCTTATAGTGCTGGCGTATTATATAATTGTGTTATGGTATTGATATCCTCCACTGTACTCATCATTTATTACTTGATGTTCTTAATGGAATCGAAACTTGAACATGGTGTAGGTTCAGGTATTATGGCCTTTTGATCTTGTAATACACTTTTAAGGGAACATATAGTTACCCTAATTTGGTTACATATATTTGAATGGTCTTGATACTTCAATGACGTTTATACTTGGCATTGTGCCAGAATTGTAAACCATTCCTGGATTGTACATATTATTCTTTGATGTTTGATATTGTCTTTTGATTGAATACCCATTTTATAAATTTGGTAGTGATGTGTTGGCATATCGTTAAGATGGCTCTACCTTGCCGAACTATTGGGAAGTCTTAAGTGTTAGCCATTACTTAGATTCCTAATTCTTGTTGGGTCTAATAAGGGTATATCATGTCTTGGAAGGTTGATTGTGGTCTTAAACTAGTTGCAAATGTGTCGAACTACACTTTGTTGATAGAAAGTAGACATTGATAGAATGAGTACTTCTTATTTGTGGTTGTTCTGAACCAATGGGAGAATGTCAAGATTTTAAGGAAATATTTTGTGAAGCTCAATAATTTTTGAACTTGTATGAGCTAGATTATTTTATTATCTCTAACAGAATGTACAAATTTACGCTTTCGAATAAGATGATTTAGAAAGGAAGTTAGTTTTGGTACTCTATCTATTTCTTTGGAATGGTCATTGTTTTCCTTCCTTGAAACTCCTGAATGAACTTAAACTGTATGAATGCTAGAAGGTAAAACTGTTCTATTGCATTGAAGGAAATTATTTCTATTTGGGATCATATTTTAGAAGACTTCTTCTATAATGCAGTTGGGTTAAGTACTTTTATTTGAACCTCCTGATTTCTTTCTTAGTGAAATGAGAAAACAACGTTTATTAATCTTGATTACTTTTCATTTGATTGACGTGATTTGGAATTAGATTAAAGTTAGATTGGAAAATGAAATTGAAACTTATAGACGACTGCCAATCTATCACTTCTCCTTAGATTTATTTCATTTGGATCTATTGATAAATATATTATATTGTTTTGTCTTAAAGTAGAATTACTTTAAAGGAACAGTTTAAATCATGGTCTACTCTGGTTTCGGCCTTGCTGATGATTATGTACTATGGCAATGGAACTCTATCTTTTCCTCTTTACTTGAAAGATTATGCTGTAAACATTTATGAATCTTATAGTAAAGATATGTGTTGTACTTTATTGAAAACTTCGAAACAATGATATATTATGTTTTGTTGTTTGGTAAAGATATTTGATGAAATCAATTATACTTTAATTTATAGGGCAAGTATTATAGTTTATATCATGTTCCTCCTTGTGTTAAAATCTATTTTGTGTTGCTCTTCTTTTATTGATATTACTTACACTTGGGAGTATGAATGACTGGTTTTTCGTTAAAGCAGGGTTTCTTTATTGAAACATTTAGTGGAATGCACTTTGTTTTAAGGCTTAGTGATTATCATGCTCAGCTTGTTGAACTGACCTGTTCTAGAAATTTTTACAGATGGACTTCGTAAGTGATAAGAGAAGGAAAAAACTAATACGATGCATTGGCTGATCTATGTTGATTTTTGACAAGAAATTTGATTTTTCTTAAGTTGTATTGAAAAAGAAAAGATACTTCCTTTTGAATAAAGGTCGATGTCCTGTAGTATGCTTGTAATGAATAAGTTTGAAAATTAATTAAAAGATGGAAATTTACTTGTGTAGATTGTGTAAATTATCCTGTTTTGAGGATAATCTTCTTGTTATCTATATGATTGGATGTGTATTCATGATGGTATTATAAAAAGGAATTTAGATAAATATCCTAAGTAAGCTGCAGATTAAACAAGTGGCAGAATACATCATTCTCATCTAAGTTATTCATTAAATCTTGTGATGTGAAATAAAACTATAATATGAATTATTGTAATTATAAATGACATTATAGGGTATGTTAAGCCCTAGAATGTAACTATGAAGAGGAAGGTATGATGGTTAATCATTAAGACTTAAGAATAATAAGTCTGACATGTTTTAGCCTAGTAGGTTGTTGCACTTCCTTAATTAGTTAAGTTAATTAGAATAAAGGAACATAAGTTGTTGTTGTTCTGTTTTTGGATAACGGGTTGTTAGGTCAAATCTGTCGAATCTAGAAGCAATCTTAAGTTAATTAAAGTTCTTAAGATTATATGAACCTGCAATGTAAAAATAACTTAAAGAGTGTTGAACTCGGAGTTGGTTAGGCTGCCATATTCTATCGTCTTTTAACCCAAATTTAACTTAACATGAGTAAATTCTTGGAGGTATGTACATCTTCACAAGGTTGTTCTATAGGATGTTGACACACATCAACTGCAAGGTTGTACCTCCAAGAAGATTAGGATCTTCTCGAGGATACAACAATGTAGTTAACATGTGGCAACACCCTTCTGCATTGATCATCAAGATCTACACACCTTTGAACTTGACCAAGATTTTCCTCCAGGGCTGGTTAGTATCATAGCTAGGATATGAAGTAGCCCTTTAGGACTCAGGGTACCTTGGCACACGGGGTTAACCTAGGTTGATCCCAGTATGCCAATTTACCCTAAGTCTTTATGAGCCTTTTTATATCATGACCTATGTTGTTAACCTAAACTAGAGTTAAACCTTGAGTGAGGGGACTGACTGAAGTCAGTATAAGACATTCTAGATAACAGTGGAGTGGGGGTGAAGGACGTATTCCGGTTTGATGAGTATGTCATCAAGGAATAAGTAATACAAACAATATGTTAGAAATCTTTGGCCAAAGTATCGCAAGCTACTGATTGCATTGTCCTATGTCACCTAGTCTAAGGATCGTGATGCTGATGAATATTGGTAAAAATATTTAGTTAGGTTCCTTAGGTAGATCACTCAGAACCCATAACAGGGTAAGAGAACCAAGAACATGAAGTATTCAGAAGAATACTCAAAACTCAATGTTACCCATGAATAGATCGGTAGTTACCGAGTCATGGAATGAATAGATTGGTTGTTCACCAAGTCATTGCAGCTGCATATGGTTATCTATTATATGAATGGTTGTTATGAAATGTGTGTTCTAAATTATGTATTTAGAACAGAGAACATTAATCATGCAAAAAAAAAAATCCCTTGTTTCTAAAGTCTTAAAATTGGGATTGTTACAAACATAAACCTCTCCACTCACCCAAGTTTCTCATTCTTCATCACCTTGAGGACCTCATTTTATTCTCCAATGGTCCTTGTCTTTATGATGGCATTCAAGGCTTCACACATAGTTAATGCCTAATTTTATTTCTTAAGCTCATCCTTCAAAGTCTGTAATAAGGATTCATAACTTGTAATCTTCCATGCAACAACGGTTTTAGCTCACTTCCTCTTCTACAACATCCTTAGGATTCAACATATGCATGGGCCATTCCTCTAATAGTACTTGAACTATTGTACATAAATAATGTAGAGCATATTTAAACTCTGTTGTAACCTTCTCCTAAAACTGTGGCCTCTTCTCTATGATCTCATCACCAATTATCTCGGCCATCCTAAGGACGTTCTTTACTTCTACCTCAATTTTTCCTTTTCTTCTATAATTTTATTCATCTCAGTGCCTTTATCTTTCATATAATCTAACATGGCCCTAATATTTTTCACTTTATCAACATTCTGGCATGTAACTTTTGCAGATACCTTAGTGAGGGTGTTTCTCAACTACTCATCTGACATGACAGTGGGCTTCATAGTCATATGGTATGAATGGGGAGACTTCTTCAATCATGTAACATGCATGATTCCTCACACATCAAAATCAGGATCATACATATGAGTCTGCATCATCCATGATAATTACTTCCTTATGAGTGTATTCACCATATCCACATCCATGAGCTCCCATCCATATAAATCCTTGGGTTCCAAAGTACCTTGGAACCGCATGCATATAATTTTTCTTGGGTCATCAATATACCCAACAGTTGGAGTCTCATATGTTGTTTTCTTCTTGTTCTTACCAGTGCTTACCCCTTGACATCCTAGCGCATGAATCCAAAACCACCCCTTCATCATCGTGTAGTAGGGGCATGCCATATGGCTTTCCCTTATCTTCACCTATCTCCAAGCCAACATCCCCATTGTCTATGTTTTTTTCCTTTAACTCCTCTTCATCATTCTTCACCTCCTCTTCTTGAGGTACATCTTTATTCTCATTATAAATCGGGATTTCAAAGTGCATTGTCCTTAGACTTTCCTTCTTCTTTTCTCCTTCGAGGGATTTATTTGTACCTCTTTTTCTTCTCGGGTTTTACCTTCATAGGTGAATTCTGGGTGATCTTCTAGGGGTTAGGAAGGTCCCACGCCTTGAGTCTTTGTTCTTCTAAGTACCCTCTTATACTGAGGTTCCTCAGGAGTTTTGTCCAGATCCACCTCCAACGTGCCTACCTCCAGCACTTTATCTTCTTGTTATAGTGGAGGGGTTACCTCATGCACACTTTTCTATCCAATAGTGGGCTATTTCCTACCCTTTTTCTCAAGACCACCACTATTTTCCTAGAGTTCTTCTTCCTCTTCTTCCACAAGGGGTGAATCCGGTTCCTCATCTGCCAGTGTACCAACTGTATGCTTCCCCTTTGGTGGGCTAGGAAGTTTGAGCTCATTTTCTACATACCTTCCATTTTCCAACCTGGGCTTGAGTTGGATATAAACAAGGGTTGCCGTAATATCACCAATAGCCAAAATCATATCCTTCATATCAATACTATCTGAGATTAACCTTTCAATTATGTAGACTTACTTGGATACACGTAAGTATTTTTTAGAGTGTGGTAGTCACATTCTACCTTATCAAAATTTAATATCAACTAGTGCACATCTAAAAACCTATGTACAGATGCCTAGAAATAATGTGTGGTGAAGGAAAAATAGATATTACACCAAGGTCTCCAATTTCCATCCTTCATCATAAAGCACACAATGTAGAAGTGTTGGTACACTGAAAACTGTACTTGCTTACCCAATACCGAAGGTAACTCCTTGGGTTTTCTCCATTCCTCTTCAAACGCGGCACAAAGTCATGCATACCACAACTCTTCCCTTTGTTTAAATGGTCCACTCATGAACCCATCACATGTATATTCCTAAAATATCTCTGCAAGAGATTTCTTTTCTACAGGATACTTCCATATTTTATTCTTTGGACCATTGGGAACTCTAATTTCTACAAATAAAAGGGATAACATGATCACTCCAAAACTAATCTTCTCACCTCTGTGTGCTTCCTCAATGATGGTTTCAGCAATGAAACCCACCAAGTTGTAAGTCACCCCTTCAATCATTTTCTTTGTTATATGTAACCATAAGGTGTTCACTTACGACCATCACTCCTAGTTATTCATCTTTGTTAGGAGGTGTGTTGTTGCTTGGATAACTAGGTATTTCGTCAACTTATCAATGTCCATTCTATGCTCTCCTTCAGGTAACCCAACACTTTACTTTTCGTAATGATTCTAGTATCTATTAGGTCACTATTAATATATGTGCCTAAATTTCTAAATCTTGTTAGGGCCTAAATAAGGGCGCGATGCTGTTCATCCATCATCTAACAAAGTAGAAGAAGTCCTCATGGACTCTTCTCATCAACCACTGGTACAATTTTTGGGTTTTCCAAAATAAGGAGCTCATACAACTGTAAAACCCCACCTTTCTCAAAATATTCTCGCCTACGTCATCATACATGGCCATATCATCCACCATTATCTCATTTTTTTCTTTAATTTTCTTTATCTAGTTATTCCTTGTTATGTGTTGTTCGGTGGTTGTAATCGGTCACTTTACTTTGGTGAATGTGTGAGTCCTAGTCGTGACCCATGTAAACCCCCTCAGGGTACTGAATCTCAGAGAAATGGATTTTCAAGGCATCCTCCACTTCAATTTCTACTTCCTTCTACTTCTTTTCCATTGTGGCCGCTCTAGGTGCTCTATTCGGGGCCATCATAACAATAAGGTGTGATATTTTACCTTCTTCGAGCTCTATAAGTCCAACTCCGATTTCCCGGCTCAAAACTATGTGCCCTAGATCAAAACCTAAACGCTAGCTATCAATATTATTCTAGGGATGCCTCTAATCTTCTCAAACACTTATCTAAATGGAGTGGAAATTACCATAGTGCGTAAATTTGAAAAATCTAATTGGTTCATGGCTCTCTACACTTCATAGCTCATTTTCTATCTCGCTTGACAACAACTCGCTCAAATAATCTTGTTCACAAAGGAAAGATTGATTTCAAAACACTTATTTATGTGGTTATTATAAAATTTTCCACATTTATTGTTCTCCACCTACCACCATACCTAGCATTGATTTTTTATTTTTGTAAATTTTTGCGCTTTGCTTATTTACGTGCCACGCTCATAACCTTCGGGTGCACCTTATACTTCTCAGCCACAAACCTCCTTTCACATGCCCTCATGCACAAAAGTACTTCGCCACGTGATTTTTACTAAGTATTTTCCACTATTGTATCCTACCTCACATTACACTATGTGTCTAATTATCCATATGTGGTCTTCAATCATGAGAAATATTTCTCTTTCTCTATCGCACCTTTCCTTTGAGCACTTGCATAATATTTCTCCTATGTATACTCGTCTTCAAATAATATTCAAACTTGGCAATGAACCCTATATATATTTCACCCCACACTAAGGGTATGCACGGTCCTCTGTACATGAAAACACTTAGTTAGTAATCACTTCTCGCACGCAAGCATGCTTATTATAGAAAAAAATGAACTAAATTGACAAAGAATAGAAATGATGAAGGAAACATATATGAAAGGAATGCATTAAGGAAATATAATTTGAGTGGCAATACTACCTTATTAAAAACACAAAGAAGACTAATTTATAGTAGGGATTCACCTAATCCCATCAAGTAATGGTCAATTGTGTTCCATCCAAAGTGCATTTAACTAGAAAGCTCTTGAATCAAGTATAAAGTTATAACATACGGTCCAAACCAATGCACCTTAAATTTTCCATGGTGGCACAAATTTTTGAATCATATAGAAGTACCATTTTCCCAACCTCAAGCTTCTTATCCTTGATGTACCTATCATGTCATGCCTTCGTATGGAATTTTCTTCCTACTAACTCCATCTTACTATAGCACACCTTTCATATAGTTGCATAAGTTTTTCAATACGTTCTTCAAGTTCTTGCTCATCTGCTAAACCTCCTACACGTGCAATATGCAAAGATGGTAACATGAATTCCACTAGTAGAAAAACCTCCATGACAAACACCAACTGAAAGGGTGTGGCTTTATTTAACCTTTTGTAGGTTGTCTTGTATGCCCAAAGTACAAAAATACTTTATCATCCCAGTATTTCCTTCCAACATCACAAATCTTAGTCAAGGTATGGCTCAATATCTTGTTGAAATCCTCAATAGTTCTATTTTCCTAAGAATGATAGGGTGTCATTTTATGGTGTGCAACCATTAATTCATCTAATAGTATCCTAATGGTCTCATTAAAAATGACTACCCCTATCACTTGTTAAACTTAAAGTGAATCCATACCTGCTGATAATATTTTCCCATTGGAACCTTGTTGTCATAGCTTCTGTGAAATCCTTTATAGGCACCGCTCGCCCACCTTGTAGGATAATTTGTACAAGTTATAATATAGCATGATCCGATTGCTACGTGTGGCTTGGGAGATAGGACCTATAAATTCAATATCCCACTTTTCAAAAGGTTATGTGCTAGAAAAATGACTCAAAGGAATTTCATCTCTATACCAGTCTTTCCAAGACATTAACAATGGTCACATGCCTTACACTATTCTTTGTAATCTTTGAATAAAATTTCCCACTATAGACTAACTAGTATAATCTTACACGTGGTGGCATCCTCTGCATAGTGCCCACCTGTAATACCACCATGAGCCTCCTCTATAATTACTTCTTTCTCATGCTCAAGTACACACCAACACAAAAATTCAGCTCGGCCCTAGTATGTATAAGTATCCATTCATCTACATGTAAGATGCACCACGTATGGCTAGTTGTTTATTCTCTAAATCCTTAATTCCTTCTAGCACCACACATACGCATAAAAAGACAAAAATATATTCTAAGTCGAGGCCACGTAGTTCAATATGAATAGTTATGCATCTGGCATTGTTTCCTCAATGTTATGTGCATCCTCACTAGGTTGAATCCTTGATAAGTGGTCTAGTCTAGAATTACTCCTGCTTGGCTTAACCACCATAGTAAAGTTAAAATCCTAAAATAATAGAACCCAATGACATATGAACCCCTATAAAATGGGCTTGTTCACAAACTAATTTAGTGTCATGTGGTTTATATAAAAGATGAAAGGTGTTTCGAGAAAGTCTTTGTCAAAACTTATAAATCCCGTATATCATAGAAAAGGTCTCACACTCTATAGTGGTGTAATTTTGTTTTTGCTAGAGTCAACTTCCTACTCACAAAACAAATAGGATGATCAACAATCCCTTCTCTAGAATGGGCTAATAGTACACAAATGGTCATGCTAGAGGCATCTACATGAATGTGAAAAGGATTGGTCCATGAAGGGAAGCACATAATAGGCATTGTAGTAAGAATTTCCTTTAGTGTCTCAAATGTGCACTATTGCACCTAACCCCAATATAAAATTTCCTTTACCCTTCAATAGTTCCTCCAAGGGCATGGTGACTTTACAATATCCTTTTATAAACTTCTTGTAATACCATGTGTGCCCCAATAATCCAAGCACCTTGCTCTGGCTAGTAGGTTCCTCTAGGACCAAAATAACAACCATAGCAGGATCCACTAATAAGCCTTCCTTACAAATGATATGTTCTAGCAAAATTCCAAAGGGTGTGGAAAACATGCATTTCTTGATCTTTGAAGAGACACTTAAATGTCAACATCTCTCAAACATGAGCCTTAACTTATCAGAGTGACCCTTCACAAGCCCATAGACTAACCAATCATCCAGATATACCTGTAAGAACTTATGAATAATGTCTTGGGAACGCTTGCACCACAATGCGCAAAAATACTATAGACACATTTTTTTATACAAAGGGCATAACTGTGTATGTGAAAATTCCCAAATCAATGGTGAAAGTTCTCTATTATTAATCCTTTGTAGATATCCTTACACGATGATATCCATAAAATCCATCAGTAAAGGAGTAGATCTTGTGCCCTACAATACCTTAAAAGATTTCTTCAATAAATGGTGTGGGAAAGGGATAAATTACGCATGTAGGATTTAACTCCTGTAATCCACAAAAATTTTGATTCTCCCATCCTTCTTCATACTGATCACCATAGGGCTAAGCCAATTTGAATCCTCGATGGGCTCAATGATCCTAGAATTTAGAATTTTTCAATTTCTTCTTTCACCTTGATATGCAGTTTGGAATTCATTCTGTAAGGCATCTTCCTAACTAGCGCACACCTTCCTTCACTTGATCCTCATCTTTCCAAAAATTCATGCACCCCTTTCAATTCATGATAGACTTTAGGAAATAAATCTTGGAATTTGTGCGGTAGCTCAATTATCTTAGCAACCTTAGAGTCAGACCAATAATCTCCAATAATGGCTTCCCTAGGTTCAACATCCATTCTAATGTTTACTTTCTTGGTCTTCATCATCTCATGGTAGGCATGCACCCTCTTTCCTACACTATCAAAGATGTTGTGCGTACTTTCTATGTGCTCAACATCCAAGTTCTCCACCTCTTCATCATCAACTATATAGACTATCTTACCCTTTTTCATTCTAGGTAGGTGCATCCAAGCTGCTTTGCATCTATTTCTTCCTCTTCAAAGTGTGCATCTAGGTCTGACTCACCTAACAAATCCTGAAGGAGCTCCTCAACCTTTTCACTATCTCCCATAGTTAAGTGCTTCATAACCTATAACACCTCATTCACTAGAGGTTTAGTGGAAAAATAGTCAAAGGTATGAATCATACCTGTAGTAAGCTCTTACCAATTTACAGTCTCTATATTCAACTCAGCATAGACATACCATACACACATGTAGCATCACAAGGTGAGATAAAGCTTTCACACTCACAATGAAGGTGGTAAAGCTTCATGCCCCTGTTTCCATTATCTCTCACACTATTGAACATGGTGTTAAATAGGATCATTACCATGAAATTCAAAGATCTTAGTAAGTGCATTTCTCCAATGAAATCTAGCAAATAAGTCAATTCTCACTTCACACCACTCCAAAATATTATTCCTGTGAACCATCCACCAACATACTATTGTCCCACGTAGAGTATAGACTAGCATATTCCTTCTTTCCACTTGACATTCCCATTGAAATTCTATAGCAAGTAGGAATATTTCTATATTCTCCTCACCAGCATACCTTGGTAACTAACTGTTACCAAAATGCCTGATATTACATGGCCTACTTACACACATAGCTGTACTTCTTACTTCACACCCAACCATTTCATAAGCTCCATGTGCCCAGTTGTCACATGCAAAAATTTTTGTAGTGCTCATGGACTATGCATAATCCCATTAGAGAACTACTTCCTTTGATGGCTCAAGAACTTCTGGATCTTGAATGGTGCACACATAAATTTTGTTCAAGTATTCTTCACTTAAGGGCTCTACATAAGGTGCATATTTCACATTGGTCAAGGGGATAATGATGTGGTCCTCATTGTTCTCAAAACTTATATACCCATTTTTGAATAATAGATCAATGTTGTTTGCATAACATCAAGGGTTCCCAAGTAAACTTGGAAAATTATCAGCTTCTATAACTACTAAGAACTCAAAGTCCCCATTAAAATTGGCTCCATGTATAGTAATTGATGCATCCTTTAAAACTTCAATAGGAATGGATTTATTCTTTCTTTCCATAAACAAAACATTTGAAGATGGATGCAATGGTGGTCTACCCATTTGAACCCACACGTCCAAAGTGAGCACATTCACTTCCGTGCCTATGTCAATCAAAATGTTACTCAAAATCCAGCCATCAACAACAACATTCAGAGTAATCTCCTTGTCATAATCCAAACTATGAGGAGGGAGGTTAGCATGCAAAATTTTCCTTTCCTATTCAAGCCTAGCACATGGAGTGTTTCCCTTTAACCAATTTTCAAATAAAGGAATCATGTTTTCTTGTCATAGCATCTTGCAGACCTCATTTAGATCATCAACATCTGTCTGATGGAGCTCAGTTGCCTTCTTTTATTCTAAATTCTGTGACTATTCTTTTAAACATTGTATCTCACCTGTAAATTCCTAATTACCTCCATGGTTTTTGATAAAACTCCTTCTGGTGCATAGGTTCGGGATATGTTACATGTAGTACCTGCTCCTTAGTAATGGTATTCTTCTATTTTAGAACTTCCCTGATGTGCACAACCTCAGTGCATGTAGTAATATTCACATGTACCAACTATGGATCTAGCACTAACTTTGGCATCCACTAATCTTCCATGGCATGTTGTACTCTAATTATTCCTACCCCTTTTTCTTATTTTTACTTCTTACTCAAATGTTCATACAAGTCTGGGAACTCTTCATAATTATGGTTCTTTCTACAAAAATAACAAGCAATGTTCTAAGGGCATTCACGCTTGTAGTGATCAAGAGATCCACATGTATAACAAGTTCCATGAGGGAAATCACTTCTTCCACTATTGTGACCTCATCCTCTAAATCCTCCTCGGTAACCTCGAGTTCTACCATGACCTCCATTAGAGTGCCCTTCACTATGATCATGGTCATGATGCTCAAATTTATCCTTATAATTATTTACAATGTCAATCTATCATACACCAATATCAATGGCATCATGAATCTTATCAATCAACCTACATTCTTCAATATCATGAGTACTAGACCTGTAAATCTTGCTATAATAGGACACATAATTTCTTATCACATGTTGAACCAATGGGAAGTAGCATGAACTATGGTCCAAGTGACATATATCATAGTCAAAAAAACAAGGATTGTATTGATTTATGGGGACAAATATCCTTAGTATGCCTTTTTACTTCAAAACTTATGCACTAAATAGCATTGTGTGTCTCATGCGCCGAATTAGCTAATAACATCTCTAACTCTTTAGCAATTTTTACAATCTGAGCTTCCAAAAATGGACTCACTCTTATGTCTACACTCCCTACTTTGCTTGGTGCATAGAAATTCTTAAAGTGCCTCACGTAGATCTGTATAAGTCTTATGTAAAAGTGACATTCTAAAAGGCATGATCAGTCCTCCAATGAACCACAGAGCATGTTGGCTTGCATATATGTCATAAGATATGTTAGAAAAAAGGGTATTCAACCAAGGATCATACTCCTGAACACTCTCAGTAGTGCATTTCTTAATTTCTTTCAACACATTGATGCTCTTCTACTCAAACTCAGAGATAAAAAATATTTTAAGAAAGCATCCCATAATACGGTATAATCTACACAAGTTTGATCAAGGTCAAACTTTCTATACCAACTATGCATGCACCCCTGCAACGTAGTTGTAAACTAACTTACCTTTCACTACAGATTAATAATCCCCTTCGTGTGCCATAGTATCTCACACATATGCACATTCTCAAATGCATCTTCAATTCCTCTATATTCTGGAAGATAGAGAGACATTTCCATATAAATGTGTTAAGGATGGTGTGGACCTTTCCCACTAGATCAAGAACACCGTATTTCCTCCTATGTTTCCTCCGCCTCTAGAACCACTAGATCCACCAAACCATGAGCCACCTAATCCTCCTGAAGTAGGCAACAGACCAGAGGATGCACTACCTTGTGCTCCAATAGTTGTGCTAAACTAAATGCCCACATTCTATAAAGTTGTGCTACTTCCATATGTTATGCCAATGTTCTATGCACCCACGTTCTATGTCAACAACATGCCAAAAATATACCTTCATTTGGACCTCCAAATAACATAAATGATGACTACGCCTTAATGGATGAATAAGCTACCTAATTAACTCCTAAAATTGATTGAAAATCAACTCTATCTACTATAAATCTACTTCTCATACTAGTCTGCTTAATGTTAACTATTGTAGAAACTAGAAAACCAAATGAAAGGGATAGGTCACTAGGTAGGTTTATATGCACACCTATGGTCCATAGTATTTCTTTCAATGTCTCTTCATCCAAAGATGAAGAGAGTTCCCTGTCATTTTCTCCCAAATGGGGAGTTCCAGATGTAATGGATCAATGTCTTATGCATGAGCTCCAAATCCTTCATGATCCATCTCCCTGTATAGCACCATTATTTCCATGATCTCTCACTACTTCATCAAATCCCTCTTGTGCATTTCATTAAACTTAAGATGCCTTTATTCTTATTGACTCTCTACCACTAAATATGTAATCCTTCACCACACCTTCTCTTGCCCCCATGCGTGGTGGAGTTTAACTAGCCATAGGTTTCTCTTCCAAATCCAGGGTCACAATCAAGATCTTAATTTCTAATGGAATACCACACAAATATGATCCTCTGGGTTCATGTAAGAACTAGAACTTAGCAACCTGGACATGAGTAATTATAAACTATGTAATCAAGAATATAGTTGTTCAAAATACTATGAAACCAAATATCCACAGCTCGTGTCCAAATTAGATCTTCATCATAAAATGCCTAGAATTATTTCTACATCCAAACAAGAGTGTGAAACCTCCAATTCCTCTTATATTTATAAGCAACCAACCACTTGTACATCTCTATAGGAAATATGGCAAAGAAAGTCTTAGACAATGTTTCATTTCTTAACCCACGCATGTGTATTAAAATCAGGTCCAGTGCTAAATCTATGAGCATACTCTTCTTCTAGATCATCTAACCACTCTTCAATATTACCCAAGGTCAACCGTTACTTCTTCATCATGTAAAGTCCTGAAAAACAACTGAGATAGAGGGCTTGAAAATAGAACCAATGATGTAGCCTAGATTTTATAACCAACAGCCCAAGGTGCACTGACACATCACTCAACTTGAACTGAGTGCTCACCTGAAGCGTGTAATGGTACTAGGTCCCTATTTCAAGAAGTTTGGTCAATATGTTAGCATGATTGAATGTAAATTTCAGATCCATGATAGTTAATCAAGTATTCCACAGTTCATAAACGAGATCTAGAACTTAACCATATGAAGGATTACTAAAAATTACTATAATCAGATTTACCATGCAAGATCCATGTTTAGTTACATCCAACACCAATATCCAACCAATAAGATCCATTATATTAATATTGTAAAACACAGAAGCTTCTTACATACATCATAAAGTCACCATAGTCATGCACGCTAACAAACTCGCAGCATAACACTACAATAATATCAAACTATCTAAACCATGCAAATTAATACATATTTATAGGGGTGGGGACTTTCCCTTCACCACCCATGCACCTTCAAAAATAGGATACATGCTAATAATATCCATGTGCCCTTACATGAGAATACAAAAGCATGTAATCTCGGTAATAATAGATTATCTAATAATACAACTATAGTATAATCCTATTATTAGCTCCAGAACTATGTATGACACTTGATCTTTTGCTAGTCTCAAAATATCCTTTCATGATCTGTAATTTTTCTACAAAACGTGCTCTACACTCCACATTCAAAATTATCACGATATGCAAATGACTAAGTCCTAATTTCAAAGCTGTTCTTGGGTGTGCCCTCTTGTTATACTTCTACGTGCTCATGGGCACCCTGTGTCCACACACCCAATCCTTCAGGTGATTTAATACTTTAGGTGTATTTCATCAGCTCGACATTGGTTTTCCTTGCATCTACATTTTGTATTTGTACATATTTTCTCTACTACAATTACGATGTTGAAATATTATCTAGACCATCTGTTCTAGATAATGTGAAACATTAGAAAGTATTTGATGATGATGCCTAGGTACAGAGGTTTTTACTAAATGAAGGATAATTCATAAATGAATGTATGGAGTGGAAATTGATGGTCTCTATTTGTGATGGTAAAGAAACCTTGTTTGGAAGGGATTTCATTCGATTAAAAACTAACAACATTCCTAGGGATTGGTTGTTTTAGAATACAACTTTGATAATGAAAATAGGGTGGTTCATAGAAACATCTCTTCTTCAAGGGATGTTGAAGAATATAATTTAGGAACTAACAAAATGCCTAGGAAAGTTTAGATGGGTGGAAATTCAAGAAAGGAAGAAAAATAGTCTTATGTTGAATTGTTGAAAAAATATCAAGACTACTTAGCATGGTCTTACTTAGAATTAAAATCATATATGGAAGATTTATTTCAACATGAAATACCCTTGGAAACAAATGTTAAACCATTTAGATAAAAATAGAGGCCTATTAACCCACTTATCTCACTTAATATGCAAGAATAATTAACAAAGTTGAGGGATGGGGGATAATACAACCCACAAGGTATTCTTCGTGGGATGTAAATATTGTGCGTGTTAGAAATGATAATGGATATATAAGGTTGTGTGTGGATTTTAGGAATATAAATAAGGCTTCAATCAAGGATAACTATATATTTCCTAACATTGATAATATGTTACAATGGTTACTAGATCTCTATTGCTCTCTACATTAGATGGATTCTCAGGATACAATCAAATGGTTGTGAAGCAACTTGAGAGAAAGAATTAAAAATGTTTTCACCACTCCATTGGGTACATATGTATATGTGATAATTCCGTTTTCTTAATGAATGTTGGGGATACCTTCCAAATAGCTATGAATGTTGCCTTTGTAGGTTACATTAATGAATTTATTGGATTGTATCAAGATGATGTGATTTGTATTCTCTAGGAACACAAATGACTACCTTAGACATGTAGAAAAGATGTTAATTAGATGTAGAGAGTGTAGAATTTCATTAAATCCTAAAAAAATCATTTTCGAGTTTAAAAGGAAAAATTATTGGGGCACATTGTGTCAAAGGAAGGATTCATGATAGACCACGAGAGAGTGGAAGCAATTGGTAAATATCCTATCCCTAAAACTAAAAAGGGGATTCAATCCTTTTTGGTCAAATTAATTTTATCAGGAGGTTTATTTATAATTTTGATGAGATAACCATTCCTATAAAAAAACATGCTAAAAAGGGGACAAATCATCAAATGGGAAGAAGGAGCCATCCAAGATTTCAATGGAATAAAAGAAGCATTGAAGAATGCCCCAATACTAGCAATTCCTAATTATAAAAAGGTTTTTCAGATATTCTCTTTTGCATCCGAGAATATAATTGCATCGAGTTTTATTGCGAAAAGGATGATGAAGGAAATGAAATAACTATTGATTTTTTTAGTAAATCCTTGCAAGCTGCTAAGTTGAAGTACACTATCATGGAAAATAAGGATTTTTCTTTGGTGAGAGCTACCAAAATTTTTAGGCCATACATCTTTAGTTCCAAGATTGTAAACTATGTTCCCCATACAATGGTTAAGGAAATTTTATTGGAGATGGAAATTTTTAGCAAAATATGTTGTTTGGGTGAACAAGCTATAAGAATATGATATGGATATACAGACCACCAAGTTGGTTAGAGGTTTGGGTCTTGTAAAGTTGGTGGTAGAAATAAACTTGCAAGTAATAGAGATAAATAAAGTTGAAGAAGGATATATGGATGTTCAAGAGAAGCTAATAAATTCCACATGGCCTACAAAGATAAAATATTTTACCTCAAAAAATTGGAATCTCCAGGTTATTTAGAAAAAAATCGAGAGAAGGACACTGAAATTGGCCTCCCAAAAATATGTTATAACTGAATATGGGTTGGCTTGGAAAAATCATGAGGGGGTCCTCTTGAGATGCATCATAGAAGAATCCCCCAATATTATTACAGAACTACATGGGGAGTATGTGGAGATCATTTTGCAGGAAGAGTGACTACTCATAATTTTTTAATAGAAGGTTACTCGTGGCCAACACTTTTTAAAGATGTAACTTTATTAGTTCGAAAGTGTGAAAGTTGCCAAAGGTTCTCTGGGAGAATTAAAGCTTCAGGTGCTTTACCCTTGCAACCAATATCAGTAGAAGCTCCTTTCAAACAAATGGGGATGTATTTCATTGGGGAAATATCATATTCCTCTAGTATTGGACATAGATGGATCTTGGTTTCCCCTAACTACTTCACTAAGTGAGTTAAAGTTATCCCTACCACGAAGGAAACTCACCAAGTAGTCATGGATTTCATTCTCAATAATATAATTTATAGGTTTGGAGTACCTGTAAAAATAGTTGTTGATAATGCTATGAGATTTAGGGCTAAACCATTAGTAACTGTGTCAAGAGTATGGAATCAGTCCGATATATGCATCTAATTACAATCCTTAGGGAATGGTCAAGTTGAATCAAGTAATAAAAATATTCTCAAGATAATTAGGAGGACATTGCAAGTGAATAAAATAAAATCAGGTGAGTAGCTAAAATTTTCTTTGTGGGAAAATAGGATCACTACTAAAAAAACTATTGGAAAAAGTCCCTTTGAATTAGTCTATGGAGTTTAGGCTCTTTTACCCTTACATATGCAATTGTCTTCATATTAATTCATGCAATAGATTGAAGATGATGAAACAAACCCCTACGAAGCCAAGATTAATCATATAGTGGAATTGGATGAAGAGAGAAGGGAATGTCACTAAATACACCTCAATTTTAGGGAGAAGCTGTGATGCCCATTAAAACAACCCACTTGAGACCCAAAAAATAACCTAGGGTTAGGAAAATTATGGAATAATTTTTTTGTTTAGAAGTGTCCACAACCAAGTTGCATAAGACAAAAGTTGACACTAACAAGTCCGAGAAAAATTTAATCTGCTAGAACATACTTTTCTTTATTTAGCAATTATCAGAGGTTACAAGGTCCAAATTTTAGGGTTAGAAGTTTGTGTTAGGTTCAGGGGGAAATTTATTACCATACTCACTTTCTAATAGGCTCGGAGTTTCAACTTGACTTTTCTCACACTTAGCACATTCAAAATTTCCCTAAATCATTCCCATTGGATGGGAAATTTTCTCACCTTTATGATGATATAAAGAATTCATCCTTGTGAGAATATTATTATAATGTAAACATTATATTATGAGTTGTTGAGAAACAACTCATAATTACCTGGAATTATATGTGAAGTTGTTTTAAACAACTTCACGTATATAGCTTATTGTTTGTAACTACTCCTAAATTATAGGATGTTGTTGTTGCTATTTGTTTGGCTATATATTAGCCATGTATTGTGTATGTTAATTCAACGAAGATCAATATATTATTTATTATGTTATTCTGATTCGAACCTGTCATATGGTAGCAGAGTGAGTTTGATCTGAGAATAATTTTGAAGGGGCAGTCGATGATCTCTTGCCCCATGTGATGGCAGTACATGTTTGAGAGAGTACGTAGGTTGTGCAAGTGTGGAGTGCCATGTCCATGCTTTGAGTGGAGGATGTAAAAAAGTGTGCAATAGAAAACAGTCGCAACCATATTGCAGGTTTAGATATTCAAACAAGTGGAAAAATCAAAAAAAATAGGTATCTAAAGCAGTCGAGCAGTCGCCACTTGCCATGCAGCCACAACAAGTTTTGAGTTTTATTTGTCATGCGGGCGAAGAAAAATGCTGCAGGTTTCATTTTCCATGCAACCACATCATTTTCTGAGATTTACTTGCCATGCAATCACTTGGGGTTGTAGGTTTTTTTTTAAAATGATATATAGTTGATATATAATAAACTATATACGTGAGTTTATGCAGTTTTTCAATTTTTAAAAAAATGTTTAGAGTATTTAAAAAGTAATTTCCCTTTATTACTTTTAAAATAGTGATTTATCAATATTATTACCATCAATTGTAATACAATAGTTGTGAAAATGGAGAAATTGAGTCTTGTTGAGAAGTTCGAAGGACGTGATTTTCATACATGGAGAATCCAGATGCAGCTGAACTTGATTGAGAAAGATTTGTGGGATGTGGTTAAACCAAATATGACAACACCAAAAAATCCAATAGATCTCGCAAAATGGAATATCAAGGATCAAAAGGCCTTGGGAACTATTGGTCTCAGTTTGTCAAAAGCCTACCTACACCATGTAGACTTCACAAAGTCGGCAAAGGAAATTTGGGAGACATTAAATAAACTATTCGGATCTGAAGCAGACAGTGCTAAGACAACTCTTAAGCAGAGACTTTATGGATTAAAGATGGATGAAAGTGTAAAAATGGTAGAACACATCAGCAAGTTCCACTCTCTTCTCAATCAGCTTGTGGGTATTAATGAGAAGGTAAATGATGATGATGCCAAAGAAATTCTTTTGAATAGTTTTCCTAAAAAAATGTCTCATATGGTTTTTACTTTGAGCAAGATTAAAATTGGTTTAGGAGTAGTTTCTACTCTTCTTGATCAGAATGAACCTTTAGAACCAGAGGAAGAAGTCTTATATGTACACACTAAAGCTAGTACGTCATCAAAAAGGGAAGGTATAATTCAAAGCACGTTCCTACAAAAGGAAAAATCAAATGTTATTATTGTAAAGAAGTAGGACATGTCATACTAAATTGTAAGAAATGGGCACAAGATCTCCTTGATGATAAACTTGATCAAAAGGCTTATATTGTTGAAGAATAAACTGACTGGGAAGATTATGCAAATGATGAAGAACTTTCTTTCCCTAGTGATGAAGATTATCTCTTCTAAAAATAACCAAACTAGATGTCAAAGGTAATGGAGGATGGAGGGCAATCAATGCCTCTCATCAGTCGCCAAAGACGATGTCACATTTTGTTGTGGTGACATATTTATTTCCAGTTGTGTGTTTATTTTATTTGGTGTGCAGAATAAAGAGCAACAATTTGTGTATGTTTTCTTGGTACATGCGAGTATTTCTATATGTTCTCTCGAAGTGTTGTGATGTGGCGTGGAAGGTGTCAATTAGTGAAATAGTTATATAGGAGGGCAGCTGGTGTCCAGAGGAGAGGAGCAGTATGCAGACCTAAAAATATGCGTAGGCATATGATTCTGGTTTCAACTACACTTCACCCCATGTTCACACTAAGGGGGTGTATGTTGGGAATATTATTATAGTGTAAACATTATATTATGAGTTGTTGAGAAACAACTCATAATTACCTAGAATTATATGTGAAGTTGTTTTAAACAAATTCATGTATATAGCTTATTATTTGTAACTACTCCTAAATTATAGGATGTTGGTGTTGCTTTATTATTTTGGCTATATATTAGCCATGTATTGTGTATGTTAATTCAATGAAGATCAATATATTATTTATTATGTTATTCTGATTCAAACATGTCAATCCTAACTCCTTGTAAAACTCCATTTATGGACCGGCGGACCTTAGGGGTCAAATTTTCCCAAAAGGGACACGTGTTGAGTGGGGAAGAAAAGTAATTTTTGGGTTAGCGGGTCACGGGTAGTGTTTATCAATTTTCCCACATAGGTGAAAAGTCTACATTTCTCCTGTTCTCTCATGAGTCCTCCAAGGACATGTGTTGGGCTCTAAGCTAAGGTGGGGAGAGGATGAGGGAAGAGCGGGGTAACAGATGCATTTAAGACATTTCACCAAAGGGAGGAAAAAATACAATTAGCGCTTGTGTGACTATGGGTTTTCCAAGGACACATGGAACTCCAAAAACCAATGTGGGGAAAAAGAGAGGGACAGGCAGAGTGGCAAAGAAATTTGACGAATTTTTCGAAAGGGAGGAAAGGGGAAAATGGCGCATGCGGGTCCGTGCGTCCACTGAGGAGACTTTCCAAAGGTAGGGGTGGGAGTATGGGGCCTTGGAGGAAAACTCCAAAATTTTCCAAAAACAAGATTTCAAAAACACAAAGGTTACGAGGGTTTTGCCCCCTTTGCTATCTCCCCATGCTACCACATGGCGAGTGCAGATGGATGCGGGATTGCGGGTGCGAGGAAAAAAGTAAAATTTTCCAAAAATTTTAAAAATTCCCAAGAGAGAAATAAAATTCTATGCCTCCATAATTACCTCATGAGGACATGTGGCAGCCTACGATTGGCTACAATCTGGTGGAGGAAATTTAAAAAAATTCCCCCAAATTTTTTTTCTAAGGATTTTAACGGGAATTTTTCGAGCCGCGAGCCCGCCAGGGAAAACTTTCCTAAATTTTCCCGCCAAGGAAGGAAAACTTCAAATGTCCATAAATTTTACTAGAACACTCGGTTTTGGGCAAACAAGGACTTTCTATAAATCTCTCGATGCCCTCTTTGCACAGGAATCATCAATTTTACATTTTGATAAAATTTAGTGGGTCAATTTTATGAAAACTTACTATAGGATTTTAAAATCCAAGTGGTAATTTTTAACTTATAAATTTTTGTTCAATCTAATCTCCTCCTTCACTCAACATGCCAAACAGACATGGAGGATTGTTCTAGGAAGGATTTAGAATGTTTTAGGAAGGTAAATTTACTTGTTTGATTTCCAATTTGCATTTTTCCAACAATTGACAGAAAATGACTGTGAAAAGGTTTGGGCTCGATTTTGCAATGTTTTAAATTTTTTTCTTAAGTGTTTCTATCAATTTGAGTTCATTGATGTCACAACATGCTAAATTTTAATGTTTCCAAGTTGATTATTATGTGCAGGCCTGAACTGTACATTTTAATTAAATTTATTTGCAGTTTTAAAATTTACAACAGAGATCCATTTCTAGAAAATTTGTTTATCAATTTCATCATTCAAGTGTGGAAATTAATTTCTATT
Organism: Taxus wallichiana var. yunnanensis; assembly: GCA_018340775.1. Lineage (NCBI taxonomy): Eukaryota > Viridiplantae > Streptophyta > Pinopsida > Cupressales > Taxaceae > Taxus > Taxus wallichiana. Next base: position 96,494,667 of record CM031239.1, on the reverse strand, counting down.
CTAGTCCAAGGCATTTAGTTGTTTATAAAAAAATCATTTAAAAGCTAAATTGTAAAGTCTAGTTTCCAATTTAATATATTTCCAAAAGAGACAAAGTAATATAATTCCTTCATACGTATTTCTTCTTTTTCCATTTTTCTAAACAGAGATTTTAATCACAATCTGATATTCCAATTTGAATCAACAATGCAAATGAGAGAAGGTCTTGCAATTCTTTATTGACTTCAATTATACAACTTTACATCTTTCAATGTTTGAATGCAAATAACAAATTTCTATTTCTTTCTTTCCAATAAACAAAATAGAGTATAAACATCCTTCATAGTTTGAATATACAACTTTCATAACCAATTACATACATATTTTCTTCACAAAATATATTACAATTTCATCCACTTCAAAGTGGGAAAGATTACAATGAAATATATTTCACAAGGGACTAGTAAAATTGTCTTCTTTTGCTCCAGAATAGCAACATACAAGTTTCCTTTTTCTTCCAATTCGATCACAATAAAAGTGGGGGAAAGGAAATGCTCTCCACCCAACCAAGACATCCGATGAAAGGAGAATCCATCCTTCATCATTGGCCCCTGAGCCCAAACCACAATGCAATAATAAATATATATCAACCCATGGTAACAACAGGCTTCCACAACACACAACATTCTTTCAACATGCATATTCAAATTTAAAAGCACGATTCAACACAAGACAACAATTTACAATTGCATTTGAACATTAATTTAAATTGTTGTTTTAGAACATGAATGCCACTTGATACAATACATTATAGTTTTATATTGCTTTAATAGAATTCTACATCTAGTAGAAAACATGTGTATTGATACAATAGTTTGAGTTTTATGTATTATGGAAAAAATAAAATAGGGATTCTATGGGGGCCTGCCCATGAAAAGATACATTTTTTAATATTACAAAATGGGAAATTATGAGAAGTGGGACATTCAAGTAATATTCTATTACTACTTTCAGATCCTCTCCAAATGAGGGAACTTTGTTTAGAAACCTATTTTTCTTTGGTACAAATTGTTCGATCCTGAGATGTTTGAGAAAACAAAACTTCCCTAGCCAAAGTACTAGACATCCCCATATTCATCAATGTGTTAATAGTAATTCTATGACCATCCATGATATTTTCAAATATATATTCTTCTTATAATAATATACCAAGTCCAAAAGGTCCAAACCACATGTCGGAGAAAAATTTAAGTTCTTCGTTAGTTTAATTAATGGAATTATGATGATCCTTTTCCTTTGAGCATCACGAGCCTTGGTGGTTCAATAAAATTCTCTCTAGTGATGGCTTCATGGTCAAATTGAGGGCCTAAAAATAAAGTAATGAAAATTGTGTGAAGGGAACACAAATTCTTATTAGAATGGCCCCAATTGGTGTAGCACCAAAAAAATCATCTTACCAATGTGGGATAGGTTTAGAAGGATCAAGGATCTGACTAAATTATTTAGGAATATGCTTTCGTAAATCATCCTTGGTTAATGGTTGATAATAAGTGGGTTGGATATTATTATTATTATCCTTTTGATCAATAGAAAATACATTCCTATTTGTAGAAGCCATAAGAGGAAGGGTGGCGAGACCCCATCATCCGTGGTGTTCTTGCTCTTTTATTTTTGAAGGATTTGTATATGTTTAGTTGTTTGAGTCTTAAGAAGATCCTTCTCAAACTCCTGCATGAGATAATATTATCTTTTATATTGTTTAAAATATTCATCTAAGGAATTTGGAGAAAAATACCTAACCTTATACTAAAGGTGAGGTTCTAGTGCTCAAAACAAGAGTTGGAAAAGGTTATCATTTTGCAGATTGTGTTCTTCCTTAGTAGATAAGGTCTTCTAACACTTAATGAATGTTTAAGATGATTCATTTTAGTGTTGTTTGTATTTATTGAAATCATTGATGTTTTTTCCAAGTAAATAATGTATTTCAAACTCATTAACTAAGGTTTTTACTAGATATTCTAGCTCCGCATGATGAAGTTAAGGGGTAATGTGTGATACCAATCCCAGGAATCTCGGTAAGAATCTTAGCTAGGAGTTTAGCGGTGGCATAATAATTAAATTTAATCCATTCTTTATAAAAGTTTTCCAAAGGACTTAATGTGTAAGGTATGATCATTTGACCCATCAAATGAGATAGAAGGAGAAATGCCTCTAATATCTAGGTGTATTCAGGCAAATGTGCAACAAGGAAATCAACAATTTTCGAGCATGAAAACTATACCCCTGTGTTAATTTTTTCAAGTCCTATCATTCTAAGACACCTCAGGTCTATCCAGTTAGTCCAAGTGACCTCTTGATTAATGTTATCTCATCCCCCTAGGTGATTTAGGAAATTCCATTCATTCCCCTAGGTGATTTTAGGAGTTCATTAAAAGTTGCAAGCTACAAGTAGTTGTGGGAAGGGTTATCACTGGCCTTCCTAGGGATAGAGAAACCCCATGGAGTGGAGAAGAAAATCCTAAGTATATGTGGAGGTGATTCAAAGGTCTTGGGACATCATGGAAATTATTTAGGAAGATTTTGGAAGGGCTTGGAGAAGTTGGGCGGTTTCACCAAAATTAGGGTTCACAAGCCTAGTCAGTACATAGGCCAAAACAACCGTTGAGCTTCAAAAGGTGATTTTAAGAGCTCTAGATGGAGTTAGGAGAAAAACAAAACATTTATGTAAATATAATTCCAATCCCTACATTATGGTGAAATCATATTTTCACAACACTTTGGCGTATTTGGTCTACAAGAATATTTTCTCAGGCATAGGTGGAGTAGAAAACCAAACTCTACTTTTCAGGGGATAAAATGGATGAATCAAGACATGAGATCCCCACAATTGGATTCAAATTTCTATTTCCAGTCAAGATTGTAAAATAGTTTTCTGAAAAATTCCATGGAGAGCTCAAGATATCATCATCGCAAGTTGTCCTCTCGGAAAAAGTTCAGGACTTAGCCAATTTTTGGGAGGAACCATGTCGGCTCAAGAACCGGTGGGATTTTATTTCCCCAAAATCCCTAAGGGTCAAGTACATCAACCTTGGAAAAATGCACCTAACCCCCATGTCATCTCTGGAACCCCATGCGACCATCAGGATTACCAGTTCAGCCCCCAGGTGTAATTTAGAGCTCAAATTCCTGCCATCAGTTGCCGCCACATGTCGTCATCTTGCTCATCATGGAAATTGGTGTACCTCACATCCCTTTGAGTTGAGGGACATCAGGAACAAAAAAATATGCCCAAATCCAACTCCAAAATTTAAAAAATTTATAACTTGTGGCTTCTTCTTCTTCGCTTCTAATCTGTTTCTCCATTGTCGAAAAGAAAGTTGCAAAGAACACCTCGAGTCCATCGCTCCATCATTGCCAAAGCTCAAACCAGCTTCACCACAGTAATTAAATACTATAACATATGGTGATACATAGGTCTCGAAAGAATATTTCATCAAGATAATAAGAATAAATGAAGAACCGAGAAGAAGAACAGTGGAAATCCCCATTGCCATGAAATTAAAATTTAAAGAAATCTTCCAAACCGGTGCACAAATTGAAAAATTATCTGTTTCTAAGTTCCTCTCTCTTGAATGCCATTAAAAATCATATTCAAACCTCTTTTTTATAGGAAGGAATTCTCACGAGTGAATAAATTTCACTTCCAGATCCACGAAGAACAAATTTCAATTTCCCGTCAAACCGGCAACCGGATTGAAGAAAAATTTCACCAGTGAGACAAGAAGCAAAAACCTATCACAATGGAGTTAATTTCATCAAAAATAGAGACAAAAACTAGACCTATAAAATTCAAGCTCCACTAATGGCCACCATGACACGGTAGTGGGAAAAATCGATGAGCTACCTTTCCACTTCTTAGGGTTCTAGTGGGTGAAATCGTATGAAAATTGGAGGGAATGATCAATTAAAAATATAGTTTCGCATAAAATATTTTTCGCGCCATGAAGTCCCTATTTTTTAAGGATATGGAGGGCTGTTTTTTTTATCAGCATTTTTCCCTCTTCCAATAAATTTTCAAATTCCCGAAGATCCCGTAGGTGAAATCATCCGAAATTAAGAGGGAAGGGATTCCAAAAAAATCTAGTTTCTCTCAAACTAGTTTTTACATGATGAAATTGCTAGTGTCTCGAGATATGAAGGAATGATTTTTTATAATTATTCTTCCCTAGTAGATCTATACCCAAATATCTTATGAGACATAAATTTTCATTTTTATTTCTAAGCTTTCTAGATAGTGAATTATGATGAAAATTAGAGCACGAGTTCGTGACGAAGAATCGAATCCAAAAATTTTGTACCCATCGCAAATAGAGGTCGTTTTAACCACTTACTAAAAATAGCATATTTTATATTTCCTAGCATTGTATAAATGATGATTTCCATTGAAATACAAGTTCTATCACTCAAGACAATAAAAAAAGGGTTAAAATGAAAAGGAAGACAGAAAACGACTTCTTCCCAAAATAGCAGGTCCCCAAATAGCAACCTGCTAAAAAAAGAAATGTGCTAAAAATAGCAATATCTTAGGAATAGAGGAGGTTGGAATATGGTATAAGGTTCATAAGGTCAAACTGGATCAAGATAGGTGATATGTCCTAGAATAGTAGAGCATGGGCTCATATTCTAAAAATAGTAGGTTATTCTCAAAGGGAAAGTTTGGCACAATGGGACATAGAGGGATGATCATTCAGGTCAATACCATAATTATGGATCATCCATGGGAATTGATCATAGGGAATTTGAGGTCCATCTCAAGGAACTAGATAAATTTTTTTGACACTCACTAGATGGTTCGGGTCACATGTACATCATACACAGGGTCAAAATTGTGGTCATCGGAAGAATAGCTCATTCAAATCCACAAGTGTCTCGAGAAAAGATGAAGGAGTAGATTAGGGTATAAAGAGTTTGAAGATGTAGATTTCACTACAGTGGAACACCTCATTGGATCATCTAGAAGGATATGCAGGCTTCATTGAAGGCAAATTATTCGTCATCAGTGTTTCTTCCCCCTTCTTCTTCCTTCTTTCTCTCCTCTCTTCTCTCCCCCTACTTTCTCTCTCCTCCATGTTCTAATTCTTCATTGGGGTGCACTTTTTATATGTCCTTTAATGAAATTAAAAAGAAACTTTATGCTTCTAATGTAAAAGTCACCTTTATGTTATAAAAAGGGACTTAATATTCTCCTAGGAAGTTGAAAAGTTTTAAGTTGCGCAAGGACATATGAAAAACCATTCGGGGTAGATGATGAGTCATCTCTCATTCTATAAATTGTAAAGCCATTCTCTTTTCAAAAGGTTGGTAATTTATCTTGTAAAATCAAGAGTGCATTGTACTTAGAGAAAGAAAAGGAGATAGCCATTTTCTTCTATTTTCCTCCACTCTCAAATTTCTTCCATTCCCACACTATGTAAAACTTTTTTTTAAGCATTCAATATAAGATGAAGGAGTTTTATCTTTCTTAACAAAGGGGTTTATTGATAATTTGTGATCAATAAATTCTATTTGGTCTTTTTTTATTTACAGAGTTGTTTCTTCTCATAAATTCATGTGATGAAGTTTCTAACTAGTGTGTTTGTCTGAATCTAATTTTCTACCTGCACCATTAGTTATCCTACCTCATTTCTCACTCCCCTTTGCCTCTCTATAAAAAAATTATTCCCTAGCAAGAGATTTCTATATTTTTGTAGGGTAAGTGGAGTTCCCCTGTTGGATCCTCAGCTGTAAGGCCACCCAGAGAAAACTCACTTTCACTCATACATGCATATACAGAAGCTGCACTAGTTAAGTAGAGGGACTTAGACTCCTAGAGTGTTGGCAAGATAACCACCAATTTGTCCCTGAAAAATTTTCTCGCCAATACCATGCTAGTAATGTAGGGTGCTTAGAAGCTCTTGTTGGACTACCCACAAGACTATTTTTGGATAGGAGGTTGGATAATAGGTTCTAAATTAGGTCCATTGGATAAGGGTAGGAAAATTACACCTCTAGAGCCTAGATTAGGATAGTTAACCATTTAGACCATATTGAATTGCATTTAAAGGAGTTAGGCCATGGTAGTAGTTTTTCCTAACTCATATTATCTATGAGCTAAAGGATAAGATTAGTGGGATCAAAGCTAGAGGAATTTTCAGATGAACCTACCATAGTAACCTTCCCACTATCCACTCTATTATCAAATTTCTTAGATAAAAATAAAGAAGGTGTTTTCGGATTGTTGACTAAGGTTCCCTCTTGTATTGAGGAAACTTATGGAAATTTTGAATCTCGAGATAGAAGATTAGAGGTGTCCTTAATTTGAATCTCTTCCTCTTCATCAAATAAGATGTTACTATTTTGGGTGTTTTACTTTTTCCTATTAGATCCTATCACACAACAGATCGAGTAGGAAGGAAAGCTATATTCTTAGTGATTAATTTTTGAAAATGATTGTTCACAAAATTTGGAGAGTCCCACGCAAAGATACTCCATGATGGAGTGTCGAACTAACCGAGAAGAATCTCGAGAGGATGGGAATTTGACACAATATTCCCTTTAAAAATGGTTTCACATGGGCCAAAGGCATCTATGAGGAAGTTTGGATAAGACAAACATTATAGGCCTTGCACATAAATTGACACGGGGGCCGAATGTATCTAGAAAGATTGATTATTAGGGTATTTTATAATAATAAGAATGAAACAAGACAAAAATGAAATATGTAAATAACAAAAAGACCATCTAGTTGGTCTTGAAAGATGTGTTGTTGGACTTATTCTTTTCCATTTTTTATAAAAGCCAAGCTTTTACCTAGATGATGGTTGAATGTTTCACATTCTTGAGATAAAATTATCTTTGTTGAATTTTGGAGGAACCACATAGACAACCAACTCATTTCTATTTTCCTTCATACCATGTGCTTCTAGTCATTTCTTGCAACAAGCCATCCACATTCAGTCTTTCACTTTTCTTTATTACCAACAAATTTTGGCACATTCCAGGTGATTAACTAAAATGTGGAATTATTATAAGTTAATCTAATATTAAGAACAATAGTAAATGACTGACTAAGTAAGTAAATGAAGTGAACCAAAAAACTAAGTAAATATAAATGTAAAACCATAATGAGATAGTAGGGTTAGGAAAATCTTAGTTGATTCAATGTAGTTTTTAGACGTGTGTAGCAATGTGAACCAAGAAAACAAGAGGAGGAAACGATCACAAAGAATCCTTAGAAATCACAGATCTAAGCTCTCTGGCTAAACTAGGGTGCACGGAGAGGGACAAGGGCACCCGTGGGTTCCCTAGTCTGAGATATGGGCACCCTTGTCTATAGAAATAACCTAAAACCCTCCTTTGAGGTGTCATTGGATGTTTGTCTTTGTTCTCTTCTTTTTGCACTACCTTTGCTGAACTACGTCAAATGTCACTGCAATACCTGTAATAAGGAATCACCTGTAAAACCCCAAGATGAGCATCAAATCCCAAAAAGAAGAAAGATGCATATGAAGGGCTCAGACTGTCCTCAACTTCCACAATGGTGAACTTACTAAGTGTTGCACTACATCTCAGACCTAATGTATTTATATTTGTGTGTGGGTGTAATCATTCCCTAGGTTCTCTTGTGCCAGTTGCACTTTGTGAAGTAGCGAGAAATAACTAGATGTAGAAATGTAATAAAATGGAGGATGAAATAGAACAAATTTCCCTCCTATGCGGTGTATTACATATGAGCTAGCCTTATGCCTTGTGATGGAGCTAGATGAATGTAAATGGATCCTTTGATGGATGAAAGCTTAGGTGATGATAGTAGCGTTTAGTGATTGGTCCTTCATTATGGTCTCATAATTTTATATTTATAGGGTTTTATTGTTTTAATTTCATAATTAACCTTGAATAGGCCAATAGTTAAAAGATAGAAATCTCAAATGGCTAGAAAGTGCCCAAAAAGTGGTGAGAAAGTGAAATAAGGATCAGGGTGCCTCAAATGGGACCGGGATTCCTAGGGAGCCTCAATATTGGGATGGGTGCCCTAGTAAGAGATAAAATGATGAAAAATGGAAAAATTCAGCGGGAGAGTACATGCGAGAAGGTTGGCAGTGAAGACGGTAAGTAAAGTAAAATGGCCAAAGGACATGGGTTAATTAGTACTTTCTTTACTCAAACACCATATGAATAGTAGTATGAGACTAGAACTAAATAATTCCTAAAGTGTTCGATTTTGTGTCTACACGGGATCAACTAGAATTCATATTTAGAAGAGGATATAAAGCTAAGGAGACAATAAGCACATATCACCTTTAGGAAGCTACCACATTATAGTAGTAAACAAGTTGGGGTTATGTTCATATAAACTTTACAAAGCTAATTGAAATAGAATAACACCTAGTAGTCTAAAATCTAAGCTAAAATATACCATAAAACCATCATGATCATAGCTTATTGGAATGCTAAAATGAAATTAACATGAAATCAATCATCTAACTACAAACATTCCTACTAAATATATGTATGATTGCCTTTAAAATATGAACCTATGAAGATCACAAGCAATCAAATTTGTGTTGTTGCTTCAAGATGATGAAATAATCTCACTAAGCAATGGCTACAAGGCCATGTTTAGATATTTATTTACTAATCAAGCATGAAGGAATGGATGCAAGAGATGAAAAAACTATTCCAAATCAATGGAGAAGGCTCTTAATCATATGCTTTATGATAATACTAGCAAAAGTATGGTGTAAGGTGTGAAGGAAGGAGCTTGGTCCTTTATATAGCTCTCATATTTGGGGAAAACATAAATCCCAATGAATATGGTATAAAGGATAGAGTAGATTTAGACTTGTTAAGCATGCTTAGAAGAATTAACAAGTGATTAACAACTCATGGGAGTTGGAGAGTGCTTTAATTAATTAACTAGGATTAATTAATAGGCTAGAATAAGCTTTTAGGCTATTTGGAGGTGATTTAGGAGGAATTTGATATGATTTGAAGCATTTAAAAGTGGGATTTAGCCAATAAAAGGGTTTATTGATTAAATGAATTGTTAAAAGGCTTTATTAACTAATGATAGTTAATTAATTGATTCAAAGAGGATTATAACTAACGAAGTGTCGTTAATTGGCATCCGGAATGTGATAGAGGCTAGTTAATTAACAAAGTGTTGTTAATTGACCAAAATAGAAGGAAATGTTAGTTAATTAGCGGAAATCACTAATTATAATAGAAATGATAGGAAAGAGGATAGTTAGTATAATTTTATCAATAAAATTGTGTAAGCAGATTTTAGGTGTCTACATTTTCCCCTCTTTGGGGTGGTGTAAGTGATGCCACTTCAAATATAGTAGACAAGTATAAACAAGTAAATTTTGAAGAAAAATTAGTAGAATGAAGGATGCCCCCTTGAGTGTCGATGGGGTGATAGAAGAGGTCGATTGATAATCAAAAATATGAAGGAAACAAATAGAAGAAACAAGGGAGGGAAGGGAGGGATAAAAATGATCCCTATTTCCCCAGGTGTTTTGGAAGAAAAATTGATAGTGATAAGACATGATAGTGAAGAATATGGAAATAGATTTTACATCCAACTTGTTTCAATAAACAACTTTGTTTCATCACTTTTCTCATATGATCTACATCATCGGCCCTTTATTTAAATATACACATGTAACAAACGTGTAAAATAGCATGAAAAGATATAATACTTACATTTGTTTATTGCTAAAAATTCTTAACTCCATGCAACATACATAATGAAATGAAATACGAGAAAGTAAACAAGATAACTTGACAAGGAAACAAGTACAAACACACATACTCAAACAAACAATGTTTAAGATAATTGCACTAATGTTTTTGTTATCAAGCTTCAGTTCCCGAATGTTCGTGTTTAACGACAAGGGTTGAAAATGGTGCCCCAAGAAAGGATACATGCAAGGGGAATAACGGAGGACACAGGGGTCCTATGAAAAATCATTTGTGCACTATGAAATAGTACCAGAAACTGTTGTGCCAAGATAGTATAGACATAGCAAGAAAACCAACTTTGTAAATGGGGGTATACCAAAATCATCTATGAGTCATTGTGATAAGAACAAGTGAAGACCCAAGAAAGATATTTTATAGGAAAAATTTTGATGTTTGAAGATAATGCATCTGATACAGGCTTCATCTGCGTGTATACTTTTTACCAATTTTTGAAAAATTATGAATTTGAATTTTAGTAAATTTTTACCAATTTTTTGAAAAATTTTACCAATTTTTTTCGAAAATTTTGAGTTTTACAAATTTTTTGGATTTTTGAAATTTTAAAAATATTTTGGATTTTTTTATTTTATGAATATTTAGGGTATTTTGAAAGCTTTCTGAAGCTATGTATATGAAAATCAAGAAATGTGGATGCCCCTAGTGATAAATGGGATGTACAAGGGTAAAATGTCATGCATATGTACAAGAAGGTGAAGATGCAAAGTTTCCCCAACATTAGATGGGAATATACAAAGGAAAAAATCTTCACACAAAGAATTTGGATCAAGGCCAATATGGATAGGTTCAACGTGATGATGATTTTAAAATAATGACATGCTAGGAAGGAGAAAGCATTCCCCCAATGTAAGTTTGCTAAGAAACACATGATAGAAATAAGTACAAGATTATTTTAGTGAAAGAAGGGACAAAGTTTCCCTTAAACATGGAAAAAAGGAAATCTTATACACATGGATGTTTTAAAAAAGTATAAGAACAATGAATGTTATGAAAGGATATGGAAAATGTTGCTAGAATATTAGTGATGAAAAAGTGATTAGTCAAAGGCACAAATTCTCAGATAAGATATGGACTAAAGTAAGAGTCTAAACAAGGTAAAAAAAAAGACACTTGGTAACATACTAATCTTGTTATCTCATCAAAATCCAGTTTGTGCACATGGAGATTTATTACTACTTGGAGGGAATATTTGATAGACAATAAGTGAAGACACCCTAGCCAATGTGTAGGAATGATTTATTTTCAAAGTGGATTTGTGAATGGATGGTGGAATGATAACCGTACATTTCTCTGTTTTCAGCTAGGTGTTCATAGCCCTAACATAGATGTATTTGATTCTAATTGCAACATTTCTCTACTGCCAACTAGGCATCCATAGCCCCAGTAGAGATATTGGAAATACCCCAAGAGAGAGTTATATATTAATTTTATTTTTATTTCGATTTCTAAAAACTTATTTCAGGTCTCTCAATTTGTTTATGAGGGTTAAGAACCATTGATGGCTAGATGGAAGGATGTGGAAGTGATTGCGATGAAGACATTAGTTAGTGTTAAAAATATGTCAAAAAATTCTTCACAAAAATTTATTCGATGTAGATAGTGATAGGATATATATAAGGTCATTCGTTCTTTAATTTACCAAGGTAATGATAAACCAAGGTCAAACAGATAGCATAGAGATAAGTTTCAAAAAATGCGTACGAATAGACTAACCAAAATATCATCGAAGGGATGAAAATGGTGGATGAATTGTAGAGGAATGGAAAGAAAGGGAAGAAATAACATCCATGTGTATGTAATACCTGATTGTAATGTTTGATCTTTGTACCTTTGATTTTTTTGGTAATATTTTAATGTTTTCTCATTTTTTGTATTTTTTGAAATTGGGACCAACAATGTCACTCAACGTGATAAGATCCAACAACAATGTTCATGATATCCTTGATAAGGATGACTAGGCATGGTTTTTTTAATCAAGATTCATATTACCTCATATCTTGATGATTGTGGTGATCTTATATGCAACAAATGAATGTGATTTATCTTTAAACATGGATTTCGTATGTGGGGGCTTGATTTCCCTATCCGAGAGGTTTATGCACTTTGCACCATACTTAATGGTTGCGTTGGTGTGCATTCTTGAATCACATTTGATTCTGAATTTTATGATTGTTTAGATTGTTGGGAGATTTAGGGATCTTGGAATTTTTATCTTAGCTTGATAAAGAAAGCTGTTTGGGTTTATTATAAGCTAATGCTTTATTTTTGATCCCGAGAAGTGGGAGAAGAAAGTAGACATTTAGGATTATTGTGAGGAATGATGGTTGGCCAAATGTGTTACTATAAACTTTTAAAAGATAATTGAAATAGACTAACACCTAATAGTCTAAAAGTTAATCTATTTTCTACCATTAAACTATCATGATCATAGCTTATTAGAATGCTAAAATTAAATTAACATGAGATCAATCATCTAACTACAAATATTCCTACTAAATATATGTATGATTTCCTTTAAAATATGAACCTATGAAGATCACAAGCAATCAAATTTGTGTTGTTGCTTCAAGATGATGAAAGAATCTCACTAAGCAATAGCTACAATGCCATGTTTAGATATTTATTTACTAATCAAGCATTAAAAAATGGATGAAAAATATGAACAAGCTATTCCAAATCAATGGAGAAGGCTCTAATCATATGTTTTATTATAATACTAGAAAAAGTATGGTGTAAGGTGTGAAGGAAGGAGCTTGGTCCTTTATATAGCTTTCTATTTGGGAAAAATTGAATCCCAATGAATGTGGGATAAATGATAAAGTAGATTTAGACTTGTTAAGCATGCTTAGAAGAATTAACAAGTGATTAGCAACTCATGGGAGTTGGAGAGTGCTTTAATTAATCAACTAGGATTAATTAATAGGCTAGAATAAGCTTTTAGGCTATTTAGAGGTGATTTAGGAGGAATTTGATATGATTTGAAGCATTTGAAAGCGAGGATTTAGCCAATAAAATGGTTTATTGATTAAATACATTGTTAAAAAGACTTAATTAATTAATAATAGTTAATTAATTGATTCAAAGAGGATTATAACTAATGAAGTGTCATTAATTGGCATCGGAATGTGATAGAGGCTAGTTAATTAACAAAGTGTCGTTAATTGACCAAAATAGAGGGAAACATTAGTTAATTAATGGGAAATCACTAATTATAACGGAAATGATAGGAAAGAGGATAGTTAGTACGATTTTATAAATAAAACTACATAAGCATATTTTAGATGTCTATAGGGGGTTGTACTTAAATTCTTTTAATATTTGAATAATTTTTATTTGTTATTATTTAGAAGTGTATTTAGATTACTAGAAGTGGAAGATTCCATCACTTCTCATGTACATTTTTATTTATTATTTATTTCAAAGCATTTATTACGTAAATATTCCCTTGATAACTTCTCATCTTATCCCTATGGATCTTCTTGAGAAATTTGTTAGACAAAGAAGTGAATAAATCTATGCACTTATTTATTATTTCTTTCTTTCGATTAATTTAGATTTACTTTTTTTTGGGAAAAGTTCATACGAAAAGAGGAAATTTCTTAGAAGCTTTTCCCTTTCCGGAAAACTAGAGGCAGAAGCTTTCTTTAGAATAAATTTATTTTATATTAAGAATGACATTATTAGACAACCTTGCTAATAGAGGAATAGCCACATCCATATACTCCTTGTTTTAGATTTATTTTTATTAGAATAAATTGTTTAGTTTTAATGCTTTCTCGTGTCTATGTTTGTAAAAATTATTTTGTTTATTTTATTTTAATTAATCTTGAAAAATACAAAAATCAATAGTTGTTTAATTAGTTTCTTTCAATTTCATTTATTTTAAAATCTTGTGAGAATACAAACAAATAGAATAGATATTTTCTTGTACTTTATTTAATTAATGGGGAATGAATATAGTTAATAAAAAGGTTAAAACAAATCATCATTTATCTAAACTAAGTTTATTTCGTTTATTTAATGAAAATGAAGTTTCAAAATAGTTTATAAACTAAATCGAAACAATAAATCTACCTATATGGAATTCACGCTACCCGATCATAGCCATTATGTCTCCTTGGACCAATTCAACTATTAGGAATCCACACTACTAGTTCTTAGTCTCTAATTGTGTTAGGAATAGGTGTGTCTAGTGTTTTCATTGATGTCAAGTGGAACATTGATTTTAAAAGTTATCATGGTGGTGTAGGTGTCTCCATTAGGTGTCACTCATGATTAAGCATGAAGGTTGATTGGTAGTTTCTAGATTTTTATCTTCATATGGTGTCTAAGCATGGTCTTGAGTATGGTGCAAGCTAGTAAGGTCTAGTGAGTGTACTCCAAAGGTGGTATGAGGTCTTCATGAGGTCAAACATGTTCCAAATGTTGTGGTAAATGTGTCTAAAGGTATTTAAGTTGAATATAAGGCCATTCTTGATAATTCATGTGGTGGAGTAGGTCATTTTAGGCTTATTCCTAGAACTAGTGCCTATGGTTTGATATGGTGGCATGAGATATAGAGAAAGGAATTATAATATGAGCATGGTAATTTTGTTATTACATGACATAACATGTTTAAGATAAGTATTAGGTCATATCTTAGTAGTCGGTGCATGTTCATGGTCCATTAAAGAAAGTTTCTAAGAACAAGGAAAGAAAGAAAAGGTAAGTCTTAATGGTTGGAGAGATATAGAGGTTTGTAGAAAAAATGAGACTTGGGATAGTTAGAGGAGGTCATAATTGTGATCTAGGTCAAATTTCAGGTCAAGGAATTGAATACAAAGAAAGGAAATGAGTTTTGAAAAAATAGGCTCTTGAGAAGAAAAACCTGACTTGATAGGTGAAATTATTTTTCTCACCCAAACATGTGAGTTATTCATGGGATCCTAAGCCTTTGGAGGATGTTTTTCATTGACCTAATTTTTTTCATAAAGAAGGATTTTATTTTATCATCCCATCTTTATGAAGAATCATTAAAATGCTAAGGAGGTTCGAAACCCCAATTAAGCCCTTCCTCTAGAGTGATAGGAGAAATATGAATGATGTGATCTTAAAAGGGTATGAGAAATATAATATGATGCATAAAGGTTGTATAGGATTCTCCAACACTCATTTTGTGGTGATTTCATGTTCCAATTGTTTCAGGAAGTAGGAGAAAAAATCTTGTTTGTGTAGATTTACAATTTAAGGGCTAAGATGAAGGTTTCGTGATTAAAAATGAATTGTTATAGGAATATTGGGAGGTGTGCTAGATGTACATGAAAATTTTAAAGAAGTTACAATGAATAAATTTTGAGTTACATGTCCTTCAAGTCACCCTACCACTTTCAGCCTAGAAGGGCTAAAACCTAATCCTGTGGGTTGAGATGAGTTTGGTTGAAATATTTGTTATAGCTGTTGTTTTTGGTCATAAAGAGTTTATTGACACTTGATATGATGTGTTGAAGCCCTTTTCTTGATTAGATGAGATGGTTTCATGTTATAACCCTAGTGGCCTAATTAGCTTTATTAGGTCTTTCAAGAAGCCTTGTGGTTAAGATATGTAAGGAATGTTTCCTCCATTTGACATATGCATATGATGGATTGAACATGTGTGTCAAGTACCCCTTAAATTATTTGAAGTGATTTCAGTGTTTGTAAGTTTATTTTGAGGTGATTGATCATGTTGATCTCAAGACTGGTTCTTGAGTCCTAGAATCCTAAGCGAGCGGTTTCATAGATTGGAATGTTTGAGTGCATTGTGACCTAATTTAATGGATGAAGTGAGTTATTCCAGATAGCGAGACATCATGATATTTCCATTGATGTATGGTTTGTGCCTTAGTGAGTTGATTTGATATGCTCAGTTTTGGTAACCTATTTCTAGGCATGATCAACATGTTTGAAAAATTTAGAAGAGATGAAGGTTTTAGTGGATTTTTCTCTATTTGATGATGTCTCATAGAACTAGAGAGTGAGTTGGAGTCATGGTGTATCCATTAATGTCGTCAATTCATCTTAATAGGTGGTTTTTCTATGTGAAGATGTTCACTCTTATGGAATTATTTTGGTGCTTGAAGACCTGATTCAAATGGCTTCCTTCTTGGTGTGCTTCATGGTGATGGTAGCTGATGCAGAGGTTTTTAGGCTTGTTGAAGGTTGTTAAAGGGTGTTCCTCACTTATGTGGATATAGAGGAATCTTGACAAAGTTGGAGTATTCCTTTAAAGGATCTTATGCATTCATTAGAGATGGAGAGCTTTGTTTTGGCCTATTTGAGATGCTTTGGAACTAGTCCTTGATGGTGTGACCCTTCCCGACATACTTGGTTCGCTTGGAGTGATTTAGATGAGTTTTTAGTTGTTTTTAATTTTTACCATGACTAACCTTAAGGGTATTATTTGACCTATGGTTATTTATGGGGTGTGTCAAGTAGAAAAGTGTATTCTATTAGCTCATTTTTACTAGTTGAAGGTGAGGAGGATGTGAGTGAGCTAGAGAAGGAATAAAAAGAGTAAAGAGGGGTCAAGGACAAAGATAAGAAGAGGAATGAAGGGTTGATAAATATACAGGATATTATATTCAAGGTCATTATACCTAATCAACATATGAGGGAGAAAATTTGAGCGAGTAGGAGAAGAGATTGTTTTGAAAGGGTTCAATGTGCATAGAGCTGAATTTCTAATCATGTAGACACAAAATCATGCACTTTGAGTTATTAAGTAGTCTTTATTGCATACTAATATGCATATGGTTCATAAGTAAGAATGATACTAATTAACTCATGTCTTTGGCCACCTTTTTTTTCTTTATGCTTCTACTTTCAATCTTGCACTTGTACTTTCTTAGTCTATCTTTTTACCTTTTGAAATTTGTCATTTTGGACATTAGCGCCCAACCGGGACATCAGCTCAGGATCCCCCATCCCCTCTGGGTTCCCTTGTCCTCTTTGTACTTTGGTCACACTTTTTGGGTCCTTTCTAGTCGTTTAAGCATCTTATATTTTTGGTAGTCAGCCTTTTTGGGGTTAATTATGAAATTCAAGTGAAGGAATCATATAAATATAAAGTTATGTGATCATAATAAGGGACCAAGAACTAAGCATCTACTATCTCCACCTAAGGTTACATCCATCAAAGGCATCTATAGCTCCATTTACATCCATCTAGCTCCATCACAAGGGACAAAATGTTGGTTCATCTACATCACACTTCATAGGAGGGGAGTATATTGTTTCCATGCACACATTATTTACATTCTACATCTAGTTATTTTCTTGATACTTCACGTGCGAGTGACACAACAACAACCTAGGGAACAATTTTGCACACACAAAACTAGAACTACATTGAGTCGATATGTTATACAATTCTTAGTGATAAGTCCATCAATTTAGTAGTTGAGGACAGTCTAACCCCTTCATATGCATATTTATTTTATTAGGTTTTGATGCTTTGCTTGGGGTTTTATAGGTGATTTATCCATTGCAGGTTTACGGTGAAGTTCAACGACATACACACAACAAGAAGCGAAGGAGTGGAGACACCTAGGGACCATATTGGAACCAAGTTCTTACCATTTCTACACACCAAGGCACCCAGAGCGTAGACCAAGGCACTTACATGTGCCCCTATCCTTCTCCAAGTACCCCAATCTGCTCAAATCTTACGGATCTACATTTTTTAGGCTTCTATGTGATGTTTCTCCATCTCTCTTCAACTTATATCCACTACGACAAAGTCCAAAAACCTCTTCAAATCAGCTAAGGCTCTTACAACCTTCTTTGCATTAGGGTTTCATTATTTATTTCTTAGTTTGTTTGGGTATATTTCAGTATTTCATTATTTATTTATTTACTGCAAACTTGCATTAGATTAGGTTAGTGAATTTACATTTTAGCATAATAATTTTGGTGAACCCCACGCTCGAATCCACCTTCTTTCTAGGGTTTTCTTCTTATGTCCATCACCCATAGTGGTTGATTTGGGTCTCTTGAGCATCTTGAGCTTCCTCTATTCTCCCGTAGGGTTTCTAAATCTATGGCTAAGGTCTCTGCATCAATGTACTGCAACTGAAAATCCCTTTGCTAACTCTCACAATGTTCCCCTTCATGAAATAGAAGCATCTGATAGTGAGAAATCATATGATGAGGATATTAATGTCAATCAAGACTAATTGAACACACTTACTAATTTTTGACAAGATTTTCATAATAATCCCACCCATCTTCCACATATTCTACATGTTTTGGTCACTGCTAAAAATACTTGTGATGTTGTCATGGCCCCACTTATTACTAACTCTTCGGCTCCCATGGCCTCCACTTAGCCTCTCACTCTCATATCCATTCCTACCACTACCACTCCTATCACTCCACCTAATACTCTTAATGCATAGCCTAGTTCCTCTTCGAATACTCTTGATTTAACTTCTTTATATCAGGATCTTTAGACATAAATTATCGACCTACAACTTGTCACTTCTCGTGTATCCCCATCTCTTGATTCTACTTCACTTCTTCATACTCCTTTTGCACCCACCATTTCCACGTATCCACTACCACAAAACTTCAACTCTCCTAAATTTCCCATCTTCAAAGGCCATGGTGACCCACAAGAGCATCTTCGAGATTTTCACGTAGCATGTCTTGATTATGCAGATGATCACACACTTCTAGCAAATATTTTTCCTCGTAGTCTCTAAGAGTATGTGATGCGTTGGTTCTATGACCTACCTATTCACTTGGTAACATCTTTCACTCATCTATCCAATCATTTTATCCCTCACTTCTCTATCAATATCGGCTCTAAGATCTTGTATGTGTTAGGATGAGGGAATTAAAGTTATATTAAACTTATTTAATAAACATTAATGTGCACATATAAATAAATGAATACAAAGTAAAGTAAATAACATAATAACACATTAACACAATATTTAACGTGGAAAACCCCAATGGGGTAAAAAACCATGGAAGAATATTTTCCATTAATCGAGAAACTTTTCACCAGTCCAGTAACTCCCTCCTCACTTCTACTCCATGTTTTTAACCTTGAATTACACATATATTCTAAATATGACCTATATCCATATTTAAATAACCCGAAGGGTTATGACCTTCTTAAGTGATGGGGAATACCTGATTTAATATTTAGTTAATAAATAACTAACAACCTAATATAAATTTTATATTAAATAATAAAGAATAACTTATATTCTATATTATTTAACTATAAACTAAATATTATGATCACTTAATATTATAGTTCTAACAATCCCCCTTAATATTAAGTGGGGATCCATATGCCAACATTACCTATTTGTACAACAAGATTTACAAATCCATAAACCTCAAAGGTTTAGGATAGCATATGTATTTTTGAAGGAATTATAACACCTTCATCATGCTCAACTTACCTTTTGGTACAAAAAGATTTGGAATCCATAAATCAGAAGTATGATTTAGGCCAAACATGATTTGTGAGACTAAATCCTACCATTTTTAATGGAAAATATGTTAAACCACATCTCTAATAGCCTTTTATAACACAATGGATGTATTTTTGTAAACTGTATCGGTTTACATAGACCATAAAATATATATTTACAATGCTTTATACCAGATTAGAAGTATAGATGAGAAGGAGTCAACAACCAGCCAGCCATTAGGAGGTGGTATTTCCATGCACACTCCCCTCAATGAAAACTCTGAAAGGCCAATAATTTGCATGCACTTGTAATATTTTACAACACACAATCGCTCATAAATATAATTACAATCTTGATTTTTAGAACTATAGATGTATACCACCAGAGAGAACCTTCTCTCGGATAACATGCATATGAACTTAAATATGCTTCATTATCTGATGTTGAAATGGATGCTTTAGAAAGAGTAATACAATTATAACCAAAAAATAGAAGAGGAATACTTCCTTCAGCTTCCATGTGTATCTATTCCAATAGCTATTTCAGCCACGTTGATTCTTTGCTACTTCCATTGTACTTCTCTTCCTCGAGTAAATGGAGACTGTTGGTTGCTTTTTTGTTCCAAGGAATGGTTCCTGCATAAAAAATGTGAACACATATCCAATATGTTTATATCTAACATAACATCAACATGGTTAGAGTCACAATATCTATATAGACATCATAATAAGCATATAAATCATTTATTGATTTCAATTTTAGCTATCTTTAAAAGTTAAAATTAGTTGTATAATAACTAATATAACAATATGCTTAACAACTAACTATGTTAAAATATCTTCAAAAATTTCAACATTTTATTCTTGTAAAATATGTATTAGATCAATCAAGTATTGGACATCTCAATACAAACACAAAGGTGTCCCCAAGTCTCATTTGATATGCATATAATAACATTTTAGTAATCACATACTAAGAAATTTTAGAAATGTTTTATAAATAACATATATATCTAAGGATTTATAAATGAGATAAGACTCGATAGATAACATATCTAAATAGATAATCAAATCATACAAGAATAATCACAGAATTCACTAAAAACATGATCCAATAACTATGGAATTTTCCCATGGATTGGAGTTTGCTTCAAAAAATGATCATGTTAGCACCCTTAAATAAATTTCAAAGGTGGTAAAATTAAGCTTAGACATGTCATATATGATCAGTTTTCATGCCAAAAATGAACACAATTCTATTTTTGAATAACCTAAAAAATGAAGCAAAATTTTAAAACACATATAATCCATTTTGTGTATGTTTTCAGTTGTAGCTACTTCTAGTTTATTTTTACTAACCCATCTGAGTTAATTATGAAAGAAAACACAACTTTTTTTTTAATAGTATATAAAATAAAAGATATACTTTTCATTTAGAAGTAATAGAAGCAGTTTATAAAGCTATTATATTTCAACATTATATAAAATAAAAGAGATACTTTTCATTTAGAGGTAATAGAAGTAGTTTATAAAGCTATTATATTAGCACTATGATTATTCTCATCATCTTCATCTTGATTTTGATATGATTTATATTATTTTTATTTTTGAAATTTGACTTTTTTAATTACAATCTTCTTTCTTGTGGCCAAATTTACCACAATAATGACATTTACCATCAAAGATAACTCTTATATTTCCTGGTTTCTTATCTTTGCTAGGAGGTTTAAAAGTTGACTTTTAGTTTTTGTTGAATCTAGAGGTTTTAATTTTTATTTCTGAGCAAGAAGTGTCTATGTGAAATTCTCCTTAGAATCAAAATTTGTCATTACTTTCTCTTCTGAATTAGGAGAGCACTAAGGGTTTACAAATATGGAATGTCTTGTTCTATTTGATATTTAGAATTCAAAATTGAAATGAAATTTCTAAATTTTTCATGAATATTCAACTGAATAATGAAATAAAGTAATTTATCCTAAATTAAGTTGCAGTTGCATCCATCTAACTAAGACTTAATATTTTTAATTTTTTCCAAATAATTAATTACTTTTTCATCTCCCTTCATGGGAGTTGTCATTAGTTCTAAAATCAATTTAATGATTTTTAATAAACACATACCTTTGTGCATTGATTCCAATTGAGTCCAAGCCTCACTCGGACTTTCTTTATTCCTGATATGAAGGATAAAATCATCATGTACACTTCACAAAATGATGGCCATTGCCTCGTATACTTTTTGTTGATACACAACGACATTTTCTATAGTTACTTGTCTTCTAGTCGGATCCTTTTTAGTTCCATTCACAACTTCCCATAGTTTGTGAGCCATGAATTCTTCCTTCAATCGAATCTTCCAAATGTTGTAATTATTCCCATTCAACATCTGAGATTTATCAATTGAAAACTGATTAGACCCCATTTTCACGTAAATAAAATTAAATAATTAATGAGGATTAAAAGAGTTTAATATAAATCCCCTTTCGTTATTAATCCTCATGATAAAAAAGTGATCATTTTATGCTAAAAAAGGAGGTCATGTCAATTGGATAGTCTATACACGAATGTATTAGTATGATATTAAAAATAAATCAAAATGTGAGTGATTTTTTTTAGTTTTCTATTTGAATGACAAAGACGATCTAGTCATCATGTCATAAAATAATCCTTTCAAACTAAATTATTATTTAACTATTTTTCTAACAAAAGAAAATAACTTTACGATTAATTTATATTTTTGAAAAAAAAAGCAAAACAATAATATTATATATAAAAAAATTGGATCTATGTTCGTTTATATGTGTATGATTTAATTAACTCATCGAAGTTGGTAGAACCACCTTGGCGAGTTGAAACCAATTCTTATATGTTATACCAAATCATAAACCATAGCAATGTATCACCAAATGATACATATTAGTAAATGTCAAACCAATATACAACTTGACACATTGTACTGGTAGGTCTAATTCTTGAACAACCAAGCAACTCAATGGCGTTAACTTACACAACCCTAAAAATAATTCCGAGCTATACTTGAGCTATGAGCCCATCGGGCTTAGGTAAAGTGGGAAATTGTGACCTAAGTCACATTAAAATATGGTGGATGGAGGTATTATAAGGATTTAAAGATTCTAACTTCCCACCAATGTGGGATAAAAATCCAATATAAATAAAAATAAAACACAACTACGCCAAAGCATCCATCCATCCAATCAACATAGGAGGGACCATGAGGGCATGAGGTGGCCATAGATAGGAGTGGGTGGTGGGTGTGGAGACCCTACCACTTGGTGAGGAATGAATAGGGTGTTATGGGAATGGGTCCACCCCCTTTTATATAAAAATGTGATCATACATTTAAATAACTATCAAATAAAAACTAAGGCCACATAGATTCAGTTATATGATATTTTAATTTAATGTATTAGATTATAGATTTAGTGATTTTTTTTAAAATAGGTTTTATATAAATAACAATCTATATATTTAATCTATAATGTATCCTTTTTTAATATATAGTTTATATTAACTATAAACTATAGGTGCAACCCTTATTAAAGGGGGTCCATAAGGACATGAAAGAAGTTTTCAAATATCAAAGTTGAAAATAATAAAAATATTTTACATCACCAGGGGACAAGAGTTTTGATCCAGCCAATAAAAAAATTTGAAACCCCTATTCTGATGAAATTTGTATCCTCTGAAAATTTGGGTTTCACTTTGAATTTTACCCTTTCTTTTTAATATCTCGCATTTAAATTAGCTCTGCACACTTTCAAAACTATAGAAATATAATGAAATATTTCACATAGATGTTTAACCCTTACCTCTATTTTCTAGGTCCTGGTAATTCTTCCAAGTTCGATTTTTCATGCGAGGGTAAAAGAATTTTGAATACCTTTCCACCTATGCAAACATAAATCTTCACGAAAAATCATTAATATATACGAATAGGGAAGGGAGGTTAAATAGGATCATAACCAACTAACCACCTAACTTCCCAACCGATATGACTTTAGGATTAATTGAATTATTTAACCAACATTTAATCCCACTGCCCTATGTCAAGATGAGGGAATTAATGTTCATTAAATAAGTTTAATATAACTTTAATTCCCTTGTCCCGATAATATACCCAACTTACACAAATTAAGAAAGGATCTAGCGAACACTTAGCAGACTGTGTCTTATGATACAATAACAACTTAGCTAAGATGCCAAATGTGTTTGTGGAATCGAGCTTTAGGATTTATTCATTCAGAGTCTATTACCACCTCTCTAGGAGAGTGTTATTTTGAAACATCTCCCTCATTTAACCACCTATGTCATAATCTTAAGCTTCATGAAACCAAGCTTTTATCCATTGGAAAGCTTAAATATTAGGAATAAACATCATCTTCTACATGTTTTCAAAGAAATTCAACATTCAAACCTTCAACAACCAAACCAACTAACACAAAAATTATGGTCAACATGGTATCTACCACCAAAGAGCTTTAGTCACAACCACCTTGGTGCACATTCACCTAAGTTCACTATCCCCCACATATTCTACTACCACAACTTGTCAATAGTAACCTCATCACACTTCCTCCTCCACTCCAATTAGATCCATCTTGACCAAAATGGCATAATTATGATGAAAATTCTCATTGTGACTATCATCATGCAGTGCATATGGCATTCCACAAATCATTGTTTCAATATTTTTATTCTTATTAGGGCCTAATCAACAATGGTAAAATTAAGCTTCCAAAACCTACAGTTTCTACACCTATAAAAAAATCATAAGCTCAAAATCTTTAACAATCCTCTACCAAAGCATGACACAAAAGTAGTTGAATCCTCAGCTAATTATGTATATCACACGCAGTGCCTCCTCCTGCACTGGGGCTCTTAATTTCCTAGTTGCTAACAATGACATTTCTTCACCAATCATCTCTTTCTCTAATCACGATTATCATGCCACATTATCTTCTAATAACTTACATATTAGTGCCTCTATTAGATATGTCCCTATCAATAATACTAAGGTTGATCCATCTTGTCCCATTAGTGCATGTTCTATTCCACTTCTCATCACTATTGGCTATCCACTATCACAAATTTCATATCCGATGAATAATTCATATGGCATTGTCAAACTTCACGTTATGGTAGGTCCTCTCACTATGTTTGTACCCTTTCTTGTGGGACAAGTAGTTAATGGGTGTGACATGCTCTTAGGTCTCAATTGGATTTGTAGTCTCGTCTATCATCTCCATGAATCATTTACGTCTAAAATTCATTCATAATAATCAAGTCATTTCTATTGATGGTGTACCTCCATCTACTCCATGGTCATAACCACCTCTCACAATGGATGGTATATCATCTGCTTTATCTAGAATGCCACAACGCATCAAACCTAAAGCACCATCTGCTCCTAGTTCACCTACTCACATGCAACGTACATGGTTTCATCACTCTACTATTCCAAAAATAAATATATGTTCATTCCTCGATAATTATTGCAACTTGTCATGGATCACCACTGCATTTTATTCCACTTAGGTGTTCATCACCACCACATTTTTCTACACATAAATCTCCATCATGTTGTTGGCCCCAAAACTCCATTCTTTTGAAGTCAAGTTTTAAAAAAATTGAGTTTGTACCTTAGAGTATTGGATCATGTCGAGAGGTGACATTGTTTATAGTTTTCCCATTTCATGGAAAACAATTTGAAAGTTAGGCATAATGGTATTTTTTTCCCTTCTTATTTTTATTTTCTTCCCACAATTAGGAATGATAGACATATCTTCCCCGCTAAATTTTTCGCCAACATCCATGGGTATTACATGGGCATCTCTAATTGGATGCGGTTTGGTCATGTTTCATGTGACAGTGGAGGCCTCCACGTGTCCAAATGGTGTAACTCTAGGGGAAGGGTCCAAGGGAAAGTTCTCAAATAAGTGCAGGCTTTTTGCATGTCCCAGGTTCAAAATGAAGGTAAAACAAGCTCAAATTGGCTAAGAATGGAAGGTTTAGTAGATGGTGCCACGTGCTTCATCGACACAGCTTCAAGAGTCAAAGCCAAGGGTAGTTCTCAAACTTGTGCCAGTCCTCCACGTGTCTCAGGTCCAAAATGGGATAGATATGGTTATTTTAATTGACTAAGTATGGGTGGGTTGGAAAAAGTCTCCACATGCCTCAATGACACAATTTTGAATTGAAATCAAAGGGTCAATCTCTAATTGAGTGCCACTTACCACGTGGTTAAAGTCAATGAAGAGAAAGAGTTGGTCAATGAAAAGTCTAAAACCTATGGAAGGAGCCACATGTTAGCTCAATGCAGTTTTAGGAGGCATTTCCAAAGTAGAAACTCAAATGAGTGCCAGCTCTCCATGTGTCTAGGGGTAAACATAAGTCAAGCAGGAAATTAGCCCAAATCGACTAAGTATAAAGGAACCAATAGAGCTCTCCACGTGTCATCTGGTGCAACTTGAAAGGAAAAAAATGTAAAAGGCGTCTGTAGGCCCACTCCAATCAATTTCTTCCATGTGGGAGGCCCAAATTTAAATTTGTAAAAGAAAATTGAATGGCCCATATTTTAACTGGAGAAATAATGTAATGGCCATATATTTGAAAACCTGGTTTTTCGCCATTAACATTTCTTTGTGAATCAAGAATTCAAAAGGGTGTGAATGGTTGGAATGATTTGTAACCATTTCTTGTTTGCTCAAGGAAGTTGTAACTTTTTCTTTCTTTCTTGAGGAAGTTGTAACCGTCTCTTATGAGCTATATCATGAGATTTCAAATCCATTATACGGGTTGGAATTTTGATATTTTGAAACCGTAATTTTGAATTAGAAGAAATCAATACAAATGTTATTCCCCCTTTTCCTCTATTTTCTCTTTCCTTCTTGATTTGATATGTGAATCATTTAATCCTTGCATGCTTGGAAACTTTTTTTTCTAGTTTATACAATCTCAAGAACTTTGAGTCTGTGGATTGTGCCCATTATAAACGTGAATGGTTCTACTCTATATATCATTTTCTCAATACATATAAGGGTTTTCTCTACCATCTATTTTCCCTGAAAGTATTGTCTTCTTCTACCTCCCTCCTTTTCAAGTCTTCTATCCTCATGTATTGATAACTTTCTAGGCATAAAACACATTTCAAGTTATCGGAAACCACCATTCAATGAAATATTGTGTATTTATACATAGGTTTTCCCCTTCTTTCAATAAAGGAACCTCTCCCATTAAAGAGGATGGACTTGCTTGTCCCTTGACTATGACTTCATTCCAAGTGCAAATCTGAACCCAACAATTTTTGGCGACTCTGCTTAGGGATTTGTTTAGCAAATTTCCTTTCTAAAAAAAAAAATAATTTGATCATTTCTTTGATCTGGTGACTAAGATACACTCATGGTAGAAGGGCTCTTGGAATTAAATATCCCCAATTTCAAATCCTGGATCAATAAGGTTTTCAACTTCCTCTAACAAGAATAAATAGAAGAGCTCTTTCCAGAACACATTTCTTGTTGAAGACAGAGCTTCTAGTAGTAGCATTCCTCAAGCTCAACTTAGCCCTAATCTTTGCACCCTAATTCTTGTTGGTATCTCACTTCCACTTCAAGAAATATTTCTAAGGATGGCTACACCTTAGCCTTGGGGACAAAGAGTTGGGCCTCTGGCTCTTCCTCAACCATTACATGAGGTACCTAGGGGTAACAAGAAGAATTTTCCCAAGTTTAGAGGTGATGGCTAAGTCCACCCTGATGAACACATTGCAGCCTTCATTGTTGCATGTGGGGCCCTTGAAGTTGAAAATGAGGATGTCTCTATTAGGCTCTTTGTGGAGACAATGGTGCATATTGGTTTTACCATCTTCCTGCTAGGACCATCACTGATTGGACTACTATGAGGACTGAATTTGAGCAATATTTCAAACCTACTAAAGATGTGCATGCTTTTCTAGCTTAGATTTCTCAAATCAAGAAGGAGCCACATGAGCCTATGAGATAATTTTTGGCCAAGTTTAACAAGTTGATTAACAAGATTCCACTAAATACTAGGCCTGTTGATTAGATTCAAAAGTGTTTCTTCTTGAATGCTCAATTTTGGAAGTAAGCTATGCCCTAAGGAGAGCAAATCTTACAACTTTGGATGTTGATCAGAGATTGGTTATTAGTGTGGAAGATGACTTGATCATGTCTGGCAAGCTGAAAAGGGATTTTTTCAAATCCAAAGTCTCTTCTTCTTCCTCTCCTCCTAGAGGTAATGTAGATTAGTTGGTGCAAAATATGGATAATGACCTCATTTCCATAAAGAAATAATTGTCTCAGCATGATCCATATCAATATGTTCCAAGGAAGAACTTTCATCCTAGGAACTTCTTTCCCTCTTCTTAAAGCAGGTTGGCCATTGAAGTTCCATCCATCAAGGTGCCTATCAATGCTACTTCGAGGTTCTTGAGCTTGATGATGAGGAACAAAATGGGCTCTATGATGAAAAAGAAGAGGAATCGATGAAGAATTGGAGGAGTTTGGTGGTTCTCGAGTTCATTTCCTCACCACTAAAGGTGTGGATGATGATGTAGTGGCTAAGATGAATAGTGAGTCATATGTTGTTATGATCTAGGAGCAGACCAAAAAAAGGAAAAAGTGGTGCAACCTACAAAAATATCCAAGGAGTACCCCATCAACATCTATGTGATTGCAAGAAGAGGAGCTTCTATTCTACTACTACTTCCACCCAAAAGGTAAGCTCTACTAGTCCTTCTTCCTCTACTTTTGCTTCTAAGAATTATTATCCAAAAATGATAAACTTGATAGATCAAAAGCTCTTGCTACTCCTAGTAGTGATTCCCCATCCACATCTGGATCTTTTAACATTATAGACCATCTTAAAAAGACCAAGATTCAGATTTCTGAAGTAGAGTTCTATCAAACCCATCCTAAAGCCTTTGCCAAAATGGTTAACTTTGTAAATTCTAAATCTAAAACCCCAACCCATTCTTCTAAAGGAATTTTTCCCACTCCCTCTTCCTCACCTCAATCAAGACTTGTGGCCAAAGTCACTTCCCCTAATGAGAAAATTGAACCATTCTATGAGACCCTTCTCATAGCTGGCCATAAAATCAGTAATTGTGTCATAGATTCAGGAGCATCAGATAATGTAATGCTTGCAAAGGTAGCCCATGCTTTGGGTCTGACCCTAACACATACCTTTGGTTCCTATTATTCCATGGAGAGTAAGAAAGTACCTTTGGTGGGAAGAATTAAAGATGCATAATTATCTTTTGATGCTTTACCAGAATAGAGGGTCTTAACCACCATTTTGGTAGCTGATATTCCTCCTTCATATGGGATGTTGTTGAGTATAAATTTATGTAAGGAGGTAGGAGGGGAAATTCAAATGGATTGATCACATGCTTTGATCTGGTCAATGGAAATATGAAGAAACCACTTCCTAAGAAATAAGTAGAGTATATTGTGCAAAAGACAGATGATCCTTAAGTACAAATAATTTATGCACACATTGGGCATGGGAACTATATGATCATGTCAAAAGAGGAGAAAAGTCTACCAAATGGATTCTTTCTTGACCCTAATGGTGTGTGGACTTTGGAGTTTAATGGAAGCTACTCTTCATCTAGTTCTGGAGTTGGTGTAGTGATCATTTCTCCGAGGGTAAGGTTCATCCTTTCTCCTTCAAATTTTAGTTTGAAAATACCAAGAATTCTTCTGAGTATGAGGCCCTCATTATTGGGTTGAGCATGGTGAAGGAGAATGGAGTTAAGAACCTTCTTGCTCATGGAGATGTAGAGCTAATTGTAAAACAAGTTAGAGACATTTTTCGGAGTAAAGAACGAGAAGGTTGAAGAACTATAGGAATCTGGTCTAGGATTTCATTGAATTACTTTATGCTTTTTCCATTGAAGTTGTGCTAAGGGAAAGGAACACTAGGGTTGACTCTCTAGTTATTTTGGGGTCCTTATTGATTCCTCATCCTGATTTCCCTTAGGATAAATTCACCATTGAGCTGATCCATAGACCCAGTGTGCCTAAAAATGCAAATAATTGGCAAGTTTTCTATGATGACCAGCATTTTTTCTCTTTCTTGGAGCTCAGAGATAACTTTGATCAGCTATACTTTGAAGGAAGTGACAATATTCCTAGAGAGTATGTATCATCAAATGAAGAGGGTGTCAAGAGGAAGAGATGGATCAAGATGGATGCATCAAACTGAAAGGAAAAAAATTCCTAAAGGGCTGGTGAGTTTGGAGGATATTTTTGATAAACATGATAGATATATGAAGTCTAAAGTTTCCCAAGGAACTGACAATCTGTTGAGACTAAGAAAGTGAATATTGGGGGTCTTGATGATCCCAAAATGGTCAAAATTGGAAAATGCTACACTCAGGAAGAGAAAAAGAAGGTGGTGAATCTATTGAAGAGGTATCTTGATGTTCTACCTTACTCTTATGATGATATTAAGGATTTTTAGCCTAAAGAAATGAAACATTTCATTCTGTTCATCCTGGGATCAAACCCTTCAAACAAAAGCAAAGGCAATATAATCTAAAGATAGCTGATATAATTTTCCAAGAAATACAAAAACTTCTAAAGGTTAGGATCATTTTCCCCATCCACCATTCAACATGGATTGCTAATGTAGTGCTGCCAAAAAGAAGAATGGTGAGATCTGGATCTATCTAGACTTGAAATATAAATCGGGGTTCTTTGAAGGAAAACTACCCTCTCCCCATGATGGACCAATTATTGCAAGCTATCACAGGCTCGGAGATGCTATCTATGTTAGATGGATTCTCAAGGTATAATGAAGTAGAGGTGAATACTGTAGATCAACATAATACTACCTTTACAACTCCTTGGGGCACCTTTGCATACAAGAGGATGCCATTTGGTCTCATCAATGCTTGGTGATACTTTCCAAAGGGCTATGGACTTGGCTTTTGGCGGTTTGAAAGGGAAATGCATTGTTATGTATTTTGATGACTCGACAATGTTTTCTAAAGCAATAACGAGATCACTTACAACACCTTGAAACAATATTACGAAGTTTAGAGAGCATGGGATTTCTTTAAACCCTAAGAAGTATGTGTTTTGTGTCACGAAGGAAAGTTGTTGGGACACATTATTTCAAAGGAACGGGTCAAGATTGATTCGAAGATATTTCGAGGCCATCTAGCAAATTCCTTTTCCATCGAGTAAGAAAGGTGTCCATTATTTACGTGGTAAGATCAATTTCCTAAGAAGATTCATCCTCAATTTTGTAAAACTTACTATGAGAATTTCTCACTTGATGCAAGGAAGCGCAAAATTTTGGTTGGTCCTACGAAGGGAAGAAATCATTTGAGGACTTTAAACAAGCTATTATTGCAAAGACTCCAACCTTGGCGTGCCCTGAATTAAAAAATATTTCATTATCTTTGTTATGCCACTTTGAATACCCTAGCTGTTGTGTTAGTCCAGGAAGAATGTTGAAGATCATGAGCTCCCAATTGCATTCATAAGTTATGTCTTGAAAACTCATGAGCTGAATTACACTATGATGGAGAAACATTCTTTTGTAGTTGTCAAATTTGTCAAGTAATTTCAGTTTTACATTCTTAATTCTCATTCTATGGGTGCCTAATACAACAATAAAATCCATTCTTACTCAAAGCAAGAATTTAGAACTAAGAGAGGTAATTGGAAAGAAAAGGTGCAAGAGTATGATCTTGACATCGGGCCAAAAATCTGGTTTGGGGTAAGGCCCCTGTGTAAACTCATTGAGGGAGCTACCAAGGAGTTATCCAAAGATGGAGTTGGTATCCCGGTTGTTGTTCCTCGGGTCGACAGATGTATAGTATGCTTTGACATTGCTCACTTTTCGACCTATGGAGAGTGTCCATCTCACTTGAGTGTCAAAGAGAATAGAGCCATCAAACTTTGGTCCACATAATATGTGCTATGGGATAATGCTTTGTTCAAACAAGGCATACATGGAAGGTTTTTAAAGTGTGTAGACAAGGAGCAAAAAAAGAATTTGTTCTCTAATTTTCATGACTAGGCTTGTGGAGGTCATTTCTCCTCTGCTGTAATAGCTCATAAAATACTTTGTGCTAGTTATTATTGGCCCACTCTATTTAGAGATGCATCAAAATGGGTTGGTAAATGTGAAGCATGCCAAACATTTGTTGGAAGACCTAAGTTGGGTTCTTTGCCTCTCAAGCTTCTAGTAATTGAAGAGCCATTTCAACAATGGGGTTTGGACTTCATCGAGCACTAAATCCATCTTCTAGTGCTTTAGGAATACCCATGTGTTGACTGCCATAGATTAATTCACCAAGTGGTTGGAAGCCATCCTAGTTAAGAACACTACTTCAAGTAGTTTGCAACTTCATTAAGGAGAACATATTGATAAAGTTTGGGACCCCAAACAAGATTGTGACTAACAATTCTTCTATTGAGGTGATGGACTTCTATTATGGGTATGGGATCTCCGTTGCTCACTCTTCAAATTACTATCCCTAAGGGAATGGATAGGAAGAATCAAAAAACAAGAAATTAGTGAACATAGTTAGAAAGCTTGTAAATGATTCTAAGAGGAATTGGCATAAGAATCTATATGATGCACTTTGAGATAATAGAATAACACCCAAGAGAGCAATTGGAATGTCTCCTTTCCAAGTGGTGTATGGTTTGGAATCCCAATTACCATTCATGGTGGAATTTCCAACCTTGCATCGATGGAAACCATTGAAGATTCAAGTTTTAGTAGCTCTTTAGACAAGAGAATTTTGTATCTTCAGAAGCTTGATGAGAAAAAAATTACACATGGTTGACAGGATAATGGCTCATTAGTTGAAAGTGAAGGCTTTGTTTGAAAAGAAATCTAAACCCGAGTTTTCCAAGTGGGAGAAGTTGTCTTTGCTTTAGGACAAAAGACAAGCCATGAGGAAGCCATGGTAAGTTTGATTCTCTTTGGCTTGTTCCTTTTATAATCATACATTTTGCTAGAGAGAACTATTTTTATCTAGATTACATAGATGGATCTCATCTCCCACTTACTTATAGTGGGCGTACCTAAAGTTGTTCAAGTCCTAGGTGGCTAGGAAGTCCTTTTGTACATTGAGTTTGGTTCTCGATTTTTGGCTTGTGTCTCTTTCTTGTTCTTTGTTGTGTGGTGTGTTTTGTTTTGGGTTTTCCCTTTGGTTTTTTTTTATTATTTTCTGTCTTGTGTGTGTTTCCTTGTATTGGTTTTGATTTTGAATCCTTTTCACAATGTATAAGGCACTAGTCCTCTTTCCTAGAGTTATCTCGTAGTTCTTGATCTTGCACGGTGTCTTCGTTCTAATCCAAGTCATCCCTAGAAAGAGCTAGCTATTGTCGGCCCCAAAACTCCATTCTTTTGAAGTCAAGTTTAAAATATTGATTTTTACCTTGGAGTGTTGGATCATGAGGAGCCTGAAATTGTTTGTAATTTTCCCATTTCATGGAGAACAATTTGAAAGTTAGGCATAATGGTGAAGTATTTCCATTCTTATTTTTATTTTCTTCCTGAGTTGGGAATGATAGGTGTATCTTCCCCATTAAATTTTTCCCCAGCATCCACAAGTAGTACATGGGAATCTCTGATTGGATGTGGTTTGGTCATGTTTCAAGTGACGATGAAGGCCTCCACACGTATAAACTAAGAAACTCTAGGGGTAGGGTCTAAGGGGAAATCCTCAAATAAGCGCAGGCTTTCTGTGTGTCCCACATTCAAAATGAAGGTAAAACAAGCTCGAATCGGCTAAGTATGGAAGGTTCAACGGATGACACCACATGCCTCATTGGCGTAACTTCAAGATTCAAATCTGGGGTAGTTCTCAAACTTGCTTGAGTCCTTCAAATGTCTCGAGTCCAAAACAGGATAGAGCTAGTTATTTAAATTGACTAATTATGGGTGGGTTGGTGGAAGTATCGACATGCACAGGCGACATAATTTCAAAGTGAAATTAAAGGTTCAATCTCCAAATGAGTGCCATCTCACCACATGGTTAAAGTCAATGGAGAGAAAAAGTTGGCCGTTGAAAATTCCAAAACTAGCGAGAAGGAGCCATGCGTCGGCTCGGCGCAATTTCGGAGAGGCATTTCAAAGCGAAACTCAAATGAGTGCCGACTCTCCATTTTTCTAGGGGTCAACATAAGTCAAGTAGGAAATTGGCCCAAATCAGCTAAGTGTAAAGGCGATGAATCTCTCCACATGTCGGTTTGGTGTAACTTCAAAGGAAAAAAATGCAAGAGGCATCCACAGGCTTGTTCAATCAATTTCTTCCACGTGGGCGGCCCAAATTTAAAGTTGTAAAATAAAATCAAATGGCCCATATTTTAACTGGTGAAATAATGTAACAGCCATATATTTGAAAACTGGTTTTATACCATTAACGTTTCTTTACAAATCAAGAATTCGAAAGGGCACAAATGGTTGGAATGATTTATAACCATTTCTTGATTTCTCGAGGAAGTTATAACTATTTCTTGCTTTCTCGAGGAAGTTGTAACCATCTCTTGCGAGCTATATCATGGGATTTTAAATCCATTTTATGGGTTGGAATTTTAATATTTTGGAACTATAATTTTGAATCGAAGAAATAAATACAAAGGTTTTTCCCCCTTTTCCTCTATTTCCTATTTCCTTCATGCTCTCATATGTGAATCATTTAATCCTTTCATGATTAGAAACTTTTTGTTCTAGTTTATGAAATCTCAAAAACTTTGAGTTTGGGGATTATGCTCATTATAAACGTGAATGGTTCTACTCTATATCTCATTTTCTCAATACATATAAGGGTTTTCTCTACCATCTCTTTTCCCTAAAAGTATTGTCTTCTTCTGCCTCCCTCCTCTCTTCAAGTATTCTATCCTCATGTATTGATAACTTTCCAAACATAAAACAAATTTCAAGATATCAGAAACCACCATTGAATAAAAGATTGTGTTTTTATACATAGGTTTTTCCATTGCTTTTAATAAGGGAACCTCTCTATTAAAGAG
This sequence comes from Taxus wallichiana var. yunnanensis, assembly GCA_018340775.1. Lineage (NCBI taxonomy): Eukaryota > Viridiplantae > Streptophyta > Pinopsida > Cupressales > Taxaceae > Taxus > Taxus wallichiana. The sequence continues at coordinate 96,460,401 of CM031239.1, read as the reverse complement.
GAGGGACTTGCTTGTCCCCATTGTGGTTTTATTCCAAGTGCAACTATGAAACCCAACACATCCCCATACACATTTTTCTACACCATGGTACACATCATATAGTCTTCCATCACATGCACAGAGGCTTTATCTCACTTGTGCACGTTTATCTGCTATACCACCACTCCTAGAGCATGATCATATGTTTTCATCACCACAATCTTTGAGTAGCGGACAATTATCCTTTTCTTTAATCAGATAGTTCCTTAACCATTACACACTTGGGGGACATGATGCATACTTCCCCAATGACTGAAAACACACAGACTTTTGACACATTCTAGCACCAATATTACCTAATGACACATTCTTGTGATTTGGTTCACACTTTATTGTTGAGCGCATACTATAAACATGAACCTCACACACTGCACAATAGACACTACACATCATGCATCTTCACACATATTACATACATACATCCTACATCTTACATCCTACATTTACTATACAACTACACACTTTATCTCATTTATGCATGTTCTAGTACATACTATACATCCTACATTACACACTACACATTACACATCACATGAGGATTTCTCATCACCACACCTAATACACATATCACGCATTTTTAATCATCTACTTATACATGTTGCACTCATTACCTGATTACACACTCTAGTCTCATGGTTCATAATAGAATTTTGAGGGTATACATAAAAAATGGACCAAATCATATTCACACAATCCATCAATCAATCTTTCTATCATGCGATATTCCTCCATTAGTGATATACGCAATAGGATACATCTATTGGTGTGTGTGGCATTTTATTTTCCTTTTATTTATTTATTAGGTGTATTTCCACATCACTAGGTGAATTTGTCTCACTTAGGTGGGAGAATAGATATTTTTCATATTAGTTATGAAAGATTCCCTTACGAAAATTTTTATATGTGTATGTGTCATAGGAGTTACATTCCCATTTGGGAAAGTAACTCCTCTTCTCCATCATGGAGGCATATTTTTCTTACATGGGAGTTACTCACTCACTCCCCTATATGTACACCACCTCTCTTGATCTATGAGCATGGAGTATTGAGCCTAGTTTTTCCCTTAATGCATGCACATTGCTTTCATGGTTGTGTTCTTGCTTGAATCTTGAAGCTACACCATTTCGTGGTTGAGTTCAACTCCTTCATGCACATGTATTTTATCCAGGTATTAGTCCTTCCTCCCTCCATGATGGTATCGAGCTAAATATTCGACCTCGTGAACATGCCTCCAAAGTTTAGGGTGATGGTAGATATTGTCCTTGCACGTGAGATTAGTGAACCCTAAGTTTGATTCAAAATTGAAATTGGATGGTTACATCAAGGAAGAGAGCAGGAATCTAATTAAATGGAGTTGAGAGGGTGTCTCACACTAAGTTGGGGTAGTGGGATCCTTTACGGTGAGTTCATAACAAAATGCACATACGAGATGGGGTCCGGTGAAGTTACATATAAGAGAGTCAAAACCCAAGCACAAGGCACGAGTAGTGAAAGACCCCAAAACTGAACAAGGTAGCGAAGGCCACCACATTCAAAGGATACGAGACCATTCCACTAATGCAAAAACAAGTAACATTGATATAAAAATGAACCACGAGCCAATAATGAAGGTTGTAAACATGAGTACGATTCGAACCCATCAAACATGAAAGAAGCTTCAAAAAATTGAAACACGAGGATCAAGAGGGACGATGTGAACATGCATGGGTGTGTGAATGGTAGTGTGAAGAGATATCAAGAGGAGTGAGCACCAACCGAAAGTGCATGTAATGTTTAAAAAATGGGAAAAACCTTGTTAGTCCAAAAACTCTCTCTCTATCTCATAGATCGAAATGATGTACAAATATGAGGTGATGAGTAACCCCATTGCTGAAATCGTGAAAACTTGAGTGGAGAGGGGAGTTACATTCACAAAATAGAAACGTACCTCCCAATGATGCATATGATGTATTAACATGTAAGGGAATCCATATATGACCCCTAAATGACACACGGACCTTAAATCTCACCTAAGTGATATGACTTTCGATGATGTGGAAAATAAATCACATTTATTTGTGTTTCTCGCTTCGGTTTCTTTCAAGGAGTGGGCATACTTCTAGTGCATCATTTATGTCCTTCCTAAGGGTAGGCACATAGTTCAGGGTGGGTGGCTCTTCTTCAGTCTAGAGGAAGAGGATTTCATTATCAACATTCTTCTAGGATACCTCCTAGAGTTACGAGTTTAGATCCGTCGATGAAATATTTTGCATCCCTCTCATCTCCCTCTTCATCTCTCTTCTTCTTCATTCGAGAGATTTTCCCTATGTATATGGGTACCTATTCGAGCTCATCTATGGCAGGACCCAATTTTGCATCTTTCTTAGATTAGAGAGTTTTTTTGTTCTCTTGTGGTGGATGTTTTTCCAATCGGGTTTTCCTTCACTTCTTGGTATCTTCTTTTTGTGCATAGGTACCTCATCAGGCTTATGTCTAGGACCCATTTTTCATTCTCCGTGTGTTTTCATACTTTCCTTGCCTCGTCCTAATTTACAATGAAGGGGGTTGTAGTGTGAGTGGCATTTTCTTTACCTTTTATTTATTTATTAGGTGTATTGCCACCTCACCAAGTGAGTCATCTCACTTAGGTGGGAGCATAGATCTTAGGTGTCATATTAGTTATGACATATTCCCTTATGGAATTTGTCATATGTGTAAGTATGTGTCATAGGAGTTACATTCCCATTTGGGAAAGTAACTCCTCTTCTCCATCATGGAGGCATATTTTTCTTACATGGGAGTTACTCACTCACTCCCCTATATGTACACCACCTCTCTTGATCTATGAGCATGGAGTATTGAGCCTATTTTTTCCCTTAATGCATGCACATTGCTTTCATGGTTGTGTTCTTGCTTGAATCTTGAAGCTACACCATTTCATGGTTGAGTGCAACTCCTTGATGCACATGGATTCCCTCCAGATCTTCATCCTTCCTCCCTCCATCAAAATCATCACTTCTTCTAGCATCCTTTAGTGATATATGCTTTAGGATAAATCATCACTTCTTATGTTATCTTGTTATGATATACACTTTAGGATAAATCATCACACATTATTACACCTCATCTCTATGTTGCATATCATCATTACACATTCATCACATCACACTACACACAACATATAATTTAACCATTTCTTGATGATGCACTTTCATTTACGGTTCATTCTTGACTACTAAGGGGGCATAATAAATGAACCTCACTACATATAATTCCATTCACTTGGGGCTAGGCAGCTCATATCATTCACCCCTGCATTTCATTCCATCCATCCACAACATATTGTATATCTTTGTTGCATTTACTCTTGTTTGCATTTACTTATACATGTTCATTTTATTACACATGCTAGATAGATATCTTGTATGTCATTATCTTTATCATACACACATGCACGTTCACTTGCTTTCTAGTTGTGATCACAGATTATATAGATCCATTACATGCAACATGGATGTTTGGTACAGTACCTAGTACCAGTCCCATAGTGGCTCCTGGGGGCATCCACTTTTGTACATTACAGGTGTTATCATTTCATTTTGTTTCATAACACACTAATTTATCATATTATACATGTTTTAACATACTTTTTATCTTTCTAACATGCTAACGGGTGCTTCATGTGTAATATTTTTATGCTAGGGCTACTTGTTTCCATGGTTATCTGTTACATTATTTGTACTTGCTTGTCATCATTTTCCATTGTATGTAGGCTTTTCCCTTTGTCTTGTTTTCACACTTGTATGTCTTTAGATTATTTTTCCCTAATTTTCTTGTGACATCATGAGTGATGTCTCATGCTTGCAACCCACTTTTACAATCTACATTTTGTTCTTGGGTGTTTACATTCTCTACTTACACATTGTCTTCATAGCTTACACTTGTCTTCTACATGCATGTTTGTTCATACTAACACTTGCTTTCTAGCCACTTATTTTCATGTGCATTGGATTATACCAAGCATATCTCCTTCCTCATGCGGGGAAAAGTTTCGGTGGTTTTTCATCTTTTGGGCCATATACTCCTACAATGATGTCATATGCACTCCTAAAGAGGGGGCATCATTTTGGTCAATCATTCACCTCATACAACATTATATACATAGTATAGAGCACAACATATTATCAATACATTACAGTTCAAGGCTCAAAATAAGACTTGGGTCCTTAATATAGTGATTCCTTTCCTAGATTTCTTATAACCAGGTAAGAAGTTACACAATGATTGGTTTTAGCACAATCTCTGAACTCATACATAATGGATTTTATAGGGCATTATTTTCCTTAGAAAATGCATTGGTACACATCATCTGTAGTGGTGTTTTATTTTAGGGAGTAGTTAAAGGTTAGAGGATAACACCAGACCTTCCTCTCTACACTACTTCATGGCGTCGAATCACCCAAAAAATTAGATAGTATAAAGATCTCTATAGTTTCAAGAAGTGGTTAAATATTGGAGGATAAATCATACTTTCCTCCCTAGAATTCTTTGGCCAAGTGACGTGAGATTTCCCCAAATACTCGCACTTCATCAAAAAGATCCTTTCTACACTCTTTCCTCATCATAGATCAAGTGCACATGTTCCTTTTTAACATTTTCAACATTTTATTTTACATACTTCCTTACATGATTTTTACACACATACATGCATCTTTACACACACTTTTATCATATACATGTGTATTTGACTACTTGATCATCTTCTCTTTTGCAAATTTGTTTGTATGGGAAGTAAGAAGTCAACATCAACAACAACATCAACATGATACTAACAACGGTACATCACACACATCAACATTTACACACGTGTTTTCTACCCTAGGTTCATTTTCATCACCTTTTTACACTTTGGCATATTTAGTCTCCACGCTCCATCTTTTTATCACTCCACATTTTTTCTAGTCCCTCAACATGCTTTCTACATCAATCTACATGGATATCAGGTATGCATATCTATCTAATTTATGTTACCGATAATTCTTCTCACCAACATAAAGTGGGGGAAAATGTAGACACAAAATCACGCACTTTGAGTCATTATCTAGTCTTGATTACATACTACTATTCATATGGTTCCTAAGTAAGAAAAATACTAATTAACCCATGTCTTTGGCCACCTTTATTTTCTTTGTGTTTCTTCTTTTACTCTTGCACTTGTACTTGATTAGTATTTCTTTTTACCTTTCATATTTTTGCATTCTAGAATTTAGTGCCTAGCTAGGATGTATGCGCTAGGGCACCCCCATCCCCTCTAGGTGCCCTTGTTATCTTTGTACTTTGGTCACACTATCTAGGTCCTTTCTAGTCATTTGAGCATCTTATCTTTTTGGTAGTCATCCTTTTCAAAGTGTTAATTACAAAATTCAAGTGAAGGAATAATATAAATATAAAGTTATGTAGTCATAATAAGAGACCAAACATTAAGCATTTACTATCTCCACCTAAGGTTACATCTATCAAACTCCATCACAAGGGAAAAAAGATTAATTCATCTTCATAACACTTCACAAGAGGGGAGTTTATTGTTTCCATGCACACATTATTTACATTCAACATCTAGTTATTTTCTCACTACTTCACATGCGTGACACAAGAGCAACCTAGGGCACAATTCCACATGCACACATCTAGAACTACATTGTGTCCGAGATGTAGTATAGTGCTCGAGTGGTAAGTCCATAAATTTGGTAGCTGAGGGTAGTCGACCCCTTCATATGCATCTTTCTTTTTTTAAGATTTCGATGCTCTATTTTGGGTTTTACAGGTGATTTATCCATTGCAGGTTTATAGTAATGTCCAAAAAAGTTGAGTGACATACACGTGACAAGAGGTGAAGGAGCGCAGACACCTAAGGACCATATCGTAACCAAGATCCAACCATTTATGCAAACTAGGGTGCCTAGAACTTAGAAAAGGGTGCCACAAGTGCCCCTATCCTTCACTAGGTGCCCCAATCCAATCAAATTGGTCAAATCTACATTTTTCCAGGATTTAATTCAACAATTATCCATTTTTGTTTGGCCAATCTCCATTGTGACATAGTCTATTAACCTCTTCAAATCAGATAAGGCTCTTACAACCCTCTTTACACATTAGGGTTTCATTATTTATTGCTTAGCTTGCTTGGGTATATTTCAGTATTTTAGTATTTATTTATTTACTACAAACTTGCATTAGATTAGGATAGTGTATTTACATTTTAGAATAATTAGATTACAATCAGTTTTGGGAGCAACAAATCTTCAAAGTGATCATCCATATTAGGTGGCTGATTTGGTTCTTGGTCATATTTAGGGGATATAGCCTCGTTGTAGGTTTGGTGTTCTACTAAACGAGGGGTTGGTTCTCCTTGTGGGGTTGGTGCCTCAATAAAAAAATCATGTATGATGAGTAATATTCATGCAAGTCATTTGTTATGAGTAATATTAGAAGAGGTTTCGGTGGCTTTTCTTCCCCTTGAGGATTTACCACTGTACATTTGGTGTTCATGTGTTCTCTCTCTTGTTTTATGTACTTGTGGATGGATTTTGCATACTTAATAAGATCATAATGGATTTGAAGTTTAATGGCTGTTTTTGATGATGTAGTAATATATGGTAAATTAATTAAAGGATTTTTAAGAATGATTCACCCCAGGTCTATGTGCCTCTAGCAGATTACCCTTTAGTTTCCTCTTAATATCATTCAATCTTACACACCTCGGATGTCTCAAAGTATGACATCAAGAATTCAAGTACATTGGGAATCACATTTCATTTTTCCAATGTATGGACCCTCTCTTTAGTCTAATCCAATCCCCTTGCATGTATCCTTTCATGGGGGCATCTAACTCAACTTTCTTGTCACCTTTGTGGAACACTTTAGGGAATAGTTAATTATCTTTATTTCAAGTTGTGTTTCATTATTATTGTGTGCTAATTTATACCAATTACAAGTATTTTATTATCATCTTGGCTCATTTTTAACTATTGTGTGTACTATTACTACATTGGATTTAATTTTTTACTTTTCTTTCTTTGTTAACCAATTACAAGTTATTTGTTATCATCTTGGTTCATTTTTAGCCATGGTGTATAAATATCCTATGTTTATTGGGTTTTTCTACTTTTTTATCTTTTGTTTAATTTATGTGTGTTTGTCTTAAGATAATAATTATTTAATCTTCATGGTTCTGTTGGTGGTAAAACTTGCGCCGAGTGTCTCATATTTGGAAGAATCGATTCGTTTGAGACAACAATGAAATCATCTCTAAGTTGTGTGAGCTTATGCGCTTGAGACAGAGATCTCCGAAAAGGTCGGTTCCTCTATTTGTTTTTATTGCTACTACTATTCCTAATGTTGAAATGGAAAATTAAGATAACAATTCCAAGGTGTGATAGAAGGATAACATAAAGGAAAATTAATCTAAGGAAGGCCATAGCACCGGAAAAGAGGGACGAACATTATCTATTCGAGTGAAAATGAAGGGAAAGGCATGAAATAAGGCTAGGAATGTGTAGCACAACTAAAACCCATTTATCATATCATTTTCATGGAGAAAAAATTAAAAATGGAGCTGCAAGGGACGTAGAATGACACAACAAGCATGCAATGTAAAATAAATGCAAGAAGAAAGAATAAAGACACACTTAAGATAGAGAATAGTCACAAAACGATGCTTCAATTATTTCTAGAAATGCATAGAACTGTTATAGTGGAGAATGAGGTTGATATCCACATGCACAAGCCAAATATAGAGTTTTGCGACTCAAAATATAGAAATATGAAGTCCTTAGAAAAGTGTGTAAGGATCCAAAGTGTCCAACATTAACAATGAGCCTAGCTCTTACATTTATAGATGAATCAATGGAAGAAGAAGAGAAGGAGGGAAAACCCAAATTTGAAATACAACCACCAACAAGAAGCATTCAATGCCTATAAATCCTCTTGTAAATATGTCAAATACATTTCCCCAAGTCTATTTGGCATGTTAGAGAAGGCAAGGAGGTGGATCGGATCGAATCAGGTGGTTGGAGTAATTAGATCTACTCATTAATGCCTAGAAATATGTTTTCCCATTTCTCACCTACTAGGTCCACCAAGAATTTGAATTTGAATATCTAGCACTATAGCCTACATCGAAGCTATCGATTGAGACTAGGCACACAACGGTCGAGCTCTATAGAAAAGATATGGTTATCAAAACATTTTTGAGCCACTGTGTATGCATCACATGTGGCGCACATAGATTGACTTAAAAGATGGTCAATTTGTGAAAAGTGTTTTTCATTTCTGCCACATGTCACTTACTGGTTTGCTCTAAGAATTTGGTGCTATTTTGGCATGCTTTGATAGATTGCATGTGGCATACTCAAGCATGTCATAGAATGACGTGGCATAGAAAGGTTCAGAGGAGGGTACAAAGTTATGCACATAGAAAAATGAGGTGTGGGAGGATGATATAAGGAAGGCACGCACACAGAGGAAAAGGGGCAAAGTGGTGAGCAAATAATGCATGGTTAAGGCACAACTATTACACGGTAATGTACAAGGCACATGGGAGAGGGATAGGGACTTAGCTTATTGAATCAAATACGGGGTGTGCATGTAGGATGAATATCTTCTAGGAAGAAGGAAAATGCGCAAAATATGCACACAAGGTAAGAGTGGAACAAAAAGGAAAAGGAAAATGGAAAGGGGAGAAGGAAAAGCATGCAAGGGCGCACGAGGAAACAATGTCCAAGTGAATGTTCCAAGGGGACAACTGAGGTGTGTGCCACTTGTAATGAAGATATCGAGCTATAATATGTATGTAAGTTGTCCAAATAACTAGAAGAGTTATTTGGATAACAGTTTTGGTGACTTTCAGGGCCATCTTCCTGCTAGATGAAGGAGATTAATAGCCTAGATAATACATTGGGCATGGATTCTACTACGTAATCATGAAATTATGATCTTTAGCTTTGAATAATTGCTCCTAAAGTCACTTGAAGGATCATTTATTGACTCTATTATGAATCTTTTAAACTATCGAAAGAAGACACCGCACCTGGAAGCATAAGAAGAAGGACGCGTAAGAAGCATGGGAGAAGAAAGAACTATGTACAAACAAATAATGTGTGTGCAACGCACTTGGAGGAATTTAAACTATTATAATATATAGAAAATGATGCAAAAACTTAATGGAATGGTTTGAGATAAATCCCGATCACCGGGATTTGGATTTGCAGTGTGCCTCCATCAAGTTGAGTTAACTCAAAAGAGTTAGCCTCCTTACATGAATTAATGATGTATGGGCCACTCCAAAGTGCATCAAACTTTGAATGGAACCTTGGTTTAGCTCTATCATCATCTCATTTCAAGACCATGTCCCGAACCTTGAAAGCTTGAGGCCTATCCTTTCTATCAAACCATTTATTTTTTTCTTGTTGAGTTTGTTCTAGCTTGATCATGACAGATTTCCTTGATCCTTCAAGATTAACTAGCTTTACCATTCTAATTTCTCTTTGTTCTTTTCCTTCAAGCTCCAACTCCTAGGTAGGCACCAATGAGTTGAAATCCAACATCAAAGGAAGGGTATCCTCCTTATCATAGATGAGATTATAAGGAGAAGTACCTATTTCTTTTTTAATGATGATTACGCCTACCCAAAGTGCATGCAAGACCTTTTTTTGCACTTGTCTCTAGCTGATATTCATTATGTGCTTCATGACCATGATCAAGTTATTTTTTTTACTGTTAGACCATTTCCTTGAGGGTAATAGTTGGAAGAATTCTTCAAATAGATGCTAAAATTTAGAGCCCAATCAGTGATTTTAGTGCCAAGGAAGGCTTTTACATTATCAAAGATAATGGTTTGAGGAATGCCAAACCTTGTGACTATACCCTTGAGAAAGTCAAGGATGACTGACTCGGTTGATTCCTTGAGTGTGATAACTTTTGTCCATTTGGTGAAGTAATTTGTAGCTATCAGTACCCACTTATTTGTAGCGCTTGAAGGTGGATTGATCATGCCTATGAATTTGATACCCCATTACATAAAAGTTTAATCTCCTTAGATTGGTCAAAGGGGGAGTGATTCATATTTCCTCTATCCTTCAAAGAAAGTGCATTCCTTGAATTTTGTGAGCCACTTGTGTGTATCTACAAATAGAATAGGCCAAAAGATACCTTCCATTGTGATCTTCATTGTTATTCTTTTGCGCAGAAGTTTCCACCAAAGAATCCATTGTGAAATTTTACTAACACTTTTTCAGTCTATGCGTTGTTTATACACCTTAACAAAGTGAGACCATAAAAATTCTTCTTGAAGATAAGTCCATAAATCAAAACATAAGGGATAGATTGTAACCTCATATGTCTTCTCTTTTCCTTGTTTAAGATAGGAGGGTATACACCCTTGGAAAGAAATGTGATCATGTCCTTTGTCCATGCATGTCAGGATCTATATTCTACTCAAGTTATGCACATGAGAGAGATTCATCAAGAAATAATGAACTCTTAGATTCATTGTGCATGTCCTCAGCAAGTTGTTTGTAGAGTGTGCTACCTCTTACTAGCTTTGTGGATTTGATATTCACATCATATTCCATGATTTTGTCACCCATCGTTCTCTCTTATCATCAATTTCTACTCCCATGATGAAGTATCCGCGGTAAGAGTGGGAGACTAATACCTTGATATCATTTGTGGTGAGCATACTCTTGAATTTCTTGAGTGCATGCATAATGGCGTAGACCTGATTCTCTGTGTGACTATATTTTAATTCATAATCCTTTAGCATATGGCTGAAGAATGCCTTTGGTTGTTCCATCCCTTGTTCATTTTTTTATGTTAGAATAATAGAAACACTTACATCAGCTCCATAAGCATAAAGGATGAAATACTTGGAATAATCAAGGTTCATGAGTGTTGGTACACAAGTAATATCTTCCTTGATTTTGTTGAATCTTTCATTTCCTTCTACTATCTATCGAAGGTTATATCCTTCTTGATCATTAGGGTGATGGGCCAAACAAGTCCTCAAAAGTTAGGAATAAAAGCCTAACAAAATTGATCTTACTGAGGAAGGATTACAGGCCTTTTTGTGTGCTAACAGGGAAAGAGATAGGATGGATGAAACATGCTCAAGATTGATTGTAATGCCATCCTTTAAAACCACATGGCATAAGAGATTTCCTGTGCCTTCGTAAAATTACAATTCTTGGGGTTAAGAGACACCCCATACCTTCTACATCTCTCAAATACTATCTCCGGTGTGTGTCATGTGATCTGCACTTTGCTTTGATAAGACTATAATGTCATTTAGGTAAACCAAGATGAACTCATTGATATAACCTCGAAGGCAATCTCCATGGTGTGTTGAAACATTGTTCTTGTGTTTGACAGACCAAAGGGCATATTTTGATATGCATATATTCCCCACTTAGTTGTAAACTTTATTTTGAATTGATCCTCTTCCTTGACTAGGATCGATTAAATTCAAAGTAGTCATCTAGCATTAAGAATCTTTGCACACCAGCCGAATCTTTAGAATCTACTCCATTGATGGTAAAGGATAATTATCCTTTAGATATTCCTTGTTCTAGTCTCCGAAATCAACACCGAGTCTGATTTCATCATTCTTCTTGCATACCAAGTACTAGATTTGTGACCTAACTAGAGTACTTTATGGGAAAAATAATCTTCACCTCAATAATTTTGGATAAATCCTTTCTCATGAGGGGCTCTATCTTTGGATTGACTAGTCACTTCTTTTGTCTGACAAGCTTGATACTAGGATCAAGGTCAATGGAGTGTTGAGAAACACTTGGATCAAAACCCTTGAGTTCTTCACACTCCCATGAGAAGATATCAATGTATTTTTGACAGAGAGAGATGAAGGCCTAATTTTCATCATGCGCATAAGATTTCCGAGTAGCACTCCTTTCCGTGCATAATAGTGACGTGGAGTAGTCTTACACGACATGCATATGTTTCTATTCACCCTTGAACTCATCATCAGGGCTAAACATTTGTTCTAAGGTGACCATCCCTTTAGGAAACTTGTTTGTCTTCATCTATATTACTTGGTCACCATAGCTTTCATGTAAGTTAGCTTACATGCTTGATGAGAACTCATCTTCATTCTGGATGAACTAGATGATCTACGCATCACTATTAAACACTTTCCAGCTATTATTGTTATTTGGAATGGATGGTCTAATCACCATACTAATGTGCTAAGTGTTTCCTTAGACAAATTCCTTAGCAGGAGATAATGTGAACCAAAAGCAACCATCCGATCAGTTCTTGATTCAACTTGCGTGGCACCACCTATAGGTTTAGATCATTAATGCTCTCAAAGAAGTCCCAAACTTATTCTTTGAGAATCTTATTCTTTGTTATTCACTTGTTGGTTACTTGGTGGATAACCAATTTTGTGTCCTCAAAGATCTGTAGTGCCTTAATCTTCTTCTTTTCAATAAGCATACCATGTACTAGTGCCTCATACTCTTCCACATTGTTAGAACATGTAAACTGCAAGTCCTGTGCACAAATAATAATTTATCATCCTTACGGTAAATGAGAACAACTCCTGCTCCCGCACCATTTTTGCTTTTGGATCCATCAAAGTATAAATTCCATAGACTAGGTTCTCTTCACTTTTCTTAAGCGTGCATGACAACACAACTTCTTCTTCAAGAATGTAGTAAGTATCGATCCCAGGTTTTATAAGCTTCCAACTGTTCATCATATGGGTAAAATTTATGGTGCCTCCTTGCCCACTCATTGAGTACTAGATTAGGAATAGAATGTGGAAGAGGTTTCTTTTCAAAAACTGAAACTTGTTCTTCTTTGATTTAATAGTTTTCTTGGAGAGGGGATGGGACATATGACTCTACATGATAGGAAAATATTGGCTCAACTTTTATGGTAAACCGTGTACCATACCTTGTCTTGAGTAACATATGAGACCAATCAAAAGAAAACTAACCACCCACTTTAGCATTAAAATCTCTTGACAAACATTAGGCAAACAAAGGGGAGAGATCAATGATTGACATGTCTCGAGTTATTGTCAGACCTAGACATGTATGGAGGTTTAACTCAAGATCCTTGATTATTCCCAAAGTAGCAAGCAGTCAAACCATCAAGTTACAAGACTCCTTTTGTCAGGGGGCTATACTTAAGACCTAAGACATCAATAATCTTCTTAGGCATGACATAAGTACTAGCACCTAAGTCAATCATACATTTATGGATAAGATGTTTACCTATGATCAAAGACATGTATAAGGGTGGGGTTTTAAAAAATTTACTTACTTATCCTTTTCTTGGAAGATATTAACAAAAGCACGTGACTTTTTAATAGTTGGATACGTGTGTGGGAGTTGTGTCGAGATTCATGCAACAAGTCATGGTTGGATGGAATATTCAGGGCATACCACATTGTAACATTTATGTTTGTCTTCTTCATCTAGTTCAACATTCTGAATAGAAGATTTTGACTTGTGCATTTGAGGTACAACAACATCCTTGCTTAGTTTCTCGGGTATAAAGGCAAGAACCTTAGCTGGCATAGAGGCTTGACCTACAAAAGGAGGGGTGTGTGCCACTTCTAGAGGAGCTTGCACAGAGCCTCGCATGTAGGAACTTGAGCGCTTTTACTATTGGATGCCTTAGCTACATCTTTCTTATTCGAGGGTTGGAATGTTTTGCTGGAATTGTGACCTACATGTCATGCTCAAGCATTCTCTTCTTGTATCTTTTGTTGTCTACAACTTGGGTACGTGGTCTTCTTGTATCCTCTACATCTTGGTTGATTGCACAAAAGTCCTTAGCACCAAATAACATCAAATTTTCCTCTAGAGGAGCTTCTAGCATCTCCTAGTTATTTGCTTCATATGGGATTATTGAAGGCTCACGGTGGGAGCATTACAAATCATGTAGTTTTGCACACATGTAGCATTGGCGTAATGATATTAACTATGAGACATATTGCAAGGAAAACACCATTCTAGACTCTACGCCATGTTGTTATAGACTGGGACAATATTTTGACTTTTTTAGGCTCTAGAAGAGGTTATGCAAGAGTAATAAATTCCAAAGGCAAGTGTGCATTAACATGCCATCTATCATTTTGTTGGTTTTTTCCATACCTTTGATTTCCATATTGATTTTACCAAGGTTGATTTCTTTGAATTTGTTCTTGATTGGAACTTCCTTTGTAGGCTTGCGCCTACTACTTCTCCAATGATACGACCTTGTTGGATAAGTTTCTAATTAGGGCCTTCAATTCATCATCTTCTTTTTGTTGTGTAGGAGAGTAAGATGTAGATGTAATTGGTTGTGCACTCTGCACTAGAACTAGAGAAATAGAAGGTTGGGGTGCTAGAGACATCTCTAGGAACAAGGGTGCAGGAGGCCTAGGTGCCAACTTACCAGCTTGAATGAGACTTTTTTCTTCCCTTATTGCAATGTTGTATGTAGCAGGTAAGATTCTACCTCCCATATATAGAGTCATGACTAAAATTTCATTATTCAAAGCCCTTAAATAGTACAATAAAGCATGCTAGGCTATAGGCCTTACCATCTGAGGAATTTTGTACCAAGTCTTCTAGAATCTAATGTTGAAATTAGTCATCTATTTTTTTAGCACACACTTTTTTGTAGTCAGTTGCTCCACCAATGATAGATGATTTGATTTATCTTCAAAGTAATTACATATAGTTGTTCTTTTCTTATCCCAGGTAGAAATAGATGCATGTGTCAAGCCACGGTACCATTGGAGTGCTTTACCTTAAAGGAGGCTACAAACAACCTGATAGCAAAATCATCACGTGTAATCAGATAGACAGAGCATACATTAGCTACATATTGAATGTGTTCAATAGGGGTGACTACATTTTCTCCTATAAAGTAAGGAATACTTTTTAGCATGGCCACTAGAATGTCATGTTAGGCATTGAGATTGAGAGGTATTCCACCAATGAAGTTCCTTGGAGGAGGAGGAGGAGGTTGAAGCTCCATGATAGGGTGCACTTGTATGTTTTGAGGAGGAGTAGATTATGTGCGGCATTCGGAGATGAGATGTGCGTGCGAGAAGATATTATGAACGCGTTTCTTGGCGAAAGTTAGAGGTATTCAAGATAGCCTTAATTTGTAGCACTCTATCTGGTATGCACTCTCATAAAAGGTGCTCAAGCACCATAAAACAAGAGCTCTGGAAATGTTTTTAGTTGCAAGATGTGTTTGAAGAAAGCCTCCAAAGGCTTGAAACATTAAGATTACACACCAAAACTTAGCAATATACATTTAAGCTTTCACTACTAGTCCCACCAGGTATGCAGAAATTATTGGTGGTCAAACTTGCAATCGTGTCTCGGATCTTGAAGAATTGAGTCATTTGAGACAATAATGGAACCATATCCAAGTTGTGGGACCTTACATGCTTGAGATGGATCTCTAGAGAAGGTCAGTTCCTCTATTTATTTCTACTACTACTTGTTACTCCTAATGTTAAAAGGGAAAAATAAGCTAACAATGCCAAGGGACCAGGGATAGAAGGATAACAAAAAGGAAAACTAATCTAAGGAAGGTGATAGCACCAAAAAAATAGGGATGAACACTATTTGTTCTGAGTGAAAATGAAGGGAAAGGCATGAAAGAAGGCTAGGTACATGTAACACAACTAAAATGCATTTACCATATCATTACAATTCATCTCTTATCATCATAATTACTTTGAGCAATTTAAATACTTTTGCGTTAATTATCTCCCTTCTTTCAAATTACATATCATCAAAAATTGCTCATATTCTCTCTTATCATCATTAATTAATTATGACCTTGCTAATTAATTAAGTCACCTATTCAACAAACACCCTAATCATATTATCAATTAATTATTATTTTCATTTAATTAATAGTTTTCAATATTTAATTGATTTAATCCCCTTCTAATAGCCTAAATCATACTAATATTCCTCTAATTAGCTTCTATAAGCTTACATCTACCTATTAATTAATCACCTTTGATTAATTAAAACACCCCCCAACTCCCATGACTTGCTAAGTATAAATTAAACCCTTCTAAAGTAAGGTTACCTTTTATAAAGCAACCTTATCCATTCCTAATCTTGTTTTACCTTTTATCCCACATGTAAAGGGATGAAGTGTTTCCTTTATCCATTGGGCTATATAAGGAGCCCTCCTTCTACCTTTATACCTACACCTAAACTTCTTGAGAAGACAAAAGCAAAGCATATAGCAAAATAGACTAAAAGCTTTCCTTTGTTTTCTTGAGAGTTCACCACTTGGAGAGTTAAGCCTCTTTTCTAGCCAAAAGTGCTTAGGTCATATGGGAGGTGTCAAAAGGGTCTTGTAGCCCAACTTTGATAAGCCCCCATTCCTAGGTTCTTGGAATATCAAGAACAACCACTTTGATTTTCCATGGAGCCTACATAGGTTCACCCATTTAATTTTGTTGTTAATTAAGAGAATAGAGGATTTAGACAACTAGCATGTTAAGTTTCAAAGTTTTAATATGATAAATGTTAGTGTCTAACCTTGTTTAATTCTTATCTTGATGGTGCTTTGTATTTTGCTTAATTTTGTTAATTAAGACTACTAGGTGTTAGTCTTTATTTTCATTAGCTTAGTTTAGCAAATCATGCACACATTTGGCACGCCCGGTGGGACCTAGTCCCTTGGCATTTTAGTTTAAATTTCATTGTTTTGGCTAACTTTTGATATGCACATGTAGTAATTAATGTCCATTTTTTTGGAATTTTTGCTAATTTTATATGTGTAAGTTCTTGTTCATAGCCATCATTTTAATGGGTTGTTGCCATTTTTAAACTAACTTGCTAAAATTTGAAGTATTGTGAGCTTTCTTGTGTTTTTTCCATATTTTGGTTGTAGGGGTGGCATAGGCACACTACTACTAGGAGCATGCAGGTACATTTATGGTGGTGCAGGCAACCTCTCGGGTGGTGAAAGCACACCTTTGTCGAGTCTGAACCTCTGTTTATTGACCTTGTGCAGGTGCACTAACCTCGGCACACATACCCTAACCAGATCACAAGCACATTAACCTAGGCATAGGCACTATTTCATACTATACCTTCACTGCAACAAAACCTGTTAGACTAGCACATACACCCTAACCCAAGTGCACACGTTGTTTTGGTGGCACAAACACATTTCTGGTGGTGCAAGTGTTTTTTGGAATCGAGACTATTTTACAAAGTGGTGGTGCACACACTTTTTATGGTAGTGCACATGCTTTCTTGGTGGTGCACATACTTTTTTGGTAGCGCAAGTGTTATGGGAAAAACTAAGCCTATTTTTTTATGAAGGTAGCGCATACGTCCTTCTAGTGGCACACATGCCTCTCGGGTGGCGTAGGTACACAAAAATATAGAAACACACAGAGTAGCGCATATGTCCTTCTGGTGGTGCACATGCCTCTTGGTGGTGTAGGTACATGGTAAGCTAAAAACACATAGAATAGCATATACGCCCTAACCCATGTGTAGACACCAAAATAGGGGTGTAGGTGTCTTTTTGTTTTCTTGAGGTTAATGTGTTGAGGTGCTAACTTTCTTGCAGGTTTTATCTAATTAAATACTCATCTTTGACAGGGTGTTTTTACATGCTTTTACTTGATTAGATAAACTTTGCATGTTTACTTATAGGAATAAGATCATGTATGCTCTTCCCTCACATCCCTTGGGGTGATCTTGGGAATCAGAAATGATTCTTAGGTCCTTTTGATGCTTTGAGGTTGTTAGGAATATTTGAATTGGAATTGGTTAACTTGGTGTGTTTGAATTAAAGTTTTTTCATTTGATATCTTTTTGGATTTTGGAAACATCACATATGCTCTTCTCTTGCATCCTTGGATGATCTAGAGAATCAGAAATGATGTTTACTCTTTTGATGGAAAACTACTAAAATCATCATACATGACCAAAACACCATGCTTGTCAAAGAAAGGAGGAATCAAAATGAAGTCAAAAACTACTAATACAGTTGTTATATAGGTTGCCAAAAGGTGTTCAAGAAAACCACACCTAATTAAACAAGATAAAAAGAACAACATATTCAAAACACTATATTATAGGTTTCAGAAAAGGGTACGTCCCTATCCGCTCAACTGGAACATAACCCCTTTGGCATAACGCCTTAAGCTACAATAATGGGGGTGGTTCAGGAACCCCAAAGTAGTCCACACAAGAGGGAACCTTGTGGATGAAATGGGAAGTGCTCCGCACTACCTACTTGACTAGTGATTCCTTTGTGAGATAGCATTACCGGTTGTCTATATGGTGACCCCAGTGATAGCACATGTAGATGCACTCATTTCCTATTGTGCTTGAAGGGGGTAAAGTAAAGCCGAGATACTCCTAAACTAGTTAGTGTGACTTTTTGGGAAAATCATGCTCACTTAAGATAACTTTGTAACACCTAGGACAAGAGAACCACCTAGGAAAATATTCTTTGACCAGGAGCCCACTTTGACCACTTCAAAACAGTGTTGAGTTGTGAGCCATATTTTCATCATGAAACATGTGACGCGTTACTTTCGCTTAGTTTTTACTTTCCCTAAGGGCAAGGTGAAACTCTTCCAAAGTGAAGCTAGCATTTTTCATCCCCATTTTGATCTACTTCCTTCAATGTTCTTTTGACACTTTGTTGATCAAGAAGAAAGGTGATTCCCTTTGTGTTTCCAATCGATTGTTTCTGCCACTTTTTTGTCCATTTACACCCATCCATGTTTGCGGTTGGGTAAGTTAAACATCTAAAGTGTGTGGAGGTGTATTCACATCATTGGTGGCCTTTGTGATCTTGATACCCATGTCAAGATTGTCATTGTAGTTAGGCGTGATTCATCATCTTGAACTTCCTTAGAAAGGTTACCTTGTTTGTATCGTATCACTACAATTTTGGTATTTACATCTTGTTTCTTGCAAACTTGACCTAAATATCTCTATTGTAAGGTTACGCTACACACATTTTAACAATTCCTAGTTATACTCTAAGCCTTTAGTTTGATTCTATTATTACCTTGATTTTGAAGAGTGCTACGTGTTACCACTTGTGCGTGTTATATCAATATCATCTTGATATCAATACCTTACTTTCTCAGCAAATTTTGGTTAACATATCTTGGTGACATTGTTGTGTCATTACAAATTATAACTAGCACTTTTTGGGATATAGGTCTTAATCAAATTTGAGCTGCTTTTAGTATACCTTGTTAGGAGGTCACATTAACTTCTTGTATTTACTTACATCTTGTTCATTCTTTTGAACTTGGCATAAGTGAGAACATCTTGTTAATTATCTTGTGACACCAAACTATTTTGTTGGAACATAGTCTAGGAAGTACTTCATTCATTTGATCAGCTTAGATACCAAACATTTGTGTCACTGTTGATTTATCACTCTATCACATTGGTATTCTCACATTGTTATTCATTCATATTCTTGGCATTCATCTTGCATTTCACTTAGGGGTGAATACAAACTTGTTAAACACATTTACAACTTACCTTAGTGAAATTGCTACAAATCATGGCTCCCAAAACATGATTAGGACTCAAGAAACAAACATACGAGGAACAACAAGTGCAAGCTTGGGAAGCCTCAAATAGACAAGGGTCAAACCCTTTCATTGGACATGATCTAGGGCCTCTTTTTTGTGGAAAAAGAGATAGAAGATATGGTCGATCATAGTGGTGATGAATTGGAATCCCCACATGTAGAATTGACTTTGACCCTACTTTATTAGATGAGTTTCTTTTTAGAAATAAGGATAGAGTGCTAGCACAGGTTGTAGAATTAGGGGCCAAAATGCCCACTGAAAATGAAACAATCCCACCTGCGAATAATGCTAATGAGGAAGAATGACCCCTTATCAACATGGAGGATATTTTGATGCATGGACATGCTTCTACCTCCAACAAGGAAATGATAAGTAGTGGGACATAGAATACCCTTTATCAAAGTGCCACGTAAAAATAGGTCAAGGACATGAGAATGTGAAGAACCTCCACAATACGAGGAAGAGGAGGAACCTCTAGAAGAAGAAACTACCATTCAACAATAGATTAGTAACCTAAGCTGAAAATTAGCTTTGCTAACCTCTCATGTACAAAAGGAAGCAAGAAAAAATGTTCAAAAGTCAAGGCCTAAGGTTAAAATTAGTGAACTCCATAGAGAAAACCAAAGAGAAGATGATACAGATTATCATCGGGTATATATCCCGCTTCTCCCACTAAAGAACAATTGCTCACACAAGAGGTATAGTCTATGAAAGCAACACTCGCAAGCCTTCAAGAGAGAAATATAGGGAGCATTAGAAAGTATCAATATGAAGAATTATGTCCCTATCCTTTTGACAAGACTATGACCCTTCAACCCTTTCCTAAGAAATTTGACATGCCAAAATTTGACAAATATAAAGGGAAGGGAGATCCATGGGATCATGTCAAAGATTTCTATATGGCATGTCAAGAGGTGTCCTATAGTGATAATTATCTCATAAGACTTTTTCCCAAGAGTCTAGGAGGTCAAGCCTTGGAGTGGTTTACACATTTACCTCGGGGATCAATTTTCACTTGGCCAAAATTGGTAGAAAGGTTTGTGCGTCACTTCTCATACAATATAGAGAGTGATGTCACCATGGAAGATTTATGTGGTGCCAAACAACACCCTAATGAGACTTTCTCCAGCTTCCTCCAATGGTGGAGAGGGATAGCTAGCCGCTTCCCTTGTGCTTTCCCTGAAAAAAATGGTAAGTATTTTTGTTCCCAACCTAAACCCCGAACATAGCCTTCCACCTCCAAATGCATTGTGTTCGCACTTTTGAGGAGGTCATTGAAAAAGGGGTTCAAATAGAGAAATCTCTCATTGCTAAAGGAACTCTCAAGTCCCAATCTAGGGATAATCAAAATGTTAAACCCATGGAGAAACCAAAGATATTTAACAAAAAAAAAAATGTGGTAGGAGATGGGATCACGATTCCAAACGTGTACAAGTGGTTCAAATTGGTCAACCTTTTAAATTGACCAAAGGACCCATTCAACCACCACCCAAGTAGAGAATGTTCACCCCCCTCAATGAACCCTTGTCGGTTATATTAAAACAGTTGGACGTGGCTCACATGGTGACATATCCTATGACACAACCATTTGATGACAATGCTCCAAAACTTTCATGGTACAAGGAGCATGAATATTGTGAAATGCATCGTGTCAAAGGACATAAGATAGAAAAATGTCTGTGACTTGTCATTATATCCAAGATCTCATAATAATGGGGAGATAGAGGTGGACAACCTGAGAAAACCCAGACACCCAATGAAAAATGGGGATATATAAAGAGCCATTCCCCAAACATGATAAATAAAAAAGTCAAAGCAGATTCGGGGAGAGTCATCCCAAGGTTATAAAGAAGTGAATTACTTATACACCAAGAAAGAAAACAATCATTATGATTCACTTATTGGATGTATTCACTCTCCTACTGACCATGTCAACACCATACGAATCATAGGAAAGGATTGCACTGTGGTAACAAGGCATGCCCACCTCATGATTCTAGAATCTTCTCCATCAACCCCAAAATTGGTAAATACAACCTCTTAGAGAAACTTGAGAAGATGTCTGCTAAGATTTTGATCTTAGATCTTCTTAAGATATCAATGTACACAAAGACATTCTATACCAAACTCTTTAGGGGTCAGGAGTGCCATTAGAGGTAGATCCTACACATCTTCAAGCCGTAAGTTGCAAACATCGTACCAAATGAACACATTTCCTTCAATCATAGGGAGATCCCTACTGAAAATCCAATGCATAATCTTCCTTTGTATATTGAGGTAGTTTTCACCCATGGAAGATCAAATGAGTGCTTGTGGACAATGGATCAAGGTTGAACATATGCATGCTAAAGTTAGTTAAGCAGCTAGGACATACTGAAGTAGATCTTGAGTCAAATATCATCACTATCACCACTTACGACAATGTGGAAAGGGAGTCAGTGGGCACAATCATCACGTTGCCCATGGAGGTGGGTCCCACTTGCCATCAAACAAAGTTTCATGTCTGGACTTGGAACTTCCGTATAATATGCTTCTAGGCCGACCATGGATTCATGCCATGTCAGGTCATGTGCCATCGATGTTCCATCAAGTGCATTAAATTGAAGCATGAGGGACACACCATTACAATACAAGGAGATTCAGATCCCTTCGCTCACTATGCAGAGCTCTCAATAGTTTTACACGTAAGGGCACATATGCGTGTCCCTCCTTATATAGTTGTCCCTCTCCAATATGAAGCCATAGAATCATGAATAGATTTGGATTCTCTCAGTTCTTGTGCCCATGGTGCATCTACATCAACCTCTCCTTTTGATTCATGGGAGATGAAAATCCTTGAATATGGTTATGGAGAATATAATGTGTAGCAAGCCCTCTTGGTTTTAGACCTCTCATTATCACCCAAGACTAGAGGTCGACCCAACTATCACTTTAGAAGACCTAGAAATGAACACACTATTGGGTCATTCTTACCTAGAGGCTTGTTGGCTGAAGAAAAATTGTTAGATCCACCTATAACTTGGGTCCCAGAGGATACTCAGCCAACTTGTTATCAAACCCCTGAATATAAGAAATCTAGTAAAATGATGTACTCCATGGGCTACAAGGGCCTAGGATGTGGAAGAAATGAACAAGGACAAGAGAGAACTAGTGCCTCTTCCACATTTTAAAATAGAAAGATACGACATTGGAATTCACCCTTATGGAGCACACCCCAATGATCAAGATGCTACTTGTTTTGAATGTGAGGATAGCTCTGACTATCTAGACAATGATATGGATTCCCATTATAGCCAATATGAGGATCTTTCCTCCACAAACCTATTCATGAACAATGTTTTCCTAACCATAACCCCTACAGAACCTACCCTTGACCTTGTTTACCCTTCCCTTGTTGAATGGGACCAACAACGTCATATGTCACTAGATCTATTTGAGAATGATGAAGCTATCATAGAGTTCATGGGCATAAGGGATACAATTCCCATTGGAGACCACAAAAAGGGTTTCTTTATTGACTTGGATACCTATGCCTATTTGGGAGGAGGCTGAGCTTCGTGGTCAGCAAAACTTAAGAAAAAGCGAGGGCAAAAGTTCCAAGAAAAGCCTCGGAAAAAATCAAAGTCCAAGTCACATAGTGAAAACCTCTTTGAGGCACTGGCTGACAAACAAGTAAAAAAATCAAAGGACAATGAAAGTGACCATGCCAAGGATGAAAATCTCATGGAGACATCCTTGGATGAAGATCTCAACCTTCCTCCCGATCCTACGCATATGGAGGACTTGTCAAAATTACTAGTAGAGAGACTATTGATGTGAATATTGGTACAGAAGAGGACCCAAAAATAGTAAAATTGGGAGCTTCACTCTCGGCTAGAGAACAGAAAATGTTCACCATGCTGCTACGAGAGTTTATAGATGTGTTTCATGGTCCTATAAAGACATGCCAGGCTTAGATCCAACTTTGGTCATGCACAACCTAGTTGTGCATGTAGATGCTAAGCCTATTAAACAAAAGCTCAAAAAGATGCACCCAAGGGTGGCCCTACTAGTTAAAGAGGAACTAGAAAGATTGCTTGTGGTAGGATTCATTTGGCCTATTGATTACTCTGAATGGATATCAACATCGTCCCTATCTAAAAATCCCTGTCGGTATCAAAATTTGCATGGATTTTAGAGACATTAATAAAGCTTTCCCTAAGGATGATTTTCCATGCTACCAAATATTGATATGATTGTGGATTCAACAACAGGATATGAGATGTTATCTCTCATGGATGGATTTTTAGGATATAACCAAATCAAGATTGTTGATGAAGATCAGCACAAAATGGCTTTCACGACTCCTTGGGGTACCTTCTATTACCAAGTA
The DNA here is from genome assembly GCA_018340775.1 of Taxus wallichiana var. yunnanensis. Lineage (NCBI taxonomy): Eukaryota > Viridiplantae > Streptophyta > Pinopsida > Cupressales > Taxaceae > Taxus > Taxus wallichiana. The sequence continues at coordinate 96,436,378 of CM031239.1, read as the reverse complement.
ATGCCATTCGGCCTTAAAAACGTAGGAGCTACTTATCAGCGGGAAATGATAGTAATTTTTCATGATATGATTCATGATATCATGGAGGACTATGTGGATGACATCCTTAGAAAGTCTAAGACAAGAGAAGATCACCTATGTCATTTTGTGGCGTATCTTTGAGTGCCTATGAGAGTACAAGGTCGGCTGAATCCGAAGAAGTGTGTATTCGGCGTGCTATCAGGAAAATTGCTAGGTTTCATAGTATCAAGAAGGGGAATTGAAGTAGACCCTGCTAAAGTGTCTGCCATTACTGAAATGCCTCCCCTAAGAACATTAAGCAATTATGTAGCTTACAGGGAAAAATACAAGCTATTCACTACTTCATCTCCCAGCTTTCGATAAGTGCCATTCGTTCACCCACCTGCTTAAAAGGATGTCACCTTCATCTAGGGACTAGAGCAACAATAAGCCTTTTGCTTTTGCTTAAACAATACTTGGCAATCCACCTATCCTCATGCCTCCAACTCCGGGTGAACCACTATTGCTTTATATCTCTACTACACAATTTTTTATTGGTGTGTTGCTCACCCAATATGACCTTGGTCACAAAGAAAAAGTGGTGTATTATCTCAGTCACACTCTCATCGCTTATGAGCTCAACTATCCCCAAATTGAAAAAGCTTGTTTGGCTGTAGTTTTTACCTTTCAAAAACTTCACCATTATTTATTGAATACCAAAACCAAGCTTATATCCAAAGTTGACCCACTCAAGTACTTGTTGTCTAAACCCAGCCCTCACGGGTAGAATGGCTAATTGGATCATTCTACTAAGTGAATTTGATATAGAATTTGTGCATCAGAAGTTGGTTAAGGGACAAGTACTCGTAGATCAATTAGTAAAAGCACCTTTGCAAGGCACTGAACCTTTGAATCTGGATCCCAGATGCCTCATTGTTATACATTGAAGAATATTGTGGTGGAAGATACATTTTGATGGGTCCTTTACTTTTCATGGTTCAGGTGTAGGGGTGGTCCTCATTACTCCTTCTGGTGACCCTATACCACAGGATTTTTGCCTAGGTTTTCCTTGCACAAAAAATATCACAGAGTATGAGGCACTTATCATAGGGATGAAGCTCACTATCAAATGGGACATCCACCATGTCAAGGTTGTGGGTGATTCTCAGTTAATTATTAAGTAGGTTAATGATGAATACAAGGTTAAAGATGAAAATCTTATACCTTACAAAAGTTGGTAGAAACTCTGAAAGAGTACTTTGTGTGCATTACATTTGAACAAATTCCAAGAGTGCAAAATAGATCTGCAGATGTTATGGAAATAGTGGGTTCTATGCTCCGTATTCCACTAGGAAATAATGACATGCCATTCTTTGTGGAAAATTTACACCAGCCTGTGTATGACATGCTAGAATCTTTCTGGCTTGTGATGTTGTTGGTCCCAATTCCCCATGGTATGAGCCCATCTTTACCTATCTCAAAGACAACACATTCCCTCCCAACATTTCCCATTTTGAGAAACAAATCCTAATTCACCAAATATCCTATTACACCCTTTTAGGAGGTACACTTTATCGTCATGGCTATGATGGGAATCTATTACGTTGTCTCGATATGATGGAGTCGATCCAAGTGATCAAAGAAGTACATGAAGGGGTGTGTGGAGCACATACTAATGGAATGGTTTTGGCCAAGAAATTGTTAAGAGTAGGCTACTATTGGCCTACCATGGAAACCGATTGTTGCAATTATGTCAGGAAGTGTGTACTTTTCAGAAGTATGGAAATTTCATCCATGCTCCATCACAACCATTACAACCTATCACCACCCCATGGCCATTTTCTAAATGGGGACTTGATTTGATAGGGAAACTAACCCCCACTTCATCTGATGGCCATACCCACATCATCATGGCTACTGAATACTTTACAAAGTGGGTGGAGGTTGTTCCTCTAACCTATGTAATAGGAGCTCATATTTCCAAATTTATTATGAATCATATCATTTTCGGTATGGCATTCCTATAGCCATTATTTGCTGATAATGGAAATTCATTCAAGAATAAAATGGTGAAAGGTATTTGTCAATGGTTCCAAATCTAGTTAAAATGGTCTACACCATATTACCCCCAAGGTAATGGATAGGTGATGAAGCCACAAACAAGACTTTGGTGTGAATAATGGAGAAAATGGTTAGTAAAATAGGTCGTAATTGGCACTTGCAAATCCACCCAGCTCTTTGGGCTTATAGGACCTCCATTCACACTCCTATGGGTGTGATGCCATATTCTCTGGTATTTGGGATGGAATCTATCATCCCACTAGAAATTGAACTTCCTTCCCTAAGAATCTCTCTTAGGGACTATCTGGATAAAGATGAAGATTACCGGGTGGCTAGACTAGTTGAATTAGAGCTCCTAGATGAGAAGCACATTCACCTCTTAATCACCTCAAAGTGTATCAGAACAAAGTCTCTAGAAACTACAACAAGAGAATCATACCTCGTCGGTTGAGGTTGGTGATTTGGTCATGAAGGAGAATCAGTTCAATACGAGGGTAGAACGAGAAAAGAAAGGAAAGTTTGAACCACATTGGTTAGGACCTTATGTTATAGTAGCCAAGTATGGCACAGGGGCATAAAAACTCACTCACCCCAATGGTGATGAGCTTCATGAGCCCATGAATTCCATGCACCTTAAGCGGTTCTATGCTTAAGCATGGCGCACAATCAGAAAAAAAAAAAAATCAAAAACATGGTAAAATGATCAAAAATACAAAAAAATCAAAAAAAAAAAAAAAAAGAGAAAATAGGTCATCCACAAGTGAAAACCACACAATTTTGGCACTTTGGATAGGTCCTTGGGTGAAAAAGTTTCCGGCACCTTGGGAGGATTCATTGTTCACAAGCATCTTGCATCTGGAGGGTACTTCTACTTAGCCTAGCACTAGTTCTACCTTCGAGATTCCCTGTGGGCCCAATCTGTCAAGCCTTGATCCGGATTTGTCTCCTTTTATTCATCTATGAGGGGCATGGTCTTTTTATTCCCCATCTTACGTTGGGGGAAATTCAATGACTTCACCTTCTTGTTCATAAAGCGTGTGGCCTCTACCCTTGTATATTCCCCATCTAACACTGGGGGCATCCACGCTTTCTTGGTTACCTAGTGCATAACACAAAAACAATCTAGAAAATTGTTTGAAAACAACACAAAACAATAGAAAAAGAAAATTATTTAGAAACAACACAAAACAATACAAAATTGTTCCACAAAAAACAAAAACAATAGAAAAAAACAAAAAACAAAACAATAGAAAATTGTTCCACAAACAAACAAAAACAATAGAAAATTGTTTCACATAAATAAAAAACAATAGAAAATTGTTGCATGAAAACAAATCTTACAAAAACATTTACTTAAGTTTACTTGCATTGTCTTGTTTCTTGCTTTTCTTGTTTTCTTGTATAGTTGCTTCATGTTTTGTGCTTTTAGGTTGTTTTTGCTTGGGCATACTTTGTTAGAATTCATCTTTTCTTGCTTAGATTAGATTTATTCTTGCTTGTGCATATTGAAGTGTGTTTTTGCATGCTAGTGAGTCATGATACATTGTTATGTATTGGTTCATTGTGTTCTTTGTTAGCATTTGATTATGTGTGTTGGTTGCATGTGCATTGTTTTGTTATCACATCATCATATTTCCATCAATATCATCACATCTAACATCATCTATACATCATATATCAAGAAAAAGCTAAGTATACATCATACATGAATGCTAAGCTAATCATCACATATCGTATCATCAAATGGGGGCAAGAGGGATCAAAAATATCAAAATCTATCCCCCACACCCATATCATCATATCATCCCATCCACTAAGTATGGTACATCACATAAACAAAACACATTTGATATATTCTACAAGATCAATCATCTAGAAATCAAAACACATGCGATACATCAACAAGATCATGATACATATACATGTCAAATCAAATCAGGATACATCATAACTACATCCATCTATCCATGAGAAATAATAAACAAATGTCCATCTCATAAACACATATGTCATGTCAAAAATGTCCATATAATACATGTGTGATATATTGTATCAAAAAATGGATATACAAAAATGAATACATACATAACTAAATATACAAAAAAGGGGACATCATCACATGGAAGTACATCAAAAATGCCTTCATCTGAGGCGTACAAATAGATGATACATCAAATCATTGAATACAAAAGCCTTCATCAGAGGCATGTGTCAAAATTTTATACAAATACAAAATGATATACATAGAGCACAATCTACTCATAGCCTTCATCAAGAGGCGTGTATGGAAATACAAAACATCAGGGATGACTCGAGCCCTCTGAAGGAGTAGCTGGCCTGTCTCATGGTGGTGGCATGGCATGGGCATCGGTGGCTCTCCTAGGATGTGGTTGCTCCACTGAGGCCTGAGGCCTCTCAGATCTAGTGCCCCTGCTTGACTGCTGACTATAGGAAGGTGCTCGCTGCTCATCGGAACTACCTCAAAGTATAAGGACCTATAATACGAGGCTCTGCCCTCTGTTATAGCTAGATCTCTTGTGTGTGGGAAGTCACTTACTTGCTATGCCATCTGTGCATGGAAGGACACTATCTCTCTTTGAGGCTTGGGCTAGCTCAGCTTGGCCCACTACGTGCTCAGCCCTCAGCCTATCTCACTCAAGTATCATGGGTTGGAGTTGGGCTGTGTCTGCTGGTATAGATCACATCACTGGGCCATCTACATGGCCATCTGACCTATCTACTAAAAGTGCACCATGTTATCACCCCTGGCTGCTGGGCCCGCACCTAATCATCACTCACTGCATCGATGCTACAATCTGAGCTCGGGCCTGGTCTCTCTCTCTCCGTGACTAGGTCTACTCTGCCAAAGCTAACTATAACTACTATTGTAACATGGCTATCTATATCATGCCCATAGGTGAGTGAGCTGGGACCTGTCCCTGTACTACTCTGGAGGACTGCCCTGCTCTAAAACTTGAGGCCTAGAAGGTTGTGTAGGTGCCTATCCTGGACCTGTGGCCTCGGTCCTGTACCTATGGGGCACCCTACTCATCATGAGGTAGTCCATCAAATGGATCCTCTGGATCATGACCTGCACACCCTCTCTCTGCTCCATGCCATGCCAGATCTCTCTAGGCGGTGGGTGCACCCATGCCAGGCCTCCTCGGGATAGTCGAGACACATTAGGGTAAGACAGTGGCATACCAAGTCCAATAATCCATTGTAGTACCTAGATCCCTGACCTATCGTGTTGGGTCCCATGCCTGTGGGACCACCTGAAAGAAACTCACCCTAGCTTGGGTCACTGTATGAGGCCCCATAGTTTGCCTCTCTGAATCTCGATGGGCATACCATATGTCGAGGCTATGGAACCCCCTGTACTATACCAAGTTGTTGTTGACACTATCAACTCTGTACAACTCTATGATGTAGTTATGACTGCCAAGGATAAAGTGCTCTACTGAGCACACACTAAGCTCTATGGCATCCTCTAGCCACTGAATGTGCTGTAGGGTCTCCATATAATGTCTCTCTTTGAAACTCATCAAACTCTCAATCGGTACTGTATAGGCTGCCTAGGTGGCCTCGTACATCACCACCTACTGATACCCATGCCATGTAAGATGGCTCCTCTGGGTCTTCGAATGTGCAAAGTGCCCATAGGGTGCCGATAGCAATGTGGTCCCATGACCAAATCTGTAGTAATGAGGTTGGCCCCACTGTCTTCTGATAGTGGTAAGTGATCAGATGTAAATCCAGTACAAGTGTGCTAGTATGCACTACCCCAATAATAGCTGCTCACCACTGAAAATGCCATGTACTAATGGTAGTAGCCCTCTCGGGAAAGATGTCCCCATCTTATCAGTGAGAAAAAACCCACTGATAAGTGACATGATATATAAGGGCCCCCGATGTAGTGTCGGGTCGAGAAATATAATCGTGTAATGCGATAATCATACCATCATGTGGTATGTCATCTCTGTCAAAAAGGTCATTATTGTAGGCTGCTCTAATCTACCCTATATCGAGGTGTACTCAATCAAAGAACCCATGATCGGCACATGAGAATCCACCATACATCCTCTAGGGTCATAGTCATCTCCCTAGTAGGAAGTCTAAAACATTGACTCTTCGTTGTGCCATCACTCGGCTAGTGCAGTCAGTAATCCATGGTCCAAAATGATGGATGGCATATGAGCTATGGGGCCTAGCCCCACCACCTCTAAAAGTATGGCCATAGCTCACCGGTCTCGATGATGCATGCTCCCCTCTAACTCAAGCAATCTAGGAATGATGCTCATGCATTTGAAGCACTAGAAATTGTCATCTCTAAAATATGACCACATGTCAGTTACTAACATTTCTTCTAAAAAATTCTATCTATCATTTTTCTTTTAGGGTTAACCCAAAAATCCTAAATTTTCTTCTAAAATGCCATCTTTTTGGCATTTTCTAGTCTATCCTCCATCGAGGCCTAGTGTGCTTGCATGCCCTTTTGGGCATGTGTGCCACTCTTTTAGTGCTGCATGCGCCCTTTGGGTGTGCATATGCCACTCTTTTGGCACTGCGTGCCTTTTAGGCATGTGTGCCACTCTTTTGGTGCCTACGTGCCCTTTCAGTGTGTGTGCCACTCTTTGGTGCTGCGTGCACCTTTTTGGCAGTGTGTGCCACACTTTCATGTAACCACACCCTTTTGTGCATGTGTGCCACTATTTATGCTTGTGCCATCATGTGCATGCATGCATGTATGTGCTATGCTACGTGAGTATGTGTGTGGATGCACACGCATGTGTGTGGCATGTGTGTGCATATGCGTGTGGTGTGTGTGTGTGTGTGTGCTCGTGCGTGTGCATGTATGCTTTAGGGGATGCTCCCAAAAGATGCCTACCCCCAACTGACACTGCTGCATGCATGCATGCATGCCGACGTGACCCCTAACACTAATTACTAATTTTAGGGCATTAATTACAAAATTTGACAAGCAAAGTTTGAGTACTCACAAAGGTATCACCATCATCGTGTGTGCATTTGGTACCCTCGGACTATGTTTTCCCACCTCAATCGATCCCATGTGATCACCATCATCCTATGCTGTCAGAGCCTCATGGTAAAATCTCAATAGTGGTTGGTAAAAGTGAATTGGTCACGGTGATTTACCCCCCCCGGGTGGGGTATATCAACTTGTTTTTCACCACCGTGAATGCCTGGAGGCTCGTTTTGATCACCATTTTCTCCTCTGTTCACTGTTGAATAATTATTTTTATTAAATAATTATTTTTCTCTTATTTTTCACCGTGTTGGGGCATTTTTTCCCATCAATCCCCCTTTCTTCTCACTAGGACAATTTTTTTATTGTTCCTAGGTGATTTTTCTTCTTATCTATGCTCTCGTAATATAATTATTTTTAAAATAATTATTTTATTAATTTTTCCACTAAACAAGGACATTATTTGTCACTTGTTTCTTCTTTCTTCCACCTAGGGCATATTTTTTGTGCCTAGGCCCTTCATTTTATTTCTTCTATTTTCTTCTACTATCCACCACATTTGGAAAACAAAACAAAAAAAAAAAAAAAATATATATATATATATATATATAAAAATCAAAAAAAATAGGGACAATTTTTTTCACAAAATCCAAAAAAAGTAAAAAAATCTACAAAAATAGGTAACGTACTTATTGTGGCTGAAACTTGTGTCTTGCATGGTATCCTCTCCATATCCTACTGGTTTGTTTCACATCTTCCCCGATTAATACGACTCATGGATTTCGGATTCACAACCATTCACAAAGCTAGCTGCTTGCTTCATCTGTACTCTGGGGCATGTCTTGTTGCTGGTGTTGTTTCATTGTGCATAATGCTTTCTACTTGGACCTCGTGTCCATCATCATTTCCCCTTGCATGTATCCTTTCTCAGGGCATCATTTTTAACCCTTGTCATCAATCATGAACATGTGGATCTCTTCAGCTTGATAACAAAGCATTTGTACAACTGTCTCAACCGTTGTTGGGTTGGATATGTGTGTTCGTACTTGTTTTCCTGTTTAATGAGCTTGTTTCCTTCTCATATTGCATTGCATTTTGTATGTTGCATAGGGTTGGTGTTTTCAGCAATGGACAATTGTTCAGTAGTATGGCTTTTCATGTCATTCTACTTTTGTCGTATGCTTATATTTTTAATAAGGACCAATGACGTAGATCTCTTGGCAATATGATGATACTAAAATTGTTCCAATACAAAGGCTAGAGGCTAAGCTCTTCTCTCCACTTCTCCATATTTTCTTCTACATCACTTTTCTCTCACCCCTAATCTTCCATCTCACCAGGGCATTTTGTCCCTGCCCATTCTTCTATCTATTTCTCACCTTTTCGATCGTCGATCATCTTCCTTCATCACCCTATCGACACTCGAGGGGGCATCTCTCCCTCCTACTAATTTTTCTTCTATCCCTTTAAAATCCATCCATCTACTATCTTTGAAGTGGTGTCACTTACGCCACCCCAAAGAGGGGAAAATGTAGACACCCATAATTACGCCTAGAGTAATTTAAATACTTAAATTGCGCTAATTATCTCCCTTCTTGCAAATTGGTGACATATCATCAAAAAAAGTTCTCATATTCTCTCTTATCATCATTAATTAATTACAATATACGCTAATTAGTTAAGTCACCTATCAACAAACACCCTAATTAACGACCTTCATTAATTAATCACCCCTTCTATCTAGACTAATTAATTATTATCAATTAATTAGCTTTCCCTTTCATTTAACCAATAAATCAATATTTAATTGATTTAATCCCCTTCTAATAGCCTAAATCATACTAATATTCCTCTAATTAGCTTCTATAAGCTTACATCTACCTATTAATTAATCACCTTTGATTAATTAAAACACCCCCAACTCCCATGACTTGCTAAGTATAAATTAAACCCTTCTAAAGTAAGGTTACCTTTTATAAAGCAACCTTATCCATTCCTAATCTTGTTTTACCTTTTATCCCACATGCAAAGGGATGAAGTGTTTCCTTTATCCATTGGGCTATATAAGAGCCCTCCTTCTACCTTTATACCTACACCTAAACTTCTTGAGAAGACAAAAGCAAAGCATATAGCAAAATAGACTAAAAGCTTTCCTTTGTTTTCTTGAGAGTTCACCACTTGGAGAGTTAAGCCTCTTTTCTAGCCAAAAGTGCTTAGGTCATATGGGAGGTGTCAAAAGGGTCTTGTAGCCCAACTTTGATAAGCCCCCATTCCTAGGTTCTTGGAATATCAAGAACAACCACTTTGATTTTCCATGGAGCCTACATAGGTTCATCCATTTAATTTTGTTGTTAATTAAGAGAATAGAGGATTTAGACAACTAGCATGTTAAGTTTCAAAGTTTTAATATGATAAATGTTAGTGTCTAACCTTGTTTAATTCTTATCTTGATGGTGCTTTGTATATTAATTCCTAGAAATAAATTTTCCTATTTCTCACCTACCAGATCTACTAAAAATTTGAATTTGAATATCTAGCACTATATCCTACATCAGTAGTTATTGATTGAGACTAGGTGCACGTTGATTAGATCTCTGTAGAAAAAAATATGGCTGTCAAAATATTTTCATGGCCACCTGCATATGCAAGACATGTTACACGCACCTTATTTGATTGACTGAAAATATGGTCAACTATGAAAAAGTGTTTTGTTATTTCTACCACGTGTCACTCACTAGTTTGTTGCAAGAATCGCACCATATTGGCATGCTTTGATAGGTTGTGTGTGACACACTCAAGTGTGTCAGAGAATGATGTGGCATGAAATGGTGTAGAAGAGGGTGTAAAGGTATGCGCGTGTAAGAATGAGGCATGTGAGAATGACAAAAGGAAGGTGCACGCATAATTGAAATGCACCTCGAGCAAAAGGCTCAAATTGGTGAGAAGAGAATGTATGTTTAACACACAACTATTACAAGGTAATGTATGGGGCACACGAGAGGGATAAAGACTTAGTTGATTGAAGTAAGTGTAAGGTGTGCATGCAAGATGAATAGTTTCTAGGAAGAAGGTGTATGCGCAAAGATACGCATAAGGTAAGAGTGGAGCAAAAGAGGAAAAGTAAAATGGAAAGGGGAGAAGGGGAAGGATGTGAGGAAACAGTGACCAAGTGAATGTGAAAAGGGCACAAATGAGGTGCACACCACTTGTAGTGAATATCTACGAGCTGCAGAATATGTATATAAGTTGTCAAAATAACTAGAAGAGTTATTTGGATAACAGAGTTCTTTAATAATCATGATGTAAACTATGTTGTGCAATAAAAAAATAGGTTGCTCTAAATATCAATATATGAGTGGAGGATCATACTATGATAACATTTAATCGTATCATCATAAATATCATTTTTCTCATGCCATTTTACATAAATAATGACAATCGAATAACATCCATCCATAATAAAATATAAATTATACGGTACAAAATAAACTAATATGTATACATCAATAAATAAAATGTCCATGTACATTGTCCAAATCAAAGTATCATATACATGAATATCCATCGAAGTGCCACAAAGGGCATCTATACAAAATAATATGCCTTCAACATGAGGCATATGTAAAAATAATATACATATAAATAATACATGGAGTCATTCACGACTCTCCAACCTTTGGACTACCTATTCTCGTCATCTCACCTTGATGGTGGCATTTGGGTGATCAAATAGATCTCAATGGTGCATGAGATATCACCGACCTCCCTAATCTACTCCCTAATGTCTAACTATACCTTATCTCTCTTTGATCCATAGTGATGACATGCCTCGTATAACCCTCTCGTAATATCCCACATCATGTGTAGTTGTTAATAGCTCTTATATCATATCTCCCATCCCACCGGACTCAACTATGCACCGTGTCTTGTCTCTTTCTACATTCCTTGTGGTTGGTTCCTCATGACTTGTAGTTGGTTCCTCGTAGCCTCTAGCTCTATTTGTAACCTTTGTGTCAAGATCATAAATATGTCACATTATTCTACTATAGTATTTCTCTCTCCCTATATCCTTGGCACCTCTTCCCGTGAAGGTCCTGTAGGTAACATCGGTGATTTTTACCCCATATGTATTCCTCTCCTCCATCTCCCCACCCATCATCTCTATATGTCTCCATATCCTCCTCCTCCTCCTCCTAGACTTAGTGGCCTCGAAGTGAACCATGTACGGTGCATGTACTAATACATGTACCTATAATGCATATCCCACATGTGATAGAATATCATGTATCTTTCCATCCTATCTACCATGTACTTGTTTATCTTGTATATGAGTTGGCATTTGTATTACATGTGCATCATGTCTACCCCCTTGTCCCTTCCATCCTCTCCCTCTCCTCTGTATCCACCTTTGCAATATCTATAAAGTTGTTACCATACCCACTACCATCACCGTTATACAAATGGTCAAGAAGAAAATAACTATGTTAGTATACCAAGATCCATATCCTATTGATGCTCCATGATCCATGATACCTGATCATGCATGTCCTACCTATGGTAAAACTCTTAAAAAATTAGACTGAATATACTCATCCTAATTCGCACACAAAATGCCAAAGTCTCTCATGATACTCCATAATACCGTTTTTCATCATATGGTATATCCTGAATCACTCCCAACTATCTCATGACCCTATTTGGTCTATAACTCTTCAAGATATAAGAGAAATTTATTATAATCCAATGTGTTATCTCCATTTTCCCTAACCCCTTTGCATCTGTCTCCCATCTCGTAGGCCATATACGACCTCCATATTAACTATAAATCAGTAAATCATCTAGGTCTCACTTTGATAGTAGGCTAAGTCACCTTGATGTCCCTATTCCTAGCTCCAATTGTGTCCCATCTAATTAAAGAAGCCTCCTTTAGCTATCTTTGCCTCAACACACCCTTTAGCTAACCCATGGCTATGTGATCCCATGCCCAAATCTCTAATAGTGTAGCTGATCAAAATCTATTATGACTCATATACACTATCATATAAATATATATGTATAAGTGAGTTAATATGCATGGTCCCCATGCTAACACAGTCATTGACTCCATTATCTTAACAACTACTCCAATTAACCCTAACTAAAAGTGACTCACGGTTTTATCTCGGTAGCAATAAGCCACTAATAAGAGGCATCAAATAAATAGGTAGCAGATTAACTTCCTTATCTATCATAAATGCTAATAAATTTATCGTCATCCCCCTCTCTATAAATATCCTCTCCACTAAACAATGTCTATATATGTTTGAATGTGCACACGACTATCATCCCACTCTATCAACCTCCCCCTCATCGTAATTTTGAGAATCGATACACATCCTACAAATTCATTGACATCTCTCGATCAAAATTTAGAATTTTGGTGACTCGATGTACCACATATCCACTAATTCTGCTAGCAATGCATGATCTATTCATGTCTATCATTCGTGCCAAATGTGTAAAGATTTTTACCTCTAGAACTTCCCACAAATCCCTTCTCTCTAAGCATTTCATCTTCCTCTCATACGATCTCAATTGATAGTTCATATCCCTCATATCCAACGTATTAAATATATCCTCCAACCATTCCAAACACTTATTACACTTTGCTAACAAACTCTTCCTAACCCATTTCTTCTCAAAAAATTAAAATTTTCTTGTTTTTTCCTAAATAACACACTAGCTCCCTTACTAACACGTTATCACACATACATTCACACTACCATTCCATGGAACCCTATCACACCTAATATTAATCCTATCACATCTAATTTAGTGAAAATTCACTTAGTTTCACACAAGCACACCTAGTTATGCAAATACACTCACGAGCACTTTGATGCAAATTTTAGCATGTTAGTGCATACATATTCATGTTAGTGCACTTTGTGTATCACACTATCATGCTTAAGTTTCTATCCTTGCATTGTTTTCATATTTTCATCTACACTAAAATAGTAATAAATACACTTCAAAATTAAAAATTTAAAGCTACATACTACAGCAATGTCATCCGTTCCCCATCTATACAATCATACTCGATCAACTTGTGTGTGTGTGTGTTGGAAATTGTGCCACCTCTCCCTCAATCCGTAGCTCAAAAATATCTTTGGGGCTCAAAAGGATCTAATAGTAAAAAATATAATAATATTTTCATCCCTCCCACCCTTGTATTCAACCCCTTCTTATAACCCTAATTTTGGCCTTTTTGCTCTCATAACTCATTCTCTAATCCCTTTCTTCCAATTTTATCCATGACTCTCTCTCTTCATATGAAACTGATGTCCACCACTTTTTTGCATCACCCATCTGTTCAAGGAGCACTCCCTTAGTAACATCTTTAACTCATTGGGGTATTTGAATTCTTCACCAAGGAAAATAGAGAAATCCTCTGCACTTATTTATCAATCCTTCATTGATCTACATGTGTTTAATGCATTTAAAATTCTAATACTCCGTAATAACACTTTCAACAGGGGAAAATGTAGACACTCTAAATTATGCACTACCTTTTGTGCATTATTGTTTGAATTAATATTCACCCACATCCCACTAGAATTAATTTTATCATGCATAAAACATATACTTACCCTCCTTAGATAATTTAGTTAGCTATTTAAATAAAATAAAAATTAAATATCTACTCAACTCCACATCACTATCTCACTCACTCAAGTTCTAAAATCCTAAAGAAGAGGAAGTTGAATATTCACATACAACCAAATTTGGAATAAAATCAAAAGTCAACTAATTTTAAATAAACCTCTTAAATCCTTATTCAAAATAAGCCAACTACATAGACCAAATCAACATGATAAATCAAGAAAATGCATTCATTAACCTTAAACATATTCAAATCTTGATCAACAATTAATGGCCTCTCCTTTAGCTATAAATAAGAGTCCTATCCCTTCACAAATAATATCTTGGAAGATTAAGGAATTTGCACCATAACTCTATCCAATTTCCACTTGAATTCATATGTAACATCCTTATTTCATGATTACAAAAGCAGGGGAATTTTTTTATATCAATGTTCACTGCTCTAAATTCAGCATTTAGAACCACATTAAATCTACTAATCAATCCTATAACAAAGTAACCATATGTAGTTGTTATGAATCGGTGTAACTAATCTCTCATATTTCATTTCATTGTATACTCAGTATACTTGCAGTTCCCTTTTTCATTTGAGGGCTCGTCAAGTGATGTCGACCAAGGGCTTATGTAGGTACTTGTTAGGAGTACCCATCCTATATCCCACATCTTAGTTTGGTGAATTTAAGACAACATAACCAGAAGCATGTGATACTTTTTCCAAATTTTTAGACATGTTTGTCATGCCTATATTCTAAGATGACATACTCATCATGAAGGAATATTTCTTTCACCACACTTGAAACTGTTATCTTGATTAGAATTTCTTGACTCCTGTCAATCCTTCTCATTTCCATGTTAGACACTAAGAAGAGATAAACCACATGGGCTAGTGTAGATAATCCACTTACAGTAACTAAGGGTCATCAAGTGTATTTGAATCAACCCTTGTCACTTTGAGTACACTTCATCACCCATAGTTAACATAAGCCAACATTGGTGCAGACCATGGAATCATCACTACCTAATTTCTAAAAATGAATTGATATCTCATTTTGATACGGTATCGATTCGAGAAGATGAATGGTTTATTACGTAATAAAGACTACTCCACTGATTTGTAAACTCTTCAACTTTGGAATTATCCACATAATCACAAATTAAATGTTTTTGTTCTACTTTCTATTAGAAAATGACAGAGATAGCTAGTGAATGAATTTTGATTGTTCTTAGAATCAACAATTATAGGAAAGGAAAGAATATAAACTCACAAACACTAACAAGTTTTATTCTGGAAACCTCTAGAGGAGGAAAAACCAGTCAGGAATGGCAATTACTCTTTCTTCCCACTTTTATTGGCCAATTCAAACAATAAGTAAAGAAATTATAATAAGTATGAAAGAGAAGTAGATAATATCTCACACTTCCTCCCAATTAATGGCTTGTTCACTCTAAACACTCCTTTCTTCTACAAAACACAATTCCGGCACTATGAACTTCTTGTTCACTTACTTTCATGCTTCGATGATCCTATTCTCTTCTACAAAAATATATTTATAGTCTTTCTCATGTCCTCCCATAAACTGCATAATGGGAAAGGTCGTGGGGATAAGAGGCATAGACAACCTTTCAAATTATGAGGTTGTTTGTTTCATGTTTTTATTTTCTATCCAAAAGAGCCGGGATAGCCGCCTAATACAGATGGAGGTCTCGAACCTCCGCCCTTGATGGTTAGTGATTCTATAACCATCGCTATGCATGATTGGTGGTCCTGTTACTATGAAGGTATAACATCCATGTATTTATTTTCCTTCTTCATGTTGATTGATCTGATAAATTAGAGTCCTTTTGGATCCCTATGGATCATCCAAAATAACCACCCAATGAACCTCATCATTAGATGGGTATTACGCACTTGATTGTTATGTGGCACCCACCCATTAAGTTCTATAAATTTAAACCTCTCTTCCTAACAAGTTCATTAATCCCTTTAATTCACATCTTATTAATCCGACCCTATTTATTTTTAGCCTTTAGTTGTCATTCCTAAGGACTAACTCGGGTTCTATCAACATTCCATTAAGGAACATTATGTTTATACTTAAGTCAACTAGAAGGATCTACAGGTTTATTTCTACTCATTACTTATTCTCTTTAAGTATGAATCCTTCATTAGTTGATTTCATATCTTAGAAACATCTTATAAGTATATTGTAGGGAAATAGCCTCATACATCTAATTATACCTTTAGGAGCATTCTAAAGTTCATTTTAATGAATCCTAAATGGTTTCTATGCATTCAATCTGCAATAGTCTCATGACTTACATTTACTTTCCTTTAAGTCATTTAACTATTCAAATTGTAATCACTTAGTTAAACTTAATCCCTTAAGTGTAACTCATCTATGATAGAAGGATATTTTACATCCAACTCATAGTCTATTTGAAGGGTTCATTATGTCACCCAATAGTGAACAATCCCTTATATCAAGTTTTCATAACATAATTGCATTGTGTATTCAAGTCAAATAAGAATTATACTTACGACTTCATTATTGTAGAAAGAATAACTTTGTTCTTAATGCCATAAAGGTTAGTTTCATTTATACATCTAACCCCATATTATCATCATATCCCTCTTAAGTACAATTCCTTTCCATTATTGTACTTATTCATTTATTAGGATAGATAGATTGCATTATAGTATAATCACTTAGATCCCTTTACTATTAATCATGCAACCCTTTTTATTTTATATCATTTCTCTTAAAACAACCATATAAGTTGTTACGTCCTTAACCTATTACTTGTATTAGGATATGAGTAGCCAACTTGTGGCTTACCATATCATTTTATTATATCATTTATACTTTCTCATGCTTAGTAGGTCGGCCTTGGTGATGGCCATAACATATGAATAGTATATATAGGGGATTGTAGGTAGTAATTCATCATCATTGGAGCATTTGAGTATTATTGTATGGTTTGGAGGTTTCCCCCTCGAAGTGGCGAAGCTATTCTAATTGCATATTGAGATCATTATTATAGAATATTATGTTATTTGGTGTTATATTTCTATTCATGATCTGAATTAAATAAGTAATTTCATTACAAGTGGTATCGAGTCATGATCGGGCTAAAATTAGGCAAAAAACCCTAATTTTTTTTTTCCACCATATATTGTGAAAAAAAGTAATATGGTAGGGGATATGTTTAACAAAGTTGTGAAACATTTCAAATAAGGTTCTGAAAATTTCATATTGTTTTGATTTATTTTGTAAAAGTTATTTCAAATTTAGGGTTTTTCATAAAATCACTCCCTAGGGTGAAAATTGTGGAACTTTTTCAAATTCATAGAAATTTTCGGAAATAAAAAAAAAACTTATTTTGGGTTTGTTCTTTAATTTTTTTTATATTTGGCCAAATTCTTATCGAAATCCAAAACCCTAAAATTTAACCGTGATCCCTACGTCCTATTATTTTGGGGCATCATGGTGGGGCCTTCCATAAGGGGAAAAAAGAATCCCATCACTCGGGTAAAACACCGATTTAAAAGGATGAGATAGTAGTTTAGGAGTTGCAGATGGAAGATATAACTCTGATTCCTCGGGGTTAGGGTTTACTTGACAAACCATAAAGTAAGGCAACTTGAGTTTAACCTGAGAGACCTCAAATCTAGGGTGGCTAAGAAAGAAGATGTCCATAGGATTGGACATAGATTGGATGATTTCATGAAAAAATTTAGTATGCATATGATGGGTAATCATACTTATGTCAATCAAGGTGGATCCTCAGGTCAACATAATAGACACATGAGCTAGAGTGGATCTTTGAGTGTGCACAATCCAAATATGAGCACTCTACAGGCCCATACTATGTTTCCAAAAGTGGAGATGTGCAAGTTTGATGGAAAGGATCCACTCAATTGGATCAACCAAATGGAGAATTTATTTGAACTACATCAGATTCCATCAGGACAAAAGGTGACCATGGTATCTTTGTATCTCGAACCTGACCAATTCATATGGTATCAATGGTTATGTGCTCAAAGGAAGAAGAGTGGTCTTAATGTTACATGGACAATCTTCACTGAAGAGTTGCAATTACACTACAGTTCTAGTGTGTCAAATAATTATTTCAGCCAATTAGAAAAGTTGAGGCATACGGATCATTAAGGATTACATTCATCACTTCCAAAAACTTTCTCTATGGGTGGAAAATATTACAGAAGAGAATCTGAATGACTTATTTCTTTGGGGTCTTAAGGATCACATTGAGCATGACATGCGTATGTTTAATCCTCGTAAGGTTTCTGATTCAATGATTATGGCAAGAAGGGCAGAGGAGAATTTTTTTCAAGTAGAAGACAACATTTCACTTTTACTAGAGATCACAACACCTTGGCCCCAACACTCCCTTAGCCAGTTAGATTGACACCTCAACAAATTGAAGAAAAAAGAGAAAAAGGGTTATGTTTTAACTGTGATAGTAAATTTGGACCCGGACATAAATGTGCTGAAAAGAAGTTGTTCTACATTGATGGGCCTAGTGAAGATGAAGAGAATAAAGAAGATGCAGAGTCGAGGTCTTGATTGAGCCGGAGAAGGAGTCGGGGAGAACCTCGGCCCAATGATCTCATGCCATGAAATTTTAGGTATTAGCATCCCCCAAACCCTAAAAGTGGTTGGATTCCTAAAAAACATAGGGTCACAGTGTTGATTGATTCAGGAAGCACTCACAACTTTATCAATCATAAGTTAGTAGTGTGCCTAAACTGTTTCATTTATCCAGCTCCTGAATGTCAAGTAATGATTGCTGATGGAGGTACTATTACTTTTTTTGGAAAATGCCATAGCATTAAGCTTTCCATGGGAGATTACATACTAAATAGTCCCATGTATGCCATTTCTATGGGAGGAGTAGACATTGTGTTAGGGGTTCAATGGCTTACCACATTGGGAACCATTGAGATGAAATTCCAAGAGTTGTTTATGTAATTTCACTCTAAAGGAAGGAATTTTGAGCTAAGATTCTTAAGAGAATAGTCTCTACAAATAGTAATTTCTCATCAGATGCACAAAATGCTAAAAAGGGTGCAGAGGGATTTGTGGCACAACTCTTTTCATTAGAGGCTCATCATTCTAAGGACATTATACCATCAGATATGCAAGCAGTGTTGGATGCACACTCTGTTGTATTTGAAAATATACCAAAGGGATTACCTCCAAAGAGAGATCATGATCATGCTATTCAGTTATTACCAGGAAGTCAACCACCTAACATCAGACCTTATAGGTACCCATATGTGCAAAAGAGTGAAATCGAGAAGATTGTACAAGAGATGTTGGAAGCAGGAATCATTCGCCATAGTCAGAGTGCTTATTCTTCTCCAGTAGTGATGGTACGTAAGAAAGATGACATTTGGTGCATGTGTCCTGATTATAGGGAAATTAATAAGTACACAATCAAAGATAAGCTTCCTATTCATATTATTGATGATTTTCTTGATGAGTTGCATGGTGTTGTTTATTTTACAAAGTTTGATCTTCGTTCGGGATACCACCAAATCAGAATCAAGGATGAGGATGTTCATAAAACCTCCTTTCAAACACATGAAGGCCATTATGAATTCCTGGTAATGCCTTTTGGACTCACAAATGCACCTTCTACATTTCAAAGTTTGATGAATTCTATTTTTAAGTCATTCCTGCAGAAGTTTGTCTTAGTGTTTTTCGATGATATATTAATTTATAGAAAAACATGGGAGGAACATTTGCATCATGTAAATAATGTTTTGGAAACCCTTGAGCAACATCAACTTTATGCAAATCCCTCTAAGTGTTCTTTTGGACTCAAGGAGGTTGAATATTTGGGTCACATTGTCTCTCATGAAGGGGTTAAAGTGGATCCTAATAAGATCAAAGCCATGATGGAGTGGAAGGTTCAAAAAACCCTAAAGAATCTACAAGGATTTTTGGGGCTTATAGGTTATTACCAAAGATTTGTAAGGCATTATGGAAGTATAGCTGCACCTCTCACATCTTTATTAAATAAGGATTCCTTCCATTGGAGTGAGGATGCAGCCAAATCATTTAAGAAACTAAATGAGGCCATGTGCACCACTCCAGTCTTGGCTACTCTAGATTTTTCCAAAACATTCATTGTTGAATGTGATGCATTAGGGGTGGGTATGGGGGTAGTTCTCATGTAAGAAGGCCATCCTATTGCATTTTTGAGCCGTCAATTCAAAGGTAAGAATCTTTCCAAGCCGACTTATGAGAAGGAAATGCTAGCCATACTTCATGCAGTAAAGCAATGGAGACCATATCTCATAGGAAGACACTTTAAAGTGAAGACAGATCATGATAGTCTAAAATACTTCTTGGAGCAGTGTTTATCATCTGAAGAACAACAAAAATGGGTCTCCAAGATGTTGGGATATGATTTTGAGATTATCTATAAGAAATGGAAGGAGAATGTAGTTGCGGATGCTCTATCGCGGAAGGATGACTCAATTGCAACCTTATTATGTGCCATATCCATATTACAGGAAGATTGGATAGATAAGGTAAGGTCGAATGGAGAAATGACCCAACCACACAAAAAATCATTCATCATCTCTAGAATGATCCAAGCATGTCCGAAAAATTTGTATTGAAAGGGGATGATTTATGGTATAAATATAGATTATACCTATGTAAGAACTCCACTAAAAAATAGGATTCTATCGAGCTTCAATATTCTCCAAGTAGGGGGCACTTTTGATTCTTGAAAACTTATCATCGAGTCAAAAAGGATTTCTTATAGGAAGGTCTCAAAGGGGATGTCTAGAAATTTGTGGCAGAATGCATGGTTTGTCAGCAAAATAAGGGTGAAACAGTTCAATCCACAGGTCTTCTATAACCTCTATCTATTCCTAGCCATCGGTGGGAAGAGGTTTCCACGGACTTTATCACAAGATTGCCTAAATCTAAAGGAAAAATTTTCATCATGGTTGTGGTGGATAGACTCACCAAATATTCTCATTTTTCGTGCCTTGGCACACCCATTTTCTGTAAGCACGATAGCAACAGCCTTCATGGACACAGTTCATAAGCTTCATGGGACACCAAAGATTATAGTAAGTGATTGAGACCTTATATTTACTAGTAATTTTTGGACTGATTTATTCTCATGTTTGGGTGCTCAGTTAGCTTGTAGCTCTTCTTATCATCCCCATCGATGGGCAAATAGAAGTTGTAAATAAGTATTTGGAGGGATATCTTTGTTACTTTACGTTAGATAAACAAGCAAGATGGGTCCAATTGTTTCCACTTGCAGAATGGTGGTATAACACTTCCTTCCATGCTTCATCTAAAATGTCTCCTTTTTGGCACTCTATGGGTACCATCCACCATCCATCACATCATCATTGAGAGGAAAACTACGGGTTAGAGCAATATAAGAACACATTCAATATAAACAAGAGGTCCTCTCTAGTCTCAAGGAGAACTTGGTCATGGCACAAAACCGCATGAAGAAACAGGCTGATCAACATCACATGAAAAGGCATTTTGAATTTGTTTATTGGGTTTTTGTGCTTGTTACAACCAAATAAGAAAATATCTTTGAAACAAAAACAAAAGGATAACAAACTTTCACTAAAGTATTATGGCCCCTATCAAGTATTGCAGAAGATTGGTACTGTAACATACAAATTAGAACTTCTAAAATCCACCAAAATACATCCATTCTTTCATGTTTCTTTCTGAAGAAAGTAATTGGGAGAGTATCAGCCCAAACAATGTTACACGAGCTCGATGAGGAGGGGAGGGTCATCTTGGAACTGAATGCATCCTTCAAAAACACACTACAAGATTGAGGACATGGGTTATTAATGAGTACCTGATGAAGTGGAAGAATATGGACAATGAAGATGCAACATGGGAAGCTATGAAATTCATGCAAAAACACCCAGAGCTTCTCAACATTGGGGCCAATGTCTCTTTGAAGGGGAAGGGAATGCTACGCCCTTAACCTATTGCTTGTGTTAGGATATGAGTACATGACTTGTGGCTTACCATATCATTTTACTATATCATTTATACTTTCTCATGCTTAGTAGGCCAGCCTTGGTGATGGCCATAACATATTAATAGTATATATAGGGGATTGTAGGTAGTAATTCATTATCATTGGAGCATTTGAGTATTATTGTATGGTTTGGAGGTTACCCCCTCAAAGTGGCGAAGCTATTCTAATTGCATATTGAGATCATTATTCTGGAATATTGTGTTATCTAGTGTTATATTTCTATTCATGATCTAAATTATATAAGTAATTTCATTACACAAGTATTTTTCGTAATGATGTAATTAAGCATATTCATTCATAACTTAATTTCCTCAACATATAACTTGTTTGAATATAACTTATTCATTACTTTCATATTCTAGTAAATTCAGTAATTAAAGCATAACATCCAATGACTATTTCAAGGATAATACATTATAATTATATCTTTCTTATAGCTCACTAAAAAGGAAAAGATTCCCAAATATTCCCTTTTTCCTCATAATAATGGATCAACAATAGTATTCCTTACTTCATAAAAGAAATGTAAGATTGGTAACATTTTATATAAGTTCCCAAAGATTATTAATCAATATCAAGAAGTAAAGAAATGCATATCGATGATTTCCTACAAGATTACCTTCCAAGTGAGAGATCTCTTTTAAATTAAAAAACCATTCACACACAACCAATCAATTCAAGAGAGGATGATTTAAGAAACCATATTAATCATTTGTAATTTAATATGTCCATTCAAATAGACAAGAAATATTTCAAATTCCTTCAATAGTTTACATTACTGGCCTTAGAAATTACACACTTATTCACAAGAATAGTTCAGTAAATTAAACATAATATTTTCATCAAACTACATTTCTTCAATCAATAGAATAAATTGCATTTTTCCATAAGTATTCCTCTTTTCCTTTTTCACAAAATTTATCTGCAAGAGTGTTAGCATTGGTTAGTTCATTTGAACTGAGCATGATAGAGATAAAAATCCTTGGAACCATATGTTCTAACTAACAAATTTGAAAAGGAACATTGCTTATTAATATAAAATAGTCAAGGGTTCAGAAAGATCTTTTCCTATTTGAACACTTCAAAAGTACCATACTCAAGTGTATCAAAACCCTATAATGTTAGCATCTAACAAACCAAAACAAGTATGATTTCAATCAACTAGAAGTCTAACAACAACAAGTTCAACATTCATCCATATTCAACCAACAAGTAACCCAAAACCATATGAGTATACATTCTCTCTTAAGCAATATCACACCAATAATGCAAATCCAAGTATACATAATAGTAGGCAGGCAAGCAAGAGTGAAAATTCCTTAATCATGTAGCCCATACTACATGATTAAAAAATTTTACTTGAATCAATTAATTGTAAACAAAAATGTATTTCATTTCAATAGCCTAACAATCCAAAGGTTAGAAAAGATTACATTGAGTAAAGAGATAACAACATCAAGCTCTCAAGACCCAATATATCTTGACTTATTATACAAAATAGTCCATGCCATAACTATTTGGCTCCAACCAAATGAGAAGTATACA
Organism: Taxus wallichiana var. yunnanensis; assembly: GCA_018340775.1. NCBI lineage: Eukaryota > Viridiplantae > Streptophyta > Pinopsida > Cupressales > Taxaceae > Taxus > Taxus wallichiana. The sequence goes on along the minus strand of CM031239.1, from coordinate 96,413,076 downwards.
AGCCATTAAAATACATTATACAATATTTATGAGATAAGGTTTCTAGGAACCATACAAGTATTCCATACAAGACTGGTGCAAATCATACTTAACCGATTACCTCACTTAGACAGAGAAACAAAATGATTCCACACATGTAGAGAAAACTCACAATCAAACAACCTTTCAATGATTAAATGATATCCTTGATCATATGAAGATGATCAAGGTTTGACATGAATTTAAAATGATCAATACTTAAGAAAGTTTAATGAACCATCCAATTGGTTCAGGTCGAGGTTCCAACCAGAAGGCCCAACTCTACAAGATCATTAAAAATGGTAATCAAACTTAAACCTACCAATCAAAAAATAGCATTCTAGAAGTCTTCTAAAGATACAAACAATTCACATAATGATACACAAAATCCCCTAGGTATCCATTACACTTTCATGGCTTAATACAAGTCCTATTCAACACTATGCCAAACCATCTATCCTGGAAGTAAGAGCAATATAACAGTCACCATGATGAAACAAAATGACCCAATGTTCATACAAACTAGAAAAGGATAACCCTCCATGGTACATCAAGAAAATCTAAATTGATAAATCAAAGTAAAATTTAGTAACCTACTTACACAAAATAGAGAATACATTTAATCAGAATGGGTATAAATGATACCTAAAGATTCAGTTAGATCTAACCCGACTAAAGTTATCAAAAACTGAACAAACCTTTTTTAAATTTATCAAATAATAATACAAATGAGATCATACCCAACTGGATTGAGCAACAACTTCACCCACACGAGGGTGATGAAAAATAAAAAGCCCCATGAACTCATAGTTATATTGATCACGAGTTCGAGTATTCAAAACAAGATTCAAATAAAAATCTGAAATAGATAGTAATGTCTTTAGATGACACCAATATAACTTCAATGAGTGCTCAAGTTTCCAATCAACCCACAACACAGGGTTGTTATTCTCTTTAAAATATATGCACAAAATTCCATAGAAATCGAAAACTAACAATATAGATTATCGATAACAACATTGCAAACCCATTTGTAAAATATAAGCACATGCAACCTAGAGTCATCGAAATAACATTACAAAGGTAAATATCCTTACATAAATACCGATTTACAAGTTATTTGCACATGCATTGAAGAACAACACTTTTTCTTTCCATTACAGTCATGGTGAGTTTATTTCAAAATGACTAACATAGTCATGTAAATAAAATCAACATTTCAACCATGATAAAGCAAGTATACAGTTGTAAGATCAAAAACTAGTTCCAAAAGTTACTTACCAAGAAAAGGGTTCATTTATTGTGTAATAATAAAAACTTAGAACCTCAAAAATGTATTCTATCATAAGAAGAGTTATTTTAATGAACTAATTAGATAGACAAGTTTTTTTCAAGGGATTATAGCCTATCATGCCTGGTAGAGCTTCCCAAAATTTTCTTCCAAATCCTAGCAGATCCTTCTTCAACTCCCATGATAGATTCTACATTTAAGAAATATTCACAAAACTTTCTCAGTATTCCACTAGAATCTCTCCCAATAGATTCTCCATGAAACAGAAAATCCAAGATTCAAACCAAATCAAAAATCAGATCAAACACCAAAAACCTCTATTTACAGAGCGAGAAGGAGAACAAAATGACCAAATGGAAAATAAAAAAACATTTCCTTTACCGAATCTAGTATGTTTTCCCTAGATAGTTTGGAACAATTTTTGAATCATTAATGATTTTAGGATGGCCCATTCCTTCCCCCAACCCATTGACTTCCTCTAACCTTTCCTAGGTTAGCTTCTAACTACTTAGTCATCCAACTAATCATGCTAGATTTGTTTTTAGTAACCTACAAAATTCAAGTTTGGATTTCACCATAAGGAGTGGCGGTGTCTTCCATTAATGAAATTAAATCAAAGTTTCATACATGCAAAGGTGGTAGAAACCACCACTTCTTACCTGACCATGCATCCCCTTCCCAATGCCAACCAGGGTTAGCTTTGAGTTAGGGTTTGAGTCTCCCTTCCATCCTAGGTTAGGATTAAATTAATCTTAGCAAAATTACCATTAGGCATAGATCATTTAGGTTAGGTTCCCAAGAAACCAATATAATTCATATGCCTTAGGTCTTAGGTTAGGTCATTAAAATTCAAATGTTAACAACACATTAGTCATAGTCTAGGATTAATAACTACCACATCTAAACCTTACCAACCAAGCAATGTTTTTAAAATAGAGTAGTGTTACTCAATCTAGCTCTCAACACTTTCAGTCCTCAACATGGGATTGAATCATAAGCAAAATGGAACAAGTCACCAAGATTAATTAGTATACTTAGGTAATTCACAAAAATGAACAACTGTAATTTCTGCATTAATCACAATTGCAAATCAAATTAAGGGAATGCCTTGGATTAATGAAACTGATCAAAGGTATTTAATTGATTCAATTTAATAATAATAATAATCAGTCATTATTGAATTAGGATAATTTTACCATTTTACCAGCTTACCTAATGGTTCCAAAAAAAAATTGAACTTTCCACAAGTTACATATATCTAGTTCATTTCATGAATCAATTACATAACATCATAATTCAAGAGTACCTTGCAAATAATGGATGATTAATCAAGAAAATATCAACTAAGATAAATATTAATCTAGAAACATGATTCATTCAGTTCTAAGGAGCAATAACTCAAGAAAAATCACATGTCAATGTTGTAATCCATTTCTCAAATGAGCAAGTACAGATGAAAGGATGGTAGAGGTGTTACATTCTTCCCCTCTAAAGTATCATCGTCCGATGATTGTATTAATTCCAAACATTTTTTCAAAAAAAATAGGTTCAATATGAATTATTTAACCATATGATTCCTTAGCAACAAACAAAATTTAGTCCAAAAATTTAGTTTTTAATGGTATAACAACATCAATGGTTGTATTAATACTAAAATAGGTGTTTTTTTCTCAAATTGGCAAACCTATCGAAGTAGTTATAAGTCAAAATGATCCAATTTTTTGCATGAGAAATGAAATATTTCTACTAAAACAAGTGAGGAAAAGTAACTTTCATGTCCTCTATATTTTCCCAGGTTGCACTTTCTTTATTAAATTTATCCCATTGGACCTTACATTATCCAATTTCATGATTATATAAGTGCAACTTATGGGTTTATAGTATTCTAACTAGCTCCACCATGATTACCCCTGGGTCTTGGACCTGTAAGGCATTCTAGTTTAAAACATGTGATAAATCTGAAATGTATTTCTTAAGTAAAGAAATATGAAAAACATCATGCATCCATGCCAATGAAGGAGGAAATGCAAGTCGGTAGGCCACAAGGTTGATTATTTCAACAATCTCAAAGGGGCCTACATAAATGGTGACAACTTGGATGACTTGCCAAAGGTAATCAAGCTCTTTTTAGGCTTGACCCTTAGAAAAAATTATCACCAAGTTCAAATTTCCTTTCAACCCTTTTCAGATCTACATAGATTTTTTTCTATTAGTCGACAACCTCCTTTAATATTTCCTAGATTAACTTAACTTTTGTTCCATTTCAGAAAGCATTTCAAGTCCTAATTACTTCTCTATCCTCAATGTTATCCCAACTGACAAGGGTCTTGCACCTCCACCCATACAAGGCCTCAAAAGGTTTCATTTTTAGAGAAGAATGGTAAGTGTTATTGTATGTAAATTCAACCAAAGGAAGATATTCTTCCCATTTGTATTGCTGATCCATGCAGTACATCATGATCATATATTCAAGAACCTGATTCACTCTTTCAGTTTGTCCATCTATTTCTAGATGATAAGAAGAGCTAAAGTTCAATTTTTTTCCCAAATCTGCATTAAGAGTTTCCAAAATTACAAAGTCATTCATGGGTCCCTATCAAGAGATTATCAATCGGGAAACACCATGCAATTTGAAAATTTCTTGAACAAATCTTTTTGTAAGAATAGGTGAATCATCCTTTAGATTTCTAGTGATGAAATGTGCTACTTTAGTTAGTTTATCAACCACAACCAAAATAACATCATGCTTATTTCTTGACATAGGCAGTCCCTGAACAAATTCCATGCTTATAACATGCCATTTAAATTGTGGTATGCTATGAGGGTACAATAAACCAGTTGGTGCATATGCTTAGCTTTCACATGCTAGAATTCTAAGAAATGAGACATGTAATCCAAGATGTCTCTCTTCATCCCTTTCCAAAAATATTTTTGTTTAACATCAACAAGCATCTTTGTCACCCTAGGATGTCCAGAGTAAGGTGCATTGTGAAATTTAGTCATCACTTTCTTCCTTAACTCATTTCCCAAAGTGGTATGTACACTCTATCCTCATACCTCAAAATTCCTTCACCATCTAACGAAACCCTTTATACCTCTTATCCTTTGGATTTGCAGCAAGTGTTGTTTTTACCTACTGGAAGTATGGATCAGACATTAAGGTGTTCTTAACCTCATCCTTAAATTGAGTTCTCAAGGTCACTAGTGTATAAATATACTTTCTACAACTTAGTGCATCTGCCACTCTATTTTCCTTTCCTTTTATGTAGTTGATGTCAAAATCATATTGGGATAAGAACTCCAACCATCTCCGCTACCTCACATTTAAGTTAGGCTGAGTGAAGATATATTTTAGCCCAAGATGATTAGTTTTCAACTCGAAGGGTTTCCCTAAGAGGTAATGTCTCCAAACTTGTAGTGCATGTACTATTGTAGCAAGTTCTAAATCATGAGGAGCATAATTTTTCTCATGCACTTTAAGCTTCCTACTTTTATGATATTACATGATCATTTTTAGTAATATACCCCCTAATCCTTCCGAAAGAAGCATTTGTTACCACCATAAAACTTTGGTTTGGATCAAGGATCGTCAAAATAGGGGTGGAAGTTAGCTTCTCTTTCAATGTTTTAAATGCAGCCTCACATTTTTCACTCCATAAGAACTTTTATATTTCTTTTGCAATGAATTTATTGGGGTAGCAACCCTTGAGAAATCCTTTACAAATTTTTTGTAGTAACTAACAAACCTCATGAAGCTTCTAACTTCATGTACATTCCCAGGTGCTGGCCAATCTATTATGGATGATATCTTAGAGGATCAACCAAGATTCCATCTTTATTTATTATATATCCTAAGTATTATACCTCAGTTTCATAAAAATAACACTTGGATAGTTTTCCGTATAATTTTCTCTTTCTTAGCACCTCAAGTATAATCCTTAAGTTCTCATTATGCTCCTCAAGATTCATGAATAGATGAGAATATTATCCAAGAATACAAGCAAAAACTTTTCCAAGTATTCTTGAAATATGTTATTCATAAAATTCATGAAGGATTGTAGGGGCATTAGTTAACCCAAAAGGTAAAACCGTGAACTCATAATGTTCATATCTCATTCTAAAATTAGTCTTATGAATATATTCTTCTTTGATTCTCAATTGATGATATCCATAACACATACATATTTTAGAGTAAACCGATGCTCCATGCATCTGATCAAAATATCATCTATCCTTGGAAGAGGATATTTATTCTTAATATTTTCCTTATTCAACATCCTATAGTCAATGAAAAGTATTAAGGTTCCATCTTTCTTTTTAAAAAGATCACTAGTGCTCCCCAAGTGAGACACTCAACCTTATTAACCCTTTAGACAATAATTCATGTAATTGTGCCTTAATCTCTACCAATTCAAGTGGTAGTCATTCGATAAGGTGCCTTAGAAATAGGTTTCATTCCTAGTTTGATTTCAATAGTGAAGTCAAACTCTCTTTTCAGTAGAAGACCTGGTAAATCTTTTGGAAACAAATCAATTTAATTTCATAATAGCGGATATTTTTCAAAAATTCACCCCCTTCTTCAGCTAAATCTGAAATTTTTATTGCATAAAGCATGCATCCTTTATTTTTGGCCTTTTTCAGTTGTATAGCAGATATTTATCTAACTTTTATGCTTCTTTTTATTCCTTGAATGTCTGTTGATTTCTATAGGTCATCCAAACACCTTATATGTTTCCAAAAACAGTCCACAAGTGCTTTATGATCAGATAACCAGTTCAATCAATTATTATGTCATAAGACCCTAGAGGTGCAACATATAGGTCTACCTCAGTTGTGAAGTTTGGCAATTCCAAGGCTACACCAAAAAGGCACTTACTAACTGTGTGGAAAACATTATTCCCATACTAGATAGTCCATGGTTTTTCCATAAAACCAGATTTATGTTTTAATTTAGTGACTAACTTGCTAGAAATAAAACATTCAAAAGCATTAATAAAATTATAGTTATAGGAAGGTCATACAACTTTATGGCACTTCTATGGGCATAGAATTCTTTTTAGCTTACTTTTAGGATACTACAGTATGTATCTTATGTTGTTGGTTGTTGTCATTTTTCTTTAAAGTAAATGACTTGCATAGTGACTTCCTCCATAATAAAAACAACCTTAGTGGGCCCCTTCCTAGGCTCATATTTATTCTAATCCTTAAAAGTACTATTTGGCCCATGGTTTCCTTTCTGTCCATTATTCTTATTATTTTTGTAGCTTTACCTAATGTTTTTTCTTTTCATTTGTATCAAAGGATTTCTTTGTTTCCAAAATTCTTCCATGTACCATTCTTGGGTGGAAAAGATGAAGAAGCATTCCCATTTTTCTTATGTTTCTCCTCCTTATGTGTAGAAATTGCCTTCAGTTTCTACTCCTACCAAATGAATTTTTCTACCACTTCTTCCATGGTGGTGGGGCTATGTACATAAACCTCTCCACCAATGATAGGATACAACCCCATGATGAAATTACTTATTCATAAATTTTCATTTGTTTGATATTACAACACATATTTGAGAAACTTAGTGAACTTATCCTAATATTCTCTTACCGATAATTTTCTTTTGAGTTAAAGTTTGGAACTTTGTCATTTTCTAGTCATAGTAGAGTTGGGGCATCCAAGCACTTCCTAAAATGACCCTTGAAATGGTCCCATGTGATGTTTGTTTCATCAACATTAAGCTCAACCTTGCGGTTTCCCACCATGAAGATGCTTCATGGGAGATTTGATAAGCTCCCCATACATCCTTGGTTCCTTAGAGAAATTTCTTATCACAATTATTTCTCCACCTCATTGAGATAATTATCAGCCCCATCTCCTTGGGTGGTTCCATCAAACTTTGGTGGACTTATCCAATTTATATCATTGGTCAGTTTAACTTTCAATCTTTCCCTCTTGTTCTCAAGTTGATTGGGTACATTCTTATTATCATTATTTGTAGAATTCTCATTCGCATCATTGAGATCCTCAACTTCATCATTTCTCTCATCATGTGGTTTCCCCTAAGACTATTCACTATCAATCTCAGCGTTATTTCCATCCACTTATTGTTCAAGAACAACAATCTTATTTTTTGTGTCTAGTAGGGAAGTAAGGATTTCATCCATCTTTTGAGTTGTGGATGCTTCACCACCCGGAGGCGGGTTATTTACAACATGTCCCCTTGTTCTAACCATTTTTGTAATAAAAAAGTTTATTTTATCAAAAGTAGATTCAAATAGTTCCAAGAGCTGCAATCTTCAGCTATGATTCCGATATGTAACATCCATATTTCATGATTACAAAAGTAGGGGAATTTTTTTATATCAATGTTCACTACTCTAAATTCAGCATTTAGAACCACATTAAATATACTAATCAATCCTACAACATTAACCATATACAATTATTATGACTTGGTGTAACCAATCTCTCATATTTCATTTCAATGATGACTTAGTATAGAACCGATCTCTCATGTTTCATTTCAATGATGACTTGATATATCTCTCATATTTAATTTCATTGTATACTCAGTATACTTGCAGGTTCCATTTTTCATTTGAGGGATCATCAAGTACAACTGACCAAGGGCTTATCTAGGTACTTGTTATAATACCCATCCTATATCTCACACCTTAGTCTGGTGAATTTAAGACAATACAACCAATAGCTTTTGATACTTTGGCCAAAGTTTTAGACATGTTTTCCATGCCTATATTCCAAGATGACATACTCATCATGAGGGAATATGTCTTTCACCACACTTAAATTGTTATCTTGATTAGACTTTCTTGACTCTTATCAATCCTTCTCATTTTTGAGTTAGACGCTAAAAAGAGATAAACCACATGGTCTAGTGTAGATAATAATCCACAATGGTAACTAAGGTTAATCAATTTTATTTGAATTGATCCATGTCACTTCGAGTATACTTCATCACCTATAGTTAACACAAGCCGACATCAACCATAGACCATGACTCATCACTACCTATTGTTTAACAATGAATTGAGATCCCATTCGATACAATCTCAATTCAAGGATTTGAATGGATTATTATGCCATAACCACTGCTCCATAGTAACCACCCAATGAACCCCATCATTATTGGATGGGTATTGTGCAACAATGGTTATGTTGTAACCACCCATTAAGTTCTAGAAATCTAAACCTCCCTTCTTAACAAGTTCATTAATCCCTTTAATTCGTAGCTTGTTAATCCCACCCTAGTTATTTTCAGCCTTTAGGTTTCATTCCTAAGGACTAACTTTGGGTTCTATCAACATTCCATTAAGGAACATTATGTTTCTACTTAATTAACTAGAAGGATCTGCAGGTTTATTTCTGCTCATTACTTATTCTCTTAAAGTATGAAGCCTCCATTAGTTGATTTCATATCTTAGAAACATCTTATAAGTATATTGTAGGGAAATAGCCTCACTACATCCAATTATACCTTTAGGAGCATTCTAAAGTTCATTTTAATGACTCCAAATGAGTTCTATGCATTCAACCCACAATAGTCTCATGACTTACATTTACTTTCCTTTAAGTCATTCAACTATTCAAATTGTAATCACTTAGTTAAACTTAATCCCCTAAGTGTAACTCATCTATGATGGAAGGATATTTTACATCCAACTCATAGTCTATTGAAGGGTTCATTTTGTCACCCAATAGTGAACAGTCCCTTGTATCAAGTTTTCATAACATAATTACATTATGCATGCAAGTCAAATATGTATCATACTTATGACTTCATTATTACAGCAAGAAGAAATTTTTTCTTAATGCCTTAAAGGTTAGGTTCATTTATACATCTAACCCCATATTATCATCCTATCCCTCTTAATTAAAATTCTTTCCATTATTGTACTTATTTGTTTATTAGGATAGATAGATTGCATTATAGTATAATCACTTAGATCCCTTTACTATTAATCATGCAACCCTTTTTATTTTATATCATTTCTCTTAAAACAGTCATACAAGTATTGTTCATAATGATGTAATTAAGCATAGTCATTCATAACTTAATTTCCACAACATATAACTTGTTTGAATATAACTTATTCATTACTATCATATTCTAATAAATTAGTAATTAAAAGGTATAATAGCCAATGACTATTTCAAGGATAATACATTATAATTATACCTTTCATATAGGTCATTAAAAAGGAAAATATTCCCAACTATTCCCTTTTTCCTCATATTAATGGATCAACAATAATATTCCTTGCTTTATAACAACAATGTAAGATTGGTAACATTTTATATAACTTCCCCAAGATTATTAATCAATGTCAAGAAGTAAAGAAATGCATATCTAATGATTCCCTACAAGCTTACTTTCCAAGTGAGAGAACTCTTTTAAATTGAAAACATCATTCACACACAACCAATCTAGTCAAAGAAGGATGATTTAAGAAACCACTTCAATCATTTCCAATTTAAGATGTCAATTCAAATAGACAAGAAATATTTCAAATTCCTTCAACAGTTTACATTATTGGCCTTAGGCCTTACACACTTATTCACAAGAATAGTTTAGTAAATTAAACATAATATTTTCATCAAACTACATTTCTTCAATCAATAGAATAAATGCAACTTTCCATAAGTCTTCCTCTTTTCCTTTTTCATGAAATTTATCTACAAGAGTGTTAGCATTGGTCAGTTCATTTGAACTAAGCATGATAGGAGATAAATCCTTGAAACCATATGTTCTAACTAAAAACTTTGAAAAGTAACACTTCTTATTAATAGAAAATAGTCAAGGGTTTCAGAAATATATTTTCTGTTTAAACACTTCAGAAGTACCATACTCAAGTGTATCACAAAACCCTACAAAATTAACATCTTAAAAACCAAAACAAGTGTGATTTCAATCAACTAGAAATCTAACAAAATCAATTTCAAGCATTCATCCATATTCAAAAAACAAGTAACCCAAAACCATATGAGTATACATTCTCGCTTAAGCAATATCACACCAATAATGTAAAGCCAAGTATACATAATAGTAGGCAGGAAAGAAAGAGTGAAAATTCCTTAATCATGTAGCCCATAATACATGATTAAAACATTTTACTCAAATCTAATTAATTGAAAAAAATGTATTTCATTTCAATATCCTAACAATCCAAAGGTTGGACAAGATTATAGTTGAGTAAAGAGATAACGACAGCAAGCTCTCAAGACCCAATCTATCTTAACTTGTTATACAAAGCAGTCCATGCCATAATTATTTGGATCTAACCAAATGAGAAGTATACAAGCCATTAAAATACATTATACAAGATTTAGGAGATAAGTTTTCCTATGGACCATAAAATTATTCCATATAAGTCTGGTGCGAGTGATACTTAACCAATTACCTTACTTAGAGAAACTAAATGATTCTACATAGGAAAATAAAATCACAATCAGAATAACATTTCAATGATTGAATGATATCCTTGATCATATGAATATGATCAAGGTTCGACATGAATTTAAAATGATCAATACTTAAGCAAGTTTAACGAACCATCCAACTGGTTTAGGTCAAGGTTCGACCAAAAGGCATGACCCTAGAAGATCATTAAAAATGATGATCAAACTTAAACCTACCAATTGAAACAACATACTGGAAGTCTTCTCAAGAGTCAAACAGTTCACAAAGTGATACACAATATCCCCTAGGTGTCCATTACACTTTCATGGCTTAATACAGTCCTATTCAACACTATGTCAAACCATCTATCCTAGAAGTAAGTGAAATATAACAATCACCATGATGAAATAGAAGGACCCAAAGTTCATATGACCCAAAAATGGATAACCCTCCATGGTTCATCAAATCGAATGGATAAATCGAATAAAAGTTCAGTAACCTACTTACACAAAATAAAGAATACATTTAATCACAATGGGTATAAATAATACCCGAAGCTTTAGTTAGATCTAACCTGACCTGGGTTATCAAAACTCAAAAAACCTTCTAAAATTGATCAAAGAATAATACAACCGAGATCATACCCAACTAGGTTGAAAAACTCACCCACATGAGGGTGATCAAGAAGCAAAATCCCCATGAACTCACAGTTACATTGATCACAAGTTTGAGTATTCAAAATAAGATTGAAAATAGACCCGAAATAGATAGCAATATCTTTAGACAACACTAGTCTAACTCAATGAGTGCTCGAGTTCCCACTCGACCCACAACACATGGTCATTATTCTCTTTAAAGATACACAAACAATTCCATAGTAATAAAAAACTAATAATACAAAGATCGATAACAACACTACAAACCCATTTGTAAAATATAAGCACACATAATCCAGAGTCATCAAAATAACATTACAAAGATCAATATCACTATAAAAAAACCAATTTGCAAGGTATTTGCACATGCAACTGAAGAATAACACTTTTTCTTTCCATTGCAGTCATGGCGAGTTTATTTCAAAATGACTAACATAGTCATGTAAAGAAAATAAACATTTCAACCATGATAAAGCAAGTATACAATTGTAAGATCAAAAACTAGTTCCAACAATTACTTACCAAGCAAAGGGTTCATTTATTGTGCAATAATAAAAACCTAGAACCCTGAAATGTATTCTATCATAAGAAAAGTTATTTTAACAAACTAATTAGATAAAACAAGTATTTCACAAAGATTATATTCTATCATGCTTTTATAGCTTCTTGAAGTTTTCTTCCAGCTCCCAAGATCCTTCTTCCAACTCCCATGATAGCTTATAAGTGAAGCAATAAATATTCACAAAAATTCTCTAGTTTTCCACTGGAATCTCTAAAGTTTCTCCATGAAAAAAGAAGCCAAGATTCAAACCAAATCAAATGCCCAAAACCTTTATTTGCAGAGTGAGAAGGAGAATAAAATGACCAAATGGAAAACAAAAACAATACCACCTTTCTCGAATTTGGCATGTTTTCCCTAGGTAGTATGAAACAATGTTATAAATCATTAATTCTTTCCAAGATGGTTCATTCCTCCCACCAACCCACCGACTTCCTCTAACCTTTCCTAGGTTATCTTTTAACTACTTAGCCATCCAACTAATCATGCCATAGTTGTTTTTAACAACCTCTAAAATTTGATTTTGTCTTACTGCTAAGGATTGGTAGTGTCTACCATTAATGGCATTAAATTAAAGTTCTAGTACATGTAAAGGTGGAAAACCACCACTTCTTTCCTAACCATGCATCCCCTTCTCAATGTCAATTAAGGTTAGCTTTGACTTAGGGTCTAAGTCTCCCTTTCATCCTAGGTAATGATTAAATTAATTTTAGCAACATTACCATTAGGCATAGATCATTTAGGTTAGGTTTCGAAAAAATATAATTCATATGCCTTAGGTCTTAGGTTAAGCCATATAAATTCAAATGTTAACAACACATTAGTCATAGTCTAGGCTTAATAACTACCACATTTGAACCTTACCAGCCAAGAAATGTTTTTAAAATGGAGTAGTGTTACTCAAGCTAACTCTCAACACTTTCCGGTCCTCAACATGGGACTGAATCGTAAGCAAACTAGAACAATTCACCAAGATTAATTAATATACTTAGGTAATTCACAAAAATGAACAATTACAATTTCCTGCATTAATCACAATTGTAGATCGAATTAAGGGAATGCCTTGGATCAATGAAATTGATCCAAGGTATTTTCTTAATTGATTCAATAATAATAATAGTAATCAGTCATTATTGACTTAGGATAATTTTCCCATTTTACTATCTTACCCAATGGTTCCAGAACAGAAATTGAACTTTCCACAAGTTGTAAATATCTAGTTCATTTCATGAATCAATTAAATAACATCACAATTCAAGAGTACCTTGTAAATAATGGATGATTAATCAAGAAAATCTCAACTAAGATAAATATTAATCTAGAAACATGATTCATTCAGTTCTAAGGAGCAATAACTCAAGAAAAATCACATTTCAACATTACAATCCATTTCTAAAATGAGAAAGTACAAATGAAAGCATGGTAGAGGTGTTACATCATATGACATTAGGATAACCATTTTATCATCAAAGAACACCTTTCATCCATTTATCGTAGCATAATATACTTCCATTCGAGTAAGTTTTAGAGCATCCATAAAAAAATCCATCGAGGAGATTCAACAAGTGTGGTACTTCACTCCAAGCTTCATCCATTTCCTTTGAGGTTGGAAGGGAATTCAAAGGAAGATTTGATTTGATTTTATTTGCATGTTTTCTTCCATTGTTGTAATTTTGCATTCTATACAATGTAATTAAATTATCTTCCATTTTCTTCTTCATCTTGATGTAATTGATTAAAGAGCTAAGTTAGGATTTATTGAATGGTGGTAAATCCTTCAATGTAAGCTTGGAATTTCTTGTAGCATACATTTATATGGCATGCCTTGTGGGACTCCCATTTTTCTCATGCACATTTATTTTTAGTTTATTTTAGTTTCATTTACCACTTTCATGCAAGTTCTTTCATTTTTGTTGAAAATTTAAATGTTTTTAGATGTATGTTGGTATTTGGTAGTTTTAAATTTAAATTATTTTAAACTATTAGTGACATCACTCTACCTTTCAAAGCAGACTTGACCTACGGATTGTTTTTTAGATATGTTTTATAGGATCGGTGGATTTGACAACACCGGCGGTAGTCTTGTCTAATTTCAGCGACCTCATTGAATTTCCTAGTAGCCTCATTTTGATTGTCATCTTGGCATGATAAGGCATCGAGATTGACCTATTTTGATGATTCTTCCTTTCTATCGAGTGGCAGGATAATTTTGGTGGTGAATATTTGTAATATGGTGAATATTTCACTTTTGAAAATTTTTAAAAGTCAATTTTACGCACGGGTCAATGACCTGTTCACCTAAAAATTATAGTTTAATTTTTTGAGGGGTTAGCTTCACCTACCCTTGAAACTATCCCCTATATAATCCTATATTATTTTCCAGGTAGAACACTACTAGATCACTCATGCCACCTAGGGGCATATGTATTATAAAGTACAATAAACACACAATAGGAGGGCGGAGGGTATAGACGTGCAACACAAGGGTGAAGGTCAGTAGACATGTGAAAGGGATATTTTTTGACGCATGACTGGGAGTGCAGAGGAATTAGATGTGCAATAGAGAGTTTTTTAACATGTGACATGGAGATTTTATTGTCACTTGACTAGAGGGCAGAGGCTGTAGACACGCAACAAGATATTTGTTGTCGCACATCAACAAGGTTGTTGTCACGCGTTAATGAACCTCACTAAAGTGCGTCATGTGAGTGAGGTTCGTTAACATGTGACAACAACCTTGTTGACGTCCAACAAGATAAATATCCTGTTTTGTATTTGTATCACACCACTTAAAAATTAGGTAAAAATTTTGTTGTCGGACCCCAAAAATTTACCTTCCCGTGAAACCGGTTCCGAGGATATTTGCCATGTATTTTCCACCTCCGATTTCCAAGAGGTATCTTAAAATGAACCCCGAGTAGTGGCCTCTCCTTGTCGAAATACATCATTCATTTATATATCATTTTCAATCTTTTCCACTATTTTTGGTTTTCTAAGTGTTGTTTTAGCTTATTTTCATTGCTATAGATTTATTTTTCAAAATTAGACACTTGTTTACATGATTTTATCAAAATATGAGTGCTAATTGTGCATTTTTGGTTGGTACATACACATTATGAATATCGGTAAGTAAGAACTAGTCTAAAATAGAGCAGAAGAGGAAAAAAATTCCATCGAGGAAAAGACATCGGGAGCATAAAAATCAAGTAAGTATACTAAATTGCAAGACCATTGTTTTCAGTAGAACCTTGATTTTTATTTTATTATCCTTACTTTCATTGGCGACCTTACGTATAGTGTCTATTATGCCTTCTATTACAGATATTTCACTTTATTTTAGTGGCATTGTGATATTTTTTTTAGTGGTTTTGTTTTTTTGGCAACCTTGCTCTTCTAAAAAATGACCTCACTAACTATTTTAGCAACTTAGAAATACAGAGTTGTGTTTTTACTTTCTCTCACTTTTTCATCATGTAGGGTTCATTTTTTGAGAAATTAAGATTTCAAAACTACTAATTCTCATGAGGTTGCTATATTCTCTTATCAAAGACATTTTTTCACACAAAACAAACCACTAAACAAACATAAAAAGTTATGTGAACATTAATTTTCATTATCGTACTTCATGCTTTACTTGCCTTTTTTACAAAATTGCATTTTCCCTTCATGATTGGCATAACATTATTGGATAAATATTGTTGCTAAAACATTTAGGTTACTTGGTTAAATATATCGGATTGATTTTCCACCTTAAAAACATTTGTTTTTCTTGTAAAAACTTCACATCTTAGATTAATTGTTATCTTAACCACTTTCAAGGGTGTTTATTTCCCTTCAACATCTTTTTCTTCTTGATTTTACCTCCTACTAATTGTGTATTCTCTTTCCACACATTGAAAGGTGATCTTGGAAATAAGAAACACTTTCGATGCTTTTTCTATTTTACTAGGGTTTGGTGGTTAGGAGGTTATTACCTAATCATTAGGACAAATCCCACATGTTGGTGGGCTATATAAATTTGTGAGAAGATTAGTTGTTTTTATCTAAGTAGGGGTTAACTTTTACATGGATCCTACGAAGTGACTGGTGCATTTTCCTCTAATACACAGGCCTAGAATGGATCCCATAAGAAACAATTCAAATGACTATAGTGAAGGGGAAGGGGGATTTGACCTTTCAAACCACATCTCATTTAACATTTCCTAATTGCATGGAATTTTACCTCACATATTGAAAGGTATATCAATGATGCATTGTAAACTTGTTCATCCTAGATAGATGGAAAAAATATTAAGGAATAGGTTATGATTGCTTGATTATGCCCAAAAATTGTGTTTGTAAACAATTTTGAGTCCAAATATTAGTACTTAATCGAAAGCCTTAATTCAAAATAACTCATGAGGTAATACCTTAATCAAGATATGGACCTAGGTTTGGAAATAAAATGATGTGATACTAAATCCAATTTAGACCAAGTGTGTTTTTGTTAAAATTCATGCACTTAGTCCTTATTTTTACTACACATATCAAAACAACAAAATGTGTTACTCGTGATTTCAAAACTTGTTTGTATATACCAAAACTTCACAAAGTAATAATTTTTCCAAATTAAACCCTTGTTTTATTGACAAAACAAGGTGAATATTTTTAAGTTGAGCCACATATTTTTCATCATAAACTATAGTTTTTCATCCATATTTTGGTTTTCATTTATCAAAATTTAAAACTTGAAACTCTATCAATATTTCATCGATCATTTTGACACTCACATTTGAAACTTATTTTCCAAAATTGGTTAATTATTATGATTGTTTTGTTATGCTATCATATTTTTCCTAGTTTCCTTAGACAAATTTACGGATCCAAAAATTAAGAAAAACACCCATTTGTAGCCATTATACGCCACTTTTTGTAGCTTTCCTTAGAAACATATACAACATAAAAATATTTGAAAACAACTATTTGCAGCTATTACGCCACCAAAATTATCTATATTTTCTTGGTAACAAATCATCAATCATCTTAAACTTGGAAAATATCCATTTTATAGCAGTTATACTACCCATATTTGATTATATTCCCTTCAAAAACTCACATCAAACATCCAAATCTTTGAAAAATGTCTATTTTGTAGTCATCACATTGCTCGAGTCGACCTAAAACTTCCTTCAATATGAAATAATTAAATAAAATAATATAGGTCAAGGTTTTCAAATCAAACAATGTCATCCATGAATAGATATTTAATGCTTCCTCATGTCACTGACAATAGGGAACCTGTTTTATCTCTCACTTCCCAACCTTCATCTCCTAATTAATCCCATCCACGAACCAATCATTGATGTAACCCTAAGTTTTTCCCAATTAAATTTCTCTTTAAAAATAATCAATCACCCAACCTACGTCTTCCCTCATTAATATCCATGTCAATCCAAACTCCTCTACTCAAACATCTAATTCAACCCATGTGTCATGATCCAATCCACAAGAACCCATTCTTCCGTCTCGTATGTGATCATCTTCTAAGTAATACCATACCAATATATCCCAAATTCAAACCTAATTCAGCCCCTAATCCATACCAATCCACCACATCTAATTCAACTCTTGAGACATCCCAATCCAACAATCTTCATTTTTCCCTTGAGTCATCTCCATCTACCAATCCAAATCCAATATCTCTTTGGCCCTCAATACATTTCAACCATGCCTTATTCTATCCTCAAAAATCCTCTAAAGACTGATGTTTGTGTCCACATCAAACAATTGACAAACAAATATGTGCCAAGATATATTTTCAAAGTACTATCAAGTTCCTTTTTGGAAACAACAAGGTTAAAACCACCCAATCCCATCATCTCCATCATAAAACAACTTATAAATCCCAAACACTTGTTGGACCTCTTCCTTCAAATCAACCCTTTATCATCAACCAACAAGGACCTCCTCTTATCCTCTTATCATCCCATTTCCCATTACATGGCGAAATTACTAGGTTTATCCTTGATCCATCTTTTATCCTCTCATCATCCAATCATCCCTTACATATCACATCCCCTAAATCATATTCAATCCTTGGGCCACATCCTACTATCCCATTATCATCTCTCCTTGGGCCACATCCTACTCACCCATCATATTCAATCCCTAGGCCACCTCCTACTAGCTCGTTACCTTCTATCCTTGGGCCACCTCCTATAATCCCATCACACTCTATCATTCGGATAACTCCTAATTTTTTACTAACCTCAATCCTTGGACCATATCCTATCCATCCATCATATCATCCCTCTCTTAACAACTGTGACAAGCCCACCATCATCCCTAACAATCCTCTCATTAATCCTAAACATCCACTTTCTTCCCACATTTCTTGGGACCAATGAAATCACACATTAGCTTATATGAAGCACAAATATTTTCTTCATCAAAATAAAATAAAAAATCCAAGGAACTCCAAATCTCAAAATAAATCCAACAACCAAAAATCCAAAACTCAAATGCAATTAAAATATTAAAAAAATTGAAATGCCAAGTATGGAGAAAAGTGCAAAAATATATTAGTAGGGAACTCAAGCTCCCCCACACACAATACAAATTACAAGACAAGTATAAATCACTTATTGAGTGTGATAACACCATGATCCTTGATATTAGAGACAATATCACTATTGATAAGAACTTTTTTTTGATCTCCTCACAAAGAAATCACAAAAAAATTGTTGGGTCGTATCATAAGGAGTGACATAATACATACTTGGGTACATTTCTAGGTCCTAAATACATACTAGCATTCATATGATTCCTAAGAAAGAAAAATAGTAATTGATGAATTTTTACCTTTATCCTTTGATTTGTGTTTTCTATTTGGTCTTTACACCCCACAACCAAGTCGATATTTTACTTATTTATGTTTTATGGCTCTAGACAATAGTGCCTAGCTAGGACAAGAGTGTTCAGGTGTCCCTATCCCCTCTGGGTGCCCTTGACCCTTTTCCATCTTACTCATTTTTGGGTGTCTTATATATTTTGGGCATATTTTTCACTTATGGGTCCGCCTTCTAGTTTTCAATTACAAAATTCAGACAAGCGAATAATTTAAATACATAGTTATGTGTTCAAAATCAAATACCAAGATCTAATCATTATTACTATCACCTAATATTGCACTCAAAAGACACGTAAAGAACTTCAAAGCATCCATTTGGCACTGAATCAAGGTACAAGGGACTGTATTTTCCACATACATTGCATATGACAGGAAGTTCTTTATTCCATCCACACATGATATACATTTTAATATTATATATCTATCCCGCTATCAAGTGCACTTACACAAGGGCATCCTAGGGAACAATTTTTTCACACACTCACAAAAACTACATGGAGTCTTAGATGTAATGCAGTGCTTGGTTATAAGTTCACTTTGTCGAGTTACCTCGGGGTCAGTTCTAATCCCCATATTACATTTTTTTATTTGATGTGGTATTGTGGTTTTTGTAGGTGGGTCTTTGTTTTGTAGGTTATAGGCACCATGGAAATCATATTGCAACACATAGGTGATCAACATAGAATATTTTGACACTTGTGTAACACAGTAAAGATTAATTTTTGACCATTTTTGTAGTCACAATTACCCAATATATGTTGTCGGTGTCCAGATGCCCTTGTCCTTTCGTGGACACTGTTTTTGGCCATTTCCTGCGAAATTGTAATTTATCCAGAGAATTGACAACACATCTACCTCTTAATCAACATTTTTCCTGGTTTATACCACTTTAGGATTAGACACAAATCAACTAAGTCATATTTCTTATATCTCTTTCTTAGGGTTTTTACTTTGCTTTCTTATTGCTTGTATCATATTGTATTTAGTAGTTTCATATCATATTGTAAATTTTGTTACTTTGCAACCATGGTTTAAAAAAATATCATTTTTGTTAAATCATTTTGTGAACCGACCATTCAAACCCTACCTTCGAACATATATCAAAATCTATATCCTTCTTCCGAATTCATGTATCAATCTTCTTATCCTTATTTTACTCTAACAAAGGTTTTCAAAGCATGACTACTACCGCTTCTAATTTTATGTGAGTTCATAATTAGTATCCTCTCTGCTTTGTTACTCTAATAACTAGTCCAACCATTAATGTAGTCACCACCCACCGCACTCATCCTATTATGGATCCACCATTTCTATCCCACATCCTATCCCTTTTACAATTCCTTTTACTACCTCTAATGGTTATGAAATTATAGAGCAAACTTAAGATTACACCAAAAAATTTCTCTTTATGATTTATTGTGCAACGTGTGTAATTTTCGTCACACATATTAGAGGTGACGGGTCATTGTATTACCAATCGTTTAACCAACTCATAGACAATTTTTGTCATTATAACCAAGGAAACATCTAAAGTCAGTATGCAAAAGGAGAAAGGAAAATATTATTCAATAGTACTTCTTCCTAAGAAAACATATTGAAATTAAACATGCATGAAAAATAAAGACATAACAAATAAATTACTAAAATAAATCTATAGTAAATAAACTATGCTAGGAAATAACATAAACATCCTCCTCCTTGGGGAAGAGAAAATTTTGTCCATTCTTTTCCCTTCGGATTTGAAGAAACTACAATTAACTTTTAAAACTGCACTTGTATTGATTCAAATTTGATTTACAAAATATGCCCCCCTTTCCAAGTATATGGAAGAGGTATTTATAGACATTACTCCTAGTTTACTTGGTCCACACTCCAAGAAATAACTACCTATTCTTGGGCATATTTATTCAAAGTAATAAATACTAAACAAACTTGACTAAAACAACCCACTTATCATGAAGAATATTTCTACAACTCATCCCTTTAATCTAGGAACACATAGTGGGAGAGTAATTATTCAACATTCCTAAAACTATTCCACTATTTTCTCATCCTTGAAACATTGAGAGATAATGGAGGAGTGTAAATTATATGACTTTGGATTGCCACATGTTTGGATTTTTATTCTTGGATGATGACGTGGAAACAAAGAGTGGGATGAATAGTTTGGTGCTCCTTTACATTAATTTGGAACAAACCAAAAGAATTTCACTAGTTGGGCATTTCCATAGTTGTGCTTGGAGTTTCCGTAGTTGTGTGTAAGTTTTCCATAGCAGAAATCTAGCAGCAATCTATGAACAATTGGGATTTCTATAGTTGCGTGAAGACTTTCGGTAGCTTTGATCTATGAACTTGGAGTAGAGTTGTTTATGACCTATTTTCTACACACTATTGCATTCCAACTTAGAAGAAATATTAGAAATAAAAACAATTAAATTGCAAATATATTTCTAAAGAGATGATAAGATAAATCCTATATTCTACCTTAAATATGTTATCCGTTATTAAAACTACATCTAAATTCACTTGAAAGCTTTATTTTAAGAGAGAGAATAAGAGTGTTATTTGGTGATATAATGAGACATATTTTGGTCTCATCATTTCCCCCACACTTAACTTCTTGCATGCCCTCATGCAAGCTACTGATCTTCCTGTAGAATCTAATTTTTTAATACTTCTGCATCTTTCAAATTGTCTTCTTTTTTTTTCATGATAGTAGCAAACTAAGATTCTAGAAGTAAAATTTTTACTTCTTTCTTATTCATTCTCTCATGAGGTTTTTCTTAGATAATGTAGAGATATTTTTTCTCCCACACTTAGCTCTTTGTTTTCTCATGCATTCTTCAAAATATTTAGAAGAGAGTGAGTCTCCCCCACACTTAGCTTTTTGCATTCCCTCATGCAAAAAAATTTATTATTATTGAGCAGCTTATAGATCTCTATTGTTATAAACTGAAAGACATCATTTGCATCATTTTCTTTGTTACTTGACTTGATCAACACATGTAGATCTTGACAAATTTATCTCTTTTTCTTTATTTTTGTAATCTTTCGAGAATTGAATATATTTGTAATTAAAAGTTACCATACCATACCATACCATACTTAGTAGTTATTCTTTCTTTCATCATGTTGTATAACCTTGATTTATGTCTGCAGTTGAACAAAAATAATAGATATGAAGTGAATGCCTCTGTAACATAGAACTTTTTAGTAGAAAATAATTTCGTCAACCTAGTCGGCATAAGAGAAGCAGTGATATGAATCCAAGAAAGACTTTGAAGTGTAATTTTTTTTGTTTTTTCTTTGTCTTTTTTTTTTTTTTGTTTTTTAGTAATTGGCTAGCAAGAAATTGGTTTTATAGCTAATCACTATCTTTTTGATAAATTTCAACAAGATGGAAAATCAGGAAGTAATCTTCCACAGTTTCTGTAACATCCAACCAAGTTAGAAATTTGATTACATTCTTCAACTTCTCCTTCAAAATGTAACCTTTGTGATCTGAGAACAATATACAACCATTGAAACAAATGTCTTCTTTTGTAGAGAATCAATCAGCCCTTGGAATCCTCATATGATGAGTGCTCCATGAAGTGATGAACTTTCTTTGAACAAAGAAACTGCTTAGAAGCTTATGTTGTCACCAAATTGTGAGAAAATGAAATACAAATATTAATGTATTAGATAACAAAAATATAAAAAAACTTCATTTTTCTGAGGTATGGTTTGGCATAGGAGAAAACTTTGGCTATAATTGTTTCTTTGAAGAGTCAGGTGTACATGAAAAATAAGAAGTTGAGAAACAATGGTAAACTGTTCTGGGAAATGAGATGGTTCAAGGAATTCTTCATTTATTGGGAATGGATGGTTTATTATGAGAGGTTATGGGTATGATCCCTAAAGACAAATGATATGTTGGCATTTCAATTATCATATATTGGTTGAGCCAGTATTTTCATACAATCATGAGAAGGATTAACATTGATTACTGCATATCGGAGGAATTGTTTGTGGTTCTAGAAGTTGAAAAGATGACTTTTCAACAAAAATTGAGACAAATAGGATAGTATGGAATGAATCAGGTATTGAAAATGAGGAGAGAATACTTACATGCATCATAAGATTATTTTTAAAAGAAAAAAACACTCTTCAACATGTTATGTTTTTTTAGCAAAGATGCATTCAAACTATGATATCTTAGTTATTTCTAAAAAAAAATGATTAAAATTTATCTAGAAATCCCATATTATGTATAACAAGACCCAAAAATGTTTGAGCCATTTCTGTATGAGCTGCGAGTAGTTTGCATAAGAAAAATTGTTATCAAAACAACCTTCAACATGTTTTTTTAGCAACGTGTAGTAAAAATATGATATCTTGGTTGTTTCTCAATAAAAATGAACGATTCAAAATGATCTGGAAATATCAGATTATGTAGAATAAGACCCAAAAATAATTTGAGCTACTTCTTTGCAAGATGCGAGTAGTTTTCATCTAGAAAATGTTGCTATTTTCACATAAAACTCCTTAAATTAGATGAATCTTTTCTTTGACCTCTACAATGCCCCGTTTCTTTTTGCATTTTTCCTCCCAATCTACTTGCATAAATAATCCACAAAAATCTTTTTCTCTGTTAACCTGCACAAAGTTAGTTTTTTTTTTGCATTTCTTGCATGCATGAACTGGTATTTAATCTAATACATGCAAACAAGAAATATTTTAGAATAGGAAACCCAAATCAATTCAGACCCTACAGAAATATATTATTTTACAATTTTTATAAAGATTAAGAAAAATTATCATTAGATTCCTATTGTATCCATTCCATCACACCAAAATACATGGGTAACTAGCCGTTGTAATTGCTATGTATATAGGAAATGGAACTAGATATGGGTTTTATTTGATGACAATACATATTTGTATTATGAATTTTTCATCCATATGTTGATTAAGGTAGTCAATCTTATCAACAATCTACAATATCATATTGAAATGATCAATATGAATATAATAGAAATATTTCTTAACAAAATAAATAATTGCATAAACACATGTTTGATGGACTAATATGAAATGGTGTTTCCATTTTATTGAGGGGGTTGTTTTCAAATCTCCATCAAGTTTCTAAATCTAATTGCAAAAATAAATTTAATCTTTTTGTAGAAAATAAATTTATAAAAAAACAAAATGCTCAAAAAATTTACAAAAAAATAAATTACAGGAAAATAAATTTGTAGGAAATGAAATTACAGGAAAAGAAATTGTAAGAAAATAAATCGCAGGAAAATAAATTCTAAAGAAGCTATTGAATAAGAATCTCTTGTCACAAATCTTGCTAAGAGGTATTCTACTATCACTAGAATACTCTTTTAGAAAAACCCGAGTCTCCTAATAACACCATAGTCCTCGGCAACGGCGCCAAAAATGATGGGTCATTGTAATACTAGTTATTTAACTAACTCATAGACAAGTTGGTGTCATTATAACTAAGGAAGTGTCTAAATTTGTATTTAAAAGGAGAAATTAAAATCTTATTCAACATGACTTCTTCCTAAGAAAATATACTGAAATTAAACATGCATGGAAAAGAAACACACATCAACTAAATTATTGAAATAAATTTACAATAAATAAACAATGCTAGGAAATAATAGAAAAATCCTCCTCCTGGGGAAGAGCAATTTTGGCCATTCTCTTTCCTTCCTATTTGGAGAAACTATAATTAAATTTTAAAACTACACTTGTATTGATTGAAAACTTATCTACAAAATATGTCCCCCTTTCTAAATATATGGAAGAGGTATTTATAGACATTATTCATAGTTTAATTGGTCCACACTCAAGAACTAACTACCTATTCTTGGGTGGATTTATTCAAATAAAGAAATACTAAACAAACTTGACTACAACAACCCACTTATTGTGGAGAATATTTCTACAACTCATCCCTTTAATCTAGGAACACAAAGTGGGAGAGTACTTATTCAACATTCCTTATACCATTCAACTATTTTCTCATCCTAGAAACATGGAGAGAAAATGGAGGAGTGTTAAGTCTATGACTTTGAATTCTTCTTGGAACACCATATACATGCATGACTTTGGATTGCCAAATGTTTGGATTTGTATTCTTGGTTGATGACATGGAAGAAAAGAGTGGGATAAATAGTTTGGTGCTCCTTTACATTAATTTGGAACAAACCAAAATACTTTCACTAGTTGGGAATTTCCGTAGCTGCGCTTGGCATTTCCGTAGTTTTGTGTAATTTTTCCGTAGTAGAAATCTAGCAACAATCTATGAAAAAATGGGATTTCCATAGTTACATGAAGACTTTTGGTAGCTTTGATCTATGAACTTGGAGTAGAGTTTCTTATGACCTATTTTATACACACTATTGCATTCCAACTTAGAAGAAATATTAGGAAATAACAAAAATTAGATTGCAAATAGATTTCTAAAGAGATGATAAGATAAATCCTATATTCTACCTTAAATATTTTATTCCTTATTAAAACTACATCTAAATTCACTTAAAAGATTTATTTTAAGAGAGAGAATAAGAGTATTATTTGGTGATATAATTAGACATATTTTGGTCTCATCAAGAGGGATGTTCATTCCATTCACATTAAAAGTAATAATTCACATGTTGTATTTTCTCACCTCATTCAATCCCTCAAAAATTTACCACATGTTATATATTTTAGTGATGAGGATATCCCTCCGCTAGTGACGATCCTTTTGCTTTTCTTTGCCATTATTGGTATCATCTATATTAAGCACGTACTCATTGACAATGGCTCTGTTATAAACATATGCTCTCTCTCTCTCCCCTCGGGAAAATAGGAACTAAAATAGTTCCTACTATCTTATTTGTCATTAAAATTACATTTCAATACAATTGCTTACTTGGAAGACCCTGGATTCATGTTATGCATGTTGTTCCATCTACAGTTCATTGGTGTGTTAAATTCTTATATGATGGTTATGAACATACAATTCTTGTAGACCCTAAACCATTGAATTTTTCTATATAGATCATGTCATGTAGTAATTTTTGTTGCCTTAGAACAATATTCTAATCCCATGCGTGTCGCCCTATCACCCAATGGGTGTTAGGCACTCACCTAAGGAAAGCATGGGTGCCGAACCCCTCTTTTATGTGAGTTTTGTGAGAATACATTGCTTAGTGATAGAAACTTAGATGCAAAAAGGTAAAGGTCCATGCATTCATTTTGAGATCCTAAGATGAATTACTATATCAATACACTCATTCATAATCAAGAGAAACATCATATAGATAACATATATGATCCATAATATAAAGAAATGGCACTAGGGTTTACATCCATGAACATTATATTCTTAGAAAAAAACCATATATTCATATTGATCATAGTTTAATAACCAAATTACATTCACCAAGGCCATAATAGGCCAATGCATCAATACGTAAAAGAATAATGCATCAAAATCCCTAGCTATTATTTCCATATTACACCAAAATTATCATAGAACCATCCCCCTAGATACGGTATCATTCCTATAGTCCTATTAATGAGAACCCCAACCCTCTAGAACCTCCTATTATTTTTACAGAGCTTCACCCTTCATTCCCTCTATGTTGATCCCTCTTCTCTCCCTTGATAATGCCTTTTCTTCTACCTGAGCATCTCTATATATAGCTTTAGCATCCACCGCCATGCCTTCCTTTAGGAGTATATTACTTTCCAAGTGTCCATGTGGTCCTCCAATGGAGCATGCTTACTCTAATCCGAGCTCTCCACTTCTTATAATGATGTCTTTCTAGATCCTTCCATCACATGTAATATTCCTTTATTGGTCACCATGTCATCAAGTTGGCACCTTATCCACTCCATATGCTTAGTTAGGAAATGCTTTTCTCACATGCTTCTTAGAATCTTGAATATGGCTAAGTCCTGAGACCCTTTCCTTTGTCTTGTGCTTGCATCATGGTTTCTAGTAAAACCCTTATAAAACCTTCGTCATGCGTGCTTTTCCCTGTGTTCCCTTCTTTATATTGGTCCCACATGTACACATGCACTTGAGGACTTAGTCAATATTATGAGGCCCAACATCACCCCACACTAAGCTTGTTCTCCATCCTTGGAAACATCCTTCCTTCAAAGAAATAAAGAATGGAAGGACTCTAAATAGTTGGAACAAAGAATGAAGGAATGAAGAATGGAATAATTAAAGAATGGAGGAAAGAAGAAGAATATGTTTATTGTTGAAGGAGGAGTGGGAAATCCTTCCTTATATCTACCTCAATCTTCTCCCAGGCATCTACTTCATTCTACACTTCCTGGAGTAGGTCACCCACTAGAGCACTTACCTCGTCAAAACTCATCTCATCCCCTTGGCACCCATTGTATCAACAATCCCTTCTAGCTATTTGCCAAGGTCATCTAATGCATCCATCCTGTGGGTGATTTGGGGATATAACTCCTTCAACTAGTTTTTGATCAAGCCTCTCAGGGTCTCGATGGCTTCAAACTTCTTCTCCACCTCATCTAGGATCTTATCCCATTTTTCTCTATTCCCCTTATTCTTCTCCTAAAAATCCTTGAGATCTTCTTCATGGGTGGTAACTAAAATTCTTTCCACTCTATCTCTGTCTGCATAATTTTCATAAGCAGATTTAGCTATATGTGTGGCGGCCTTCACATCGGCAAGGAGTTTAGTGTACTGAGTGACTATCTCCATAACCTTAACTTCTCCTCCTTCTCTTGGCATGCTAGTGCCTCTTCTGTTGACTCTAAGGTGAGTGGCCACCTTTCCATTGTAAGGATGTGAGTTAAATCTTCCAAGCACTACAAGGTTGATTCATAATTCTTCTTGGGTAGTGCTAGGTCTAGATGCTTTAAGATAATAACATCTGTAATCATTTCTACCTTCTTGTAGACCTCTCACACCTTTTCCTTCTCCTCTCATAGCTCGCGCCTTAGTTGTGCGTTGATCAGATATTCTTGCTTTAGGTCCTTTTTATTTTCAACTAGATCCTCCTTTTTCTTCTCCAATTCCCCTTCTAGGAATCTCACTCGGTCATTTCTTTTGAAAATTCTTGCCTCAACTTCCACTGAAACCTTATTGAGTGCATTACAGACTTGTTCATCGATAATTGTTGAGCATTTACCAGTGGGTTTATCCCTTTTCCTCTGACATCTTCATCAGTTCCCCTTGGCTTACTTTGAATTCAGGCTCATTAGCATGGGACTCAAACTCCCAAGATAGCATCTTATTGGTTCACCGGTATGAGCATTCCTCATCAAATGAAGACATCACGACAACTTGTTCAGTTGGCACAATGATTTGAAAGTGTGCACATAGTAATTTTTTTGGATCATTGATATAACCCATTCCCTACCCTTGTGCTACAACCATACTCTTCCCTCCTATGTGCATGCCCTTTGAAAATCTCACTGCTAGGTTAGGATCCCCTCCCATGCTTCCGTACTCCTTTCCAATGCTCTCATCTTCTATTTCCTTGAGTATCTCATCCGCACTCCACTCCACCTCTTGCTCTACTAACTTCTTTATTATGCCCACTACTTCTCTCTCTGTGGCCTCTTCTACCTACTCCTTTGTGAGGTTGGGGGTCCTCTAATCCTTAGTGTTCACCTCCTCACTAACCCCCTTTCCTTGGGCATCCTCCTCATCTCCATTCTTCTCTTCATTTCCTTCCTCTTCGAATCGTGTATATCATACATGAGATGATTATGAATTCCTTCATCCTCATTTTCATCCTTCTCTCCCCTATAAGCCTCCAAAATCTTTGTCTCCTCCAAGTATGCTTTCCTCACTACCTTTTTTTTCTTCCTAGCTAGGGATTCTTCCTCTTCCTCAGCAAGTGATTCCCTTTTGGGTGACTCTTCTTTTTTGACACCTCTTCCTTAGGTGTCTTCTCCTTCTCCTTGATGGGATACTTCTTCCTATGCACGTATGTGCTTATCTTGGTGCCTAACTCTTGCGCACCCATAGATTGTGTTATCTACACACTTGGTGCTTTATTTTCCCATGCTTCCTTATCTAGGTCTCCTCCCTTTCTCTCTTCTTTGGCCAAAAATTATTCCTACTAGTGGGATCCTCAAGGATGGAGACATAATTCTTCAAGTATGTGCCCTTATCAAACATAGGCACGATACACAAATACACACTTCTTTGTGTTCCTCCTTAAATTGGAAGCATTAAGGGTTTCATCATCTCGTATTTCATAGGAGATATACTTCTCCACATGTGTATGCTTATTTGGGTATTCAAGCTTCCTATACAACTCATGGTGGTCATGGTCCACTTTTCTAAGGTTGAACCTTAGCCTTTTAGCTTCCTTGAAGTGGTTAACCCCTACTTGGAAATACTACGCGGTGAAATGTGAAGGAAGTTTGCATCATGGAATTTTTGTCCTATCTATTAGAGTGAATATTCCAATGCACAATCTGTTGGTATACAACAAACTCTTCCTCTCCATCTACTAGTACAAGAAACTATTTGGATATTCTCCATTCTACCCCGAATGTGTCACGCATTCACTTTTACCATTTTTCTAGGTGCACCTTTGTCGGAAGCCATCATGGTATTGCAAGTATACATTTCAAATATTTTTGTGAGCAAGGGTACTTTGTATGGATACTCCCATAAATTTTTTTTTGTCTCATTAGGCATTCCAATCTCGAGAAGACAATGGTGAGAAGTACATTGTTGAACATTATCTTATCTCCTTCCTGTGCATTATTGATGATCTCATCTGTAATATAGGAAGATATGTTGTATATGGTTCCTTCTGAAATCTTCTAGCATACATTCAACCATGCCTTGTTTACCTATGTCCACCTCTCTTGACCATTTATCTTGGTAACCAAGCGTGTGGCCATCCTCATTACAAGGTTGGGGATATCTGTGATATAAAATTAGTGTGAACCCTTTTTGTAATCATAGGCCTCCATAGTCTCCTTGATGGCCTCCTTATCCTCCAAGTCATCATCTATGGAGTCCCCTTCGCAAACCAGGCCAGTAAAATTTGATATGAGTTGAGGAGTTATGTACATTTTGTGGCCCATAAAATAGAAGTGGTCTTTGTGCACGCGCAACATCAACCACTAGTATAACCACTCAAGATTGAAAAAATAGGGCAACTCATACATTAGCAAAGAACCGAGCTTCTTTCCCAACTTCACCTTCACATCATCATTGTAGATCATAATTCCCTTTAGTGTCTTCTTGTCAGTCCAGGATGAACTAGTTCTAATGCCATATCTTTCTCCATGATGATTTTTTGATGATTGTAGTCACTCACGG
Source organism: Taxus wallichiana var. yunnanensis (assembly GCA_018340775.1). Lineage (NCBI taxonomy): Eukaryota > Viridiplantae > Streptophyta > Pinopsida > Cupressales > Taxaceae > Taxus > Taxus wallichiana. Next base: position 96,382,934 of record CM031239.1, on the reverse strand, counting down.
TCATCTTCCTCACATAGGATACCCACTATTTTCCCAGCAATACTTCGTTTGGGTACTACATCTCTGCATACCACTCCTCATTGAAACTCATGGTGGTAGTTGTCTATTTTCCTTTGCCCTTTCTCTTATTTGGTGAAATAGTTTCCTTCTTTGGTGCCATTTTACTTTTCAGTTAAAACCTAAACTATTCTTGCTTCTCTTCCATGCTCTACTCAATCCTATGGATCAACTCGTAAAACAATATGTCTACTTCCATGCCCGAGTCAAAACACTAACTTGGAAAAATTCTTCCATAGACTACATACTCCTCTAAAACTTTCTTCCTTGTTCCCATCCAATCCTTCCACTCTGGTTCATAGATCAGCCTAGTCACGTACTCATATTTCTATGATTCTCCCTTTGCACAAATCTTTCTTCGTGGATGCCATAGTTCGTAAGAGCTTCTTCAATCTCATAATTGAAAGGTAAAATAATAATGTGCCCGACTACTTATAGCTTTTTGTTCTTATCTAGAAATAAATGTTATGCCACCCACCAACCTACTTAGCATTAAATGTGGATATTTAAACTAAAATTTTCCTTAAGCGCCCTTACCCACGCACCCAATCCTATGTGAAACCTTCTACAACCTTCTTTTGTGTGAAAAATTACCGACTGAAGACTATTATGCATGCGTTTGTAGCACCGAAGGCACTTCTTCTGTCATTGACCTAATTTTTTCCCTCACCTAACTCATGTTGTTCCTGTGCTTTTTATCCTTTGTACATTTTCTTTGTTAAGCTATCCCGATGCCAACGATTCTTTCCCACCGTTTCCACGCACATTATTCTATCTTCCACAAATTTGATACTTCAATCCAGGCATACAAATTTCACTACCATCTTTTTCCTCACTTTGCACTACTCCACCCCACACTAAATAAGATGTGTAGTCCTCTATGCATACACAACCTTTTGAAAGTAATGTGGTTACCATCACAAAACAACATAAACATAAAGGAACAAGCAACGAGAAAGGGAAACACAAGGAAAGGAAAATGCATAAAGGGAAATCCTAAGCTAATTGGTAATACTGCCTTATTTACAAACACAAGGAAGGTTTATTTATAGTAGGGCTTTATCCTACTCCCATTGAAATCACCTAGGTAGTTTTGTCCCATATAGTGCTTGTAGTGGCATGCACTGACTCAAGGATGTACGAGATGATGTATGGGCCCAACCAATGGAATTTCAACTTCCCTGAATGGCACAAAAACTTGGAATCATACAAAAAAACCATCTTCCCAACCTCAAACTACTTATTCTTGACATGACTATCGTGATATGCCTTCTCTTTGGAATTTTTAGTCTTATAACTCCATCTAGCAAGTGATCACCTCTTGTCTAATTACATTAACTTATCAACCCTTTACTCAAGCACTTTCTCATCAGGTAATCCTCCTTCATGTAATATAGATAGTGATGGTAATACTAATTCAACTAGAAAAATAGCCTCTACACCAAACACCAATTGAAATGTTGTGGCCTCTTCAACCTCTTGTAGGTTGTCTTGTATGCCGATAACGACCGATACCTTTTCATCACAATCTTGTCTTCCAACATCAAAAATTTTGGTCAATGTGTGACTTAGTATCTTTTTAAAATCCCCAATTGTTCCATTCACTTGGGGGTGATAAGAGGTAGTCTTGTGATGGGCCACCATAAACTCTGCCAATAAGATCCTGACCATTTCATTTAGAAAATGTGTTCCTTTATCACTAGTTAAAATCGGTGGACATCCATACATACCGCTTATATTTTCCCATAAGAATCTCATTGTTATCATTGTTGTGTAATCCTTTGTAGGTGTTGCCTCTTCCCATCTTGTCAAGTAATCAATGCAAGTGATGATGTAACACAAGCTAGTCCTTCGCGTAGAAGATGAAATTGGTCCTATAAAGTCGACTACCCATTTTTCAAATGCTTGATCTTGCTATCAGTCATAAGGTAATTTTGTCCCTCCTTCTAGGTTTTCTAAGGCACTTTGGAAATGGTCATAAGCCCTACAAAACTCAATTAAATCCTAGTAGATACTTTCCCATCAAAGATCTATCATTAAAATCTTCTTGCACAGTGGATTTTCCTACATAGTTTCCTCTTACAATCCCACCATGCACTTCCTCCATAATTGCAACATGCTCATGTTCTAACACGCATTTTCATAGAACCTCATTACATCCTAGCTTATATAAATCTCCACTAATAAACATATAGGGTGTGACGCGTATAGCCAACTACTTTCTCTCCAAATCTTTCATTCCTTCCGGTGGCACACCCATTTTAAGAAAAACTGTAATATCCTCCAATTCGGAGGGCAAGCGACACAACCTAAACATTTGCACATCTAGCATGGTATCCTCAATGCTCTGTGCATCCTCCTCTGAGTTAATTCTTGATAAGTGATTAGGTCTTGAGTTACTTTTTCTGGTTTTACCAGAACTAAAAATTGAATTCTTGAAACAACAGGACCCAATGACATATGTGCCCTTGCAAAACGGGATTATTTACCAAATATTTCAATGCCATGTGATATGTGTAGAATATAAATGGTGTTTCTAGCAGATATTTCCTAAACTTATGTAGCGTGTAGATCATTGACAATGCCTCACGCTTAATAGTTGTGTAATTTTGTTCTATTATTGTTAACTTCCTACTTGAAAAATACAAAGGGTGATTAATAATCCCCTCACCAAAGTTGTGTTATTACTTATCAAATGGTTGTCTCACGAGCCATCAACATACACATGGAACGGCTTATACCAAGAGGGAAAGTGTAATATGGGTGCAATGACAAGACTATCCTTCAATGTGTCAAATTCCTTCTACTGCGCCTCTCCCCAGTGAAAGGAACTCTTATGTTTAAGTAATTTTTCCAAGGGCATGATGATCTTGGCATAACCCTTAATAAACTTCTTGTAGTACCCCATATGCCCAAGGAATCTACACATTATGCTTTGAATGGTAGGCTCTCCCAATCCCACAATAACATCAGCTTTGGTAGGATCCACTAGCAAGCCCTCCTTACATATAATATGTCCCAACAGGTCCCAAATGGAGTAGCAAAGACACATTTCTTAATATTGAGGGATATCCTCAACTATTGACATCTCTCAAATATCAGCCTCAAATTGTCACAATGGTCTTTTACTAGCCCATACACAGTCCAGTCATCCAAGTAGACCTAAAGAAATTTATGGATGAAGTCCTTGAAGGCTTGTACCATGATGCGCGAGAACATAATAGGTGCATTCATTAGCCCAAAAGGCATGATCAGGGAAAACTTCCCCATTCATTGGAGAATTTTTTTCTTCTCTTGGTATTCCTTTGCAATTCTAACTTGGTGGTACCCCGAGAACCCATCCGTAAAAGAATAGTCCTCATGCCCAACTACGTTGGTTACTCAAATGTGCACCCGCATCTTGGATCTTAGAAGGGCCAAGTTGTTTGAGACCACAATAGAAGCTGTCACCAAGTTGTGGGACCTTACACACTTGGGACAGATCTCCGAAGAAGGTCGATTCCTCTACCTACCTCTAATGCTACTGCTACTCCTAATGCTGAAATAAAATCCTTGAATAAACATTCCAAGGGACTAGGGATAGAAGAATGTGTATTAAGGGGAAATCCTAAGCTAGTGAAGGTGATACGACCAAAAGGAAAGGGTAGATCTCTCTCCATGAGTGGTGAAGGAAACAAAGAGGGCATGGGAGAAGAGGGCATACAAAGTATGCACCACGAGATCAACACACGGGCTTGGCCTTCTAGCATGCACAACATATGAATGTGGGGAATGCAAGCACAGGAGTATGCACAGCATGCCAAAAAACACAAACAGAGAGGTGAGATGCATAAAAATGAGAGAGGGAAGAAAAGAGTTCCACAAAACATGATTTTATTACTTAAGGGACACACAGTCATTTACATTCATGACATAAGGCATGTATACATTATAGAGACCACACCAAGGTCTGAGACCCATGGGAAGTCAGCCACCATTTTGGCATGGTTCCATTACAATAAGGAGAGATAATTTTTACAAAGAAGAACTCGATATTTATAGAAGAAGAAAGAGAAGGGAAGGAGAAAGGGAGGAAACTCAAATTCAAATATTCAACCAAAAACAGCCGAGTGATAAATGCCTATGAATCCACCTATAAGGATATAAGATGCACTTCCCCATGTCTGCGTTTGGCGCGTGGAAGAAGAAAGAAAGAAAGATCGATGAAATCGGTGGTTGAGGTTGATTAGATGTGTGCATTGATGAGCTAAGAGATGTTTCCTATTTTTCTCCTAACAAATCCCACCTATATTTTAATTTGAAAATTCCAACATGTAGCTTGTGTCAGTAGTTCTTTAAAAGTCCAAGTGCATGCTGATCGAGCTCTGTAGAAAAGATATGGCTTTCATAAGATTTTAGAGCTTATGGATCACGTAAAACACGTGGTGCATAGATTGAACGAATAAATCATTCAATTGTTCATTTGTTTTGTCTTTTCTACCATGTTTCATGCATTGGTTGGTTGTCCAAATTTGGTGCCCTATTGGTACACTTTGATAGGTTACATGTAGCACACTCAAGTCTGACAGAAGATGACATGATACAGTGGTTGGTGTAGAAGAAGGCACAAGGAGTGGGAGTGAGAAGCGAGGCATGTGAAAGGGAAATAAAGGGGAGGTGCATGCACAAGATGTGAAGGAACTAAGTCTATGTAAGTGTGCAAGAGGAATGCCATGGACTTAGCTGAGTTTAGTCTATAGAGGTGCGCAAGGAGTGCATGACAGGAAAGGAGAGAAAGTGGGCACATAGGAGAAAGACACGTAAAGGGGAAATGGAAGGAGATAGAAGGATAAAAACGGGAGCAGGAAGGTGTGTAAGGGCACGCAGAGGAGCTGTAAGAATCGTGCAAGGTGTCAAAAGAAAATCTTGAGTGCGCGTAACCTGAAATGTGAAACATCAGAGTCAAAATGAAAATATAAGTTATCCAAATAAATAGGAGATTTATTTGGATAACAGTTTTGGTGACTTTCAGGGGCTATCTTCTCGCTAGATTAAGAGACCAGTAGCCTTAGAAGTCCATTGGGTATGGAGTCAAGCACTAATCTTGAAGAGATATGATCTCTGACTTTGAAGGACATTCTGAAGTCACTTGAAGCTTTTTTGAACTCTGAATTGAACTGTTACTCTCATATGAAGATATTCTAAATTGGATTGATGAGAGTGAAATCTTATGTACTAACCGTTGGAACTACCTTTGCCAAAATTGGATTGTCATCCTAGGAAGCAACAAAGGGGCATGTGGGTGTAACAAGAAAGGAAAGGCACCAAAGGGAGCACGCTGAAAGAGAAGCACAACACTATGTACAAAATTTGAAAATCATACATGTCCCAAATGGAACATGCAAAGTGTGTGTAAGCACTTGTGTTACTGAAAGCAAACCTAAACTAACCTAAAATAACTAGAGGCAAGGGGTGCTCAAGTAAAACCTACAACATGTAGGGAGAAGTAGCTTCCCTTCCTCACAAATTGTGACCATGTAGTTGATTTGGCATTGAACATGGTCGGAAATAAGAGTGAAAAACCACCTTGCAGATGGCATTTCACCCTCCTCAAAGTATCAAAAACATAACATACACCTCCTAGAGTTGTTTTGTATTTGGATCTGGAGGCGCTTCGCTAACCTTTGGTGTGTTGAAGCTCTACATCATGCTCTAAAATGAGCATGATTGGTGGCAACTCTTTCTATGACTCTAGGATAGCTAGATATCTAATTGGGCATGGTCTGATCCTTGTGATCTTCCCATTACTTTAAACCTTAATTCCACATATGGGATTTTCTTGCATACTTTATTTTAAAGGAGAGCACTTGCAGGCTAGGGCGTGCAAATCTAGGGTGCCCATGGTTCTGCCTCTACAAGTAACTCGGTCTCCTCCGTAACCGTGTCCTCTAGAGCTAACTATTTTTGTCATGAATAGGAACTTGTATGATTTCCTCTTTCTAGTCAAAGTTACATGAGCCATACCATTCTTCAATTGTTTTTAGTTGTCAAACTTGATTTCATTAGTTGGGAGAGGCACATTGGTAGGGAGCTATTCATTTATGGTATAGCTAGGTAGAGGGGATTTGGAAGAAAATGTGAGGATGGATGCGAAGGGATGGAAGGCGCACACACAAGAGGAGTAGAGGCACACACATAGAAGGAGATATGGTGGAAAAGTGAAGGTGAGATGGGGGAAATTCCCAATGGGATCGGAGTGCAAGAAGCTAGGGACATGCACAATGGGCTGAGACGATGTAAGTTGGTGCAAAGGAGTGGGAGTTATAACACTCCCATTTTAAGACTTTAGAAACAAGCGAAAAAAATTAAAATAATGTTCTCCGTTACAACTTCATAATTTAGAACACACATTCTTTATCAACCATTCATATAACAGATAACCATATGCAGTTGTAATGACTTGGTGTGCTAACGATCTTTTCATTTCATGACTCGGTATACTACCGATCTATTCATGTTTATCATTAAGTATTGAATACTTTTCGTATACTACATATACTTGGTTCTCTCTCCCTGTTCAGGGTATTGAGTGATCTGTCTAAGGAACCTATCTGAATATTTGTTACCAATATTCATCTGCATCACAAACCTTAGACTAGGTGACATAAGACAACGCAACCAGCAACTTGCGATACTTTGGCCAAAGATTTCTAACATAATATTCATATTACTATTCCTTGATGGCATACTCATCAATCTGGAATACATCCTTCACCCCACTCTATTATTATCTAGAATTTCCTTTACTGACTTTTATTAGTCCACTTGCCCAAGGTTTAACCCTAGTTCGAGTTAACAACATATGTTATGATAGGGGAGGCTCACTAAGACTTAGGGTAAGTTGGCATACTAGGTCAACCTAAGTCAACCCCATGTGCCAAGGTATCCTGAGTCTTAGGGGGCTACCCCATATCTTAGACATGTTACTAACTAGACCTAGAGAGAAACTAAGATCAAGTCCCAAGTGTGTAGATCTAGATGATCAATGTAGAAGGGTGTTACCACATGTCGACTGCATTGTTGTATCCTCAAGAAGATCCTAATATTCTTGAAGGTACAGCCCTATAGTTGGCGTGTGCCAACATCCTACAGAATAGCCTCATCGAGATTTACATACCTCAAGGATTTTATTATAAATTTATTTAATTTGGATTATTAAAAATAGATTTCAATAACCTTGCCTAACCCTAATCCAACACTCCTTAAGTTCTTCTCTACAATAGATTCAATTGGTTGTTAAAGAAATTTCATAGCTTAAGATTTCCTTTAATGTTATTTACTAGACTTAACAAGCCGTCAACCATAACAAGATATCAACATCATAAGTTCCATTTATTGTGACTTAACCATTCAAGGAATTGTAACAACCATATAGGTTGTAACTACGTAGAATTTATTAAATGAAGTCTAATGATTAGGAATCATGACCTCTATTTTATTTACATTCTTAAGATAGAGGAAGAATCTTCCTTTATATGATTACGTGCTAGGGCCTAGCACCCCTATAAATCATTTACAAATTCAATATTTATTAATGAATGTTTATTCCATATCATATTACTATATTGAATTGTTTAGTTATGATATCCAATTTTGCAACTTAATAATTTACATCCTATTTAGGGAAATTAGTCCAATTCCCAATGTCAAACTTATCTAAGCATATACATAAAATAGAGTATAAAAAAACAAGATTCCATCAATGCAATGAAAGTACAAGATAATATACACACCCAAAGTAATAAATTTTCAACATTTAATTCATTTCTAAAATTTATACATTTAGGTATGCTACAAGACAAATGCCTTAAGTACAAAAGACTAATACTTTTTTTATAAAATCTCAAGAACGATTGAGTTATTCACAAAAATCATCTTGAAATAAGCCAATGATCAAATAATTTTATGACTTCCTTTTAACTTACAAAGTCCATCTGCAAAAATTGCTACCATGAGTGAGTTTAATGAACTGAGCATGATAAGCACTAAGCCTTAAAAATAGTGCATTCAAATAATTGTTCCATTAAAATAACGCGCTTTAATGAGATAATTATTACATCATATAATCAATATATCAAAAGCAACGAAAAAGAAGTACATTTTAAACAATTGATTTCACTTCCAAGGAAAGGAAAAAATATAATCCACCATATCAGCCTTACAAAATAGAGTCTAATTGATCCTATCAATTATCCTTAGGTAAACAACATATCATAACATCTCATTGTTCCCAATTTTTCATAAAAGAAAACAAAATTTATCTTTTCTTCAAGACAAAGGAAGAGTTTAAAGCATGGTTCTTATTAGGATGACTCATCTAACTCCTAAATGAAAGAAGAAGAAGAACCATTACAAACTATGCCCAAACACAAAACATCCAAGAAATAAAACAAATTCAAAACGTGATTTAACTGTTTCTTTCAAAAGATAACTACCTTAAAACTTAACATTTAAGATATTCATCTAAACAGATTTCCATTTAATCCAAGAAGGAATAGAGGATCAATCGGTCTACCTACAAGTTTAAATATATTTCACATATAGAAGTTAACTTTTAAAGATCTGAAACACTTTCAAAAATCAAAGTAGACTCATACAGGAGATAATCTCTACTCGAGTTCATCTAAGGAGAATTATTAAAAATATAGAGTGCAAGAGACCAACTTACTCATCTCAAACCAACAAGTAAAGTCATGTCAAACAATAGTATGCCAAATAAGCTGGCATTTCCAGCTCAATAAAACCAAATAGTATAATCTCTTCCAACATCATTTCTAAAAATGATTGGGTAAAGGAAGACTAAACAACTCATAAAGAAATCTTTATATAAAAGGGGAATAAAAATACAAAAGTTCAACCAATGATTTATCCAGTAATAAGAAAGCACACTGACATATTACTTACACTTCTTTACTTCCAATGAACACAAGTTTCAATTCCATACCCAGAATGAAATACAAATAATAGTCCTAAAAACATAGTCTGTTCTAAATGAATCACATTCCTTTCTTTTATAAAAACACAAGGTGTATTTACTATATCCAACAAGAGATAGACAAATAACCAATCAATAAGTTAAACATGATCAGAAGTATTAACAAACTCAGACTGAAATCCCATTATCCTTAGAAAATGTTCCAGTTAAATCCCAAGGATATTTAAACAAGCTCGATTTAATCTACACTCCCAGATTTCCTTATGTAAGTAGTTTGATTAGAAAATTTCTGAGTTTTAAACTATTTAAGAATTTAAGAAAACCTAATTCAAATACCAAAACCAAATCGAACATGTCAATAATAATACTAGATCAGAGTTCAAAAGTACAAAATCTGAGCATAATGACAAACACAAGCTTCTCACAAAGGTACAAGACTACCCAAGTAAATATTCACGGTTCAGGGAAATAAAAAGTTCCCATCCAAGTTTAAATCATTAACAAAGAAAACTCAACATACCATAATAGAATCAACACATCGTTCCTGCTACTATTTCCAAACACTAAGTACTAAATTTCATGTGCGGTGTTGACTTACAACAATACAACATGAGCTATTATATGCTTAGTATCTTAGTATGAGGTAGTATAAGATACAAATATCCATTAACAGTTCATATTCAAAACAAGGAGTCCTATTCCTATCTCAAATGAAACATGAGTTTCCAATGAGAGTTTAGAATCAAACAAATAACAAGATAAGAGTGCGATGAAATCATGAACTTCAATTAACAGTCCAAAATACCACAAGAGTAAAGCACGAGTACAGAGCCACCTACGGATTCAACAACAGTCTTGAGTTACCCAAGGTTTCAACAATGGTTTAGAATAACTAGAGGCTCCAACACAAATTCATATCAAAACATGAAGCCAAATATAATCCCAAACAGAACTCAAGTTTCTCACCAAAGTTTGAGCCCCAAAAACAAGTAATAACATACAAGTATCGTGTGCATTACGAACTGACATTAACAGTTCATATTATCAAGGAAATAAAACACAAGCACCGAGCTATATATGGACTTCAACAATAGTCTAGGGATATCCAAGATTCCAACACTGGTTCAAAACAACAAGGACCTCTATCAATAGTTCTCAACAAACAAAAACTAGAACCTAGTTCCAAACCAAATACGAGCTCGAAAACAAGATCTACTTAAGACACAATCTCAACACAAGCTCAACACAAGCTCACGATCAAACAAAACAAAAACTCCAACAAGATCAGATGGAACCCAAGGTTCCCAAAAAAACTCGAACCATATCCAAATAGCAACAAAGATTTTCTAACAAAATACTTCCATTACCCGTTCTAGAATGAAAATCTGACTTATAGCAGTAAGTTCTTGAATGCATTCTCTTTTTTAAGAACTATACATGGTAAGTTTCCAAATAGAACATCATTTACCAAGGATTCAAAACCAATATCACAAGATTTAATAAACCCAACAAGCAAATAACTAGATAAGATAAGCAATCCAAGAATCTCAAAAGAGTAGACTTGTTTTAATGAAACATTTATAAGAAAGCAAGAGATCTTAAAGTTTAGAGCCTATCATGCCTAATAGCGCTTCTACCAAGTTGAAGAGAACCTCCAGCTGAGCTCACAACTTCTCCTCTTCTCCATGAAAAATCAAACAAACACATTATTTTTCCACACTACCTCTTATATATCCCACGAACCAAAAATAGGTCTAAAACCTCAAGAATAGCCATTAAGTGCGTTCTATTTGCTGGTTTGAAAAACCAAAGAGCATGCAAAGTGAAAATCGTGAAACATGCAAGGTGAAATGACCCCATACAATCTCGTTTGCATTCTTTCCAAAATGGTTCAAGCACAAAACCAAAAACAATAAATTCCATTAATTCCTATTTTCCCACCTATCCTTCCTTGCCACCGCCTTCCAAGTCGGCGAATGCCAAATCAAATTTAACAAGGAATTCCATTTTTAGTGACACTTCCACATAAGCCTCCACCAAGTCAACTAGCCCTTGCCACATCTGGTGGTACGTAAGCTTTTAAAAACCTTATCAACAACTTAAATGTCTTGGGATCATCATACAACCATATAGCATTAGGTTTTAGGATAATTTAAATAACCTAGTAACCTCTCCATAACCCTTTAGCACAAAATCTTAGGTTAGGATAAAATTTAATTAATTAACATAGCTAGGTAGTAAATATATATATTCTTACCTAGCTTAGGATTCCATAGGACAGTCCCTTTAGTTTTAGGAACCAAAATGTTTCCTATGTCGTGAATAGGCTATAGTTTGTTTATGTCAGCATTGTCCTGCCACGATCGAACTGAAAAGATCCAAACACAACATATGACTGAATAGAAACACATTCACACAACAATCAAAGAACTTGTAATCAATCAAAGTTCAATCATATGTCTTTTAATTCATGGAATGTCGATTTACCATTCATTTAATAGAGCAGATTTAAAACATTCCTTGGATCACTAAAATTGATCCAAGGATGAGTCAGATTAATAGATAAGTTTACAATTCTTAAAACAGATTGCAACCCACCTACAAGAAGTGAAAAATGGATTCATGGAAGCCATTCCAATTCATTCAAAGGATCTTAAGAACAAAAGATGATTTATCTATATCAAGCATGATCTCCAAAAATCAAAAGAACATATCTTTATAAGGAAAATCACATGTCAACACTTGAAATGTAAAGGATGAAAATAACAACTATCAAGGGTGTTACATGCTCCCCTCCTTAAAAGAATCATCATCCCAATGATTACCCCTTATTTTTTTAGCAATATGCCTCGGGACAATCACTTCATTCACTTCTCTTATCATAATTCAAAATATATTAGAATATTATAGTTCAAGAAATCAACATTAATTAGTTTTTTATCCAAATCCAATAAATATTTTCCCAAATTGGAATATTTAATGTCATGTAAAGATAAAATCATAAATTTTTATTAGTCAAAAAATCAATCATGATCAAATAGATATGGAAAAGTAGTATTCATATCTTCTATATTTTCCTAAGTTGCACTCTCTTTGTTAAACTGGTCCCACTCGACCTTAAATTGACTTATTTCTCAATTTCTTAAATGCAAATGGTGAGTTTGCAACACTCAAATGGGTTTAACCATGATTATTCCTAGGCCTTGGACCTGCAAGGAATTCCAATCTCATACGTGTGATAATCTGAAACATATTTATTAAGAAAATAAATATGGAGAACATCATGCATTCGTGACAAAGCAGGAGGTAATGCTAAATGATAAGATATAGGGTTGATTACTTCAACTATCTCAGGAGGTCCCACATAATAAGGTGATAACTTGGCAACCTTGCCAAAAGTTATAGAACTCTTTTTCGGTTTAACTCGAAGAAAGAATTTCTCACCAAGTTCAAATTTCCTATCAACCCTCTTCAAGTCAGCATAACTCTTTTTCCTATCTACTGCTTCTTTCAAGCATTCATGAATCAACTTAACTTGTTGTTCCATTTCCATAAGGATTTCAGGTCCAATTACCTCTCTATCCTCTATGCTATCCCAACTAATAGGGGTTCTGCATTTTCTTCCGTAAAGTGCCTCAAAAGGTGCCATCTTAAGAGAAGCATGATATGTATTATTGTAAGAAAATTCAACTAATGGAAGATATTCTTCCCACTTATACTGCTGATCCATACAATACATCCGTAACATATCTTCTAAAACTTGATTTACTCTTTCAGTCTATCCATCTATTTCCGAGTGATACAGAACTAAAATTTAGCTTAGTTCCTAGAGCTACATTAAGCATTTGCCAAAATCTTGACGTCATTCTAGGATCTCTATTAGATATGATTAATTCAGGTACCCCATGTAATCTGAAAATTTCATGTACAAATCTTTTAGCCAAAACAAGAGAATCATCTTTCAAATTTCTAGCAATAAAATGAGCTACTTTTGTTAGTTTATCAACAACTACCAAAATAACATCATGTTTATTTCTTGACATAGGCAACCCTTGTACAAAATCCATGCTTATTACCTGCCATTTATACTGCGGTATGCTATGAGGATACAATAAACCAGCTGGGTGCATATGTTCCACTTTTACACGTTGACACTCTAGACAATGTTTTACATAATCAATAACATCTTTCTTCATTCCTTTCCAGAAATATTGTTGTTTTATATCAACAAACATCTTTGTAATGCCAGGGTGTCTAGAGAAAGGTGAATTATGAAATTCAGCTAACAATTTCTTTCTCAAACCATTAAGCAAAGGTACATAAACTCTATTTTCAAATCATAAGATTCCTTCTTTATCAAAGTGAAAACCTTTATACCTCAAATCATTAGAATCAGAGCAAGTGCTGCTTTTACTTGTTGAAATTAAGAATCAAATTCCATAACACTTTTTACTTCATCCTTAAAATGAGTTCTTAGTGTTATAAGAGAAAAAATGTGCTTCCTATGACTTAGAGCATCAACCACTCTATTTTATTTACCCTTTATATAACTTATGTCAAAAAAATATTGAGACAAAAATCTAACCATCTTTGATATCTTGCATTCAGATTTGGCTGAGTCAAAATATACTTCAGGCCAAGATGACCAGTTTTCAACTCAAATGGTTTACCAAGCAGATAATGCATCTAAACTTGAAGTGCATGAATAATGGAAGCAAGCTCTAAATCATGTGGATCATAATTCAACTCATGTAACTTAATTTTTCTACTTTTGTATGCTATTACATGACCACTTTGTAACAAAATACCTCCTAGACCTTCACCGGATGCATCAGCTACCACCATAAAATCTCCATCAAGATCTGATACTGTAAAAATAGGTGCTGAAGTTAACTGTCCCTTCAAGGTTTTAAATGGAATTTCACATTTCTCACTACAAAAAAACTTTTTATCTTCCTTCTGTAAGGAATTTATTGGTGTAGCTATCTTAGAAAATTCTTTTACAAATTTCCTATAGTAGCCAGAAGTCCCATGAAGCTTCTAACTTCTTGTACATTTTTTGGTGCAGGCCATTTTGTTATAGCTGTAATTTTTTAAGGATCTACAACAATTCCATCTTTACTTATTACATGTCCTAAGTAGTGGAATTTTGTGTCATAGAAAGAACATTTGGACAGCTTACCAAACAACCGTCTCTTTCTCAGAATTTCCAAAACTACTTTCAAATGATCATGATGCTCTTCAATGCTTTTAATATATATGAGAATGTCCAAGAATACGAGAAATTTTTTTCCAAGTATTCTTGAAAGATATTATTCATTAAATTCATAAATGCCACAGTGCATTAGTTAATCCAAAAGGTAAAAGCGTAAACTCATAATGTCCATACCTTTTTCTCGAAATTTGTTTTATGATTATCCTCATCCTTAATTCATAATTGATGACACCCAAATCAAAGATCTATCTTGAAGTATACCGATGCTCCACACATCGATCAAATAAATCATCAATCCTAGGAAGTGGATATCTATTCTTGATTGTTTCTTTGTTTAATATTATATAATCAATGCACAATCTAAGTGTTTCATCTTTCTTTTCGGAAAGATCATGGGTGCTCCCCAAGGTGAAACACTTGGTCTAATCAAACCGTTAGAAAATATTTCTTGCAATTTATCCTTAAGCTCTACTAATTATATAGTAGTCATTCAATACGGTGCCTTAGATATAGGTTTAGTTCCAAGCTTGATCTCAATCGTGAAATCAAATTCCCTTTTGGGTGGAAGACCTAGAAATTCTTCTAGAAATACATTGTTGAAGTCTCGTAATAGCGGATATCGATCCATGAAATCGTTGTTTTCCTCTTTAGTTTCTGAATTTTTTACCACATATAAGGTACATCCTTTAATTTTGTCCTTTTTAAGTTGTATAGCTGACAGTTTCCTAACAAAAATCTCACGTTTCACACCCAAAATCTCTGTTCTTTTTCTACAGATTGTTTAAACAAATAATGTGTTTTTAAAATAGTCCACTTTAGCCTTATGTTCGCTAACAATTAACACCTATGATTACATCATAAGACCCTAAAGGTGCAACATACAAATCAACCTATATGGAAAAATTAGGTAATTCAATGACTGCCAAAAGACACATACTAATTGTATGAATAGAATTATTAGCATAATGTATAGTCCATGATTGATCCATTTTTCTAGATTTTCTTTTAAGTTTCAAGCAATTTTACTAGAAATAAAACATTCAAAGTAGCTCCCCGTATCAAAAAAATAGTTACAGGTATGCCAAATAACTTACCAGAACTTCTATAGGCATAGTTTGCTTTTATTTCGCTTGTCAAACTCTACTGCAACATTATCTTGTGTTGTTGATTATGATCATCCTTCTTCAAAGGACATTGATTTGTGTAATGATCTTTGCTATAATTATAACAACCTCCTATAGGTCCCTTTCTAGACTCAAGATTATTTCCAGCCTTAAAGTTATTATTCTGACCTCCATAGGACTTTTATCCATTGTTATTATTCTTGGAAAAATTGTTCCATGCATTTCCAATAGTCTTATTCATTGTTGTTTTCTTATTATTATCAGCTGAAAACTTACTTTTATTACCAAACTTCTTCCATGGTCCCTTCTTAGGTGCAAGAGAAGTTGAAGAGGGGTTTGGAAATTTCTTCCTTACTTCCTCCTTATGAGTAGAAATAGCCTTTAATTTATGTTCCTGCCTTATGGCCTTTTCAACAACCCCTTCCATAGTGGTTGGGCTGTGAACATCAACTTCTCCCCCAATAATGGGATTTAATCCCATAATGAATTTCTGTATCCTAAACTTCTCATCAGTTTGATACTGAGGTACATACTTGAGGAGTTTCAGTAAACTGTTCCCAATACTCAGTTACTGTTAGCTTTCCTTGAGCTAAGTTTTGAAATTCAGTCATTTTTTGATCATAGTAGAGTTGTGGCAGCCATTTTTACCTAAAATAACTTTTAAATTGATCCCAAGTGATGTTAGTTTCATCAATATTTAACTCATCCTTAGGGATGTCCCACCATGAATATGCTTCATGGGAAAGTTGATATGCTCCCCATATAACCTTGGTTTCCTATGAGAAGTTCTTTATTGCAAAGTACCTCTCCATTGTGTTGAGCCAATTCTCAACTCCATCTCCTAATGTGGTGCCATCAAAATTGGGTGGAATTATCCTTTTATGTCATTAGTGAGTTCTCACGCTAGTCTAGCCTTTTTGATCTTAGGCTGAAAAGGTATGTTAATATTGTTATTATCAACACCCACATTGGTGATGTCCCCTAGAGGTGGATAATTATTATTATCAGCTTCTTCCCCCTCCACATTTCCCATTACTTGTTGTTCAAGCACATCCAAATGATCTCTTGTGTCCAACAGGTAGCAAGGATCTCATCAAATTTATGGTCATTGCCACTCCTTCCTCGGGAGGAGGGTTATTTGTAATATTTCCTCTTGTTCTCACTATTTTTCATTACAAGAAAATTTAAGTTTAAACAGATTTTGGACACAATAGGTCCAAAAGTTACAACCTTCATCTCTCGATACTAGGATGTAACATTCCCATTTTAAGATTTTAGAAACAAGGGAATTTTTTTTTAAAAATGTTCTCTGTTCTAAATTCATAATTTAGAACACACATTCTTTATCAACCATTCATATAATAGATAACCATATGCAGCTGTAATGACTCGAAGGTGCTATCGATCTATTGATTTCATGACTTGGTATACTACCAACCTATTCATGTTTATCATTAAGTATTAAATAATTTTCCATATATTATGTATACTTAGTTCTCTCTCCCTGTTCAGGGTATTGAGTGATCTATCTAAGGAACCTATCTGAATATTTTTTACCAATATTCATCTGCATCATGAAACTTAGACTAGGTGGCATAGGGTAACGCAACCAACAGCTTACGATACTTTGGCCAAATATTTCTAACATATTGTTCGTATTACTATTCCTTGATGACATACTCGTCAATCTAGAATACATCCTTCACCCCACTCTATTGTTATCTAGAATTTCCTTTACTGACTTTCATCAGTCCACTTGCCCAAGGTTTAACCCTAGTTTGAGTTAACAACATACGTTATGATAGGGGAGGCTCACTAAGACTTAGGGTAAGTTGGCATACTAGGTCAACCTAAGTCAACCCCATGTGCCAAGGTATCCTGATTCTTAGGGGGATACCCCATATCTTAGACATGTTACTAACTAGACCTAGAGAGAAACTAAGATTAAGTCCCAAGTGTGTATATCTAGAATATCAATGCACAAGGGTGTTACCACATGTCGACTGCATTGTTGTATCCTTGAGAAGATCCTAATCTTTTCGAAGGTACAACCCCGTAGTTGGCCTATGCCAGCATCCTACAGAATAGCCTCATTGAGATTTACATACCTCAAGGAGTTTATTATAAATTTATTTAATTTGTATTATTAAAAATATATTTCAGCAACCTTTCCTAACCCTAATCCAACACTCCTTAAGTTCTTCTCTACAATAGATTCAATTGGTTGTTAAAGAACTTTCATATCTTAAGATTTCCTTTAATGTTATTTAATGGACTTAACAAGCCGTCAACCATAACAGGATATCAACGTCATAAATTCCATTTGTTGTGACTTAACCATTCAAGGAAGTGTAACAACCATCTAGGTTGTAACTAAGTAGACTTTATTAAATGAAGTCTAATGATTAGGAATCACATCTTCCATTTTATTTTCATTCTTAAGATAGAGGAAGAATCTTCCTTTACATGATTAAGTGCTAGGGCCTAGCACCCCTATAAATCATTTACAAATTCAATATTTATTAATGAATGTTTGTTCTATATCATATTACTATATTAAATTGTTTAGTTATGATATCCAATTCTACAACTTGATAAGCTGCATCCTATTTAGGGAAATTAGTCCAATTCCCAATGTCAAACTTATCTAAGAATACCACATTAAGCATATACATAATATGGAGTATAACAAAATATAAGATTCCATCAATGCAATGAAAGTACAAGATAATATACACACCCAAAGTAATAAATTCTCAACATTTAATTCATCTCTAAAACTTATACATTTAGGTATGCTACAAAACAATTTCCTTCATTACAAAATAATACTACTTTTATTTTTTATTTTATATACAATCTCAATAACGATTCAGATTTCTTCACAAAAATCAGATTGAAATAAGCCAATGGTCACATAATTTTATGCCTTCCTTTTCACTTACAAATTCCATCTGTGAAAAGGGCTAGCATGAATTAGTTCAATGAACTGAGCATGATAAGCACTAAGCCTTAAAAAGAAGTGCATTCCAATAATTGTTTCATTAAAACAACTCTACTTTAATGATATAATTATTACATCATATAATCAATATATCAAAAGCAACGAAAAATAAGTACATTTTAAACAATTGATTTCACTTCCAAGAAAAGGACAAAATATAATCCACCATATCAGCCTTACAAAATAGAGTCTAATTGATTCTATCAATTATCCTTAGGAAAACAACATATCATAACATCTCATTGTTCCCAATTTTTCATAAAAGAAAACAACATTTATCTTTGCTTCAAGCCAAAGGAAGAGTTTAAAGCATGGTTCTTATTAGGATGACTCATCTAACTCCTAAATGAAAGAAGAAGAACCATTACAAACTATTCCCAAACACAAAACATCCGAGAAACAGAACAAATTCAAAACGTGATTTAACTGTTTCTTTCACATATAGAAGTTAACTTTTAAAGATTTGAAACAACGTTCAAAAATAGAAGTAGACTCATACAGGAGATAATCTCTACTCAAGTTCATCCAAGGAGAATTCTTAAAAAGATAGAGTGCAAGAGACAAACTTACTCATCTTAAACCAACAAGTAAAGTCATGTCAAACAACAGTCTACCAAACAAGTTGGCATTTCCAGCTCAATAAAACCAAATAGTATAATCTCTTCCAACATCATTTCTACAAATGATTGGGTAAAGGAAGACCAAACAACTCATAAAGAAATATCTATATAAAAGGAGAATCAAAACAGAAAAGTTCAACCAATGATCTATCTAGTAATAAGAAAGCACATTGCCATATTACTTACACTTCTTTACTTCCAATGAACATGAGTTTCAATTCCATACCCAGAATGAAATACAAATAACAGTCCTAAAAACACAGTTTGTTCTAAATGAATCGCATTCCTTTCTTTTATAAAAACACAAGGTGTATTTACTATATCCAACAAGAGATAGACAAATAACCAATCAATAAGTTAAATATGATCAGAAGTATTAACAAACTCAAAATGAAATCCCATTATCCTTAGAAAATGTTCCAGTTAAATCCCAAGGATATTTAAACAGCTCGATTTAATCTACACTCCCAGATTTCCTTGTGTAAGTAGTTCGATTAGAAAAGTTCTGAGTTTTAAACTCTTTAAGAAGTTAAGAAAACCCAATTCAAATACCAAAACCAAATCAAACATGTCGATAATACTACTAGATCAGAGCTCAAAAGTACAAAATCTGAGCATAATGACAAACACAAGCTTCTCACAAAGGTACAAGACTACCCAAGTAAATATTCACGGTTCAGGGAAACAACAAGTTCCCATCCAAGTTTAAATCATTAACAAAGAAAACTCAACATACCAGAACAGAACCGACACATCGTTCCTGCTACTATTTCCAAACACTAAGTACCAAATTTCATGTACAGTGTCAAATTACAACAACTCAACATGAGCTCAGATATGCTCAGTATCTTAGTATGAGGTAGTATAAGATACAAATATCCATTAATAGTTCATATTCAAAACAAGGAGTCCTATTCCTATCTCAAATGAAACACGAGTTTCCAACAAGAGTTTAGAATCAAACAAATAACAAGATAAGAGTGTGATGAAATCATGAACTTCAATTAACAGTCCAAAATACCACAGGAGTAAAGCATGAGTACAGAACCACCTACGGCTTCAACAACAGTCCTGAGTTACCCAAGGTTTTGAAAATGGTTTAGAATAACTAGAGGCTCTAACACAAATTCATATCAAAATGCAAAGCCAAATATAATCCCAAACAGAACTCAAGTTTCTCACCAAAGCTCGAGCCCCAAAAACAAGTAATAACATACAAGTACTGTGTGCATTACGAACTAACATTAATAGTTCAGATTATCAAGGAAATAAAACAAAACCACCGAGCTATATACGGACTTCAAAAATAGTCCGGGGATATCCAAGATTCCAATAGTGGTTCAGGACAACAAGGACCTCTATCAACAGTTCTCAACTAACACAAAACAAAAAACCAGCTCCAAACCAAATATGAGCTTGAAAACAAGATCTACTTAAGACACAAGCTCACGATCGAACAAAATACAAACTCCAACAAGATAAGATGGAACCCAAGGTTCCCAAAAAAATTATGAACCATATCCAAATAGAAATTAAGGTTTTCTAAAAGAATACTTCAATTACGTATTCCGAATAAAAAAGCGAGTTACAACAATGAGTTTTTGAATGCATTCTTTTTGTAAGAACTATACATGGTAAGTTTCCAAATAGAACATCATTTGCCAAGGATTCAAAACCAATATCAAAAGATTTAATAAACCCAACAATCAAATAACCATATAAGATAAGCAATCCAATAATCTCAAAAGAGTAGACTTGTTTTAATGAAAAATTTGTAAGAAAGCAAGAGATCTTAAATTTTAGAGCCTATCATGCCTGATAGTGCTTCTGCCAAGTTAAAGAGAACCTCCATCCGAGCTCACAAATTCTCCTCTTCTCCACAAAAAATCAAACAACCACATTCTTTTTCCACACTACCTCTTATATATCCCATGAACCAAAAATAGGTCTAAAACCTCAAGAATAGCCATTAAGTGCATTTCTATCTCTTTGGTTTGAAAAACCGGAGAGTATCTGAGAGAAAAATTGTGAAACATGCAAGGTGAAATGACCCCATACAATCTCATTTGCATGCTTTCCAAAACAGTTTGAGCACAAAAACTAAAAACAATAAATTCCATTAATTCCTATTTTCCCACCTATCCTTCCTTGCCACCGCCTTCCAAGTTTGGCGAATGCCAAATCAAATTTAACAAGGAATTCCATTTTTAGTGACACTTCCACATAATCCTCCACCAAGTCAACTAGCCCCTACAACATCTGGTGGTACGTAAGATTTTAAAAATCTTATCAACAACTTAAATGCCTTGGAACCATCACCTATAATACATGCGACCACCAATTCCCCTTCATGCCCATTAGTTTAGGGTAGACATAATTTCTTAGGTTAGATCTTAGGTTAGCTTAGGATAGGTAACCTTAGGATATAACCCAATCAATAAATTACCACCTTAGGTAGTTCCCACATAGGTTAGATTAATTCCAACACAATAGTTTTTAGGCATTAGGTTAGATCATCATGCGACCATATAGCATTTGGTTTTACGATAATTTAAATAACCTAGTAACCTATTCATAACCCTTTAGCACAAAGCATAGGTTAGGATAAAATTTAATTAATTAAAGAGCTAGGTAGTAAATATATATATACTTACCTAGCTTAGGATTCCATAGGACAGTCCCTTTAGTTTTAGGAACCAGAATGTTTCCTATGCTATGAATAGGCTATAGTTCATTTGCGTTAGCATTGTCCTGCCACGATCAAACTAAAAATATCCAAACACAACATACGACTGAATAGAAACACGTTCACACAACAATAAAAGAACTTGTAATCAATCAAATTTCAGTCATATGTCTTTTAATTCATGGAATGTCGATTTACCATTCATTCAACAAAGCATATTTAAAACATTCCTTGGATCACTGAAATTGATCCAAGGATGAGTCAGATTAATAGATAAGTTTACAATTATTAAACCGATTGCAACCCACCTACAAAAAGTGAAAAATAGATTCAAGGAAGTCATTCCAATTCAGTAACGATCTTAAGAATAGAAGATGATTTATCGATATCAAGCATGATCTCCAAAAATCAAAAGAACATATCTTTATAAGGAAAATCACATGTCAATACTTGAAATGTAAAAGAGGAAAATAACAACCGTCAAGGGTGTTATAGGAGTGTTGTAGGATTGTAGTGCAAGGATTCCTAATTGATAGGGTTTCCATGTGCTAGAATTTTCAGCCTTCATTTCTTTCGCCCATTTTGTAAACTGGGGCAACATGTCAATGATAAAGTACGACTTATGTTGGGCACTAAACCATCCTAAGACAAGGTGACCCATGGACAAAGGACTTTGTAGCCAAATTCATCGACTTTATGGATCATTTGAATCGAGTTGCATCATGTCCATCTCCATCTTTTGTACCATCCTCTAAAAATCTGCTTTGGCCAAGGAGTTTCCACCATCATCTACATAAACCTGTTTTTCATAAACATTTTGGTTAGAAAAAGGTGGGTTGTATGCATTTTCGGGATAATGGGGCTTATAAAACTGATTTGGAGGAGGATTTTGAAACTGTGGGGATGGAGGGAAATAGTTCTTTTGCTACAAATGAGAATTCCATGGTGGGAAAGAAGTCATGATTGCACAACTTCAAAAGAGGAATGTGGAATGATGAAAAAATGAGAAATGAATGGAGGAATGAGGGGATACTAGTATGCACATGAGATAATGGGTGCATTGAATCAATGGAGTCACCAGATGTGTTGAAAAATTCCTCCAAAGGCTAGATCTCAACAATAACACATCGAACTTGCTGAGATGAATATGTAAAGCTCTTCACTCTAGTCCCATTGGGTATGCTAGAAACTGTTGGTTGCTCAAATGTGCACTGCGTCTTGGATATCGAAATAGATGAGGTGTTTGAAACCACAATGGAACCATCCGTAAGTTGTGGGACCTTTGCATGCTTGGGATAGATCTCTGAAGAAGTTTGGTTCCTCTACCTACCTCTAACACTATTACTACTCCTAATGCTGAAAGAAAATCCTAGACTAAACATGCCAATGGACCAAAGATAGAAGGATGTACAGAAAGGGGAAATCCTAAGCTAAGGAAGGTGATAGCACCAGAATGAAAGGGTTGATCTCTCTCCATGAGAGGTGAAGGAAACAAAGAGGGCATGAGAGAAGAGGGTGGACGATGCATGCCATAGATCAACACATGGGCTTGACCTTCCAAAGCAAGCACAACACATGAACATGGGGAATTCAAGCATAGGAGTATGCACATCATGCTAGGAAATGTAAATAGAGAGGTGAGATGCAATAAAAATGAGAGAGGGAAGACAAGAGTTCCATAAAACATGGGTTTCTTTGCTTAAGGGATGCACATTCATTTACATTCATGATAGAAGGTGAGAATTCATTTTAGAGACCACGCGAAGGTCTGAGACTCATGGGAAGTCAGCCACCATTTTGGCATGGTGTCATTACAACAAGGAGATATCCTTTTTACAAAGCATAACTCTGTTATTTATATAAGAAGAAAGAGAATAGAAGAAGAAAGGGAGGGAAACTCAGATTCAAATATTCAACCACCAATAACCAGAAATAAATGCCTACAAATCTACCTGCAAGGCTATTAGATGCACTTCCCCATGTCTTTTTGTGTGTGGAAGAAGGAAGAAGGCAAGATCTGATGAAATCTAGTGGTTGAGGTCAATTGGATGTGTGTATTAATGAGCTGAGAGATGTTTCCTATTTTTCACCTAACAAATCCCACCTATATTTGAATTTGAAAAGTCCAACATGTAGCTTATGTTAACAGTTATCTGACAAGTCCATGCACATGCCGATCTAAGATTTATAGAAAAAGATACAGCTGTCACAAGATTTCATATCTGTTTGCTAACGCAAAACACATGATGTGCGTGGATTGACTAAATAAATCAGTCAAATGTTCATTTGTTTGTCTTTTCTACCCCGCATCATGCATCTGGTTGGTTTCTCTAGGTTTGGTGCCCTATTGGTGCGTGAAGGAACCGAGTCTATGTAATCATGAAAGAGTAAGGCCAAGGACTTAACCAATTAGAGGGTAAGTCACGAGAGGTGCACACAAGGAGTGCATGATAGGATAGGAGAGAAAGTGGGCACGTAGGAGGAAGGCACACAAGGGGAAATGGAAGGAGATAGAAGAATGCAAAAGGGAGCAGGAAGGCATGCAAGGGCACACAAAGGAACTACAACTATGCCAAGGTGTTAAAAGAACAATCTTGAGTGTGCACAACCTAAAATGTGAAACATCAAAGTCAGAATGAAAATATAAGTTATCCAAATAACTAGGAGAGTTATTTGGATAATGAACCTACTCCTAAAATTTCTTCGATGAAGGGGGTTAGAAAAGGGTCAATGACACATATTGCATTCATTTCCCTATAATCAACACATATCCTTATACTTGTCCTTCTTAATCCTTATGACCATTTGACTTACCCATTTTGATTCTTCCATAGCCTCAATAATTCCTGATGCTATCATATTTTCTATCTCCTCCTTGACATGTACGTGCAAGTTTGGATTCATTTGATATGGTCTCTTTTGGATCGGTTGTGCACCTTCTTTCAACTTAATCCACATTTCCCCTAGGGAGTGGTGAATGCCTTTGAGCTCATGGTACCCATATGGGAAAAAATCCTAAAAATCGCTCAAAAGTTCAATGATCTTACGAACCTATTTCTATGACAAATAATCCCCTAATGATAGCTTAGGTTCTAGTTCGGAACCAATGTTAACCTTTTTTTTTTCAAGGGCTCGGGGTAGGGGCGTGCCTTCTCATCAAGCACTATCCATAACTCCACATGTACTTTTAGAATGGTTAACATCTAGATTCTCCATCTATCACATAGACAATTTTTCCTTTTTCATTTTCAATGCACGTGTGCTCAAGTCATATCTCTTCAGATTAGTCTTCATCAAAATGCATCTCCAAACTAGGCTCGCCAACAACTCTAGTATCCTATCTTCTTCCATGGCACTATCCCCCATAGTAAGCTGTTTGAATACTTGTAATGCCTTATCCACTAATGGATTTATACTATGATACTTGAAAGCTTGAATGAGATTAGTTGTTAACTCCTGCCAATTCCCTGTTTGATGGCATGTATCTAAGTGAATATACCATGCACGTGTATAACCATGTAAGGTGAAATATAACTTATGCACCCATAATGAAGGTGGTAAATCTTTTGTGCCTTCCATCTAGGCCTTCTCACATGCTTGGATATGGGAAGAGGGTTCTTTTCCATGGTATTCTTGTATAATAGTGGGTGCGTTACTTCTGCAGAACCTAATAGAGAATGCAACTCTTACCTCGCACCACTCTAGAAGACTCTTGCGATGTGTTTCCCACTAGCACGCTGTAGTCCTGAGCAAGTTATAACTGAGCATACTTCTCCTTTCATCCTCATTTCTCCACTAATCCTCCATCTCTCGTAAGAAATCATCAGGGATTGCTCCTCCAGTAACTTGGCATCTTCTTCCTTCTCAAGCACTTGATGAGCACGCCTTTTTCACCCTTATTACAGATCCTCTTAATTATTTCCCAATTAACTCATAGGTCCCATGCACCCAATTGTCACATGTTATGCTAGTTGTATCACTCATATATTGAGCATCTTCAAACTAGATAATTCCTTCTGTAGGATGAATTACCTCAGGGTCTCTAATAGAGTGCACATAGATTTTGTCAAGGACTTCTTCTCCTAAGGGCTTAGTATAGGGTGTTGACTTCCCATCTATTAAAGGGATGATGACTCATTCTTCCTTTTTCTCAAAACTGATATACCTCTTGTTAAACCGTAGGTCAAATTTTTTTATAACACCAGGGGTGCCCAAGTAATGCTGGAAATTTATCCACCTCGGCTACCGCCAGGATCTCAAAGTTCCCAATGAACTTGACCCCTTGACTAGTGATAACTGCATCCTTCAAGAAACCAATGGGAATTTCCTTTGTCTTTTTTTCCATATACGGCACATTCGAGGATGGCTGTAGTGTGGGCCTTCCCATTTGATTCCATGCATCCAAAGTGACAACATTGACTTCCACACCCATATCAATCAAAATATTTCTCAAAAGTCATCCATCTACAATAACATTCAAGGTTATTTCTTTGTCATAGTTAAGGTTATGGGAAGGAATACTAGAATAAAGCACTTACCTCTCGTGCTCTCCTCCAGCATGTGGCACCTTCTCCCGTAACCAATCTCCCAAAGCAAGGGAATGATATTCTCTTTCCTTAACATCTTGCATACATCCATGACCTCATCTAGATCCTTCTGTGGAGCCTCAACATTCCTCCTTTGTTCCAACTGCTTTGAATGCTCCTTGAGAAACTGGATCTCTCCTTGTAAACTCAGAATCACATCTATAGTCTCTTGATATACCTATTCATTTTGAGTAGGGTCCAAATAATTTCCATGTACCACTTATTCTCTCATAACTAGTGTCCTTTTCCTTGGTATCTCCTTGGCGTGTGTGGCCACTTTGTTTACATCATCACCAAGTATAAGTTCTAATCCTAACTCACTCGTCACTCTTGACATCCACCGTGGGTCAGCCTTCTTTATGCTTACCATCCCATCAACCTTGTCTTTCTGATGCTACTGGCTCATGTGCTCAAATAGTTCAGGGAAATCCTCGTACTTATGTTTCTCTCCACGCCATGAGCATTACAACATCTCAAGAATGAAAGGAACAATAAGAATATTGTTCCAAGCGATGATCTTAGATGATAATAACACACCACATTAGATTTCCAAAGCGAAGAGCTAAAATACCATATATGGAAATCCATCATAATCCATAATTCTCAATACATTACAATAAAATGACTTGAATTATTCAAGTAATAAATATGTACATATAGGAAGAGGGAAGTGCAACTACTACCTAAATCAGTGGTGAAGAACTCCCACTAACTGATACTAGTAGTTAAGTTAACTCCAAAAGACTAGTAAGCTAACTTCACATAACTGAAAAGCTAACTCAACACAACTAGTACACCTAAGAAAGATAACCCAACACGTGTAGGGCTAACACAAGTGTAAAAATTATCCTAATAAATAAATAAAAGGATAAATAATAACCTACTCTAACACCCTCCTATAAGCATAGCTTAGGTAGGCAAAAAGAAGGTGGGTCCCAGCAATAAGGCCCGATGAGGTACCCACATACAACAACTGGGAAAAATGGATACCACAAGGTACCC
This sequence comes from Taxus wallichiana var. yunnanensis, assembly GCA_018340775.1. Classification (NCBI taxonomy): domain Eukaryota; kingdom Viridiplantae; phylum Streptophyta; class Pinopsida; order Cupressales; family Taxaceae; genus Taxus; species Taxus wallichiana. Next base: position 96,355,666 of record CM031239.1, on the reverse strand, counting down.
AAAACCAGTAATAACAAAGTAGAGAGCGAAATCCTGCTGCAAGATATCCTCAAAAGCTCGACTCCAAAACTTGTACAATGCTTTGAAAAAGTGTGGTGCACACTATAGTCTGAATCCACTTCTCGATCATATAACTCAAAACCAAATAAAACTGGGCTTCACCGAATAGCTCTATGCAAGGAGACTATCAATGGAGTGATGTTAAAAAGTGAAAAAAAAACACCAAACATAATTTGATCAATGCTACAAATAAGTGTGCTACGATCAAAGAAAAACCAAGGTAATAAGGCAAGGACATGAGATCCAAATAAATAGGAGTGCCACAATCCAAGAAAAATCAAAGGTAATAAGGAAAGGGCACGAAACCCAAAGAAGAAATATCAATGCCACACCCTCCCATCTGCGAGAATGGGTAGAGTGACACCACGATCTGTATGAGTTATCAAAATTAATTACTCGAAAACTGACAAACTAACACTGGGCTCCACCAGAATAGCTCCCCCACAAGAGAGACTGTCAATATGCCAAAAAAGTGTTGAAAATACAGATCCAAAATATCTCAACAAACAAGAGAGATATAAATGTATACACCCATAGATACAAGAATGCAATACCCAAAATTTTAGGACGTCGAGCTCAACCAAAAATGCATCCACAAGTGATCACAACACCCTCCCGAATTTGACACTTTATAATTGAGTGCATGTAAATATTACAATGAGTAATAGTACCTTTTACATTTGAAATATGTGTATAAAAATGTCACCAATGTGTAGATCTCGAAAAAATACACAATTTCAAAAAAAAGATCACCTTAATCTAAGCTACGGATCAAAAGTTATGAGCTCTACAAGGTTTTACTATTAAAATAATATTTTAATGCTGATATTTTTAAAGCGGTACACATGACAACCAAATGCCCAAAGGGTAAAAGAGTGCATCCACATGATACATGCTTGCAACTAAAGGATAAAAGCCTGCACCCAAAACCTAAAATGTCTAAAGGGTAAATCATTGCATCCAGAGGGTACAGGCTTATATCCAATGGATAAAAGAATGCACCCAGAGGGTACATATCTATGTCCAGTGGATAAAAGACTACATCCAAAACTAAAATACTCCAGAGGGTAAAAGAATGCATCCGAAGGTACACGCTTATATCCAATGGATAAAAGAATGCACCCAAAAAGTACAATTGTGAATACAAACTTTGACTGCAAATATCTTTTTTTTGGCACCTGTATCAAAAAATAGAGAGAAACCCAGAAAGTTTCTCGAAAAACCCAGAAATATGATATAATTTTTGAGCCAAAAATATGTTTGTACATAATTGTACAAATTTTTGAGAAATGTGCCAAAAACTTTTAAAATGTTCAAATTTGATTGTCTCAAAACATGGCCAAGTTTACAGTTGATTCTAGGGTTTTGGCACCTTCCAAATCCAATGGCACACTCCATTTTGCATAAAAATGCATGTTGCAAAAAATTTCTCACAAATTCCAAATACATGAAAATAATAAACCCTTGCTTGCAAATAAAAACTTACAGATGGATGTCTACATCATCTATGGCTCTGATACCATGAAAGGAACGATAAGAATATTGTTCCAAGCTGCGATCTCAAATGATAATAGCACACCACATTAGATTTGCAAAGTAGAAGAGCTAAAATACCATATATGAAAATCCATCATAATCTATAATACTCAATACATTACAATAGAATGAATTAAATTATTCAATAAGAAATGTGTACATATAGGATGAGGGAAGTGCAACTACTACCTAAATCAGTGGTGAAGAACTCCCACTAACTGATACGTTAGTTAAGTTAACTCTAAAATACTAGTAAGCTAACTTCACATAACTGAAAAGCTAACTCAACACAACTAGTAAGCTAACTCCACATAACTAGTACACCTAAGCAAGATAACCCAACAAGTGTAGGGCTAACAAAAGTGTAAGAATTATCTTAGTAAATAAATAAAAGGATAAATAATAACCTACACTAACAAGGACACTCATGCTTATAATGTTCTAATCGACCCACAACTATAATAGATTCCACATGGGAACTCACTTCTCCTTCTGATACAGTTACTGATACCTTGAGATCATCTATGGAAACCTCTTCCATGTGATCCTCCATCTACGTACCTCTCATAATGGTGATCATCATCCTTGTAACTAATTGTAAGTCTAGTCCTGCACACACCAAGATCAATGGCATCATGAATCTATGTAATCATCCTACAATCCTTGGTATCATGGGTCGTAGAGGTACAAATATTGAAATAGCAAGAAAAATTCTAATGGATCACGTGCTATAGTAGAGGACACATAATTGCATCATGATCCCCGTGGTAGATTTTAGTTTTCATGGAACATACCGACTTTTGGGGGAAACTATCTTTTGTATGCCCTTTTACTTCACAATTTCTACACCAAACACTACTACGAGCCTCATGCGCTGAGTTTTGGATAGTTTCTCTAGCTACTTTATCATTGCATAAATTTGAGCTTCCAAAAAAGGGATAATAGTGGTATCAACACTTCCACCAGCCTCAAAGCATACGAGGTATCCCCTAAGGCCTCTTGCAGGTCCTGTGAAAGTCTTGTGTGATTGTGCTCTTCTAAATTGTGTTATTAATCATCCAAAAAACCATTGAGCATGCTTAGAGGGGTGAATGTCATAGGATATTTTTAACAATAGAGTCTTGAACCATGCATCATATTCCCACACACTCTCTACCATTCCTTGCTAGATTTCTTTCAAAGTACTAATGCTCTTCTCGCTCAAATTCGGGGATATGGAAATCTACTAAGAAGTTGTTTTTTAGTGTAGTTTAATCCACCACTGTCTGATGGGGTACATACTTATGATACCAGCTATGTGTGTGCCCCTACAATGTTATTTCAAATTAATTCACCTTTCACTTTGGGGTAGTGATCCCCTTCACACACCATAGCAATTCACACTTGTGCACATGATCTATAGTATCCTCAAAACCTCTGTAGTTTTTTAGGTACAACGACATCTCAAAAAATACTCACAGAGGTGGCTGAGGTGCTTGCCTACCTAACCCAAAACCTTGGTTTCCTCCACCACCAAACCCACTAGACCCACTAAGTCTTGTCCCTCCTGACTCACCAGATCCTCTAGATCCACTAGGCCCACCAGGTCCTCTGGCTCCTACACCACCAGATCCACTTCCTTTAGCTAACAAAGGGCCTGAAGTGGGCAAGTCTAGTGTTCCCAACATCCCACTAAACTACGTGATGATGGTTTGTGATATTTCACCACTGCCATACATGTTCCTGTGCCACTTGCGATACCCAAAATTCCTCCAAACACAAGAATGGTTTGTACAACCATAGATGTCCCAAACAAGAAGTTATATCTCCTAGGTGTAGATCGGTTACTTCCTCCGATACTAACTAGGTTAGCAATGCTTATCTCTTGATCTAAAAACTAAGCGCTAGGGATTGGTCACCAGGTGGGTTTAGATGCACTCTAACATCTCCCCTTACTTCACGTGATGAAATCTCATCAACATCTAAAGGGTACTCTCTCTTGTGCTTTCCAAGATGGGGTAGCATAAACTGCGCATGAGTTCCACATCCTCTAAGTGAACCTCAACTCCTTCTCACGATGTCTTCCTCCATAAATCCATCACTCATGTAACCTTGCATTGTGTAGAAATTTCCCTTTCACGAGCTTCAACATACTTGAGTCATCTCTCCTCCCTCTCCTTTTTACTCGTAATGTCTTCCATCTTCCTCCACCCTAGCTTCCTCTCCCAATGCTCAGAGAAGATTAGCTGACCATAGGGAATGCCTCCAAACTTAATGTAATGATCAAGATATTTATAGCCAATGGGATAACATGTAAAAATGATCCTTTGGGTTCCCTTAGGAACTCAAACTCAATAATCTCTAGACAATAATATGTAGAAATGGTGTATTCTAGACTATAATTGGTCAACACTTAACGTAACATAATGACCAAGATATTTATAGCCAATGGGATAACACGTAAAAACTATCCTTTGCATCCCCTTAGGAACTCAAAATCAGCAATCAGTGAGACAAGAATATGTAGAATGCCTCCAAATTTAATGTAATGACCAAGATATTTATAGCCAACAGGATACCACATAAAAATGATCCTTTGGGTTCCCTTAGGAACTCAAACTCAACAATCTCTAGACAAGAATATGTACTAATGGCATAATATAGAGTATAACTGGTCATCACTCCTCTCCACTAGTGATCAACAACATGCATCCAAGCCGAACTACGTCTTTCGGCCTCACGGTAGTCATCTACAATCCACACGTGTGATCTATAGTACCATCTCAATCTGGATGCATATGCTAAAATCCATTCATATAATTCTACTAGAAAGTAGCAAAAGAAGGTTTCATACAACTCATGATACAGGTTCTCTTCTACCCATCTGCGTGCATCAAACTCAGTTCCAGTAATAAATATTTGAGAAAACTCACCCTTCATGCTCTTAAACCACACTTCAACACTTTCCAGATTCAAGCTCTCTATCATCATGCATCAAAGGAACCAAGATGCATCCATTTCTCATAACAAATTTGAAAAGAGGTCCCAGAAATGGAACCAAGATGTAGTCATTTTCCCCTTAGAATACTATTCTAATCCCATACACATTGGCCTATCACTTAGCGGGCGCCTGGCGCTCACCCGAGGAATATGCGAGTGTCAAGCCCCTTCTTTATGTGAGTTTTGTGAGAATACATTTCTTAGTGATAGAAACTTACATGGAAAAAGGTAAAGTACCATGCATTCATTCTCGAGAGCTTAGGATGAGTTACTATATCAATACACTCATTCAAAATCAAAAGAAACATCATATAGATAACATATATTGATCCATAATAAAAATAATTGGCACTAGGGTTTACATCCATGAACATTATATTATTAGAACAGAACCATATATTCATATTGATCATAGTTCAATAACCACATTACATTCACCAAGGCCATAACAAGCCAATGCATCAATGTAGATAAGACTCATGCATCAGAAGCCCTAGCTATGCTTTCCATATTACAAAAATTGTCACGAACCATCCCCCTAGATATGTTATCACTCCTACAGTCCTCTTAATGAGAACCCCAACCCTCTAGAACCTCCTATTATTTCTATAGAGCTTCACCCTTCATTCCCTCTATGTTGATCCCTCTTCTCTCCCTTTATAACACATTTTCTTCTACCCAAGCATCTCTATATATAGCTTTAGCATCCACCATCATGACTTCATTTAGGAGTAGATTGTTTTCCAAGTGTCCATGTGGTCCTCCAATCAAGAATGCTTACTCTGATCCGAGCTATCCACTTCTTGTAATGATTTCTTTCTAGATCCTTCCATCATGTGGAATATTCCTTTCTTTGTCACCAAGTCGTCAAGATGACACCTTATCCACTCTGCATGCTTATTTGGGTCACACTTTTCTCATGTGCTTCTTGGAATGCCGAATATGGCTAAGTCCTAAGACCCTTTGCTTTTTCTTGCGTGTGCACTATGGTTTCTACAAAACCCTTCTAAAACCATTATCCTACACGCTTTTCCCCATGTTCCCTTCTTTATATTAGTCCCATGCACGCACACAACCTTGAGGACTTAGTCAATATTCTAATTCCCAACATGTCACTACCGTACCCATTTCTCCATCTCAACCAATTCCATATCACAAAATTAGTACTTATGATGTTGGTCAATATAGTGCTCTTACTTCTTCGGCACCTTCTCCATGCACTTTGTCCATTATTGTTCATACTCGTGATAAATTATCACCTACTATTTCCACACCCATGGTTACTAATTTTCCACTTATCATAGCTCCTCCCAATTCTACATCTGACTCCACTCCTACCAACATTCTCGATAATGTTATACAATAAGACAATGCTAGCACTGATGATTCTAATGATGAGGCTGATTTTGTAGAGCTTACTAATGACACATTGCACAATCTTAACTTTAATCCTCACTGAAGTTAATGACTCCCATTTCTAAGATAATTTTCTTTGCTGCTAGCCCCTGGTGAATATCAATTCAAAAATTTCCTCCTGTAGACACCTAAAATCTACTTACATAGTTTTATTACTAAAATTGTACTAATTATCCTCTTTCCTATCATTTCCATTATAATTAGTGATTTTTCACTAATTAACTAATGTTTCCCTCTATTTTGGTCAATTAACAACACTTCATTAATTAACTAGCATTTATCACATTTTGAATGCCAATTAATGACACTTTGTTAGTTATAATCCTCTTTGAATCAATTAATTAACTATCATTAGTTAATTAATCCTTTTTAACAATGCATTTAATCAATAAACCATTTATTGGCTAAATCTAGCTTTCAAATGCATCAAATATATCAAATTCCTCCTAAATTGCCTCCCACTAACCTAAAAATCTTGTCCTAGCTTATTAATTAATCCTAGTTGATTAATTAAATCATCTCCAACTCCCATGAGTTGTTAATCACTTGTTAAATCTTCTAAGCAAGCTTAAAAAGTCTAAATCTACTTTATCCTTTATCCCACATTCATTGGGATTCAAGCTTCTCCCAAATGGAAAGCTATATAAAGGACCAAGCTCCTTCCTTCACACCTTACACCATACTTTTGATAGTATTTCATATAAAACATATGATTAAGATCCTTTCTCCATTAATGGAATAGATTTCTCATCTTTGCATCCTTTCTTCATGCTTGATTAGTAAAGGAAGATCTAAACATGGCCTTGTAGCCATTTTAGTGAGATCCTTTCATCATCTTGAAGCAACAACACAAATTTGATTTCTTATGATCTTCATAGGTTCATAGTTTTAAAGGAAATCATACATAAATAGAGTAGGAATGGTTGGTAATTAGATGAGTTCTTTCATGTTTTTACATTAAAAATCTAGTTTCCTTTAAGCTCTAATCAAGATGTTTATAGTTAGTTTTACTTTTCTTTGAAGCTACTAGGTGTTAGTTTCATTTATATAGCATTGTAATTTTAGCATAGATACATTTGGCATGCATGGTGGGACATACTCCATTGTCCTTTGCATTCATTTTCAATATTTTTAGATTAGTTTCAAATTTTGGTTACTAACCCTCATTTTATCATATTTTAGATAAATATAGTGTTTCTTAACTAGATTAGTTGAGTTTTCCTTGTTTTGTTTCTTTTTACAGGAATAAAGGAGGTGAGGTGTTGCCAATTTTGCATCAAATTGATAAACTTTTTTATTTTGACATTTTTCCTTGTCAAATCCCGTGTTTTTTTTTGTGCTTATACAGGATGTTTTGTGCTAGCGTAAGGAACCATTACACCAATTCTTTGAGGATTACGATAGTGCCTCTCATCCTGTGTTTTTATAAACCTGGATTTTCACTCCTCTATGTATGGCATGTGCTATTATACTATAGGCACGTGCTATTGCTTAAATTGCTTGTGCTACTTCTCTTCCTGCACTAATGAAACACTTTCTATTTTTTCTGTCTCATACTTACGTCTATGAGATTACCCTTATGCTAGTGGGCTTAGCCATGCGCACTGCTTCAATCCATGCACTAATGATGTAGAGGATTTTGCTATTACTCTGTGTTGTTTTTTGGCTTGGTTTTTGAGGCTTGATTATGACTTTCTATTTTTTTTTGTTTTACAGTTTCCTAGCTATTTTCTATAATTTTTAAACATTTTGAATCGGATTTCTAACATGTTGTTAAGATTTAATGAGAATCATGTTTCCATGTTTTACTTAAGTTAGACTAAAGTTTGTGTATGCTCTTCTCTTGTACCTTAGAGTGATCTTGATAACAAAAATAAAATTTACTTTTCATTTTTCTAACATTTGGTTAGTTTGGAAACTTAATCTTTCATTTTTGCTTAAGAGAATGAACAATTTATCAATATTTGTTTAAAGTTCATTTAATTTAAATTTTTCCTTTGCATTTATCTGGTTGGATCAAATCATTGTGTATGCTCTCCTTTTGCATCCTTGGATGATATTGAGAATCAAAAGAAACTTTCATTCACTTTCTATTGAAAAATACTAAATCTTTTGTGTTCGGGACCTAATTTGCTTGTCAAAGATTTGGGATCTAAACAAACTCTAACTACATGTGTGTTGAATATTTCCAATGGTGTACTAAACCTCATTAAGATCAAACATAAAAATAAATATACCACTTTATTCAACACACTGTATTTATAGGTTTCAGTTAAGAGCTATGGATCATCCACTTTAAACTAGGGGAAGTATCTTGGCATAAGCCATAAAACTCATTGTGAGGATTACCCAGGAACCTCACCTTGAGAGAAATGGTGGATGAAATGGGAAGTGCTCTACTACCCAATTTACAAGTACACTTTTGTGAGATTAGTGTCAAAATTATCTTCACACGACCCTAGTGTGATATAACTAAATGTAATTTTATTTCTCCTTATCTCAAATGGGGAAAAGTAAAGCCATGATATTCCTAACAAGATTTTCTTGGCAAACCACACTCGCAGAGATAGTTTGTTACACCTAGAGAGTGAACTAATAATAATCTATTTGGATTAAGGCTAACTTGACTTTATCCATAGTGTTCCAAAGATATCTCACAAAGAAACAACATTTTGAAGTCAAAACATTGTTATTCGAACAAGGGGAGAGTTCATTAAAGATGAAGTCACATGTTATTTATCATGAAACTTACAAAGTGTTACTTTGTCCTAGTTTTTCACTTGTCTTAAGAAAAGGTGAAACTCTACCAAAGTTACACCAAGTATTTTTCATCACCACTTGGTCTAATCCTTTATTTTCTTGTTTCCCATTTGGGAAAAAAGAGAACATACATATGTAGTGCTATCAAATATTGTGTCCACCACTTTTACACCCACTTACATCCTTCCTTATTGTGACTGTGATAATAAGCATTGAAAGTGTGTTGGTATGTCTTTTTATCTTGGTAGCCATTATCTTGATACCCACGTCAATATTATCATTGTAGTTAGGTTATCTCATCATTGACTTCATTTGAGTTGTTACACTACTCGTATCATATCAATATATTTTTTATAATTACGTCTTGTTTCCTTTGTGAAACTTGATCTAAGTCTCTGAGTTGTATTGTTATGCTTCTTGCATAAATACCAACTTTTCTATATACTTAGGATTAATTTTAATCCCAACGTTTCTTTGAGTTTTGGAAAGTGCCGTCATTACGTTGCTTGCATTATGGTAACATCATTTTGATACTAAAATATTTCTTTGTCTACAAAGCTTGATTAACGTGTCCAAATAGTGTTGTTGCACTACTCACATTTGTAGCCTCCATTTTCAAGACTTGGAATTTGTTTGTATCTAAACTTGTTTTAATATACCTTGTTTAGAGATTGCATCAACACATTCTTAATATTTAGGCCTTGTTTATTCTAAACTTGACCTAAGTGTTGATATTGTGTTGTCATTTTTGCACCAAACATATCTTTAACAATGTAGGGAGTAGTTATTCTTATGATTGGATCATAGTCTTGTACTTGATTTATTTTTCCTGGGTACTTCTTGTTATAAGATACCTTAATCAGTGTGTCATTATTTATTCTTTGGTATTCTTGATTCATATTTCCTTCATCCTTTGGATTGGTTTTCATTCATTATTTGGCATTCTTTGTGATGATTTGATGTCGTTACATTGTTTGGTTTGTCCTAAGGTCCATTTTTAAATCAACCTTAGTAAAACCTTTCTTTTTATGCCTACTATCATAAGGATGGGGCAACAAAACTTAGGGTCAAACCCCTTTGTAGATGACAAGATAAACCTACTTTTTGAAGACAACACCATGGTTGATCATAGTTGTCGTGAGGAGAATTCTCCTCAAGTGCACTTTTAATTTAGTCCCACCCAAATAGATAACTTTTTTTTTTCAAAATAGAGATGAGGTTCTTATGCATGTTTTAGTGTTAGGGGCCAAGTTTCCATCTATGGTTGATCCCTGTCTCTAGCTAGCATGGTTTAAGAAGAAGAATAAGAAGAAGAGAGTCCTCCACAAAATGTTGATACAATTCTAAACTCAGGACATGCTTCTACTTTCAGCTAAAGGAATGAGGAAGAAGTTACTTCTCAAAATGATGGTGGATATCACATCCCCATTGTCAAAATACATTATGAGGATCATGAAGAACATGCTAATCATGAGAAACCTCCCTCTCATGAAACTCATAAAGAGATATTAATCTAATAGGTTATGTTAGAACAAAAATACAAGTCCTTTCTCACTAATTGGAAAGTTTGGCTTCACATGTTAATAAGGAATCAATGAAGACTCCTAGACAAGAAAAACCTAGAGCTTCATATCAGGAGTTTTATACTAAGACTCCTAGACAAGAAAAACCTAAACCATCACATCAAGATTTTTTTACTAAGACTCCCCATTAAGAAAAACATCGAGAACCATATGACAATTTCTAAACAGATAATCATGGTGGGGAAATGGCTAAAATTAACCTCTTATATAAGCCAACATCACCTACACAAGGGAAATTCTTTAATCAAGAGTGGTTATCCATGAAGAACGCCCTTATTGCTTTACAAGAAGGAAACATAGGCAATAGTAAAAAGTATCAGTTTAAGGAGTTATACCCATATATCTTCAACATGTATATGTTACAAGTACCTTTCCCTCACCACTTTGATTGTCCCAAGTTTGAAAAATATAAGGGAAAAGGTGATCCAAGAGACCACATTAAAGACTTTTACATGGCGTGTCAAGAGGTCATGTTTAGTGATAACTATCTCATTCGCCTTTTCCCACGAAGTCTAGGGGGTCAAGCACTTGAATGGTTTTTACATATATCTAAAGGGTCCATTTCTACATGGAAAGAATTAGAATAAAAATTTGTGCATCAATTCTCCTTTAACATGGAAAATGATGTTTTCATGATAGATTTGTGCAATGCAAAACAATAAAACAATGAAAGCTTTTGCTGGTTTCTTACAAAGATGTCGAGGGCTTACTAGTCACTTCCCTTGATTCATACTAGAGAAACAATTGGTTAGAATATTTGTACCTAAATTACACCTTGATATTACTTTCCACTTGCAGATGCATTGTGGAAACACATTTAAAGAGGTTATAGAAAAATTTAGTCAAATTGAAAAAACATTATTAGCAAAAGGGACTTTAAAACCCTCTTCATATGATAATCATGATTCAAAGCCTAATGAAAAATCAAATTTCATTCCAAACAAGAATAAGAATGTCATAGGTGATGGTATAATGGAATCTAAATAAGTATAGGCTGTTCAAAACCATGCTCCTTTGAAACTTTCTAAGGGACCTCTCGGCCCCTGAGTACAAATGTCACACTTTCACCCCTCTATCTAAATCTATGTCATCGATATTAAAATAATTAGAGGTGTTCAACATGGTTAAATACCCAGAAACTATACCCTATGGAGATGACACACCTAAGCCATCATGGTTTAGAGAAAATGAATATTACGTGTTTCATCGTGTCAAGGGTCACAAAACTGATAAATGTTTGAAGTTAAAACACTTCATCTAAGACTTAATTGATAGTGGTGATGTGGAAATGGATTCCTCTACCCCTAGTAAATATTCCAATGCAAACTTGGGAATTTACAAAGAACCTTTCCCTAAGCATAACAAAGGAAAGGAAAATTTGGATCACGGATAGAAATTCCAAACAAAAATTTTCAACTATGTTACAAAAATGAATAATCCTTTTGATGCCCTAATTGGCTATGTTAACCCACATTTTGAGAAAATCAAAACTATTAAGATATATGTCGTGGAAGAATGACGTGCTCACCTTCTTATCTTAGAACCTCCTCCATCTACCCCTCAGGATAGTCATTATGATGTTTTAGAGAAACTTGAGAAAACTACTACTAATATTTCAATCTTAGATCTTCTTAAAATATCTAATGTTCACAAGGACATCCTTTGTAAAATATTACAAGGGTCAGGAGTGTCAGTTGATATTGAACCTACACACTTCCAACCCATGGTCGTGTAAATTTCTCCATTAGAGAACATAACCTTTAGTCATGAAGAGATTCCTGAACAGGATCTTACCCATAAATCACCCTTACACATTGAGTTCATTATCAATTGTAAGAAGATAAAAATTGTTCTTATGGATGGAGGATCGAGTTTGAATATTTACACTTTCAAACTGGTTCAATAACTAAGTTCCACTGAAACTAAGATCATTACCATCAATACGTATGACAATAAGGAATGAAAATCAGCTAGTATGATCACTTTCTCACTTTGGGAGTAGGGCATACTACTCATGATACTAAGTTCCATGTTTTAGTCTTAGATCTACCTTACAACATACTGCTCAGCCACCCATGGATTCACACCATGTAGGTCATACGTTCTATGTATCATCAATGTTTGAAGTTCTTTCATGAAGGACAAACTATCACTATTTATGGGCATCCTCAACCGTTTTCTCATTGCTAGAGAATTGTCGGGTTATTTTCACACCACTTATGAATTCCCTTTTATAGAGATGGTCATGCCAATTCAATTAAAGGTGCTCACTTCACAAGTTGATCCAGATACCATATCTTCTAATTATAATGATGTTTCTACATCAGATTATATTTTTACTTCATGAGAGATGAAATTTAATGCAAATGGTTGTAGGGAACTTGATCTCCAATAGGCCCTTTTATTTTCCAAGCTCCCTTTATCACCCAAAGCACGTGGTAGGCCTTTCCATAAATATCAACAATCTAGATAAAATTGTAGCATAGACACTTTTACTCCTTGTGGTTTATTAGAAGATGAAAATCTACTTAACAATATTTTCTCCCAACCTTTGGATGATGAGATGGCTCCATGCTACTAATCACCCAAGTATGTTATCCCCAATAAAATTATGTATGCTATGGGATATAAAGGATATGGTTTTGGCATAAATGAAGAAGTTATATGGGAAGCTCTTTTGATACCACATCACAAGGTTTGTAAATATGGTATTGGCCTTCGGCCATATGGGTCTCATACCCCATAAGTCAAGGATTTCTCTTCTGAACACAAAGATAGTTTTTTTGAATATGAAAGTGAAACAAATTATTTATGTAGTCTTTACGAAGACCTTTCCTCCAAAAACCTACTTTCTAACACAACTGTCTTAATTATAACCCCTATCATATCCCCTACCATTCCAACATTAGACCTTATCTACCCATCACTTGTTAATTGAGACCAATAACAACATGTACCAATTGATATATTTGAAAATGATGAAGTTATTGGTGAGTTTATGGGTTTTTGTGATGACATTCTAGTTGGTGATCATAAGAAGGGCTTCTCCATTAACATTTGATGCATGTGCATATTTCGGGAGGACGTTGAGTTTTATGGTCATAAAGGTAAAAAAATAAGAAAGGGAAATATTTACACAGAGAAGCCTTACAACAAGAATAGGTCCTAGTCCTATAGTGACAACTTTTTGAGGCACTCACAGACAAAAAAAAGAAAAATCAGTAGACAAAGAATTTGACCAGCCTAAGGGTTAAAATATCATTAGGTGCCCTTAGAATAAGAAGATGCCAATCTCCCCCTGATCCTACATTCATGGAGGAAGAATCCAAGTTTCTTGTTAAGGAGACCATAGATGTAAACATTTTTACGGAGGAAATATCTAGGATGGTCAAGTTGGGAGCTTCACTCTCAACATAAGAACATAATACTTTTGTGTTGATTTTGGGTGAATTTTTAGATATCTTTATTTGGTCTTAAATCGGCATGTCGGTGGTTAGACTCAGAATTAGTAGTGCATAAAATAAAATCTCAGAAATATGCATCCTCGCATCACCTTATTGGTAAATGTAGAGCTAGAGAAATTATTGGCGGCGAGCAGCTTCATCATGCATATTGATTATTAAGAGTGCATTTCAAACATATTCCATGTATAGAAGAAACACGTTGGTATTATAATCTATATAGATTTCAGATATATAAATAAATATTTTCCTAAGGATGACTTCCCTCTTCCTAAAATTGACATGATTTTCAATTCAATAGCTAGTTATGAAATGTTATCACTCATGGATGGATTTCAGATTAAAATTGTTAAGGAAGATCAACACAAGACAACTTTTACAATCCCATGGAGGACATTCTGCTATTAATTCATGGCCTTCAACCTCAAGAATGTAGGTACAACATATCAACATGCTTTAATGTAATCTTTCATGATATGCTCAATGACATAATCAAAGAATATGTGGATGACATATTGGGTAAATCCAACACCAGAGAAGATCATCCACTATCTTTCTATGCATCTTTCAAAGTTGTCTTAGATATTATAATGTTTGACTAAACCCAAATAAATGTATATTCATCTTGCTATGAGGAAAATTGATAGGATTCATTGTATCATGGAGAGGAATTGAAGTAGATCCTATAAAGGTTACTTGCCATAACAAAAATACCTCCTCTAAAGAACATCAAGCAACTATGTAGTCTATAGGGGAAGATTCAAGAAATCAGAAGATTCATCTCCTAGCTCAAAGACATGTACCACTCATTCACACATATTTTGAAAAAATATGTTGATTTTCATTGGTGTCTAGAACAAAAACAAACATTTTCTTTGCTGAAGGAATATCTGTCTAAACCTCTTGCTCCAATGCCACTTGCAGAAAGCAAACCACTACTATTGTACATTTATCCTACTCAATTTGTAATTGGAGCACTATCAGTCCAATATGATATAGAGAAGAAATAAAAATTTTATTACTATCTTATTTATACGTTGATTGCTTACAAGATCAACTATGCACATATTGAGAATGCTTGTTTGGTCGTTGTTTTTATTTTCAAAAACTTCTTCATTATTTGTTGAATAATAAGACCAAGCTCACATCAAAACTAGACCCATTGAAACAATTGTTATCAATTTTTGTGCTTACAAGAAGGATGGCTAATTGGATCATCCTACTTAGTCAGTTTGATATTGAGTACATCCATAAGAAATGAATTAAAGGGCATATGCTAGAAGATCAAATAGCTAAATCCCCTTTTCCAAATCCTGAACTATTGATTCTAGAACTTCTAGATGCTTCTATAATGTACTTTGAGGAATTTGTTATATGGAAACTATAATTTTATGGCTCCTTTACATTTCATGGTTCAGGTGCATGAGTTTTGATGATTACTTCTTTAGGAGATGTGATCCCTCAAGAATTTAGAGTCAAGCTCCCATGTATAAATAATATAGAAAAATATGAAGCCCTTATTGTAGGCATGAAATCTGGTTATAAAGTGGGACATTAGACAATTTAATGTAATAGGTGATTCCATGTTAATAATCAAACATGTAACTATACGCTCCCAACTTGGAACGTGTTACATTGTTAGAAACAGTTAAAATCCCTAATGATGATTAATATCATTTCAAATGGTTTTCAAATCCAATTTTCCATTTACAGTGTACATTTATATCCTAGAATGCTTTCCTTATAATTTTTCCTACTTTTCCTACTTTCCCTTAGCTTTTCTGTGAGATTTTTCCTTAGCCTTTAACTTTAAGTTACGGAAATGGCATGGAAGTTACACAACTATCGGTCTACCCTAATCGGCGGTTGTGTAACTACCTCGGTAATTATGTAAATGCTCCTCTACGTAGGATCAATGGCGGTTGCATGTGGTTTTTCCAAAACCTTCCCCGACACATCCCAAATGCTTGTCAACTTCTTCAAACATGTTTTAATCACACACTTCTTAGTCAAATTATCTATTCTTGGGCTCATTTGATACGTATCAAATTTTCCTTCCCTTCCTAATGAATAATTACGTTAATGGCCTCTTCTTTGAGAGAGGTGGCGGTTGACTACCAAATGGCTTAGACCTTTCCCCGCCATTTTTATACAAGAGCCAAGCTTCTACGTGAAGCATATGTTTTATATTTAAATTGTGAATTGCATCATTATAATTTTGTGATCTTGATAGGAAATACAAAATCAAGCTAGTTCTCTTACATTGTTATTATCCTACCCACATTGCTACGAGACTACCTCTAGCCATCACTGCTCCAGCATTTCTTCACTATTTCTTCTACATTACCCAACATAGTTCCCTAGATTCATTTGAGCACTAAGTTGGAAAAGAAGCTGAGGGGATATCAAAGTAAACCATCACTAGATTTGTCACAATTCTACAAATTCTAGGTTGGGGATGTACTTGGTTTTCCTTAAGATTTCTTGATTTCTTTATTTCATTTGTATGCACAATTTGACTAGAGTAGTTAAATCAATTCAATTCAAATTAATTCAATAGTTAATTCATTATTGTAGCTTTTCCTTTCTTGCACAAAGCTTCTAGTGATAGATTGTTTCCTTGCCTATCCCTATGGGTTTGTAAGGGAAGTTTTTCTAGAGGAAGGCTCCTACATTAGTTTAAAGAAATTATAATTCCATTTCAATCTGTAATCTTCATTAGATCTTCGTTTATTTCTACCGGGAAGTTTCAAAGGAAGAAGTGCTTTTGAGAAGCTCTTATTTCTTCATGTGTCTCTGAGGTAGAACAGAATATTTAAATCCACAATCACAAATTGGAAAATCTTTTGATTTATTAGAGTAGTTTAGATCCATGTTACACAAATAAATAGTCACATCCAATTATTTATTTGTTTAGATTTGTTAATAGTGTTGTAGAAGCAATTATATTTCTTTGTATTTCTCTGTCAACATCCTCTATTTTTTGTAGAAATCATAAAATCCAAAAATATTAGATATGTTTAACTAGATTGTTTTATTTTTTGTATTTTATTATTCAATTGAAAAGAACAAAAACATTAGAATAGATTTGTTTTACTTTGTTAATTAGTTATCGGCAACATGTAATTTTAATTAATTCAAGGAAATTAATTGAATCATTTTAGTTTAAATATTATTGTTTCTACTTTTCTAATTGGGAACATAGTTTAACTAGTAGGAATTAACACATCTCCCCATACATCCCTAGTTGGCTTAGGATTGACCTTGCCGCATTATAGTTTCTTTGTGAGATTGTTGTTTCCTTCGATTTGGTAGCTCCCATATTTGCATGACCATGTAAGGTCCTAGAGAACCCACAAATTACATTTTTAACCAATAGTGCTACAACCAAACCTATTAGTTGCATTTTCATATATCATACAAGGTCATGGAATTCACATCTTCTTAACTACTTCATGACTACTGTTATCACTGTAACATTCCCATTTTAAGACTTTAGAAACAAGGGTTTTTTTTTTAAATAATGTTCCCTATTCTAAATTTCATAATTTAGAACACACATTCTTTATCAGCCATTCATATAACAGATAACCATATGCAGCTGTAATGACTTGGTGTGCTACCGATCAATTCATTTCATGACTCGGTAAACTACCGATCTATTCATGTTTAACATTATGTATTGAATACTTATCGTATACTAAGTATACTTGGTTATCTTTCCATGTTCGGGGTATAGAGAGTGGTCTATCTAAGGAACCTATCTAAATAATTGTTACCAATATTCATCTGCATCACGAACCCTAGACTAGGTGACATAGGACAACGCAACTAACAACTTGTGATACTTTGGCCAAAGATTTCTAACATACTGTACGTATTACTATTCCTTGACGACATACTCGTCAATCCAAAATATTTCCTTCACCCCACTCTATTGTTATCAAGAATGTTCTTTACTGACTCATGTCAGTCCACTTGCCTAAGGTTTAACCCTAGTTTGTGTTAACAACATGTGTTATGATAAGGGGAAGCTCACTAAGACTTAGGGTAAGTTGGCATACTAGGTCAACCTAATTCAACCCCTGTGTGCCAAGGTATCCTGAGTTTTAGAGGGCTACCCCATATCTTAAAACATGTTTCTAACTTGACCTAGAGAAAAACTAAGATCAAGTCCAATTTATGTAGATCTGGATGATCAATGCCGAAGGGTGTTACCACATGCCGACTACATCATTGTATCCTCGAGAAGATCCTAATCTTCTCAAAGGTATAACCCTACAGTTGGTGTGTGCCAACATCCTACTGAACAGCCTCATCAAGATGTATATACCCCTAGGAATTTATTAATAATTTAATTAATTTGGATTATTCAAAACAGATTTCAGCAACTTTTCCTAACCCTAATCCAACAATCCTTAAGTTCTTTTCTAAATCGATTCATTTAGCCCATTAAGAATTTTTTTATATTCATTTCCGCTTTTAATTTTCGAATACATAGTCAAACTACCTCGGAAGGCATGCAAATGGGTTGGAATGTGGTTGTTTCACTTTACATACTTTGTGATTTTTGCTCTGCATGCTCTCTAGTTTTTTGAACCAGCAGATTGAACTACACTTAATGGCTATTTTTGAGGTTTTAAACCTATTTTCAGTTCATGGAATATATAGGAGGCATTGTGGAAAAATAAAATTGTTATTTTATTTTTCGTGGAGAAGAGGAGAAGTTTTAAGCTCAGCTGGTGGTTCTTTTAGATTTGACAGAAGCACTATCAGGCATGATAGGATCTAAACTTTAAGATCTCTTACTTTCTTATAAATGTCTCATTAAAACAAGTCTGCTCTTTTGAGATTCTTGGATTTCTTATCTTATCTGGTTATTGGCTTGTTGGGTTTATTAAATATTGTTATATTGGTTTTGAATCCTTGGTAAATGATGTTCGTTTGGGAACTTACCATATATAGTTCTTTAAAAAGATAATGCATGCAAAATGTTTTTCTATTTCTCAAATTTTCGTTTTGGAACTAGAAATGGAAGTGATCTATTAAGATAACCATCATTTCTATTATTATGGTTCTGTGTTTGGGTAAAACTTGAATCCCGTTGGTACTTCAGTTGAGCTCATTTTACGTAGACTAGATCCTGTATACGGGTTTATTTTTAGATCGTGTTGAACTCATGTTTTGTTGAACATATATTTGAGCTCGTTTTTGGTTTAGAACTTGGTTCTAGTTTTGTGTTTGTTGAAAACTATTGATATAGGTTCTTGTTGTTCTGAATCATGTTGGAATCTTGTATATATCTAGTCTATTGTCAAATCCCATATAAATCTTAGTGCTTGTATCTTATTTCCTTGTGATAATTTGAGTTGTTACGGTTAGTTCATAATGTACACAATATTTGAATGTTATTACTCATTTTTAGGCTCGAACTTTGGGTGAAACTTGAGTCCCGTTGAGAGATAATATTGGGCTATGTACCCATGTTTTATATTCTTTTGAGAAATTTGGAACTGTTATTGTAGATTAGTAATTCAAATCTTCTTAACTACTTCATAGCTACCTATTATCACTACACAATTGAGGGATTTGAATGCCAATGATGATAGATCTTACGAGTTCTGGGAAAATCATCCTGGCCATAGGTTACCTTGATCACTTGTCATTCATTTTCATCCATTTCCATGTATTTCACCCATTCACTATAGTTATCCATCCTACATGACCATTTAAGGCCCTCAAAACCAAGAGATGAAGTATATGATCCCCGAGTCCCACAACCAAATGCATCTTACCTAGAGATAGACATTGACATGAGCCTTAGGATCTTGGTTTTAAAATCCTCACCACTTCCACCTGTCATCATCTCATAATTAACATTATTAAATGAAGAAGCTGATAAGGTCTATGAATTTCATTGGAACCATCATGGGTGAAACTAGTTCACACAATCCACTCACTTGTCCTATTCATACGTTTCCTCTAGCACTTCCATGACCTTTTTGGAAACTTCTATGAGGAAAATGTAGGGAAATTTCCCTTCCTTCCAAAAAAATTATGAGAATATTATGTGAGCTAGACATTGATCGCAATTTATGCTTTACCATCCTTTTAGACCATTTCATTTCACCCATACAAGTAAGAAAAGCTTTCATTGCCTTTACACGAGCATATTACTTCAGTATCCATAAAATACATTAGATTTCCTTGATCTTTCCTTATCCACATTTTTCCTATCTCACCTTATATATATTCCACATAGCCATCTATCCATTCCACATCGGTTATCACAAAGCATGACCTTGGGAGGTCAAGTGTGCCTAAAAGTCACGTGTTGATTTTCAATTGTATAAAATTTGTGAAACTAATGAGAAGGACTAGTTACTTTTCATTTCCATTGTTTCTACCTTCTTTCATCCATCCTTCTCATGTCCCAATATTCTGTGGGTATTTATATACCCCTCAAATATGTCGGAGTCGGGGATACGGTCAGCCAATTTTGGGTCTTGAGGCATATTATTACCAAATGGGTATGCAACAGTCACCCTCACTATCTGGGTGGGATGATAACTAATCATTTAATCTACCTTCCCCTACCACTCCTCTTCAAGGGACCAAAAATGTTTCATTCGGGAATGAGGAGATTGATCAATCTAAGTATAGCCCACAAACTGAAATCTCGGGCTCAAAACAATATGAAATTCACAGGAGAGCAAGAATCCAATCCTCGGGTCTTGTTTAGACCATAAATCCACATACAATCTGATTCACTCCCATCTTACACATTTTTAGATGAGGATATTTAGGCACACTATGCCCAAAGTGAGCAATGCTTTAATGAAATAGACGATTCCCTCAAACAGATGCAATAGTACAATAATGTTCTTCTTCAGAACAACTATGTTACCCCTCCTCCAACATGAAACATATCCAAAGAGGGGTGGCCTCCCAAGGATCAAACCATAGCAGGAAATCATGTACCTTTTCTTCCCAACCAAACTCAATGCGTACCTAAGCCAAATGCAACACCATTTGTGGGAGATGTAATTTTGACATTGTGAGATAGAGTTGGGGATTTAGAGTTTTCCTAGCATCTTTGTGCTACACCATTTATAGGAAATGAAAGATCACCTACCATGCACAAATTTTTTTATGTTCCTTCGAAACTTTTCCTCCTCTAGTTTACATGGGTGTTCCAAACTCTAGGGACCTTCTCGTCGGATCGGGAATGTTAGGTATGCCCTCTTACACTTGATACGGGTACCCTCCATAGGTGCAAACTAGAAGTGCATTGTCAAATATCATTCTAACTTGCAATGCGACATCCCTTAGTCTCACACCTTTGACCTTGTACCAAAAAATGTTTCCCCATACCTCCATATGGATTCTAAATCATCGCAGGGGGACATGTTTTCTTTTCCCCAATCATATGATCAACCTCATAGGATTTCTTACGCCCCTACAAATGTGTATACTACATCATATCAGCCTCATATTATTCCTCCATCTCCCCATTAAGGGTTATCCATGGTAGAGTCTTATGCATTGGGCACATATGTCAAATATCTTAAGGAGCCCCTTGAATTTACCATATGAATCGTAATACTTCTACGATCACTTCCCAATTTTCTAAAGTTTAAATGGTAGGGGACCCAAATGCGCATATTAAAGTTTATACAACTACCATCGAGAGATACTATCATGGGATTTAGTTCTAGATAAGATCTTCCCTAAGACCCTTAAGGGGATCACTCTTGACTGGTACTATAGGATACTAGAAGCCTCGATTCATTCATTCAAAAACTCATTTTCAAGTTTATAAAGGATTTTGATATAAATAAACTCTTACAAATAGGAATCACAAAATTCCTTCATATCAAGCAAGAACACAATGATTCTACGCCCATTTCATTCAAAGATGGTGGAAAGTCTTCTACTCCTTGGATAACACTCTAAACATGGACCAAACAGATCTTTACAACTTGTTCCTTTATTCTCTCAACTAAGAAACTAAGGAGGAGGTCCAAAATTTTCCTCTCGAAGCTACGGAGAGGTTTTAGAGGGTGCTCTGCATTGACCAAGCAGAAATTGACAATGGCTAGAAAATGTATGGCTCAAATGGAAGAATGGTCAACCCCTCTCAGGGTAATTCAAACTACCCTAATGGTTCAAGCAATAATAACCAAGGGCCAAAAGTCCTCAATAATAAGCGTGATGCTATGACATGGATGGTGTAACTTACCAATATAAGAAACCAAACATTGCTAGCACCAACAACATTAATAACGGTGATAATAGTGTGAATGCCAATCATAAAAGGGGTAATAATTTCACTCCTTCCATTAATGTGGTGGAATTTATTCATCCCCATCCTCCACCTCGAAATTCGATGCCCAAGCATCGATTCAATATCCAAGTGGTTATCCGATCCAATACTAGAACCAACCTGAGGCCCACAAAATTTAACTTTAACAACTAACAATAGAAATTATGGGATGTAACAAAACCAAAATCAAAGACCTCGTAAATATGACCTTGATTTATATTGTGGTTTCCATAGGATTATAGGACATGACATTTGTACATGTCATGATTGTAACGAAATGTATGCAATGGCTTCCTAGGTACCAAAGGAAACTATTTATTGAGATGTTTTTGGAAAATCCTATGGCGCCAATGCAAAATGCTCATATGGGGCTTGTTTTCCCTGAGAATTCTAACCTTGGAGTTTATAGATACCCTCTTTTGACATACCCCAAGAATGGAAATCTCAATCCTCATGGAACTAACAAAGGAGATCCCATTGGAAATAATGATCACAAATCATCCACTTCATCAAACCCATTTGTATCTCCTCCCTTGGATGGTTGGAATCGAAAAAAATAATAGGTTTGGTTGAGTTGGAGATTGAATTTGAGGTTAATATAGCAACTCATACTTGAGATTATTCCTCACAACCTCTTCCAGTTTTCCCCTCTATGTCAAACGATACACCGGTGGCTCCCAAACCAGTGAGGGCCTATGATTTTATTACGGATTTAACTAATACCTTTTCTCATATTTACTTCTTGGATCTATTGAATAACTCACCTGTACATCAAGTGGATTTATTAGAAGCATTAGGCATTGACAATTTAATTCATGTCACTCCTCTAGAAGCCCAAGTAAATTACATATACTTTGATGTCTATCCTCCAAAGAAACCCGAGAGAGATGTTGGTTTCATATTCAACATTAGTAAGATGTCAACCAATGTTGAGTTAGCACAAAGAGGTGATCCTATGTTATAACTCCAGGTTTGGATCTACAACAACTATGGTTAACGTGTAATGATAGATGATAGAGCCACCATCAACATAGTTCCTTTTTCATTTCTTTAGATGTTAGGCTATAGAGAATCCAATTGTTCTTCAACACGAAACACACTGAGAAGCTACGATAGCCTCAAGGAAATGTTGATAGGGACTATTTTGTTTCCTATTACCGTTGGGCCAAATACTATGTTCATTGATTTTTAAATTATATATTGTGAAACCAACTATAATATGATCCTCGATCTACCCTAGATAGAAATATTGAAGGAAATTCCTTCTACATTGTTCCAAGAGGTCATATTTCTACACATGGGTAAGGTTTTCATAGCTCAAGGTGACCCAAATCCATTTGAAATTCATTTGGCCAACCTAAAGAAGAAACCTAGGATTCATACTAAGTTTGAGCTCCCAACCAAATATTTGAAGAAGCCCCAAGACTCAAAGCCTGAGTCACAGCTTGTTCGAATGACTGAGTTGAAAACCCCTAAGGAAATTGAAAGGTTTGATTTTGGTGAAATCAAAGTTGTTGTAGTAGAAAATGTCTTGATAAAAAATTTAGTAGAGATCATTAATATTTTAGAGAATTACTTTCCTATCATTCTCCCATTCGATTCCCTGGGCATAGGACATGCTCTTGGGATTGGTTCTCTCCCATTAAGCATCTTTGATGAGATTTGTATGGTTAAGGTATCAGAAGTCAAGGAGGAAGATTTTACAAATGATCAAAATTCTATCTTCCCCAATGGTTGCTAGACCCTCAAAATGACAAAGTGCAAAGTGTCGTTTCGGTGTTGGGGTAGGGGTGATCCTTACTTCTCCATAAGGGAGGGTCATGCCTTTTTCCTTTAAGTTAAATTTTTAATGTACAAACAATGTTGCAAAATACACAACTCTTATTATTGGTATCATCGTATCCAATAGGATGGGTGTTAAAAATGTTACAGGTGTTAGGGGATTCTGACTTTTCATTACTCAAGTCTCGAAATTTATGAGACTAGAGAAAAACACCCGTAGCTCTACACAATTTTTTTCTTGAACTTAGAAAATGTTTTGATTTGATTTCTATTGAATCCATATCTGAGAAAAAAACCTCTTATAATATTCGATGGCTACTTCTTCCTCTCATTTTTGTCTAGGTGAAGGCTTGAAGGAAACCGAGTTTATGGTCTCACGTTGATCGAACCCTTAAAAATTCCCAACCAACACAATCTCGGCATATTTTGAGCCGAGAATTAGAGTGCGACTATGGAATTTGTGAAGAATGATGAGGAAATCTTAGGATTCCTTAATGCATACACAGATCTTCATCCTGTGCACCATAAGAGAGTATTTTCTCTTCTACCTCACTCTTCCCCCTACTTTGGAGATCGCACATTGTGTTCTTCCTCATTGGAAGGTCTTGAGATCTATGAGGTAGAGGAAGAGGAGTTAAAACTACCTCCATCCCCACCTGAATTTGAAGAGGGTAACACCTCTTTGATTGAAGGGACCATAGACATTAATATAGGGATGGAGGAGGAACCAAATATCTTGAAACTCGGTTCCTCTCTTATTCCGACAAGATGGAAGAAAATACAAAGGTTTCAAAGAACACTCGAAATGTTTGACCTTTAGTTACAAGAAAATGATGGGAATCTCTCATGTCTTGGTAGTTCACAACCTCATCATGAATCCGATTTAAAGCTCGTAAAGTAGAAGTCATGACCTATGAAGCCAAAGGTGGCTTTAATGGTCAAGGAATAAGTAATGAAGCTTCTTCAGGTAGGTTTCACTAAACTAATGGATTGCTCCATATGGGTGTCCAACATTGTCCTAGTTCTTAAAAAGAATGGGAAGATATGCATTTGTATTAACTTTAGAGACATCAACAAAGCTTTTCCTAAGGATGAATTTCCATTTCCTTCCATCGATGTCATTGTAGATGTAATGGATGGCTATGATTTATTGTCACTTATGGACAACTTCTCCGACTACAATAAGATAAGGATCTCTAAGGAAGATCAAACTAAGAGTAATTTTACTACTCCTTGCTTTGAACCTTTTGCTATGTAGTCATGTTGTTTGGTTTGAAAAATGTAACTTCCACCTACCAACAATAAATGACACATATCTTCCATGATCTTACCAATAATATTATGGAATCTTATGTCAATGACCTCTTGGTTAAGGCGGGAAGTGATGAGATCACCCTAAGGTGCTCGGCATTATCCTCTCTTTTCTTATTGAATACGGTGTAACATTGAATCTAAAAAATGTGTATTCGGAGTAACAAGAGAAAAATACAGGGTATATCATTTCTTCTTGAGGAATTGATGTAGATCTAGTAAATATTTGAGTGGTTCAGGATATGACTCCACCTTCAGAAAAATCAAGCATTCGGTCCTTTCGGGTAAACTTGGGGAAATCTATAGGTTTATGCCCCATCTAACTTGTGTCATCAATGCTATCAATAACTTGCTAAAGAAACAATGTAGTAAAGAGTGGACTTCTAAATGTCACAAATCATTTGAGTTAGTCAAATGTTTTCTCATGTCACCACCTACACTCATGCCACCCAAATCTAACCATCCCTTGATCTTATACTCTTGAGCCATTGAGGTTTCACTAGCTTGCATGTTGGTGCAAGAAGATGATGATAATCGTGAACATGTTGTTTATTTCATTATTCGTACTCTACTTAACTACAAGACACGTTATACACAGGAAGAGAAATAATTCCTAGAAATTTTCTTTGCAATGAAGAGGTTAAATATTATATCTTTAACCATGAAATGTGAGTGATTGTCAAGTCTGACCAGTGTGAACCTTCTTGACTCCATGTGCCTTATCTAAAAAGGTTAGATGTTTTCTCACATTGATGGGTGAATTCAAACTCACCTTCATTAACCAAAATTCTGTCAAAGGACAAATTATTGTTGATTGGTTGGTAGACAACCCAATAGATTGTGGAGACCTAGTAGACCTAGATTTCCATGATGACTGTGTATTTTATGTAGAAACAAAGCCTCCCATTGTGTCATGTCCATGGTATTCTGATATCATTAATCACATTATAGAACACACATATCCTAAGGGAGAAACCCATAGCAAAGGTAGCAGCTACACATCATAGTTTCCAAGTATGTAATTATAGAAGATGTTCTTTATCACAGAGCCTTCAACGATATGCTTTTGAGGTGTGTAGATGAAGAAGAATCATAAAATATTCTCTTTGAAGCCCACTTGATTCCAAAGGACTTGGAATAGGATTTCAGAATTGACAAAATCCTCTCCTAATAATGCATTCTTATATTATTTAAGATCCTTGAATAATGATGTAGTAGTTATAATCTAATTAATGGGAGGAACTATTGTTCCTGATGCTTAATATATTGCTATAAGAGTGGAGAATTATTTGATTCAAGAGGGGAAGATAGCTCCAAGACCTCCAATGCCCTTATACCTTGATCTTCCCAATAATCGACCTATTATTTCTCCTCTTTTGATAACTTCTAATCAACTAGATCAGTCTGTACTAGCCCCTTCAAATGACCTCTTTGAAGTTAATTCACTACAACAAACTTTTGGAAATGAAATAGTAGCCCTTAAAAGATAATAGTCTCAGTATGCTCATCCTTATCAATCCCAAAATCAGCAATACCAGTCTAACCGTCAACCTCTTCAAGGTAATAACCAATCTCAAAACCAAGTTGTAAATGTTAATCCTCTGAATGTTAGAAACCCTCTTTCTACTAGCTCTTCTAGAGCCCTTGTGCCCATTCAAAACAACTTAGTTCAAGATTATGAATGGTGTTATCCCTGCTCTCAACCTCACAATTAAAATATTTTTCCTAATGGTATCCTTATCCAAGATCTTATATTCAAAGTTATATCCACACCAACTAAGCCAATAGAGGATGCATCTACACAAAAATCATCAAATCAATCACAAGCATCCAAGGAAACCACCTTGCTGAATTGGTAGGTAGAAGATTTTTGTGGGTTGAATACGAATTCCTCATCAGTGGAAGAAAATAATCATTCTTAAAAGAGGGAAATGGAATCTGAACCCTCTAAATCTGATAAAGCATCCACTTCCCAGCTTTGGCCACAAGTGGTTGTCAATAAAGATGCAATGAATTTTTTTTTAAAACACATGCTAATCAGGTAGTAAGGAAAGAAATTTCTTTGGGCATTATGGTACCAAACAAACATTTTCCAAAGGAGGATACCAACACTCAAAATAATTTTGGTAAAATAGGTGGTATTCCCTTTAGTATTGTTGAACAAATGAAAAATACTAACTTGAACATTACTATGTGGGAAGCACTTTCAATTCTATCTTAGAGGAATTTATTGTAGGAGGATCGAAATAGTTTTGGTACATCTGGAAAAAGCAATACACTACAGATCATCAATCAGCATATTACAATTTTTGCCAACTAGAAGGAAGAGGTTCTCCTAAGAATAATAAGCCTCCACCATTATATATCTCTCTAATAATTTACAGGCATTTGGTACATAAGCGCATGATTGATTCTACTGCCTTGAGTAGATTATTCATGCCCAAGAAAATTATAGATGTGTTGGGTATACAATATACACCAGTCTCTAGAGGATTTGTTTAGTTGGATGGTATAATTGTTCAGACTGTCAGGATTATCAAATGACTTCATCTTACTATCCATGCATGTCCCATCTTGTCGTTCAAATAAGGCATATCAATCATTGACCTTCATCCTTTCTTTATCATATGTTTATCATTGTACTTCACTTTGCTAAGATGGGAGGTTATCTATCATGTTGATTGGTCACATATGATTCTTAGGACTCATTATGGAACTAAGGTGACTATAAGTGTAACATTCCCATTTTAAGACTTTAGAAACAAAGGAATTTTTTTAAAATAATAATGTTCTATGTTCTAAATTTCTTAATTTAGAACACACATTCTTTATCATCCATTCATATAACAGATAGCCATATGCAATCATGCAATGACTTGGTGTGTTACCAATATATTCATTTCATGACTCGGTAAACTACCAATCTATTCATGTTTAAAATTAAGTATTGAATACTTATCCGTATACTATGTATACTTGGTTCTCTTTTCCTATTCAAGGTATTGAGTGATCTGTCTAAGGAACCTATCTGAATAATTGTTACCAATATTCATCTGCATCACGAACCTTAGACTAGGTGACATAGGAAGGACAACACAACTAACAATGGCCGATACTTTGGCCAAAGATTTCTAACATACTGTACATATTACTATTCCTTGATGGCATACTCGTCAATCTAGAATACATCCTTCACCCCACTCTATTGTTATCTAGAATGTTCTTTACTAACTCACATCAGTCCACTTGCCCAAGGTTTAACCCTAGTTTGTGTTAAATACATGTGTTATGATAAGGGTAAGCTCACTAAGACTTAGGGTAAGTTGGCATACTAGGTCAACCTAAGTCAACCCCATGTGCCAAGGTATCCTAAGTTTTAGAGGGACACCCCATATCTTAAAACATGTTTCTAACTTGACCTAGAGAAAAACTAAGATCAAGTCTAATTTATGTAGATCTGGATGATAAATGCCGAAGGGTGTTGCCACATCACATTGCATCACTTTGTATCCTCGAGAAGATCCTAATCTTCTTGAAGGTACAACAATCGTAGTTGGCATGTGCGAGAATCCTATTGAACAACCTCATCGAGATGTACATACCCCAAGGAATTTATTAATAATTTAATTAATTTGGATTATTTAAAATAGATATCAGCAACTTTTCCTAACCCTAATCCAACGCTCCTTAAGTTCTTTTGTAAATTGATTCACTTAGCCCATTAAGAACTTTGTTATATTCATTATTTCTTTTAATGTTTGAATACATAGTTAAACTATCAATTAAAGCGTAACTACAACGGTGTTATAATATGTCTTATGTAAAAGTACTATAAATATTTAGAAAGTTCAACACCATAATATATCCAAAATAAAGTAGTCTTCATAACAAATGAAGTCGATAAATTGAAGTCATGATACCAAAGCTATGTGGTTTATGAACATTTATGAAAGATGAAGAATATTTCACTATATGTAAGGTGTTAGGTTTTTTCCACCCGGTGACCACATTTTTCAATGTATGTTCATCTGCTTTGTATTACTATGTTATATAGTTTAAATAACAAATATCATATTCTACAACTTTACAAGTTACATCACAAGTAGGGATATTGAACTAAATCCCTTGATCCAATCTTATTAAAATTTAGCCATTTAACACATGAATAATATGGATTTAACAACATGATAGAGCCCATCTCTTTCATAATAATACAAAATAATTTACACAACCAATATAGGTAATCTCACAACTTTGAGTTTATATTTATAACCATTACATTTACATGACTTATGCATTTAGGTATACTACATAACAACCATCTTAATTATAAAATAATACTACTTTTATTTTCCAATACAATCTCAAGAACGAATCAAATTTCTTCACAAGAATTAGACTAAAATTAGCCAATGCATCATATAATTTGCCTTCTTTATCACTTACGAAGTCCATCTACAAAAATTTCTAGACGATTCGGTTCAATGAAATGATCATGATAATCACTAATCCTTAAAAAGAAGTGCATTCCAATAATTGTTCTATTAAAAAAATCTACTTTAATGAGACAATTATTACATCAAATAATCAATATATCAAGAACAACAAAAAAGTACATTATAAACAATTAATTTCACTTCCAAGAGAAGGATAGAATATAATCTACCATATCATCCTTACAAAATAGAGTCTAATTGATTCAATCAATTATCCTAATATAAAGAACATGTCATAGCATCTCATTGTTCCCAATCTTTCATAAAAGAAAACAACATTTATCTTTGCTTCAAGCTAAAAGAAGAGTTTAATGCATGGTTCAGATTAGGATGACTCATATATCTCCTAAAAAAATGAATAAGAAGAACCATTACAACTATTCCCAAACACAACACATCCAAGAAATAGAATAGATTCAAAGCATGATTTAATTTTTTCTTTCAAAAAACAACTACCTTAAAATTTAACAATTGAGATATTCATCAGATCATAATTTCATCTTAATCTAAGAAGGAATAGAGAATAAATCGATCCACCTGCAAGTTTAAATCTACTTCCAAAAATATAATTTAACTTTTAAAGATCTCGAAACAACGTTAGAAGATCAAGGTAGACTCATACAGGAGTTACTCTCTACTCTAGATCATCTAAGAAGAATTCTAAAAAGATAGTGTGAAAGAGACAACTCACTCATCTCAAACCCAACAAGTAAAGTCTTTTCAAGAAAAAAATCTTCCAAAAAAGATGACATTTACAGTTCAATAAAACCAAATAATATAATCTCTTCCAACATCATTTCTACAAATGATTGTGTAAAGGAAGACCAAACAACTCATAAATAAATCTCTAAATAAAAAGAGAATCAAAACAAAAATTTCAACCAATGATCAATCCAGTAGTAAGAAAGCACACTACCATATTTCTTATACTTATTTTCTTTCAAAGAGTATGAGTTTCAATTCCATACACAGAATGAAATAAAAATAGCAGTCCAAAAACATAGTCGTTCTAAAGGAATCACATTCCTTTCCTATATAAAGTATCAAGGTGTATTCATAGTATTCATGAAGAGATAGAAAAATGACCGATCAGAAATTTCAACATGATCAGAGGTATCAACAACTCAGATTGAGATCCCATAGTCAGATTTCATTTTTGCATTAAAAAAAGAATAACCAGTTCTTGATTCAATAAAAGTTATAATATAAAAACTATTAGAACAGAGTTAAATAATCCCTCCATAACCGTACAAAGTACTAATTTATAAATTTCTTCTCATAAATGAAACCCAGAATCTATTCTAAGAGATCTAAAGATACAAGTTTCCATAGAACAGAGGGGAAAAGAATACCCTCAATTAAACACCATTGATATCTTAGAAAAGAAGAAACAGTTCTTAAAATGAATTAACAAATATATTCATCAAACGAGGATGTTTTCCATCAAGATCTCTAAGATTTTCCCAACAACTAAACCAATTATTCTCCCAATTTTCTTTGAAAAAACTTGACAAAAGAGTTGTAAGTTTTAAATGTTTATTACAAGTAGAACCCAACTCCAAAGTACTAGAATAGAGTCAACACAAGTCCTAACAAAGTTCAGAACTATACAAATAACCAAATACGAATGTGATGAAAAACACAAACCTCCATTAATAGTTCAAAATTCCACTAAATAAAACACGGGTATAGAGCCACATACGGCTTCAACAATAGTCTCGATTTATCCAAAAATACAAACACTGGTTCATAGCGACAAGCGGCCGCAACAATATTTTGTATAAAAAATGAAGCCTAAATACTAATCCTTACGAACTCGAGGTTCCTACAAAGTTCAGAACCTACGTAAGTAATAGAATATGAGTGCTTTGTAAATTACTAATCTACAATAATGAGTTCCAAATTTCTAAAAATAATATAAAACATGGGTATAGAGCCCAATATTATCTCTCAACGGGACTCAAGTTTCACCCAAAGTTCGAGCCCAAAAATGAGTAATAACATTCAAATACCGTGTACATTATGAACTGACAGTAACAGTTCAGATTATCACAAGGAACTAAGATACAAGCACCGAGCTTTATACAGGCTTCGACAATAGTCCAAAGATATACAATATTCCAACACGATTCAGAACAACAAGAACCTCTATCAATAGTTCTCAACAAACACAAAACTAGAACCAAGTTCCAAACCAAAAACGAGCTCAAATAAAGGTTCAACAAAACACGAGCTCAACACAAGCTAAAAATAAACCTATATACAGGCTCTAGTCCATGCAAAATGAGCTCAACTGAAGTTCCGACAGGATTCAAGTTTTCCCCAAACACAGAACCATAATAATAGAAACGATGGTTATCTTAACAGATCACTTCCATTTCTAGTTCCAAAATGAAAAGTCAAGAAATAGAAAAATGTTTTGCATGCATTATCTTTTTAAAGAACTATATATGGTAAGTTTCCAAACAGAACATCATTTACCAAGGATTCAAAACCAATATAACAAGATTTAATAAACCCAACAAGCCAATAACCAGATAAGATAAGAAATCCAAGAATCTCAAAAGAGTAGACTTGTTTTAATGAGACATTTATAAGAAAGCAAGAGATCTTAAATTTTAGAGCCTATCATGCCTGATAGCGCTTTTGTCAAATCAAAAGAACCTCCAAATGAGCTCAAAATTCTCCTCTTCTCCACGAAAAATAAAATAACAATGTTCTTTTCCACAATGCCTCCTATATATTCCATGAACTGAAAATAGGTTTAAAACCTCAAAAATAGCCATTAAGTGCAGTTCAATCTGCTGGTTTGAAAAACCAGAGAGCATGCAGAGTAAAAATTGTGAAGTATGCAAAGTGAAACAACCACATTCCAACCCGTTTGCATGCCTTCCAAGGCAGTTTGAGCATGAAAACAAAAATAATTAATTCCATTAATTCTGATTTTCCCACCTAACCTTCCTTGCCACCACCTTTCATGTTTAGCAATTGCCAAATCAAATTTAACAAGGAATTCCATTTTAGTGGAGTCTCCACCTAAGCCTCTACCAAGTTCACTAACCCCTGCCAAAGCTGGCAGTACCTCTATGTAATTAAAACCTTATCAACAAATTTAATTCCTTGGAATCGTCGCCTATAATACATGCGACCACAAATTCCCCTTCATGCTCATTAGTTTTAAAAAGTATACACCGAATTACAGAGAGATCGGAGATACGAGAAGATAAATAATCAAGGAAGATATTCAATATATTCCATTCATTTTCATATTACACATGGCCATTTATATAGGAAATAGCTTTCCTAAAAGATAGGAGGTAGCTATAACCTCTCCTTAAATCTCTCACCAAACTCCTATTCACGTGAGTTGTTTATTAACAACTTCACGTATTACAAATATTAGTTATAAAAAATATAATAAATAATATGAGTTGTTAACCAACTCATATTATATTACAATTAATAATCATGATTAATAATGTAAACAATATTAATCCTAACATTCACCCCCTTAGTGTGAACATTATTAATCACTAATATTCACCCCCTTAATGTGAACATGGTGAAGAACCATATTCGAAGAAATTGAACCACCTCCTGAAAGCACTTCTTAGACCAGGTATAAACTCCATAGATTATATCTTTTCCCTCGTAAAGGCATAGTGTCGAAGCCGAATTATGTAGGAATGCTCCCTTCCTCTTTAGGTTCCTGTGGGACTTTCCCTTCCTCCCTAGGCGCCTGAATTTTGAATCTCCAAGATCCACAAGCTTCACACTAGCTGGATAACCATCCCTTGAGTCTACCTCAAAATCTTCTCCTGCTCCCCAAAAATGAGTATTCTAAAAACATGACTCCTCCAAAAAGTTCTGAAAAGGGTTTATTCAAAAAACCATCACTCTGCAAAACAAGAACACTGAAAATGAAAAACCACACTACACACATGTCACCAGATCAGTATGCGGCCCCGTCATTGGCGACTGATGAGAGGATGTTGAATGACCTCCAACATCTGATTTTCCTCCATTCTCCGATGCCTCCTACCTCCGGTGTAGCAAGCATCCAAGAGTTCTAAACATTCGTATATTCTATCTAGTGCCTCTCCACCTCCGTCATCTTGGCCAGCCAAATCTTCAGCTTCTTTATCAAGCTTAAGCCTCTCTTCATCACAGTTCATAATAACTTCAAGTGAAGTCATATCGTGGCCTCAATTTCCCTGGTCAAATGATATATATCCATGTGCTCTGGTATGGGAAGCTCTTAAAACCCTAGAGATGTAAGAAGTGTAGATTTCCCACATCCATTAAGTCCAAGAAATTTGTAGCGTCTTCCATAATTCAGCTCAAGCTCTGAATCAAAAATTAACTCATGACCATGGAATGTAATTGACAAAGATTCTATGTGAATATCCCGAGAGAGGGGATGAGAACAAAGTACACCAGTACACGTCCGATCGGATATAGCCATGGCAGCCATTTCATCGGCTACTTTGTCTACGCTGGCGCTGGTTTTTCCATTCTGCGATGCATCTGATGACTTCGATGGCGCTGCCTCTGATTTGGGCGCTACGACTACCGCTGACTTGGCAAAAACTCATGAAATATGTATATGGCCGCACATCCACGAGAAGATAAAAAACCACATGGAGTTTAGGATAGAGTATGATGCATAGAAAATAGAAGACAAATGTGATAACAGGAAATACAGATTCGACAGAAACACAGGAACAGTTGCGTTCTCCTTTGGATCTACCAGCGATATCCTCTGTGGGTGTTTCCAGCTTCGTGACAATGTTCTCACCAAGATACAATAAAGAACATAAACACATCCCTAATCTAGTTTAAATGCAAATAAATACGATTCTGTCCAGAAAGATAACATCACTGGGGGCAATGTAGAATGGTGGGGGTGCCCCTTGACCAAAAATTCATTCTCATAAATTTATGAACTCCATTATAGAATTGGATCAAATCGCTCTGATACCAAATAAAAAGTATACACCAGAATTACAGAGAGATCAGAGCTACAGAAGATAAATAATCAAGGAAGATATTCAATATATTCCATTCATTTTCATATTACACACAACCATTTATATAGGAAATAGCTTTCCTAAAAGATAGGAGGTAGCTATAACCTCTCCTTAAATCTCTCACCAAAATCCTATTCATGTGAGTTGTTTATTAACAACTTCACGTATTACAAATATTAGTTATAACAAAACATATAATAAATAATATGAGTTGTTAACCAACTCATATTATATTACAATTAATAATCATGATTAATAATGTAAACAATATTAATCCTAACAAGTTTAGGGTAGACATAGTTTCTTAGGTTAGATCTTAGGTTAGCTTAGGATAGGCAACCTTAGGATATAACCCAATTAATAGATAACCACCTTAGGCAGTTCCCAAATAGGTTAGATTAATTCTAACACAATAGTTTTTAGGCATTAGGTTAGATCATCTCACAACCATATAGCATTAGGTTTTAGGATAATTTAAATAACCTAGAATCCTCTCCAAAATCCTTTAGTTCAAAGCTTAGGTTAGGATAAATTCAATTAATTAACATAGTTAGGTAATAAATATATATATTCTTACCTAGCTTAGGATTCCGTAGGATAGTCCCTTTTGTTTTAGGAACCAGAATGTTTCCCAAGCCGTGTATAGGCTATAGTTCATTTGTGTCAACATTGTCCTACCACAATCAAACTGAAAAGATCCAAGCACAACATACGACTGAATAGAACACGTTCACACAACAATCAAATAACTTGTAACCAACAAAGTTTAGTCATATGTCTATTAATTCCTGGAATGTTGATTTACCATTCATTCAACAAAGCATATTTTAAAACATTCCTTGGATCACTAAAATTGATCCAAGGATGAGTTAGATTAATACATAAGTTCACAACTCTTAAACTAGATTGCAACCCACCTACAAGAAATGAAAAATGGATTCAAATAATCCATTCCAATTCAGTCAAAGGATCTTAAGAACAAAAGATGATTTATCCATTTCAAGCATGATCTCCAAAAATCAGAAGAACATATCTTTATAAGGAAAAATCACATGTCAACACTTGAAATGTAAAGGAGGAAAATAACAACTATCAAGGGTGTTACATGCTCCCCTCCTTAAAAGAATCATCATCCCGATGATTACCCCCTTTTTTTAACAATATACATCAGGACAATCACTTCATTCACTTCTTTTACCATAAGTCAAAATATATTAGAATCTTATAATTCAAGAAATCAACATTAATAGTTGTTTATCCAAATCAAATAAATATCTACCCCAAACTGGCATATTTAATGTCATATAAAGATAAAATCATAAATTTTTATCAGTCAACAAAATCAATTTTGTTCAAATAGATATGGAAAAGTAGTTTTCATATCTTCTATATTTTCCCAAGTTGCACTCTCTTCATTAAATTGGTCCCACTGGACCTTACATTGACTTATTTCTCAATTTCTTAAATGCAACTAGCAATTTTCCAGCACTCAAATGGGTTTAACCATGATTATTCCTGGGTCTTAGACCTGTAAGGAATTCCAATTTAACACGTGTGATAAATCTGATACGTATTTCTTAAGCAAAGAAATATGGAAAACATCATGCATTCATGACAAAGAAGGAGGTAATGCTAAATGATAAGCTATAGGGTTGATTACTTCAACTATCTCAAAAGGTCCCACATAATGAGGTGATAGCTTGGCAGCCTTGCCAAAAGTTATAGAACTCTTTTTCATTTTAACCTGAAGAAAGAATTTCTCACCCAGTTCAAATTTCCTATCAACCCTCTTCAATTCAGTGTAACTCTTTTCCTATCTACTTGATTCTTTCAAGTGTTCTGAATCAACTTAACTTGTTGCTCCATTTCCATAAGGATTTCAGGTCAAATTACCTCTCTATCCTCTATGCTATCCCAACTAATAGGGGTTCTACATTTTCTTCTGTAAAGTGCCTCGAAAGGTATCATCTTAAGAGAAGCATGATATGTATTGTTGTAATCAAATTCAAATAATGGAAGATATTCTTCGACTTATCTTTGTTGATCCATACAATACATCCGTAACATATCTTCTAAAACTTGATTTAATCTTTCAGTTTGTCCATCTAATTCTGGGTGATACGCAGAACTAAAATTTAGCTTAGTTCCTAGAGCTGCATTAAGTGTTTGCTAAAATCTTGATGTCATTCTAGGATCTCTATCGAGATATTATTAATTGGTACCCCATGTAATTTGAATATTTCATGTACAAATCTTTTTTAGCCAAAACAGTGAATCATCCTTCGATTTTCAACAATAAAATGATCTCCTTTTGTTAGTTTCTCAACAACTACCAAAATAACATCATGTTTATTTCTTTACATAAGTAACCCTTGTACAAAATCCATGCTTGTTACTTGCCATTTATACTACGGTTTTCTATGAGGATACAATAAACCTTCTAGGTGCATATTTTTCGCCTTAACACATTGGCACTCTAGACAATGTGTTACATAATCAATAACATTTCTCTTCATTCCTTTCCATAAATATTCTTGTTTTATATCAAAAATCATCTTTATAATGCCGGGAGTGTCTAGAGAAAGCTAAATTATGAAATTTAGCTAACAATTTATTTCTCAAACCACTAAGCAAAGGTATTGTTAATGCAAATCAGCAACACCCTCTGGATGTTTTCTCAGATTTCTAGTTTGATAATGGGCATCCAATGTGATTGCAAAACATTGAATCTTTTCCCCAAGTGTGGGACTTTGCAAAAAAAAAATGGGAAAAGACTCTCTAGATTAAAGGCTAGTTCCTTCACTCCTCACGGATAGGTGTATGCATGAACTTTGCAGAGGTTTAATACTAAATCCTACTCAAAATTCCAAGGAGACAAAGATAAAGGATGCAAAAGAAATAAAACTAAGTAAAAGTGGTGATACACCAAGGGAGTGGTGAACATCTACTTTGCAAAATTGACACAGTCATAAGAAATACAACACAAAATATGCACAGATTGCTATAATGTAATGAGAGATCAAAATACAATGATAAACACATGAGAGGATTGGGAAAAATCAATCACAGAACATACATTATCATTCCCAAGTTCAATACAATGCATTACGATGGCCAGGAGGCAAAATATGTGTTGTAGTCTCAGATGAGAGGTATGAAACTCTACAAATCTACCTATTGAGGAAGAAAAGAGAGCTTGCAAGAGTAAAAAAATGTCCAACCCTTTACAAATGAGCCAAATTTGGCTTTTAATGATCAAGCAAAAGGAGAGAAAACAAAAAATGTGGGCAAATGGATTTATGAACTCAACCACCAACCAGATTCCTCAAATTTTACCTACAGAGTGATGGGATTCATGGATGAACCCATACTTAGAAGTACATTGTTCTGCAGATCCAAAACAATGACCATACTTTACCTTTCTAGAAAGCTGAGAAGATCCTCTACCAGATGAAACCATTTCCAAAAAATTTTGAGTGCCTGAAAAGTGACAAAATTCAACTGAGGCACAAGGAAGGAAGGAATGAAAGGAAGTTAGCCAAAAATGAGCAAGGGGCTTATTTTAGATAACAATTCGCGACTCGGAGGGGTATCGTCTGCTGGATGAATGATCAGCTATCTGAAGCAATCCATTGGGTATGGAGTCACCAAATTAACTACTTGGTGCTCTCAACTCGTTAGAAAATTTCTAGAAAGGAGATTGTGAGAGTAGAAAATCACCTGATTTGGAACATGGCCTACAAAGATGCATTCTTGGGACAAAAATCTTGTGCCAAAGCACTTAGGGAAATGGAAAACTAAGCTACAACAAAACAATGTGCACAAGCACTTGGAGGAATGAAAATATAAGCTAATATGTACAAGGTGAGGAGCTTCCTTCCTAGTAGCAATGTTTTAGATGGATTCCATTAACTGGAATCTATAGTTCTTCACCATCCAATGTAGATAATTGGAAAGCATTATTGTTCTTACATTTTGTGACCATATAAGGGCCACTCCAAATGGCATCAAACTTTGAATTCCTTCCTAGCTTTGCTCGGTCTGCATCCCATTTCAACACTAAATCTCCAACTTGGAAGGTTCTAGCCTTAGCCTTCCTATCAAAGGTTCTCTTGATCAAGGCTTGGTCCTTCCCCATTGTTTGGGCTGCATGCTCTCTGATTTCTTAGAGCTCCATCAATTCTACATATCTAACCTCCATGGGTCCAAACTCTAACAATTCCAATTGCTTCATGAGTTCCAATGTTGGCAATTCAAGTGACATAGGCAAGATTGCCTCTCTTCCATAAATAAGTCTGAATGGAGAGTTACTTGTGGATCTCTTGGGAGTTATCCTATCAGCCCATAAGGCTGATTTCAATTTAGTATGCCAAGTCCTCTAATTTTCATCAAGAGTCCTAATGATCTTTAATAGATTCTTGTTGGTAGACTCAACTTGGCCATTACCTTGAGGGTAATAATTTGATGAAGTGCTTAGATAGATCCCATTCTTAACAGCCCATTCAGTTACCTTTGATCCTATGAATTCCAATGCATTATCTGATATTATAGTGGTAGGTATACCAAATCTAGTTACTATCCCTTCATAGAAGTCTAGAATGCTAGATTCATTTGCTTCTTTAAGTACCACCGCTTCAGTCCATTTGGTGAAGTAATCTATGGATGTTAGGATCCACTTGTGTCATTGACTTTAATTTGGGTTAATGAATCCAATGAATTCAAAACCCCATTGCATGAATGGCTAATCAAGTGAAATTGGATTCAATGGAAGGGCTGTCAATCTTTTCTTTCCCATGAAAAATGCACATTAATTGCATCTCTTGATCCATGCATAACAATCACTAAACATCTTGCGCCAATAATAGCCAACCTTCATAATATTGAGGGCTATCACTCTTAGAGAAAATGGGCCCCCATTTGATCCACCATGGAACTCTTCTAACAGTCCATTAATTTGATTTGTTCCAATGCATCTCAGTAGCACTCCATGTATATCCTTTTTGAACAAGACACCATCAACAAGTGCATATGGAATAGCCTACAATCTGAAGTGTCTTCTCTTGGTTTTTTCCATCTTTGGAGGGCATATGCCTATTTTTAAGAAGTTCGTTATGTCTTGGTTCTAGCAAGGAGTGAGCATATCATCATTCTCTTCTTGAACACCTCTTTGTTCTTGGTTTTCTTACAATGCCAAAACAACATCCTTCTCATTACTTACGTCCATTGATTTGCTCAAGACCAGTTGTTCACATAATCCCTTTCCTCGAGACCATCTTGGTGACTTTTATCTCAATGTCATACTCCATGACATGAGTAATCCACCCTGCACATTTTTCATTTAGGTCCTTGTTGAAGAGGAAGTCCTTAACTCCCACATGAGAAACTAGTAGTTCAACCTTGTTTTTGAAACTAGATGCTTAAATTTCGTCAAGCTCTTAATCACTACAAGAACATGCTTCTCAATGAAAGAATACCTCACCTCATAGTCCTCCAAGATTTGGCTAAAGAAGGAAATTGGTTGCTCTGCATTTTCTTTGTTTTGTTGTACTAAAATTGTAGAAATAGTATCATCACCTCCAAATGCATAAAGGATAAAATCCTTGGAGAAATCTAGGTTAATGAGAGTTGAAGCTTGTGAGATAGCCTCCTTGATTACCTAAAAACTTTCCTTACCTTCATCTGTCCATTTGAAACCATGCTTTTCTTCAACATCATATTTATTGGCTTGACAAGGGCTACAAAATCTGGAACAAACCTTCGAAAAAAATTGATCCTACCCAAGAAACTTTGAAGGGCCTTCGTGTGACTTGGTAATGGAAGTGTTTTTATTGCATCAACCCTCTATAGATCAATTTTTAATCCCTATTTAGAAGTAATTTGGCCAAGGGGCTTTCCTTCATGAGCTAGGAAAATACATTTTTTGGGATTCAAGGACACCCCAAATATTCTACATCTTTGGAACACTTGCCTCAAATGAAAGAGATGATCTACTGCACTTTTAGAAAATACAGTAATATCATCTAGGTATATCAGCACTATCTTGTTGATCGATCCCTTGAACGCCATATCCATTGCCATTTGGAAGGTAGCTCCAGCGTTAGACATCCCAAATGGCATTTTCCTATATGCATAGGTTCCCCATTTGGTGGTGAAGGTAGTCTTGAACTGATCATCTTCCTTTACCATGATCTAATTATACCCTAAATAACCATCTAGCAATTAAAACCTCTCAGAGCCAAGTAATATCTTGCAAAATCTACTCCATATAAGGAAGTGGGTAATGATCCTTGAGAGATGCTCTATTCAAATATCTAAATTCTATGCACAATATCATTTCTCCACTCTTGTTTCTAACTGGAACCAATTTTGCTACCTAGCTTGAATGCTTGATAGGAAATATGATACTTACCTCTATTAACTTATTCAATTCCTTCTTCATGAGAGGCTCCATGTGTGGATTAAACGACCCTTATTTTTGCTCGATGGGTTTAGCACTTGGATCTAATTCAATTGTGTGTTGATCTAGCTTGGGATTGAAACCTCCTCAAGTCTTCATAGCTCCAAGAAAATACATCCCAAAACTCTTGGTAAATTTGCATGAACTCATACCTTTCTTGCTCGGTTGCCACTTTACCAATTTGAAGTAATTTGCCTTCTCCCACCGAGATGGACACTAAATCTTCTCCTTGACTTGGATATTTTTTTTTTCTCTTTCCTAAATTGATCATTAGGATTAAAAATGGACTCCAAAGTGACAATTCCTTTTGGTAGTTTGTTAGTTCTCAGTTGTACCACTTGATCACCATACTGTTGTTCTAATTTTTCTTGATTTTTGGCTAAGAACTCAGCTTCTTCTTGTAAGAAATTGATGATTTGTTTGTCACTTCCAGACACTTGCCAACTTACATTATTTCATGGCACTGATGGCCTTACAATCACATGAATTTTTGGCTGCACTTTATCTTCCTTGATACTTTCTACAACATCAAAGGCTGCCCCAACTGCTGCAATCCTATCAGCAGCTTGGTTTTCTTTCCTAGGGACAGAGTTGATGCCAAAGCCTTCAAAGTCCTCAATGAGGTCCCACACTATATTCTTATAACACTTGTGCAAGACATTCTTGGCAACATGCTACCCTTTCACTTGATTAACAATTATCTCACTATCACCAAATACTTGTATGTTTTTGATACCTCTTTTGCTTTACCAATGCAATCCTTGTATCAAAGCTTCATATTCAGCAGTTGTTATTAGAACGTGTAACTGAAATTTAAAAGTTGAATAATAATTAATGCCTTGAGGTGAAACAAGCATAGCTCCTCCTCTTACAACTTGTCTACTTCTTGACCCATCAAAGAACAACTTCCATACCTCATTATCTTATTTATGGTCTAGCTTGGTGATGCTAGGAATAGATTGATTTTCTTCATGTATGCAATAAACCCCTAGTTCAGATTCCTCTATTTCCTCGTAGGGATAAAAGCATGCTTCTTGCTTGCCTATTCATCAAGATTCAAATTGGGATGCTTCCAACTTTGGTGTAAGCTTCATCGTTGCTTGGGTAATCCTCTTGACCAAATGCTGAATAGTTTGCATTGATTGGGTTTGGATTATGAGGCTCAATGTCAAATTTTGCAATAGCTTAAGACCTGATTGTGGCTTTAGTCCCATATCTTGTTCTAAACAACATGTGTGACCAATCAGCAGATAAATACATTTCAATTCTAGTTGTGAAATCCCTTGATAAACATAGGGCAAAAAGTGGTGGTAAATCTATCACTGAGACATCTTACAAAACAGTTACATTAGGGCATGCATGCAAGGTGAGGCTCAAATATTTAATTACCCC
This sequence comes from Taxus wallichiana var. yunnanensis, assembly GCA_018340775.1. Lineage (NCBI taxonomy): Eukaryota > Viridiplantae > Streptophyta > Pinopsida > Cupressales > Taxaceae > Taxus > Taxus wallichiana. Next base: position 96,313,077 of record CM031239.1, on the reverse strand, counting down.
AACTATTGTTACTACTGTCCCATCAATTGCACTACCCCTTTAGATATGACTTCATATTGGAGGCCCAGCTGATTAGCTATTTGCTTGGGCATCACAGAACTACTTGCCCCAAAATCAATCATACAATTGTGTACTAGTTTATCCCCAATGATCAATGAAACATAGAATGGAGGGGGCTTCAAAACTTTACCTTGCTGTCCTCCAAGCTTCCCCTTAGGCTGAGCAACATTTGTGAGTACCTTCTCTTGCATATGAGCTTGCTGATTTGAAGTTGACCAATTCTTCATGGCAGCTTGTAGTAGATCCCTTTGGCTTGGGATGGATAGTGATTCCAACATAGATATATTTACATTTTCTTCTTCATTTGTTCAATGATTGTAAATGGGGATGAAACATCTCTTTTCGCCCCTATCCTACACACTCTTTCTTTGTACATGGACTGTAATAGCTGGCATTTGAGCTGGTCTAGAAGGTGGCTTGGGTTGTCCTTACATATTTGCAATCTGCATTTTGCTTTCCAATACCTTGTGGAGTGATGGAAGGTTGTGGATCACCTAGAGAAAATGACTACCCTTCACCAATATTCCTTTTCTTAAAGCGTGTGTTAGCTGCTACATTCGAGAAATTGTTTGATTCATGCCACAAAAATCTTGACTGTTAGTTCACAAGAGTAGTCTCATTTGGAGTTGTATTTTGTTGAGATGTTCATTGTTGGTTTGTTTCTTGACTCACCTCACTCTCCACGCTAGTTTTTGTCACCATCAAATCTTGTTTCAAGGAACCATTAAAGCACATAGACTAGTTGTGAGGTTCCTTGCATGGGAAATACCAATCATACTCTTTAGCTATATTATTTTACACTGGCACTAAGGCTTTAGAGCCAGATGTAGCATTGGGATTATAGGGCTGAAATAGTCTATTGGAAGGAGCCCTTACTTGATTTTAATTTGAAGCTAGATTAGGTGGCCTATTAGGCTAAGCTTGAGACTAGTAATAAGGTCTAAACTCTTGATTGTAACCAACTCATTGCCTAAATTTTGTAGTTGTTTCATGACTTCTTGAAGTTCATTTGAGGCACTAGAGGATGAAGTAGAAGTTTCATTTGAACTTTGATTTCTAGGAGTGGGAATAGAGGCTAAAGTAGGTGCTTGAATAGTGCTTGAGCTTTCCATGTTTGGATATAAAGGCATCAAAAGCCTAGGAGCTAGTTTACCAGCTTGGATCAAATAGCTCTTAGCCCTAATGGCAATGCTATAAGATACGGGTATATTTTTACCTCCCATGGATTGAATTAACATAGAAATATCAAAATTTAAAGCTCTGAGATAGTATAGAAAAGCACCTTCAGCTATTGGCCTTACTACCATTGGGATTCTATCCCAGGTCCTTTGAAATCTGAAATTGAAGTCTGTTAGCTACTCATTAGGAGCTCTCTTGATAGTTGTTAGTTGTTCCAATAGAGACAAATTATCTCCCTTTTCTCCAAACTGCTCATGGAGAGCTATGCATAATTGATTCCAATTTTGGATAGAGCCTGCCCCAAGGCTCCTAAACCATTACAAGGATTTCCCTTTGAATGAAGATGCCAACAATTTGACAGCAATTTGCATCTCAACAATCTCATGGATTACACAAACATTAGCAATGTCTTTGACATGGTCACCAGGAGTGGTCTGATTTTCTCTAGTAAAGTATGGGATGTTCTTCAATGTTGTAACTAGAACTAGATTTTGTGCATTGAGGGCAAGTGGACTGCTGCTAGTGAAGTTGACATAAGGGTTGTGTTGTGCCATTCTGATTGGCCTAAGAACCCTTGTTGATTGGATGAAAGGTCTACCAGGTGGAGGAGTTGATAGAGTTCTGTTTCATGGAGATGGATACTTTGAATTATTCTTCCCCTATGTCCTCTTCCTGGGGATAGCTGCAGATACTCAAAAAATCCTTCTTCTCTAGCCCCTGACCTTGTTTGGATCCTTCTCATGAATCTTCAGACTTAAACTGCTAAAACCAGTTGATTTTATCTCTTTGGAGTCACCAGATGTGCAGATCAATGCTCTTTTTAAGCAAGAAACTTACAACAAATGTGCATCAACTTTGTTGTAATGAAGATGAAGACCTCTAAGGTCCCACCAGGCATGTAAAAACTATAGTACAAATCAGTAACACCCTCTGGATGTTTTCTCATATTTCTATTTTGATAATGGGCATCCAGTGTGATTGCACAACATTGAATCTTTTCCCCAAGTGTGGGACTTTGTAAAGAAAAAGGGAAAAGACTCTCCAAATTAAAGGTTGGTTCCTTCACTCCTCTGATTAGGTGTATGCATGAAATTTATAGAGGTTTAATACTAGATCCTACTCTAAATTCCAAGGAGACAGAGATAAAGGATGCAAAAGAAATAAAACTAAGTAAAAGTGGTGATACACCAAGGGAGTGGTGAACATCTACTTTGCAAAATTGACATAGGATTCATAAGAAATACAACACAAAATATGTGCAGATTGCTATAATGTAATGAGAGATCAAAATACAATGATAAACACATGAGAGGATTGGGAAAAATCAATCACAGAACATACATTATCATTCCCAAGTTCAATACAATGCATTACGATGGCCAGGAGGCAAAATACATGTTGTAGTTTGTATGAGAGGTATGAAACTCTACAAATATACCTATTGAGGAAGAAAAAATAGATTGTAAGAGCAAAAAAATGTCCAACCCTTTACAAATGAGAAAAATCTGGCTTTTAATGATCAAGCAAAAGGAGAGAAAGCAAAAAATGTAGGAAAATGGATTTATGAACTCAACCACCAACCAGATTCCTCAAATTTCACCTACAGAGTGATGGGCTTCATGGAAAAACCCATACTTAGAAGTACATTGTTCTGCAGATCCAAAAAAATGACCATACTTCATTAAATTTGGTGGTTGAAAGTCAATTCTGTGTTTTTTCCATGCCAGGGATGTTTCTCCATTTTTCTCCCACAATTATCCATCAAAATACAAAATTGGACCCTCCATCATGTAGATAATTTCACTAGCTTTCCAATGACACCAAGAATGTGAAAATCGAGCTCTGGATCAAAATTTATGCCCCTCTGAAGATCTAGGGCAAAAATAGGGCAAAAAATGGATTGGCGGGACGAAAGTTTAAAATTTTCCCCTTTTTGAATTTTGGGAAAATTTTCCCAAAAAGTTCCACCTCGCCACTCCACTGCCACATGTCACCTTTCTATTCACTCATCAGCACACTTCCAATTTTTCATTGACGCTAACCATTGCCCTAAACAGGACACGTGGCACCTTTCTATTGGCATGGGCCTGAACTCCAAACATTTCCTTTGATGTTGCACCCCTTTTGACTATTGTCAGCCACATGGACATGTGGCATATTTTGATTGGCGTGGGCCATCGGGGTAGAGTTTTATTGTGCCATTTTCCACACTTTGATGAAAATGGAAAAATTCCCCCCACACCTCCACCACCCACCGGTCTGTGGACACGTGGCACCTTTTCATTCGTTGTGGGCCTTTGGGCTGAAATTCTTCCTTTGCGCCAATTTTGGAAATTTTTCTAACTTCTCCCCACTAATCGACCTTTGATGGCCTCCTAGACACGTGGCCACTTCCTATTCATCGGCGGGCCTTCAGGTCAAAATTCTTTTTGTGCCCTGACCAATCTTGGCAAAAATTTCTAACTTACCTCCGCTCCCCACCATTCTGCTACCACGTGGCGCCTTCCTATTCACCATGAGACCTCCCTAGGAAAATTTCCCTCCAAAACTCTGCTAAGCCATAACTTGCAAAATACAAGGAGTTAGAGGGAAAAATTTACCTTTCTGGAAAGATGAGAAGATCCTCTACCTGATGAAACCATTTCCAGAAAATTTTGAGTGCCTAAAAAGTGAAAAAATTCAACTGAGGCACAAGGAAGGAAGGAATGAAAGGAAGTTAGCCAAAAATGAGCAAGGGGATTATTTTAGATAGCATGTACATAAACTCTATTTTCAAATCGTAAGATTCCTTCTTTATAAAAGTGAAAACCTTTATACCTAAAATAATTAGAATCTACAACAAGTACTGCTTTTACTTGTTGAAAGTAAGAATCAGATTCCATAACACCTTTTACTTCATCCTTAAACTGAGTTCTTAGTGTTATAAGAGCAGAAATGTGCTTCCTATGACTTAGAGCATAAACCACTCTATTTTATTTACCCTTAATATAACTTATGTCAAAATCATATTGAGACAAAAACTCTAACCATCTTCGTTGTCTTGAATTGAGATTTGGCTAAGTGAAAATATACTTCATCCCAAGATGATCAGTTTTCAACTCAAATGGTTTACCAAGAAGATAATGCCTCCAGACTTGAAGTGCATGAACAATGCAAGAAAAATATAAACCATGTGGAGCATAATTCAGCTTATGTAACTTAAGTTTTCTACTTTTGTATGCTATAACATGACCACTTTGTAACAAAATACCTCCTATACCTTCACTAGATGCATCATTTACCACCATAAAATCTCCATCAGGATTTGGTACTGCAAGAATAGGTGCTGAAGTTAAGTGTTCATTCAAGGTTTTAAATGTAGTTTCACATTTTTCACTCCAAACAAACTTTTTATCCTTCTTTTGTAAGGAAGTTATTGGTCCATCTATCTTAGAAAAGTCTCTTACAAATTTCCTTTAGTAGCTAGAAATTCCCATGAATCTTCTAACTTCATGTACATTCTTTAGTGCAGGCCATTCGGTTATAGCTACAATTTTTGAAGGATCTATAGCAATTCCATCTTTACTTATTACATGACCCAAATAGTGGACTTCTATGTCATAGAAAGAACATTTGGATAGTTTACCAAACAACTGTCTCTTTCTCAGAATTTCCAAAACTACTTTCAAATGCTCATGATGCTCTTCAATGCTTTTAGAATATATGAGAATGTCATCCAAGAATATGAGCACAAATTTGTCCAAGTATTCTTGAAAGATATTATTCATTAAATTCATAAATTTTGCAGAGTGCATTAGTTAATCCAAAAGGTAAAACCGTAAACTCATAATGTCCATACCTTGTTCTGAAAGTTGTTTTATGAATGTCCTCATCCTTAATTCACAATTGATGATACCTAGATTGAAGATCTATCTTGGAGTATACCGATGCTCCATGCATCTGATCAAATAAATCATCAATCCTAGGGAGTGGATATCTATTCTTGATTGTTGCTTTGTTTAACATTCTGTAATCAATGCACAATCTAAGTGTTCCATCTTTCTTTTTCACAAAAATCACCGGTGCTCCCCAAGGTGAAACACTTGGTCTAATCAAACCCTTAGACAAAATTTCTTGCAATTGAGCCTTAAGCTCTACTAATTCTATAGTAGTCATTTGATATGGTGCCTTAGATATAGGTTCAGTTCCAGGCTTGATCTCAATCATGAAATCAAATTCCCTTTTGGGTGGAAGACCTGACAATTCTTCTAGAAATACATCACTGAAGTCTCATAATAGTAGATATCGATCCATGAAATCACTATTTTCCTCTGCAGTTTCTAAAATTTTTACTACATATAAGGTACATCCTTTATTTTTGGCCTTTTAAAGTATCATAGCTGACATTTTTCTAACAGAAATCTCACGCTTCACACCCGAGAATCTCTGTTGTTTTTGTAGATTGTTTAAACAACTAATTTTTTTCAAAATAGTCCACTTTAGCCTTATGTTCTACTTACAATTAACACCTATGATTACATCATAATACCTTAAAGGTGCAACATAAATATTAACCTCTATGGAAAAGTTAGGTAATTCAAGGACTGCTCCAAAAAAACACATACTAACCGTATGAACAACATTATTACCATAATGTATAGTCCAAGATTTATCCATTTTTCTATCTTTTCTTTTAAGTTTCAAAGCAAGTTTACTAGAAATAAAACATTCAGTAGCACCTGTATCAAAAAGAATAGTTACAAGTATGCCAAATAACTTACCAGGAACTTCTATAGGTGTAGCTTTCTTTTCAACTTGCTTGTCAGCTACTACAGCATGTATCTTGTGCTATTGATTACGATCATCCTTCTTTAAAGGACATTGATTTGCATAATGATCCTTACCGCAATTATAACAGCCTCCTACAGGTCCCTTTCTAGACTCAGAATTATTTCTAGTCTTAAAGTTATTATTATGACCTCCATAGGACTTCTGTCCATTGTTATTATTTTTGGTAAAATTTCTCCTTGTATTTCTAGTAGTCTTATTCATCGCTATTTTCTTATTATTATCAGCCGAAAACTTATTTTTATTACCAAAATTCTTCCATGGTCCCTTCTTAGGTGCAAGAGAAGATGAAGAGGGGTTTGGAACTTTCTTCCTTACTTCCTCCTTATGAGCAGAAATAGCCTTTAATTTCTATTCTTGCCTTATGGCTTTTTCAACAACCCCTTCCATAGTGGTTGGGATGTGAACATCAACTTCTCCCCCAATAATGGGATTCAATCCCATAATTAATTTCCATATCCTGAACTTCTCATCAGTTTGATACTGAGGTACATACTTGAGGAGTTTCGTAAACCATTCCCAATACTTAGTTATTGTTATCTTTCCTTGAGCTAAGTTCTAAAATTCAATAATTTTCTGATCATAGTAGAGTTGTGGCATCCATCATTGCCTAAAATAACTTTTAAATTGATCCCAAGTGATGTTAGTTTCATCAATATTTAACTTAGCCTTACGGCTATCCCACCATGAAGATGCTTCATGGGAAAGTTGATATACTCCCCATATAGCCTTAGTTTCCTCTGAGAAGTTCCTTATTGCAAAGTACTTTTCCATTTCGCTAAGCTAATTCTCAACTCCATCTTCTAATGTGGTGCCATCAAACTTGGGTGGACTTATCATTTTTATGTCATTAGTGAGTTCTGTTGCTATTCTATCCTTTTTGTTCTCAAGTTGAACAGGTATGTTAATGTTGTTATTATCAACACCCATATTGGCATTGTCCCTTGGAGGTGGCTGATTATTGTTATCAACTTCTTCTTCCTCCTCATTTCCCATTACTTGTTGTTCAAGCATAGCCAAATGATCTCTTGTGTCCAACAGGGTAGCAAGGATCTCATCAAGTTTCTGGGTAGTTGCCACTCCTTCCTCAGGTGGAGGGTTATTTGCAACATTTCCTCTTGTTCTCACCATTTTTTGTTACAAGAAAATTTAAGTTTAATCAGATTTTCGATACAATAGGTTCAATAGCTGCAATCTTGACTCACGATACCAAGATGTAACATTCCCATTTTAAGAATTTAAAAACAAGGGAATTTTTGTTTTACATAATTTTCTCTGTTCTAAATTTCATAATTTAGAACACACATTATTTATCAACCATTCATATAATAGATAACCATATGCAGCTCTAATGACTCGGTGTATTACCGATCTATTCATTTCATGACTCAAGAAACAACCGATCTATTCATGTTTAACATTAAGTATTGAATACTTATCCATATACTACATATACTTGGTTCTGCTTTCCTATTCAGGGTAAATAGTGATCTGTCTAAGGAACATATCTAAATAATTGTTACCAATATTCATCTCGCATCATGAAACTTAGACTAGGTGATAAAGAACAACACAACAATCAACTTGCAATACTTTGGAAAAATATTTCTAACATACTATATGTATTACTATTCCTTGATGACATACTCATCAATCTAGAATATGTCCTTAACCCCACTCTATTATTATCTAGAATGTTCTTTCTCGACTCATGTCAATCCACTTACTCGAGGTTTAACCCTAGTTCATGTTAACAACATGTGTTATGACAAGGGAAAGCTTACTAAGACTTAGGGTAAATTGGCATCTTGGGTAAACCTAAGTCAACCCTATGTGCCAAGGTATCCCGAGTTTTAGAGGGCTACCCCATATCTTAAAACATGTTTCTAAATTTACCTAGAGAAAAACTAAGATCAAGTCCAATTTATGTAGATCTAGATGATCAATCTTTGAAGAGTGTTGCCACATGCCGATTGCATCACTTGTATCCTCGAGAAGATCCTAATCTTCTTGAAGGTACAACATAAACAGTTGGCATGTGCCAACATCCTACTGAACAACCTCATCGAGATGTACATACCCCAAGGAATTTATTAATAATTTAATTAATTTGGATTATTCAAAATAGATTTCAGTAACTTTGCCTAACCCTAATCCAACACTCCTTAAGTTCTTTTCTAAATTGATTCATTTATCCCATTAAGAACTTTGTTATATTCATTTCCACTTTTAATGTTCGAATACATAATTAAATCTGTCAATTAAGCGTAACTGCACAAAGTGTTATAATATGTCTTATGTAAAAAGTACAATAACTTTTTAGAAAGTTCAGCGCCAGAATATATCCAAAATAAAGTAGTCTTCATAACAAATGAATTCTGATAAATTGAAGTCATGATACCAAACCTTTTTGGTTTATGAACATTTATGAAAGATGAAGAGTCTTTCACTATATGTAAGGTGTTAGGGTTTATTCTACCCAATGACCACATTTTTCAATGTATGTTCATCCTACTTTGTATTACTATGTTATATAGTTTAAATAACAAATATCATATTCTACAACTTTACAAGTTGCATCACAAGTAGGGAGATTGAACTAAATCCCTTGATCCAATCTTATTAAAATTTAGCCATTTAACATATAAATAATATGAAGATTAACAACAAGATAGAGCCCATCTCTTTCATACAAATACAAAATAATTTACACAACCAATACAGGTAATCTCACAAATTTCAGTTTATCTTTATAACCATTACATTTACAAGACTTATGCATTTAGGTATACTACATAACAACCGTCTTAATTATAAAAGAATACTACTTTTCTTTTCCAATACAATCTCAAGAACGAATCAAAGTTCTTCACAAGAATTAGACTTAAATCAGCCAATGTATCATATAAGTTTTTCCTTCTTTATCACTTATGAAATTCATCTACAAAATTGCTAAGACGGGTCGGTTTAATGAAGGCTGAGCATGATAAGCACTAATCCTTAAAAATAAGTGCATTCCAATAATTGTTTGATTAAAACAAATATTCTTTAATGAGATAATTATTACATCAAATAATCGATATATCAAGAGCAATGAAAAAGAAGTACATTATAAACAATTGATTTCACTTCCAATGTAAGGATAGAATATAATCTACCATATCAGCCTTACAAAATAAAGTCTAACTGATTTAATCAATTATCCTAAGACAAAGAAGATGTCATAACATCTCATTGTTCCCAATATTTCATAAAAGAAAACAACATTTACCTTTGCTTCAAGATAACTGAAGAGTTTAATGCATGGTTCAGATTAGGATGACTCATCTATCTCCTAAACAAAAGAATAAGAAGAACCATTCAAACTATGCCCAAACACAACACCTCCAAGAAACAAAATAGATTCAAAATGTGATTTAACTATTTCTTTCAAAAGAAAATTACCTTAAAATTTAACAATTGAGATATTCATCAGATCAGAATTTCATCTTAATCTAAGAAGGAATAGATAATTAATCGATCCACTTGTAAGTTTGAATCTACTTCCAAAAATAGAATTTAACTTTTAAAGATCTGAAACAATGTTCAAAGATCAAGGTAGACTCATACAGGAGTTACTCTCTACTCTAGATCATCCAAGAAGAATTCTAAAAAGATAGTGTGCAAGAGACAACTCACTCATCTCAAACCCAACAAGTAAAGTCTTGTCAAACAACAGTCTGCCAAACAAGCTGACATTTACAGTTCAATAAAACCAAATAATATAATCTCTTCCAACATCATTTCTACAAATGATTGTGTAAAGGAAGACAAACAAATCATAAAGAAATCTCTAAATAAAAAGAGAATCAAAACAGAAAAGTTCAACCAATGATCAATCCAGTATTAAGAAATCACACTGCCATATTTCTTATACTTCTTTTCTTTCAAAGAGTACAAGTTTCTATTCCATACACAAGATGAAATAAAAATAGCATAGTCCAAAAACATAGTCGGTTCTAAAGGAATCACATTCCTTTCATATAAATAGTATCAATGTGCATTCATAGTATTAACAAAGAGATAGAAAAATGACCGATCATAAATTTTAACATGATCAGAGGTATCAAAAATCAAATTGAGATCCCATAGTTAGATTTCATTTTTACATTACAAAAAGAATAACCAGTTCTTGATTCAATAAAAGTTATAATAAAAAAACTATTAGAACAAATTCAAATAGTCCATCCATAACCGTATAGAGTAAAAATTTATAAATTTCTTCTCATAAACAAAACCGAGTCTATTCTAAGAGATCGAAGATAAAATTTTCCATGGAAGCAGAGAGGAAAAGAATACCTCAATTAAACGCTATTGATATCTCGAAAAGAAAAACAGCTTCTTAAAATGAATTAACAAATTTATTCATCAAACAAGGATGTTTTTCGTCAAGATCTCTAAGAGTTTCCCAACAACTCAACCAATTATTCTCCCAATTTTCTTTGAGCAAAAAACTCGACAAAAGAGTTGTAAGTTTTGAATGTTTGTTACAAGTAGAACATAACTCCAAAGTTCTAGAACATAGTTGACACAATTCCTAACAAAGTTCATAACTATACAAATAACCAAACATGAATTTGATGAAAACACAAACCTCCATTAACAGTTTGAAATTCCACTAAATAAAACATGGGTATAGAGCCACATATGGCTTTAACTACAATCCCGATTTATCCAAAAATACAAACACTGGTTCATAGCAACAAGTGGCTCCAACAAGAGTTTGTATAAAAACACGAAGCCCAAATACTAGTCCTTACGGCCTCAAATTTCCTACAAATTTCAGAACCTACACAAGTAATAGAATACGAGTGCTTTTAAATTACTAATCTACAATAACAGTTCCAAATTTCACAAAAGAATATAAAACACAGGTACATAGCCCAATATTATCTCTCAACGAGACTCAAGTTTCACCCAAAGTTTGAGCCCAAAAATGAGTAATAACATTCAAATACTGTGTACATTACGAATTGACAGTAACAATTCAAATTATCACAAGGAACTAAGATACAATCACCGAGCTTTATACGGGCTTCGACAATAGTCCAGAGATATACAAGATTCCAACATGATTTAGAACAACAAGAACCTCTATAAATATTTTTCAAGAAAGACAATACCAGAACCAAGTTCCAAACCAAAAAAAAGCTCAAATAAAGGTTCAACAAAACATGAGCTCAACACAAGCTAAAAATAAACCCGTATACAGGCTCTATTCCACGTAAAATGAGCTCAATCAAGTTCGATGGGATTCAAGTTTTCCCCAAACACATAACCATAATAATAGAAACGATGGTTATCTTAATAGATCACTTCCATTTCCAGTTCCAAAATGAAAAGTCGAGAAACAAAAAAATGTTTTGCATGCATTATATTTTTAAAGAACTATATATGGTAAGTTTCCAAACAGAACATCATTTACCAAGGATTCAAAACCAATATAACAAGATTTAATAAATGCAACAAGCCAATAACTTGATACGATAAGAAATCCAAGAATCCCAAAAGAGTAGACTTTTTTAATGATACACTTATAAGAAAGCAAGAGATCTTAAATTTTAGAGCCTATCATGCCTGATAGCGCTTCTTTCAAATCAAAAGAACCTCCAGCTAAGCTCAAAACTTTTCCTCTTCTCAACGAAAAATCAAATAACAATGTTCTTTTTCCACAATGCTTGTTATATATTCCATGAACTAAAAATAGGTTTAAAACCTCAAAAATAGCCATTAAGTGTAGTTCAATCTGTTAGTGTTGTTGTAGGCTCACAAAGCACCCCTGGATGCACATCAGGTTTCTAAGTTGATGTTCAGGCATCCAGTGTGATTGCACAACATGGAAACCTCTCTCCAAGTGTGGGACTTGTGAAACTGAGAGAGGAATCTCCAGATTAGAGGCTGGTTCCTCAAAACTCCTTTGATTTAGATCTATATTTTGCACAACTACAGGAGAGGTTAAGATCCTAATCCTACTCTAAATTCGCAAGGAGACAGGATAGAAGTGCAAAAATTGAAACTAACTAAAGATGGTGATGCACCAAAAGGAGTGGTGAATACTTTTGTCATGCAAATAGACATAGGCCAAAGATTGCAACATAAAACATACACACAGTGATAAGATATAATTTAGGATCTAAAATGAAGCAAATAATACAAACAAAGGACTAAAACTCATTCACAAAGCTTGCATTATCATTTCCAATGTCAAAACCACTGCATTACAACCTCAGAGAGGTAGAAAATCTGTTACAGTCTTTGAAGATGTCTGACTCTTACAAAAATCACTTGCTGGAGGTGAAAGAAGAAGAATGCTATGCCCAAAAATTGTTCCACCCTTTAGAAATGAGCCAAATCTAGCTTTTACATTACATGGGTCAAGCCCAGGAGAGAGAAAACATACAAAACATGGGAGCCCATTCCTCATTAACTGAAAATGCATTAAATCAGCATGGAGGACCTTACAAACCCATACCCTATCATTTTTGACTGAATTGGAGGAGAATGCGACCCATTCTGCATTAAATTTGGTCGCTGAAATGTCACTTCTGGCCATGAACATATGTCAGAGCTGTTTCTTAACTTTCTCTCTCCAAACTACACAAAAATTCAAGATTGACCCTGGAATCATGTAGATAATTTTATAATCTTTCCAATGATATAAAGAACATGCAAATCCAAGCTCTGGATCAAAAGATATGGCGATCTGAAGATTTAGGGCACAAAACAGGCAAAAATGGGTTTTGAAATTTTTTCCCGCACTCCATCACACTGGACGACATGTGTCGGGTGCTGATTGGATGAGTGATTCTCTCTCCTTCCTTTACCCACTATTTTTCCTTGAAAGTTTTGACTTTTTTTGTAATTTTGTTAAAATTTCCATTTTCCCAGCGTCCCCGCCACTGGGACACATGGCATGATCTGGTTGGAGGACGGGGCATGGGGTCATCCTTCACCTTTTAGTTTTTGGCCAAAATTTTGACAAATTCTCTAATTCCTCCCCAAGCTCCACACTTCCTTTCTCCTTAGGACACGTGTCCTCTTCTGATTGGCTCGGGCCAGCGCTTCAAACCTTGCCCTTTGAAATTTTGGACATTTTCCCTTGTGACATGTGGCGTCTCCGATTCGCCCGTGGGCTGCCTTGATTTTTGCGGCCCCCACGTCTTTTCGTCCCACGTGTCCCAAACCATCTAGGAAAAATTCCTCCGATCCACCCGATTCGGGCTTCCCTGTCCCTCTTTCGGCCGATGACACGTGGCATGATTTGATTGGCTCTCGTCTCCTTTGGCTCTCCGTGCCCCTCACGTCCCTTTGCTTCCGACTATCCTGGACTATCTCGGGATAAATTTTCTCGAACCACCCGAAATGGGCTTCCTTGTCCCTCTTTGCAGCCGCTTTGCCTTCTCACGTCCTTCGCATCTTTTCGGCCCAGATGTCCCAACCTCCAAAGTTCTAGTGTTGCGAGCTTAGTCAATTTTTTTCTTTACCTTCTACTGGTTCACCCTTTCACGCCCCACACGCCCCGACAAAGCCACAGATGTCCCTTTGCTCTACTGAGACCACTGGCGGCCTTTCGGCCGATTCGCGCCCGATATCCCAACTGGCCCCAAGGACCGCCCTGTTTAGGACTTAGCCGATTTTCATGATTTTTTCTGGCCCAAGCTTGTTTTTTGCAGCTTTTTCACCCTTTTTTAGAACTTGCTCTTTTCTCCTTGGGACAGAGAGTTAGAAAAAAGCCGAGGGGACCCCGAAACATGATTTTGGCCTTGAATCAATCTATTTTCCCGGGACTTGAGTATTTCGATGCATGTTATCAAAATTACCCGGGTGAATTTTGGATAACAATTTGGCGACTCAAGTGGGGTTACTCGCTGCTAGGTAGAAGATACCGGTTTCAAGCCATTGGGCATGGAGTCATCGGATATTCTCATTTAGAACCCCAACCGACTTAGAATGTGTAAGGAGGAAGATGGAATATCACCTAATGGGAGTAAGGACTGCAAAGCATCTCCATGGATAACAAGCTATCTTTGAAGCACTTAGGGAAAACAAAACTAACCTACAAAGAAACAATGTGCACAAGCACTTGGAGGAATGAAAATCTAATCTAATATTTACAGAGTAGTAAATTTCCCTCTAGAAGTAACACTTGAGATAGATTCCATTGACTGGAATCGGAGTTCTTCACCATCCGGTGAGGCCAATTGGAAAGCATTGCTATTCTTGCACTTCGTGACCATGTATGGGCCACTCCAAATGGCATCAAATTTTGAATTCCTTCCCGGTTTTGCTCTATCCACATCCCACTTCAACACTAGATCTCTAACTTGAAAAGATCTATCCTTGGCCTTCCTATCAAAGGTCTTCTTGATCAAAGCTTGATCCTTTTCCATTGCTTGGGATGCCTAATTTCGAGCTCTTGCAGCTCCATCAACTCTGCATACCTCACCTCCATGGGCTCAAACTCTAGCAACTCCAGCTGCTTCATGAGTTCCAATGTTGGCAACTCCAGTGACATGGGCAAGATTTCCTCTCTTCCATAGACAAGCCTGAATGGAGAGTTACCCGTGGATCTCTTGGGAGTTATCCTATTAGCCCATAAAGATGATTTCAATTTGGTATACCAAGACCCTCGATTCTCGTCAAGAGTCCTCCTAATGATCCTCAACAAGTTCTTGTTTGTAGACTCGGCTTGGCCATTACCTTGAGGGTAGTAGTTTGATGAAGTGCTTAGGTAGATACCGTTCTTGACAGCCCACTTAGTCACCTTAGATCCAATGAATGCCAATGCATTTTGAGAGATTATTGTAGCAGGTACACCAAATCTAGTTGTTATCCCCTCATAAAAGTCTAAGATGCTAGACTCAGTTACCTCTTTGAGTGCTCTTCGCTTCTATCCATTTGGTGAAGTAGTCTATGGTCATCAAAATCCATTTTTGCCCTTGGCTTGAATTGGGATTATCGACTCCAATGAAGTCCAAACCCCATTGCATGAATGGCTGGTCAACTGAGATTGGACGTAATGGAAGGGCATCAAGTCACTCTTTTCCTATGAAGAATGCACAATTCTTACACCTCTTGATCCATGCATAGCAATCACTAAAGATTTTAGGACAATAATAACCATCCTTCATGATTTTTATAGCTGTCACTCTTAGTGCAAAATGACCACCAGCTGGTCCACCATGAAACTCTTCCAACACCCTTTGAATCGGATTTGTGCTAATGCATCTCAAAGAAAGACTCCATTCACATCTTTCTTGAACAAAACTCCATTAACAATGGAATATGGAACATCCTGCAATCTAAAGTGTCTCCTTTGGGTCTTGTTCATCTCTCGGAGGGCATAGGCATGTGCCAAGGAAGTGTATAATGCCTTGGGTCCAGCAAGGAGCTGGGGCAGCATTGTCTTCTTCTTGATTGCCACTTGGCTCATGGCTGTCCTGGACTGTCAAAACAACCTCTTCTGCATTACATACTTATTTTTGCTTCCCAAGACCAGCTGCTCACATAATCCTTTCCCTCTTACCAGCTTGGTGATCTTGATCTCAATGTCATACTCCATGACACGGGTGATCCAACCTGCCCTTTTCTCATTCAAATCCTTGTTGAGGAGGAATTCCTTGACTCTAGCACGTGAGACCAGCAACTGGACCTTGTTGTTTGAGACTAAATGCTTGAATTTCTTCAAGCTTCGACTGCAAGTACATGCTTCTCAATAAAAGATTATCTCACCTCATAGTCATCTAGGATCCGGGTGAAGAAGGCAATTAGCTGATCATCATTATCCTTGTTACGCTGTGTACCAAAATGGCGAAATAGTGTCATTACCTCCAAATTCATAGAGGATGAAATCCTTGGAGAAGTATGGGTTGATGAGAGTTGGTGCTTGAGAGATGGCTTCTTTGATTGCTTCAAAAATCTCCTTGCCCTCTACTATCCACTTGAAATCCATGCTTTTCTTTAACATTTTGGTGATGGGCTTGATAAGGGCTGCAAAATCTGGGACAAACCTCCAAACAAAGTTTATCCTTTCCAAGAAAATCAAGGGCCTTCTTGTGGCTTGGCAATGGTAGTACTCTTATGGCTTTCACCCTCTCTAGATCAATTGCTAATCCCTCTTTGGAGACAATATGGCCAAGGAGCTTTCCTTCATGTGCAAGAAAGATGCACTTCCTAGGTTCAAAGACACTCCAAATCTCCCGCACCTCGTGAAGAATTGCCTCAAATGAGAGAGGTGGTCTGCTGCTTTTTGGAAAAATAGTGATATCATCAAGATAAATTAGCACCACATTGTTAATCAAACCTTTGAATGCCATGTCCATTTCCCTTTGGAAGGTAGCACTAGCGTTGGACAGCCCAAATGGCATTTTCTGTATGAAAAATTTCCCCATTTGGTTGTGAAGGCTGTCTTGAATCTGGTCCTCTTCCTTCACCATAATCGATTGTAGCACGAGTAGCCATCAAGTAGTGAAAACCTCTCGGAGCCAGCCACAACTTGCAAGATTTGCTCCATGGAAGGAGTGAGTAATGGTCCTTGAGAGAGGCTCTATTCAAGTCTTTGAAGTCAACACACACGGTCCGATCTCTCCACTCTTCTTTCGATTTGGAACTAATTTGGCAACCCAACTAGAATGCTTGATTAGGAATATGATCCTTGACTCAATCAGCTTGTCCAATTCCTTCCTCATGAGTTGCTCCATGTGTGGATTGACTGGTCTTTGTTTTACGACTTTGTGAGGCTTAGTATTTGGATCCAATTCAATGGTATGCTTTGAGCTAAGTTGGGATTGAAACCTTTCAAGTCTTCATAGCTCTAAGAAAACACATCGGGAGTTCTTCACACAGTTTGTATGAACTCATACCTTTCTTGCTTAGTTGTCATCCTTCCAATTTGCAATGATTTGTTCTCTTCTACCAAGATGGATATTGAATCCTCCCTCTTGACCTGAATGTTTTCTTTTTCCTTTCTAAACTGATCATTGGGGTTAAAAATGGACTCCAAAGTGATAAGTTTCTTGGGTAGCTTGTTAGTTCTTAGCTGTACTACCTGGTCACAATCTGCTTTGTTCCAGTTTTTCTTGATTCTTGGCTGAGAACTCATCTTCTTCTTGCAAGAAATGGATAATTTGTTGGTCATTCTCAAACACTTACCAACTGACATTGTTACCTAGCACTAAAGGCCTCACAATCACGTGGATGTTTGGTTGTACCTTGTCTTGTTGAATGCTTTCCACAATGTAAAAGGCTGCCCCTACTGCTGCAAGCCTGTCAGCAGTTTGATTCTCTTTCCTAGGAATGGATTTGATGCCAAAACCCTCAAAATCTTCCATGAGGTTCCACACCCTGTTCTTGTAGCACCTGAGTAGATCATTCTTGGCAGCATGTTATCCCTTGACCTGATTTACAATCAATTCACTATCACCAAAGACTTGTAGGTTCTTTATTCCTATCTTGATTACCCAATGCATCCCTTGCATTAAGGCTTCATATTCAGTAGTGTTATTGGAGCATGCAAACTGAAATCTAAAAGCTGAATAGTACTTTACTCCTTGAGGTGAAACAAGCATAGCTCCACCTCCTGCACCTTGTCTACTCCTTGATCCATCAAAAAATAGCTGCCATACCTCATTGTCATCTTTTTGGTTTGGCTTGGTGATGCTAGGAATAGGCTGATTTTCTTCGTGTATGTAATATACCCCTAGCTCAGATTCTTCCACTTCTTGATAAGGATCAAATGCATGTATCTTTTTTGCCCATTCATCAAGAGTTATATCCGGGATTCTTCTAACCTTAGTGTCACTTCATCAGTGCTTGGGTGATCTTCTTGATCAAATGCTGAGCAATTGGCATTAATCTGACTTGGAGTGTAAGGCTCAATGTGAAAGTTTGCAATAGGTTTAGACATGATTGTGGCTTTGGTTCCATACCTCTTTCTAAAAAAGCATGTGTGACCAATTAGCGAAAAATATCCTCCAATCTTGGTGTGAAGTCCCTTGACAAGCATAGGGCAAAGAGTGGTGGAAGGTCTATGACTGATACATCTTGTAAAACAACAACATTTGGACATGCATGTAAGGTAAGACTCAAGTTTCTAATCACTCCAATGTTGCTACTTCTTTGTCTAATCCAGCTGCACTACCCCTTTGGATATGGTTTCATACTAGAACCCTAGCCTGATCAGCTATTTGTTTAGGCATTCCGAGCTACTTTCCTAGAGTCTATCATGCAATTGTACACTAATTGATTTCCAATGATCAATGAAACATAGAAAGGAGGGGGCTTCAACATTTTACCATCTTGTCCTCCATGACTTCCCTCAGGTGGTCAAGCATTTGTAAGTACTTTCTCTTGCATCCGAACTTGCCGATTCGAAGTTGGCTAGTCCTTCATAGCACTTGCAGCAGATCTCTTTGGCCTGGGATAGATAGGGATTTCCACATTGATATATTAACATTTGTCTTCTTCATCCGATCAATGATGTTGAATGGTGATGAAGGATCTCTTTGTTGTCCCTTGGTTTTCACATTCACTCCTTGTGCGTGGGCAGCCCAAGCGGTACTTGAGTTGGTCTAGGAGTTGTTCTTGGCTGCCCTTGTGCATTTGAAATTGGATTTTGTTTTCCAATCATTTGTGGAGCCATGGGAGGTTGTGGATTGGTTGGGGCTAATGGCTGTTCTTCACCCAAATTCATCCTTTTTGACCTTGTCTTGGCTGCAACACCTTGAGAAATTGCCTGGTTCATGCCACAAAAATCCTCTGCTTGCCAATTTACCAATGTGGTGTCATTTGGGGCTGATTTCTGTTGGAATGTTTCTTGTTGTTGGTTGTTTCCTTCGGCTTTGTCACCCTCCACACCAAGTATTTGTCACCATTAATGCTTGATTCAAAGCACCATTGAAGCAAATGGATTGGTTATGAGGCTCATTGCATGGAAAACACTAGTCATACTCCTGAGCAATGTTGTTTTGTGTTGGCACCAATGCCTTGGAGGCAGATATGGCATTTGGATTATAGGGCTGAAATGGTCTATTGGCAGGAGGCCTTGTTTGATTCATATTTGCAGTAGGATTAGGTGGTCTTTGTGGTTGGTATGGCTGCCTATTAGGCTGAGCTTGGGGTTGATAAGAAGGTCTAAAACCTTGGGCTTGTTGCCTCTTGAGAGTAACCAGCTCATTGCCTAGGTTTTGCAATTGCTTCATGACTTCTTGAAGCTCATTTGGGGCACTTGGAGATGAAGTGGAAGCTTCATTTGAACTCTGATTTCTAGGAGTGGGAGAAGGAGCCAAATTAGGTGCTTGATCGGTGTTTAGACTCTAAACTTGGAAAAAATGGCATGGGAGGTCTAGGGGCAAGTTTGTCACCTTGGATCAAACAATTTTCGGCCCTAATGGCAATGTTATAACCCACAGGATAGTTATTCCTCCCATGGACTGAATCAACATAGAAATATCAGAATTTAGAGCTTTGAGATAGTAGAGAAAAGCACCTTCGATGTTGGCCTCGACCGCCTTTGGAATTCTCTCCCAATTCTTTTGAAATCTGAAGTTGAAATAGGTCACCGCTCATTGGGAGCTCTCTTGATGGTTGTCGGTTGCTCCAAAAGATACAAGTTGTCTCCCTTTTCTCCAAATTGCTCATGAAGTGCTATACACAACTGATTCGGTTTGTGATCGAACCAGCTCCAAGGCTTCTAAACCATTGCAATGCTTTACCCTTGAATGAAGATGCCAAGAACTTGACACCACTTGCATCTCATTAATTTCATGGATTGCACAAAGGTTAGTAATATCTTTAACATGATCACCGGAGTAGTCGATTTTCTCCAATGAAGTAGGGAATGTTCTTCAAGGCTGCAATAGGAATTGGATGTTATGCATTGAGGGCAAGTGGGCTGCTTGCTGTGAAGTTGACGTAGGGGTTGTTTTGTGCCATTCTAATTGGTCTTAAAACCCTTGTTGTGAATGAAAGACCTACCAGGTGGAGGAGTTGAGAGAGTTCTGTTTGGTGGAGATGGAGACCTTTGAGTCCTTCCTCTTTACCTTCTTCTTGGAGATAATTACAGGTATTCAAACAGAACTTCTTCTTCTCCAACTCTTGACCTTGTGGTGATTCTTCTCATGATTTTTTAGGCCTGCACTTTGCTGAAACCAGCTTGATTCTTCCCCTTGGAGTCACTAGATATGCAAATAATAGCTCTTTTCAAGCAAGAAAACTGTAGCAGATATGCACATTAGGTTTCTAAGTTGATGTTCGGGAATCTAGTGTGATTGCAGACAACATGGACACCTCTCTCCAAGTGTGGGACTTGTGAAACCGAGAGAGGAATATCCATATTAGAGGCTGGTCCCTCAAAACTCCTCCGATTTAGATCTATATTTTACACAACTACAGAGGTTCAAATCCTAATCCTACTCTAAATTGCAAGGAGACGGGGATAGAAGTGTAAAAATTGAAACTAACTAAAGATGGTGATGCACTAAAAGGAGTGATGAATATTTTTGTCATGCAAATAGACACATCCCAAAGATTACAACATAAAACATACACGGTGATAAGATATAATTTAGGATCCGAAATGAAGCAAATAATACAAATAAAGGACTGAAACTCATTCAAAAGCTTGCATTATCATTTCCAATGTCAAAACCATCGCATTACAACCTCGAGAGAGGTAGAAAATCCGTTACGAGTCTTTGAAGAGGTCGACTCTTGCAACAATCACTTGCTTTGGAGGTGAAAGAAGAAGATGCTATGCCCAAAAATTGTTCCGCCCTTTAGAAATGACCCAAATCTAGCTTTTACATTGCATGGGTCGAGCCCAAGAGAGAGAAAACATACAAAACGTGGGAGCCCATTCCTCATTAACTATAAATGCATTAAATCAGCATGGAGGACCTTACAATTTGATCATTGAAATGTCACTTCTAGCCATGAACACGTGTCGATCTGTTTCTTAACTTTATATCTCGAACTACACCAAAATTCAAGATTTACCATGGAATCATGTAGAGAATTTTATAATCTTTCCAATGATATAAAGAACATGCAAATCTGAGCTCTGGATCGAATGATATGGCTATCTAAAGATTTAGGGCACAAAACAGCAAAAATGGGTTTTGAATTTTTTTCCCGTGCTCTACCACTGGACGACACGTGTCAGTGCTGATTGGATGAGTGATTCTCTCTCCTTCCTTTACCCGCGGGTTTTCCTTGAAAGTTTTGACTTTTTTGTAATTTTGGAAAAATTTCCATTTTTCCCTGTGTCCCCGCCACTTGGGACACATGGCATGATCTGGTTGGAGGACGGGCGTGGGGTCATCCTTCACCTTTTAGTTTTTGGCCAAATTTTTGAAAAATTCTCTAATTCCTCCCCAAGCTCTTCACTTCCTTTCTCCTTAGGACACATGTCCTCTTTTGATTGGCTCGGGGCAGCTCTTCAAACCTTGCCCTTTGAAATTTTGGACGTTTTCCCTTGTGACATGTGGCGTCTCCTGATTCGTTCGTGGGCTGCCATATTTTTGTATCCCCGCATCTTTTCAGCCCGGGTGTCCCAAACTATCTGGGAAAAATTCCTCTGATCTGCCCAATTCAGGCTTCCCTATCCCTCTTTCGGCCGATGACACGTGGCGTGATTTGATTGGCTCTCGGCTCCTTCGGCTCTTCGCGCCCCTTGCGTCCCTTTGCTCTCGACTATATCCTGCATGCTGGGATAAATTCTTCGAACCACCCGAAATGGGCTTCCTTGTCCCTCTTTGCGGCCACTTCGCCTTTTCGTGTCCTTCGCGTCTTTTTGGCCTAGATGTCCCAACTGTTCCAAAGATCTTTTTGCAGATTAGTCAATTTTTTCTTTACCTTCAGCCGGTTCACCCTTTTGCGTCCCTCGCGTCCTGACAGCTCGAATGTCCCTTTGCTTTGCAGACCGCCTGGCAGCCTTTCGGCCGATTCGCGCCCGATGTCCCAACTGTCCCAAGGACCGCCTGGACTAGGACTTAGCCATTTTTCATGATTTTTTCTAGCCCAAGCTTGTTTTTTGCAACTTTTTCACCCTTTTTAGAACTTGCTCTTTTCTCCTTGGACAGGAGAGTTAGAAAAAGCCGAGGGACCCAGAAACATGATTTTGCCTTGAATCAATCTATTTGCCTGGGACTTGAGTATTCTAATGCATGTTATCAAAATTACCCTTGGGGGTGAATTTTGGATAACAGATTAGTTTGAAAAACCGAGAGAGCATGAAGAGAAAAAATCATGAAGTATGCAAAGTGAAACAACCACATTCCAAACCATTTGCATGCCTTTCATGGTAGTTTGAGCACAAAAACCAAAAATAATTAATTCCATTAATTCTGATTTTCCCACCTAACCTTCCTTGCCACCACCTTTCATGTTTAGTGATTGCCAAATAAAATTTAACAAGGAATTCCATTTTAGTGGAGTTTCCACCTAAGCCTCCGCTAAGTTCACTAATGCTTGCCAAATCTGGTAGTACCTCTATGCAATTAAAACCTTATCAACAAATTTACTACCTTGGAACTGTCACCTATAATACATGCGACCACCAATTCCCCTTCATGCCCATTAGTTTAGGGTAGACATAGTTGCTTAGGTTAGATCTTAGGTTAGCTTAGGATAGGTAACCTTAGGATATAACCTAATCAATAGATAACCACCTTAGGTAGTTCCCAAATATGTTAGATTAATTCTAACACAATAGTTTTTTAGGCATTAGGTTAGATCATCTCATAACCATATAGCATTAGGTTTTAGGATAATTTAAATAACCTAGAATCCTCTCCAAAATCCTTTAGTTCAAAGCTTAGGTTAGGATAAATTCAATTAATTAACATAGTTAGGTAATAAATCTATATATTCTTACCTAGCTTAGGATTCCATAGGATAGTCCCTTTTGTTTTAGGAACCAGAATGTTTCCCAAGCCATGTACAGGCTATAGTTCATTTGCGTCAACATTGTCCTACCAAAATCAAACTAAAATGATCCAAGCACATAATACGAATGAATATAACACATTCACACAACAATCAAATAAATTTTAACCAATTAAGTTCAGTCATATGTCTATTAATTCCTGGAATTTCAATTTACCATTCATTCAACAGAGCAGATTTTAAAACATTCCTAGGATGAGTCAGATTAATAGATAATTTCACAACTCTTAACCAGATTGCAACCCACCTACAAGAAATGAAAAATGGATTCAAAGAAGCCATTCCAATTCATCAAATAATCTTAAGAACAGAAGATGATTTATCCACTTCAAGCATGATATCCAAAAATCAAAAGAACATATATTTATAAGGAAAAATCACATGTCTACACTTGAAATGTAAAGGAGGAAAATAAAAATTCTTAAGGGTTTTATAATAAGGGAATAGTAATTTTTAATAATCATGTGAAACCTTATAATTCTAAAAATATAAATGGAAACTATACTATTTTTGATCAAGAAGAAGAAGTTATCGAGCATGAATTGAATACTCTTATGGAAGAAGTCCTTGATACTGTGCTACATGAGGTAAGTAAAGATAATCAATTTTATCCCTATGCCAAAGAATTTGCAGAATAAGAAGATGGTTTGTTTCTTTTGAAGGAGACGGGGTTAAGCATGTATTATATTTATGAAGAAGGTGTAGTTATACCTCGGCTTCTCAAAACCTAAAATAGCTCGAGGGAATTTGGTAGATATTCTTTGATGGCTCAAGGAGTAAGAATGGGGCAAGTTTGGTGTCATGCTAATTTCTCCACAAGGAGAAATATTTATCATATTTTTAGTTGCAATTCTGTTTTACTAACAATGTTGCCAAATATCAAGCCCTTGTGTAAGGAATCCAATTGGCTCAAAAGAAGGGGATCAAAGCTTTAACTATTTTTTGAGATAGTGAATTAGTTGTACATCATTTAAGATCTCGTAGTGAGTAAAAATGAGTTGTTAAGGTCTTACAAGAATCAGGTCTTGAATTTGATTGAAGATTTTGAAGCTTTCAAAATCTATGTGGTTCCTATAAATCAAAATCAATATGCCGGAAAGATTGCTATGGTTAGTTCACAATATGACATACTTGTTGATATCATGAAGGATGAATGGTTTCCCGTTAAAATGGTTGTTCAACCTACAGTTCCTGATAATGATGGTAGTTGGCAAGTTTTTGATAATGACAAACAAATCATTCTCTTTCTACAAGAAGAAGTGGAATTTTTGTGAAGAATTGAGGTAAGCTACACGAATCATATAGCAACCAGATTATACAATTGAAAATTAACAAGTTAGTAAATGGTTTGGGTACTCTTGAGTCAATATTTAATTCAGATGATCAGGTTAAAAGACAAAGTGCTAATATGGTAGTCAAAGAGGATTATTTTGAAGAGGTTGAGGTAGCAAAGGAAAAGTTTCTAAATATTGGCAAGGTGTGTACCCTAGAAGAGAAAAAGGATTTTGTTAAACTTTTTCAAGAGTATAATGATGTTTTTTCATGGAGTTATAAGGATCTTGCATGGCTTCGATCTAGGTTTGGCACATCATATCATTGAACTTGATCCTAATGCTAAACCATTTCAGAAAAAATAGATACCCGTGAATCCTAAGATTGAACCATTGATGAGAAAGGAGCTTACCAAGATTATTGAGGATAGCATTATTTTTCCAATCAAGCATTCCTCTTGGGTGGCTAATTTAGTTCCCATTAGGAAGAAAAATTGAGAGATCCAGGTTATGTGTAGACTTCAGAGATTTAAACCAGTCCTCATTAAAGGAAAATTATCCCCTTCCATCCATGGAGAAAATCCTTCAAACGGTAGTAGGATCTCAAAGGTTTTCTTTGTTTGATGGACATTCGGGTTATAACCAGATTTTGGTTAAAGATTTTGATCAATTCAAGACAACTTTCACTACCAAGTGGGGTACATATGTCTATAAAAAAATGTTGTATTGATTATCTAATGTTGGAGCTACTTTCCAATAAGCTATGGACATGGCCTTTAAGGGATTGATCAATGACATTATCTTAGTGTATCTTGTTGATATAATTGTGTACTCCAAGCATGAAAAAGATCACATTTCCCATCTGAGAAAGGTTTTTAAGAGATGCAGAGATTTTGGGGTTTCACTCAATCCTAAGAAATGCATTTTATGTGGTGCACGAGGGAAATTTTTTGGGGCATGTTCTTTTAGTGGAAGGAATTTTCATTGACCCAGCTAGGATTCACTCAAATTTGTTCCTGTCTCTCCTAAGTCATAAGAAGGGTCTCCAGAGTTTTCTAAGAACTATAAATTTTGTATGGATATTAATTCCTCAGTTTATATCCTTGGCTAAACCATTAATATCCATGTTGAAGAATAATCTACCTTTTTCTTGGATGAGGGAAGGAAAAGAGAGATTTGAAGCCATCCAGCAATTTCTCAAGCCCCTACATTGGTAAATCCTAGATTTGATAAATATTTTATTCTTTATGCTTTTGCAGGTCAGGAAAGTATTTTTGGGATCCTCACTTAGCAAAATGATGATCTCATAGAACAACCCATTGATTTATGAGCCAGTCTCTGAAATATTATGAGCTTAAGTATTCATTTGTTGAAAATCAAGTTTTTGCTATCATTCAGGATTTAAAGAATTTTAGGCACATGTTGTCCAATAAAAAAATTCATCTAATGGTGTCTCATCCTGGTGTTAAAGATTTTTTTGAATAAATATATGAACGAGAAATGTGTCGGTGGATTACCAAAGTTATGGAGTATGATGTGCACATCAAGGTTACCAAGCTAGTCAGAGGAAAAGGGTTATGTCAGTAACTTACTGCAGATTGGAGTCAAAAGATAAATAAGTTATTGTGCTCTGAATGACCATCAAGAAGATGTTCCTACTGACTTGTTGATGAAGATGAGAAATTTTCTTCTCCTAGGAGAGTATCCCATTGACTTGGATAGGACTCAAAGATAAATCTTTCATCTTCAATCTATTCCTTATGTTTTGGTAGATGGTGTTCTTTTCCACAAGGATTTGAATGGTGTTCTCCTTCGATGTATAACATTCCAGGGTGGGTGAATAAGGTATTGGAAGAGTTTCATATTGGTTTATCGGGAGGACATTACTTTGCATGAAAAACTACTACAACATCATGAGGGTCGGCTACTATTATTGGCTGAATTTTTCAAAGATGATCATCTATGGGTAAAAAGTGCAAGGAATGTGCCTTTTTCACTAGAAAGCATAAGTTGGAGGCCTTTCCCCTTTGGTCTATTTAATTCAATCAACCCTTTGTTCAATGGGGTTAAATTTCATTAGAATTCTTAATCCTCCATTTAGTGATAGACATAACTAGGTCCTTACCACAACGGATTACTTTACTCAATGGACAGAGGTTATGGCTGTTGAGCAAAAAAAGTGTGATACTTAGTAGAAGGCACACGTGAGGTTTGTATGTGAGAACATGGAATAGTCAAAGGCATGGAAGGATAGGGAAGGATACATGTAGAAAAGATAAGGGAAGATTTGGGACTTAGCCATTTTCACATTTACGGGCTATTTTTGGAGATAGCATGCAACACACACAAAATGGATAAAGACTTATGTGAAATGCATTGGTTATTTTTGGAAGAGTGGCTACTAAGCACTTTGCATGGGTTCAGACTAATAATAGAATTCCTACTACTAGTTAATCAGAAGAGGTCTATTGTTAGCATACTTGCATGTGTGACTATTATTGCAAATGTACATGGATATTTTCAGCATGCAACGTATTTTGGGAGTTATGCAAGCGGTGAGGGGAAATTCCCCACCCTTATAAATATGAAGTGATTTACATAGTATAGGAGGACGATGTGAAAATTGAATTACTGTGAGATTATGCTGCCAGATCTGATGCACACATGAGCTTGTGGTATTACTTGTTGTAATAAGTTTCTGTGTATTTATTGTGTTTAATATAATGGAGTACATTGGCTGAAACAAAGTATTAATCCTAAGTATAATTTCTTCTTGCATGATTGAATTCATTATGGATATTGTTTAAATATGTTACTCTATAGATCTAGATCTAGACATGCTCTATAGAATGTTATATTAATTATGGATCTAAATGCATTAAGTCTTCATCATGCTAACATCCTGCAATAGAAACCCTAAAGAGGGGCATGGTATCTTTTCACACTTCGGGAGACCACTCGGTCTAGGCTAAGTGATGTGTCAACACACTTGGGTTATTATTGGTAAATTCTAGGATACATCATTGGTTCCATTGTTGGGACCTCTTTTCAGTTATTTTCAGGATGGTTTGTGATGAAGACATACCGGTTGACCCTAGAAAGTGTTGAGGAGTGGATACATGATCTAGAAGAAGAATACGCATGGAGGTTCAGCACTGGATCTCGAGTTTAATGTATGCACATGGGTGGAACATAACATGTATGCCAGTTTGTATGAGAGCTTCTTCGCTAATTTTTCTAGTAGAAATCTATGAGTGGCTGGTTGCTTATATGTCTAAAAGGTATTGGAGGTATTGTAAACTTTTTTGGATGCGGGAATAAGTTCATGCCATCTATGATGCTAATCTAATTTGGACATGCACCTTTGTGGATAATTGGTTTCGTGGTGTTCGAAAAAATATATTCTAGAGTACTCAATTTCTACTTATTCTTTCCCAGAGGTAGCAGAATTCCAATTCTTATGATATCCGAGGGGAACTTACCTACAAGGCATTCCACTGGCGATCAGAATCTTGATGGTAACCCTAAACTTAGAAAGCAACCCAATGATTAACTAAACCCCACCACGTGTGTGGGAAGAAGTAAGTTTGGTGAAAGATGGAAGACCTAGAGACAAAAAGGTAGAGAGAGGAAATGTGGCTTAAGTATAATGAGTCGCACGAGAGGGAGATAGAGAAGTAGTGGGATGTTTCAAAGTGAATGGCATTGTGGAGAGAGATGGTTTGCGAAGGATTTGAATTTCATGTAGAAGACATGGAACCAGAGCATCAGGAACTCCCCCATTTGGGAAAATATGACAAGGAACCACCCTCAGCCTCATGTAGAAACACGTTAGTAGAGACGAATGGGCCTTGGGCATGCATCTGAATCTACCTAGAAACCTTTCCCTTATGCTTGGTCTTCTAGTATCTAGTATGATAAACAATCAACAAGCTAATTTAGGTAGTGGGATATCAGGAGTAAGTCATATAACAAGTACATCAATGAAAAGGAAAACATCTTCATTATTGTTTGGAGGTACCTTTTCAAGTGTATCATCCGCACAAAATTCAAGCACGTAGAATTTTGGACTCACTTCTAGGAGTAGTAACACTTCGTAGGACTCGTAGAGGTGTAATTTAGTACTACTATTGGGACACAGGGAAGTACATATTCTAGTTTGTCTCTGCACTGGTGGAGGATCAGGAGGTATAGGATGTTCTATTTCTAGTGGATCTAGTGGTTCTGGAGGTAGAGGAAACATACGATGTTCTAGATAAGGTGGGAAAGGTCTACACCAACCCCAGAATATTTACATGGAGATGTCTCTTCATCTTCCATAGTATGGGGGCATAGAAGATGATGTTGAACATGTGCACATGTGTGAAATAATGTGGCATGTAAAATGAATCATGGCTTCTAAGTGCAGGGAAAGTCAATTTTCCACTACAATACAAGGGCACACACATAGCTAGTACAAAAATTTTGACCCTGATCAGAGTTGTTTAGACTATGCAACTTTAAAAGATGCTTTCCTTAAAGAGTTTCACATCCCGAGTTCAAGTAGAAGAGTATAAGCATGCTCAAGGATATTAAGCAAGGAACTACTGAGAGTGTTAGAGAGTATGATGCCCATTTCAAAATTATTTTATCTAAGATTTCTTATGATATTCATGCAAGACAACATGCACAATGGTTCATTGGAGGTCTGATTACACCTTTTAAAAGGGTGTTATCACATAAGACATACACTGATCTATGTGAAGCACTTGAAGTAGCTTTACGTGCTGAGGTAGTTGGAAGTATAGACACTGGGGTGAGCCCATTTTTGGAAGCACATATTGTAGCCATGGCGAAGCAGTTGGAGAAGCTATTAGAAAATTCAGCACATGAGATGTGCATGGGGATTTGGTGTATAGATTATGAAGTGGAAGGTCACACCAAGGATAGTTGTCCCTGCAGATCATTACACTCATTTCTACTATACTATGAGATATGTCATTTAAACCATGATGTTAGGCCACGCCCATTATTACAACGTGCAATAAGGAAGAACGTCTCTTGCTATTGTAAAATTTTTAGGTACACAACTCACGACATGAAAGAATGCTTTGACTAATTGGTGGATCTATGATGTTATAGATATTAGTGTACGAAAAACATGAGTATTAGATAACTCTAAAGGCAAGAACAAGCATCAGGATTGGGATCACAATCAAGTGCGCTATGATCGAAATGAAGGGTGTTTTGAAGGAGGTCATGGTAGAGGTTGAGGATACCATGGTGGATTCGAAGGATGAGGTCATGGTGGTGGATGAGGTGAGTTTCCTCACGGAACATGTTATACATGCGGATCTCCTAACCACTATAGGCGTGAATGTCCTCAGAATATTACATGTTCTTTCTATGGAAATAATCATAGTTATGAGGAATTCTCAAACCTATATGAGCATCTTAGTAAGAAACATAAAAAATAAAACAAAGGCACATGGATGCTTAGGATAAAACGCACCGTAGAAAATAAGTGGATGCCCAAGTTAGAACCAGAATCTGAGACATTACCTATAAAGATCACTACCCATGCTGAAGCAACGCGTACCTGTGGAAGCATTAGAGAATAAGCATACCATCACTAAGAAGGAATTTCTACATGCATGGTACCCGATCATGTCCATCGGAAGGAGTTTTATCAGAAACCATGGAGGTACTCATAAATCCTTGAGGTGAAATACAATATTTGAAGGAGCAATCACCAAAGATCGATAAAATGAAAGAAGTAAAAATAGTCCAATATGATATGGATGACTTGAAATAAGTGTGCAAGATGTTACGCCGGAGAATATCATCCCTTTGTTAGCGAATTGGTTAAAGGGAAACACTTCACGCACAAGTATTGAAAGCTGGATGGAAAATCCCGCATACAAATCTTACCCCTCATAGCTTAGATTATGACAAGGAAATCACTTTGGATTTTGTTGTGGATGGATGAATTTTGAGTAATATATTGATTGATACGGGCATGGAAGTCAATGTTTTTACTTTAGATGCATGGGTATAAATGGGGATGCCTCCATTGCGAGCCATCTTTGAACATACTATTTGTGGCTAATTGAACTAAGACCAATCCCATCGAATTTTAAAATATGCATCCATTATCATACAGAGAGTCCAAATCACTTTGGGATTTTGAGGTTTTAGCGCTGGAAAAGGAAGATAGCTTCCCAAATCTACTTGGATGGCCTTGGTGCTATGAAAATAATGTTGATCTTTGGTTAAACAAGGGTTATATCAATTTTGAAAACAAGGAAGAAAGAGTTATTATCCCTTTAGCAGATGGAAAATCTATGCCCTATGTTGAGCCTTTGAGTGAGGAAGACCTAAATAGGATTTATGTATGCCTCATATGGGATCCAAAGGTACTTGAGCCATCTAACAAAGGAATACTTCGGTGGGAAGATCCATAATTTTTAGTGATAGAGGAAGATCCAAACATGGCCATTAAGCCATTTTGGTGAGATTATTTCCTCATTTGGAGATAAAATTCATTTGATTTCTTATGATCAAGATAGGTTCATACTAAGAGAAATAATACACATACAAAGCACATCTAAATTTCAAAGGGATTTAATTTTATTTAATGTTTTAATGTTGGATGCATGTAGATTAGATTTATCTTTCTAGATTTATCATGGTGTTTTTGGTAGATTAGCTAGGTTAGGATACTACTTGGTGTTAGTTTCCTTTCATTAACTTAGCTTCATTTATTAGATGCACACAACTTGTATAATGTTTTCACAAACACCTACATATTATAGAATGCAAAATGTTGGTAGCTGCATGCATTACTTTTATGTGTATGGAGATTGTACTTAAGATGAGAGCGTTAAGTTATGAGAGTTGTTAAAACTTATTGTGCATCCTCGATCATGCATGATATTTATTTCGTGTTGCATAGGTCAATGATTCTAGATTAAAATATATATTCAGTTATATAGAGATCAAGTAGCAGATTTTCACTTCATACACACTATTTCGTGCCTAAATATGGTCTCGTGGAATTTGAGGTCTGCTAAATGATCTTGAAATTTTTTTAAATTTGTTTGAGAGAATTGATACTCTAAGAAAGGTGAAATTTGTAGATAGAGTTTTGGTATAATGTCTTCAAGTATGATTTTTAGGATTTGATGTTATGGATATATGATCCTTAAGCCCTGGAGTTGTGTATGTGGGTGTTCCTTGGATTATTATGAAAGAAGAAGTTATTGTAGAGGTTTACAAGCTTCGAGATTATAAATTATGAAGGGTAAATGTAATACTATAATTATAATTATATATATATATATATGAGCTTACAAGGTCTATGTGTTCTTATAAGTCTAAGTCTCAAATGTTCAAGCTTGCAAATTCATGATTAAAGTTTATCATCTCTCGAGAAGGTCTAGAAATCTTTACATCAACATTTGATTTTGAAAAGGTCTAAGATGGTGAAAAACAATGAACCTACATGTGTATAAGATCATCTTGAGGTTAAAAGAGCTATTGTTGATGTTGTAGAATCTCTTCAAAGTAAGTTAGAGGTATAAAAGGTATTCAAGGCATAAAATACTTCAATGGTAAGATAAAAGTGTCTAATAGTGCATTTGGGGTATGAATGATCTCTAAGTAATAATTTGAATGAGTCAAAGAATGAAGAAGGTATATTGTGTAATGGTACTAGTGGTTTGTCATGATAAAAATGCATTAACTCAATAATGGCTTAGTTTTCCCAATATGCCTTTATATAAATATAAGTCACATTCAAATGTGCTCTGTATCGAGTGTCTTGAGAGTGATTTCAATAAGTTTTGAAGAAGGATAGGTTTGAAATAATAAAAAGGTTATTAGTTTTCTCTTGAAGATGTTTTGTGTGATAAAAAAGTTTTGAATGGTTGATCATCTATAGTATGGTATGAAATATCAATGGAAGGACGTTACTAACAAGTACTATAGGATTCATTAATAGTAACAAAGTGGTTGAAATCATGGAAGATGTGGTCTCCTGAGCATGATGAAGATAGTACATTCAGAAGAAAAGGTTGTATGAGTTTTAGAAATATTTAAGGAAGGTAACCTAAAGTTTTTTTAATGGCTTTTTTACTCACATAAGATTCCATGTGTAAGATAAATGGCTACAAGTCTTGGATATGACAAAGTATGAGGAATTTTACATGTAAAGGTGTGTATGATGAGTCCATTTTGATATGATAAAATTCTCTATAACTTGGTTCTATGATGATTGGTTAGAGTAAGGTCATAATTATCTTACTAATGAAGAATGTATCGATAGTGTGACTAAAAGACAATATGAACAATTCTCAAATGATTATTATGATACTTCCTTGGGTGAAAAGGATGTACATGTCTTATCTATGACATATTGAAATGAAATCAAGGTGATATTTAGGATATATGAGTGATTGTTATCACACATGAAACAATCAAGTATCTTAAAGTTTGAGTGAGACTGGTAAGTGTCATTTTTACTTTAGTAATGCTATATACATGCTCGTAGATGATGTTCCAAGATTGTTGATGATGTTTTCAAAGAAATTCATTGTCTCTATTACTTCTTAAGGATGAGAAAAGTGTTGGTTTAAGGAGGAATTTTTGTGTTGGTTTCTTGAAACATGATTAAGCCAATTATTGATAAATTAAGGTATTAGTGGGTTAGATATAGTGCTTCAAAGTGGTCCATAAAATTACTTCTATAAGTGTAAATGATGTGAATGGTTCAGGTTTGTCGTGGGGAGTGCATATAGGTTGCTTATTTATGATACAACATGTGATCCCATGTGGTTATAAGTCATCTTCTTTGCTGTTGGAGATTTTATTGTAGCTAAAGGTATGTCCTTGGTTTCTAGTACACTATGCTATGAAATGTTGTTTCAATGATTGCAAGAGGTTGGATATGATCTCAGTAGTGTCAAAGGAGCATGTGTGATTACTTTCAGAAAGTAATATTAATAATCTTAATCCCTCAAAGGTATGAAGTGGGTGTTTGTACTTAGGTTTAGTTGTCTTTAGTCCTTGACTTCATTATTTCATCTAATGTGATTTTCTAAGACCGAGAAGATACTTTAGGAAGAGAAAAAGAATCAAGATGATTTTTAGCAAAGCACCCAAGGTAATAAGCCTAGTTTTTGTATGCGTTTCACTAGAGATGGGTTCTATGAACCCAGAGGGAGTCATAACGGATGAATTCATGAGTTATGGTAGCTTCTAGAATTATGTAAATTTGGTCAAGAAGATACTGAGGGTACTTTTTAGGGAAATTTCTCCTAAAATGATAAATGAAGGAGTTAAAGGAAAAATTGAAGCTTTTAAGATGGTACAAGACCTAGAGAGTGATGAATGATCAATAATGAAGCATTACGGGAGGAATATTATGCTTAGGGGGAGGTTTGTACAAGTCCATTGAATACTAATCTATTGCTGAAGGAGTCAAAGTAGGATGAGTACAGTCCCAAATGGGATAATTTTGGGAAAGTAAGTCGATTTTGAGCATTGTTGTCATTTTTCTTATCTTGTGTAATCATTTTTCATGTTGTAGAGTCATTGTAGCATTTTTCATAGATGTAAAAGGGGAGAGAGACATCAAAAACATGGTATTGTGGTCATGTAGGTGTTTTTCATGTTGGTTTCCATCAAATTTTTGAATGACGGTCGTCCTCAATGAAAAGGGGGAGATTGTTGGCCATTGTGTGTTAGTGTTTTCATTGATGTTAGCCCCATTGATGGAAAATGGTGTCTTGGTGTTGTATGATTCCCCATATGGTGTTATTAAGGTCTCAGTAATGTTGATTAAGTGGTTTGGTGAGTTGTCTTGTAGTCATGGTGCATGGTCTAGGGTGTTGTGTGTGATGTTGACATGTTGGTTCAAATGTGTACTTAATGATATAGTGAGATTTAGTGAGGATTTATTGCTCTTGCAATCCATTTAGGTACCTAGGTGATTTTGAATGATGGTATTTTATTATTGGATTCTTTAGAATCTTTTTGGAATGATGGATATAAGTTTTAGAGAGTGTTTACGCACTCACATCAGTGGTAAGATAAAGATACAGGTGATTGGCTTTGTTTCAGGTGCTCATAAGGAGAAGGCATAGATGATAGGAGGTGTGAGCTTGCATTTTGGAGCTATATGATCTCATGGGTATATCATGGTGTACCAGGTATGTTTGGGTCATTTTTAGTGATTTTATGATGAGTTATAACATTCTTTCAGTTGACCCTAGCTTTTACAATGTGAAACCCTAAGGGATAGCTATGTAAGTCTCAATGTTTGGAGAGTTTTAGGTATGGTGATTAAATTATGGTGATTGGAGATGTTAGTAGGATGTGTCATGGTTATTTGGTAAAACTTTCATATGTGATAATATTGCAAGTTATGTCAGTTTTTGTGAGACAAGGTCAAGAATAAGTGTTTTTCCAACTCGAATTTGATCTTCGATGCTCACCTTGCATTGTGTGTTGTGCGTGGGAACTTTGTAGATTTCAGAGATATTTATATGGTGAGTATATAAGGTTTCAAAAAAATAATTAGGTCATTTCATCTTCAGGTTTTTATGAACAAATGTTAAGAAGATAAAGTGGTCTAAAACCCTAGTTAAACCTAGCTAGGAGTAGCTTGCAGAAGAGGAGGTATAGTAATATTTTTTTGATTGATTAAAAAAATTGATGATTTTATGATGTATAGGACTCTCTTGTATTTACATAAAGGTATGGTATAAGTCATGGTGATGAGTGGGTCCCACTCAAACATGTCATTTTCTAAAGAAGAGTGTTTTGGGACAAGGTTGTCCAAAAGAGTTGCATGCTAAATTGATGTTATGGAATGTATGTGAGTTGATATTGATGTAAATGAAGGTTGTGGAAAATTATCATGCAGGTGCATAGTAAAATGAGCTTCATTCAGAGTTAACCGGTCAAAGGGCGTTTGAGGCCTTCAAAGCAATGTTCGGTAAAGTGAGCATAAATAGAGCTACATGTGAAATTTCGAGATGATTCAAACTGAATTGGAAAGAGTATTTAGATATATTTCAAGTGATACAATGTTTTAATCATGAGGAGGTGTTTTGATATGATTTAAAGGTCATTATTTGGATAGTATGATTTTTGCTAATGCGGGACAAGATGTGATTTTCTGAGAGTTTTTAGTTGTTTGAAGCATGATATGGATTGGGTGATGCTTTATATCACCTAGAATGTGCACAGGATGAATTTTTAATACAATGAAATAATTTATAGGTATTTAATGTTCCTATAAATTATTTTATTAGATGATCTTTGAAAACAACTTTTTGGGTAGTTGAATTTGGTGAAGACAAACGTAGCTATGGTTTGAGCAGATAATTGTTTCAAGGATTCTAACTTGATTATAAGTGTTATACAGGTTTTGGAATTTCCATAAAGTTGTTACATGGAATGGTTTGGTTTATTTGAAGTGATTTTTTGGCATAATGAAGTTTCTAGGGTCTTGAAGGGTGTAGGAAACAACAATTTTGAGAAATACAAAGAGTACTAGGCCCATTAAATGAAATAATTTGATTGTTTGAGATAAATTGTGACCATGTATGAATGTTAAATGTTATTTTAAGCATGTTTAATTATTTATGGGTCATGAATAAGTATGGTTTTGATGTAAGGAATTTTTATCTTTGTGCCCATGGGGTTTTGAGCCATTTTGGCACATATAATGAGGTTATTAGCCAGACTGACCTACTTGGATCACTTTTGAATGTTATGATTTAAATTTTAGTTGTTTTCATCACTCATGGGTCGTTCTAAAGGATAGAAAATGTTTGTTTTTGAATTTTAAATCAAAAAAAGCTTATAAAAGCATTGTTTTAGGTGCTTTTATAAGCTAGTTGAGTGAGTGTTCTTGGATGGAAGAAGAGTGACCTAGAGGAGAATTATTTATAGGTATGTGTGCATGTTTTAAAGGCTGAGGAATTTCATGATAGGTTGGATATTTATTTAATACATTAGAGAAAGAGTTTAGAGACAAGATAAGTTGAGAAAGAAGAAGAAATATCAAGTGTGAAGACTTAGGGTATGAGCTAGGGTTTTGAGATGAATATGTGATATCAATCAGTTGTGTTATAAGGAATATCATAGATAAAATATCTACGGGTGACTCGGTTTGTTCTTGGTAATCCTAGGGGGTTGTACCCTCCTTGTGGAGTTGGTGATTCACTAAATTAGGGGTTGATGCTCCTTGTAGGGTTGGTGCTCTACTAAACTATAGGTTGGTGTTGCTTGTGAGGTTGGTGCCTTAGTAAATTAGGGGTTGGTTCTCCTTGTGAAGTTAGTGTTTCAATAAAATTATTTTCTTTATGTAATATAAGTATATTTTCAGTGGGTTTTCTTCCCCACGAGGGTTTCCCACTTACATATGGTGTTCTTGTGTTGTGTACTTTGTTTCATGATCTTGTTATTGATGTTGCATATATAATGAAAACATATGGTTATGGATGGTTAATGGATGAATTAAAAATGAATGTATGTGATGGTAAATGAATTAAAAATTAATTTGTAGCACCGATTCACCCCCCTCTTAGTCCATTGTGCTTCCAAAAAAATGACAAACTCTTTTCCCTATATGCTAAGGACATATAGAGAAAAGAGGGAGAACAACATGGACTATGTGATTTAGAAGTGCGTTAATTAATAAATTTATTTATTAGTGATTAAATCTTAATCAAAGGACCAAGATCACATAAATATAATAGTAAAAATAAAGATATATCATGTAAGAGGCAAACAAGTGTAAACAATAGTGAGATAAGAGTGACTTAGATTATATATGAAGAATTGGACTGATTCTAGGATAGAGAATAAGTGGAACATACTAGATATAAATCAAGTAAGCTTCGTTTATGAAACTAGAATATGAAACTCCCTCAGACAAGACTACCTAGATAAGGACATGACTACTCGTGTGTTAGTGTCTTGGTTGGGAACTAGTGTTATGGAAATAACTCTATATCTCGTCTTTTAAGGGTCCGAACTTGTCTTCCTACTTTCTTTCTTTATCACATCCACTTCATTTTATGGTTCCTATTTTATACATAAACCTACAATGGAAAACCCTAGTTACCTCCATAAGGTTTAAGAAAACATTAGATGAAACAAATAATGTATATTCTTGAGTTGGACTGACCTTGATGGTCACCCCAATGTAATTGTCACTTATTGCTATACTAGATTTTAGAATCTATGTAGATCTAGTGTTTGTGTGTGTGTGACTAAATTATGTCCCTTAAATATAGGTTTCACTTGTGCCAATCACTCCAAGATAACAAGATACAACTACTTTTCACCCAATATGAATGTGTGATATGAAATTCATAAATAACCCCTCTTATGTAGTGTATAATACAACCCAAATGTACTCCTTGAATGTTTCTCCTTTCCCAATTAGTAGATAGTATTAACCCAAGTTTTCCATCCCTTAGTAATAGTGAGTAAGTCATATATATATATATATATATATATATATATATATGTATGTATGTATGTATGTATGTATCTATGTATGTATGTATGTATGTATGTATGTATGTATGTATGTATGTATGTATGTATGTATGTATGTATATGTATATGTATGTGTGTGTGTGTGTGTGTGTGTGTGTGTGTGTGATTTCCTTGTTTAAATTTAACCAAAAATTATGACCTAAAGTGATGGGTAGTAATTTAGAAAAGATAACAAATGATGTGGCAATTCAAATTTGAGAAAATGAGAAAAAGGACAGAAGCGTCGAAAGTGGACAAAGTAGCACCCGGTGCTCCTATCCCTAATGAGCGGTAATTTATATGATGTTTGGAGGATATAATAAAAAATAAAAACTTGGCTCATATGTTGTCCAATATCCAAAAATTAATTGGTCATTCCATAAAAGAATATAATATAAGTATGAAAAGGAAGTAATATAAAAGCGAGAACAAGTGTTTTTAATGCCTACTTTTCTTACTTAAGAATCATACATATAATAACATAAATAGAAGTGTGATGTACGTAGTAAGTGTGTGATTTGGCATCTACATTTTCCCCCACTTTATGTTGGTGAATAAATATTCGGTGGCATAAATTATATATGAAAAGCATACCTTGTGGAGATTTGAAGGGATTTCTAACAGGGGCATGTTGATAGTAATAACCAAAGTGTGGAAAACCATGGATCACAATTTTGATCCATGTGGGGTGAATGTGTTTTTCATGGGATTCATTGGATAGAACATGTTATAGAGATATATGGGATTTTGAAACTTGGAGATTGAAGGAGGGATCACGAGTGATCAATTTCAAAAATAATGTGAAAAATCTATAGATTTGAGCATCCCTTCACTAGAGAAAGAGTGTTGGGAGAGTGATCAAATTTTCTCTCCACCATGACACTTCCTCAATATAGGTTCCTAAACAACAAAGATGTTTCAATGAATTTGAAGTGCTCTTTCAACTGGGATGTGTGCACAATGGATGCCCAAATCTGCACTATTCCATACAAACTTTGATAACCTATCACAAAGGCTTAAAGAAAATTATCAAAGAGGAATTTAGGAACCCTTACTAGATCATGACCTAAGGTACACCCAAAGGTTTACAAACACCCTCAATTTACAAGGAAGGTAAGATGGATTTAAATTTGTTTATCTTCACTCAAATGAATGCTCTTCTGAATAGAAGATTGTAGATGCCTTCAAAGCCTCTACAAGAAATGAGACCATGCATGAATAATAAAGATCCCAAACACAAGATTGAAACATGAGCATGAAACATAAATTGAAAACATACTGAAATACAAGTGTATGCAAGCTTTGCCAAGAGACAAAACCAATTAATCCAAGAATTTAATCAAATACATCAGCAAGGGAATGTTATTCAGATAATCTCAAAGCTTGTTGATGGATTTACAACTGAAACCAACTCAACATGATGAACATTTGATGCAAACAGAAATCAAAAATGGCTCTCAGGCAGTTTCTCCAAGAGAAAATGGATTTCTTCCAGTTTTCCTTGTGAAAATTCTTCTCCTTTTCCCAAAATTCTCAACAGACTTCCAAAATGCCTCCAAATTACATCATATACCCTCTTCCAGCTTGGATCCTTGCATCCCAAGCAAAGAATATGCCAAAGGGATCAAATTTGTTACAAAACCCTATCCATTTGATGAAAAATGATATAAAACTGTAAAATAGCTTGCCCAATGTCAGAGATGCACAAAAATTTTAAAATATTGCTTGAACTTGGATCCTTATCCATCCCAGGGTCATGGTTTTGGCATTCCACCATGTCAACATGCATTTGCAATCATTTTCCACCTTTTTCCCTTATCATTTTTAACTCTACAACTTTAAATGTTTACCTTTCATGTGTTTTTCATGGGCTGAGGAAAATATTCCATGAAAAACACTACAAGACACTGAATTAGCTCAAAATAATTGTGCCATTACACTTAGAAGGCTGAGGGGATGTGAAATCATATAAAATTTCATGTGATTTGGTGAAAAAGGGATGATTCCACACTTCTTGGAGCTTCCATGGTGCCCAAAAATGAAAACACTCAAAGAACCCGATTAGAAATCAACTTTAAATTTGTGCTGTCCACATGTCTGGATGAGATTTGTCATGTAGACTAAGAAATATCTTCTTTGACTTTTGGATAAAGTGGACACGTGTCCAGCTACCATTGGATCGAGCCTCCAACCTTAAAAATGCCTTTTGAACCTTTTCTGACCTCGGGAAAATTTTGAAAATTTTCCCGCTTGCCCTCTAGATGCGCCACGTGTCCTCCCATGGGCCCTACCAAAACTGGGGACGATTTGATGAGTTTTTCCACTTTTGAGAAAAGGAAAATTTTCTCAAAATTCTCTGCACCCCGAACACCCGTTGCCATTTCTGCCACGTGGCGGTCTCCCATTCGCTATGGAGCCGACCCCTCCTTTTTTCCTTCACTCCTCCATGAGCACAAAATCCCTTGTGGGCCCACGCTCTTCCTTTTCCTTTTGAAACATGCCACGTGTCACCCCCGAATGGATGTGGGGGCACACCTCCAAATTTTCTGCGGATCAATCTTAAGATTTTCACCAAAGTTTGGAAATTTTTTTACTTTCTCTCTGCATGCTCCACATCTCTACCACATCTGGGACATGTGTCCCCCTTTCATTGGATGCGAGCTCGCAGGCCAAATGTTAACTTTAAAATTTTGTAGTTAAAATCTTCAAAAATTTCACAAACTCCACTCCTCCATGCTAACTTTCTTGGACACATGTACATTTCTTATTAGAGGTAGGCCTTTGAGTCAAAATTTTCCCTTGAAACCTTTGAGCCAAAAACAATAAAATTTTCCCAACTCCCACGCTATCCGTTTGATCTCCCTGTGCCACATGTCGCTTCCCCATTGGGTGTGGGCCTTCGGGAAAAATTTGGATTTTGAGAATTTTGAAAAAATGAAAGCAAAAATCTAAGTGTGACCTGCCACCTAATGATCCTCCAACCAATTATATCGTGCCACGTAGGCACACCATTGTAACACGGGCGCATTCAAAATTTTTCCTTTTGCAAAAACTCAAAAATGACAAGTTAGCAATGTTTTTCCTGCATATCCCAACCAATGAGAGCCTACCACATCAGCATAAATGTTGCAATGATAAATTTGATGGGTAGAACATGCCCGTATGCCCGTCAAAATGCAAAAACACAGGGGATGCTTCTGAAATCAAATTTTTCACAAGGAAGGTGGATTTTTCAGTTTTGAATCCAATGAAACATGATTTGACAATAATTTAGGCCTAGGGAGTGAAATTTCACCTTCACAAAAATGGAATTTGATCAAACATGGGTTTCTTTTACGTTTTGGCCAAGGAAAAATAATACAGCCCGTGCAAATGAAAAATTAGGGCACAATAAAGGGGAAACTTGGATTTTTCTTCAATTTAGGGCAATATGAGGGTACTTTCAATGCATTCAAATGGGAAACATGAATTATAGGCCACTAGATAGAACAAATGAACATTTTGGAGCAAAAATGGAACATGGAAATTAAGGCAGAAAGTGCAAACTCAGAATTTGCACCAACATTGGCTCCTTCTTGGGGATGGGCACTCCCAACGAGTGCCACAAGATCATAACATAGACTAACTACCAAAATCCATTGGGTAAGGATTCAAAACATGCAGAGCAGCCCAAAAACAAGAATTTTCACCAAAAATAGACCGAGAAAACCACACCAACAATGGTTGCCAAGGACAAAATGGCAAACCACAAGCCAACAACAGCAAGAACAAGGAAAAGACAAAACAAAAACAAGGGATATACAAAATGTAAAACTTGTGCATACCTCACATGGGGATTTAATCCAAGAAATGTTTTAAATGTATGCCATTAACAGGAAGCTACAACAAATCCCCATCCAAATCCTTGAGAAAAATGTATTTTCTCCAATCCCGATATCAATGGCATAAGGGCCCATCCATACATCATCAAAATTTCCATGCTTGCCCTTTTCTTCATGCCTACTATCCCACAAAGAAACCAGATCTCCAACACCGAAAGCTCTAGGGTGACTTTCTTATTAAACAAATTCTTCAATTTATCCCTAAATATGACATTCTTTTGATGAGAAGCTCTCATTTCTTCATCTAACTCAATGATCCGATTTATTCTTGATTCATATGGGCCATGTTCTTGATCTTCCAATTGTTGGGAAAACTAAAA
This sequence comes from Taxus wallichiana var. yunnanensis, assembly GCA_018340775.1. Lineage (NCBI taxonomy): Eukaryota > Viridiplantae > Streptophyta > Pinopsida > Cupressales > Taxaceae > Taxus > Taxus wallichiana. The sequence continues at coordinate 96,271,020 of CM031239.1, read as the reverse complement.
AGTGAATAATTGCAGGCGTATTGACAAGCAAGGCCCTGAGTTCCATACACCAGTTCAAATGGAATTTTACCCGGTTGCCCTTTTTGGAGTTATTCTATCGTCCAAACTATAAATTTCAACTGTTCTCCCCACTTCTTCTTGTTGATTTCCAAGGTTCTTCTAATGATCTTGAGAAGGTTCTTCTAATGATCTTGAGAAAGTTCATTGCACATTGCCATCAAAGGATTGGCTCTAAAACACATGGAATTATCGAGATACAATCTTAATCGCAACTCCAAACCTACATATGATATGATTCAAAGAAGAAATCCATTACCACTTGGTGTGTTACCTTTCTAGATGGAATTGCCTCAACCCATTTTGTAAAATAATCAGTTGCTACAAGGATCCATTTGTAACCAGCACTAGAAGGATCTGAAATCTCACCAATAAAATCCATTCCCCATTGTTTAAAAGGAGCTTCAATTGATACAGGCTGAAAAGGAAGGGAGCCTGAAGCTTTCAATCTTCCCAAGAAACATTGGCAACTATCACATCTCCTAACTAGTCGGTTTGCATCTTTAAAAAGAGTTGGCCACTAATAACAAGCTCTTAAAATCTTATGTGTTGTAACTCTCCCAGAAAAATGTATTCCACAAACTATGCCATGGAAATCAGCAATCAACTTGGGAGCTTCATCTTCAGTTATGCATTTGAAGAGTACACCCTCAGGGTTCTTCCAAGCCAGCCCAAGGTCTGTTATGATATATTTCGAGAAGCCACTTGAGGGCTCTTTTTCGATTTTTATTTAAGTGACTAGGATAGCATAGGTTCTTGAGGTAATAGAGCACATCCTTTTACCACTCCTAATTCATCAATTTGTCAATAAAATCTGCCCTTTCTTCCTCTAGGTGATTCACTTCTACATTTTGCAAATTACTCTCACCAGAGTTTGGCAAGACCTAAACCTCTTACTAGCTTTGTATTTTGGATATCCATATCATACTCTTGTAATTTTTTGACCCATCTACATCTCTTGCTTGATATCTCCATGTCAGATAAGATATCTTTAACCATTGTATGAGGAACATAAGCAACAACCTTTGAACTCAAAATGTAGGGCCTGAAAATATTTGTTGCTTTTACCAATGCAAATGCTTATTTCTCCATAATTGTGTACTTCAGTTCAGCTTCTTATAAAGCCTTGCTAAAGAAAGCAATAGGTCTCTCAGCTCCATTCTCATCCTTTTGTAACAAAACTGAAGCAATAGTAAATTCAGATGCAAAAGAGAAGATTTGGAAAGGCATCTTATAGTTTGGAGCTGCCAAAATAGGTGCATGCTTGAGTGCATCCTTTATTCCTTCAAAATCTTGGATGACAGCCTCTTCCCACTTAATAACTTGATCCTTTCTTATCATGCTTGTGATTGGAAGAGTTAACTCAAAAAAATTAGAGACAAACCTTCTAATGAAATTGATTTGGCCAAAGAAAGATTGAATACCCTTCTTGGTTCTTGGAATAGGCACTTTCTTGATTGCTTCCACTCTCTCAGGGTCTATCATAACACCTTCTTTGGACACAATATGCCCCAAAAGCTTGGCCTTTGGCACACCAAAATGACACTTCTTTGGATTAAGTGAAATGCCATACTCTCTACATCTGATCAACATATTCTCTAGGTGTTGCAAATGGTCTTCTTGCTACCTTGAAAAAAAGTCACATCATCTTAGTAAACTGCAATAAACTCATTGATATAACCAGCAAAGGCAACATCCATTTCCCTCTGAAAATTAGCACCAGCATTCATCAATCCAAAATGCATCCTAACAAAAACATAAGTCCCCAAGGAGTAGTGAAGGCTGTCTTAAGTCTTTCTGATTCTTTGACAACTACTTGATTGTATCCGGAGAAACCATCCAAAGTAGAAAGCATTTCTAACCCTATTACAAGTTGCAACATATTCTCCATGTTTGGCAAAGGATAGTTTTCCTTCATAGATGCTTTTTTAGATTCCTAAAATCCACACAAAGTCTGATATCTCCGTTCTTCTTTCTAACTGGCACAAGGTTGGCAACCCAAGAAGAGTATCTAGTAGGCTGAATAATGCCACCATCTCTCAATTTCTTCAACTCTTCTTGCATTTTCATGGAAAGCAGTGGGTTAATAGGCCTTTGTTTTTGTCTAAATGGCTTGGTTTTGGCTTCAAGAGGGATCTCATGCTGAAATAAATCTTCTCTATATGCCTTCAGCTCTGAATAAGACCAAGCAAGGCAGTCTTGATATTTCTTTAAAAGTTGGGCATAGGATTGTTTCTCTTCTTTGCTGAGATGGCTACCCAACTAGATCTTCCTTGGTTTGTCTTTAGTTCCCAAGTTGTGCTCTTCCACATCCCTTGAAGTAGACATCTTTCTATTAATGATACAATCAGCATTGCTAAAGTTGGATTCAAGTGCAACAAGACCTTTAGGAATGGTATTTATTTTCAATTATATAATATTGTTGTCAAAAAAAGTTTCTCTACCATCATTCATGCACACCATTGGTTCCCAATCAATATTCTGAGAAAAACTCACCTTTGCATTATAAGAATCTCAACACTTGTGCATCATCATCAAAAATCTGCCAATGTTTCACATTATCCAGACGGTGGCCTTATTAGCACCTCAATATCATATTCAAAAAAGGTGAAATGGTGCAATTTTTGAATCTAGAACCAATGACAGCCAACTTATCAAAGCAACAACATTAAGGCTTCTATCATGGTAAATAATGTTAAAGGATTCAAACATTTCAATCAAGTCCCAAATATCATGCTTATATTGTTTCATACGCTGATTTTTTATAGCTTACAACTTTCTTACTTTCTTGAAAACTAGCTCGAATCCCCCTTGGAAACAATATCCTTCACTCCATATTTCCATGCAATCCTTAATCCCAATAATAATGCCTCATACTCAGCAATGTTGTTAGTGCACTCAAAATTAAGCTTGAAGGAAAAAGGAAACTTTTCTAAACTAGGAGAAACCAACACTATACCAACACCATTGCCAAATTTGGAGCAAGCTCCATCAAATAGTAATGTCCATGGAGAACCTACCATACCAAGGCACTCTGATTTATCCATCTTATTCTCTTTTCCATCAGCAAAACCAATGAAGTTGTCAACATCTACATCAGCAAACAACACTTCATAAGAAGCATTGTTGGGATCTTCAATCAAGTGTAACATCTTCTTTTCACCATACGGTTTGACAAGGCTAAATCAATGGGAATGGTGGAAAAATACATGTCCATTTGAACACTACCACCAACACTTGCAGCCCATTTTCTTGACAAAAGCATACCCCATTTGGTAGGGCAGTCAATAATTACAACATCAAGTTTTAAATTCTTATCCAGATAGGCTGCAAGTTACACTACCAACCCCTTCACACAACCAAAAACAGGCACTTCCCTTGAATCCATAGCTGTAAAATTTCCATATGCTACTGTCACTTTGATATCCAAATTATTCATAACTTCTAGAGGCATAACATTACATGATGTACCGGGATCAAACATGTAATTGTGAAGCAACTTACCTTTTATGAGCAAAGTTGTGAAGAATGGATCAACATTCAATTGGGAATCAACCAAGGATGTCCCCAAATACACTTCAGGTTCCTCTCCAAGATCTTCCATTGGTGGTGGTATTTCAAGGCCAGTAATGCTTTGAAGAGAATTCTCAACAACATTTACATTTCTTCTTGGGGTACTCTTTTCTTCCTTCAATCCCAAGTATTCAAAATCTCTTTTCTTATGTTCAGGAATTCTAAGAAATTCAGTAATGGGAACACTCACTTTAATTTGGCTCAATACCTGGCCTATATCATATGGAATATTCCTTGGAAAAATAGCATTGGAAGGGAAACAAGAAGGTTCATCGAGAAGGAGAGGTGTTTTTGTAGCACTGGGTATGAAGAGGACTGATATTCTTGCATGGGATAGCATGGTTATTGGAAATTGTTTCTTTTCTAGGATTGTCTTTGGGAATGCTTGTGAGCAAGGGTGTCTTTAGCTTGGCTTGAGGACTAGCTCCTCTAACAACTTTACTTCTAGTATTGTACTCCTTTTCTTGACCAACCACATCATTCATTAACAATTTTCTATCTTCCTCTCGAAGGAATACCACCATCATACTTATTGATCATTAAATCCCTTAGATATTCAAAGTCATTATTAGGAATTTCAAAAGCCTAAACTACATCTACATCATGAACTTGAGGAAGAGAAAGAAATGGTACCCTCTTTATGCAATCCCAAAAGGTTGTAGTAGTCCTTGCACTTATCACATCTGTTGATGTTGCTTCTTGTTGTGAGCTTGAAGAGTTGCCCATCATACAAATATTATCATCCATTTCATTCTCATTATCATCAACAACATCTTGCTGGTCTATTTCACATGGTGGATGAGGAAGAAAACATCTGTCACACCAATCCATATCAGAAATTTCTTGAACAACGAGAGACTCTTTGCAGTCGTGAGGGTCGTGCACCACTTTGTATTTTCACATTCCCGGGTTGTCTACTTGCAGATCCAATAGGCCCTTTACCTCTATCATCTTGTCTTTGATCACCCCTAGGATGATTTCCAAATCTATCATGGTTTTGAGTTCTTTGTTGTCCTTGTGAACTTTTCCCAATTCCTTTCTCAGCCCGGGCTAACTTGTAAGAAATTTCTTTAACAGCCCCTACCAAAGTCTTGACAACATCTTCCAAATCAGCACCCTTGCTAGCTTGAGGCTTCTCAGGGTTTATCAACTTCACACCATCCCTCTTAAGTGGTTTACCAACAGCTTTAATATTATTTTCAATTTGAAGTGCCATGGTGAAAGCTTGTCTCAAGTTTGTAGGATTTTTGTCTCTCAAGTAATAGGCTACCTTTTTATCAAATGCATCTACATATTTGATCAAGCAAGATTCATCACAAGGCCTCAAAATGATAGGCAACCTTCTCAATGTTTTATTAAATCTTGTATTAAAGTCATGGATGGTCTCATTAGGGTTCTTCTTGATGTTCTCAAACTCAGATAGAAGGAACCTTGGATCTGTTTTGTCTCCATATTGTAATCTGAATGCATTACTCATCTCAGTCCATGAATCAATAGAGTTATCAGGTAGAGCTTTGTACCAATCTCTTGCATCTTCCTCAATTGTATGAATAAAAAAATTAATATACAAATCCTAAAACTCTATCTCAAAATCTTCCATCATGTTAACAAAGAGTTTAAGATGTTGATCTCCAGTAATGACATTGTTACCTTGGAATTTTGGTAACCTATTTCTCACATCTTGTGGGACAGCATTTGGATAACCATCCATTCCTCCAAAATCTATAGGACCAAAGGTGTTAACAACAAATGGAGGTCTAGGCTGAGCCATATTGTTTGGTGGGGGTGATCTTGGAGGTGAAACAAGATGATGAGGAGTAGTAATGGGTCTGATTGGAATAGATGAATGATCTCTAAAATGACAACCCCCCAAAGGCTCTCTCTCTTGATAAACTTTAGCAAACTTAGAAACCACATGAGCAGATCTAGGAGTAGGTTTTTAAATACACAAGAAGGTCCCTCACCTGATGGAGAATGAAAATCAGCAAGAAGATTACCTGAATCAGACCTACTTGAAGAAGAATTATAATCTTCAATGACAGGTTGCTCTCCTTCAAATTCAACTATGGGGATTTCTTTCCTTGCAACCAAATCACCAACCACTTTCCACACTCTTCTTCCCTCTAGTTCTGAGCTTCTTGATTCGGTGAGAAACTTCTTAGAAGAGTCCTTGATGAAGAGGGATCTCCTTCCCTCTAGTTTGATAGATTTAAACAACAAGTTTCAAATGATAGAAATGTGTAAGACAACTGGTAGTTCAAGATCCAGACAACATGGAGTCGCCACTAAGGATTTCCACCTTAGTTGTGCAATAACGCATTGAAATATTCTATCAAATGTATGCTATGAAAACTTTGCAAGGGTTTACAAATCATATGTTCTTCTTCTTAATTCAACCAAGAACAAGTGCATCCAAATCATATAAACTACTGGTAAATGATAAGAGTAGGCTGAGTTTGAAATCCTTTTACCCAAAACATGCAGATCTGAAGTATGAAATGATGTCTCAAGAATGTAATAGCTCAAATACTTAATCACAAAAATGCTCAAACCTCTCAAATACTTCAAAACCACCAAGAAATTCCAAGAAGTCCCAGCAACGGTGCCACTCGGGTGTTGGTATCCAGTTTTACTCTCCTTCACAACTTGAACAACATCATGAACTTGCACAAGACACCCAAGGATAGATAGATGTTTTGTATGTCGTTTGTAGCCGGGGAAGCAAACCTATATTATTGTTTGCATTCAAGAATTGAGGGAGTGGATAGCACCTTCAAGAGGGTTTTGATCTAACCCTCACTATTTTAGGTTGTGCCTATCAACCAAGGCAAGAGAACCTACATTGCAGCCCCTATATGGGAAGGAGATGGAGATATCCTTGTGTTTTGCATATGATATGGAAGAAACTTTTTGAAAACATGATCAAGTATCCATTACCCAAACTCAAAGGATTCTTCACTCTTGAATGATGGAAATGTTCTCAAAACAAAGCTAGAGCTGCTAAAGACATGATAAAACCCTGATCAACTTTGTGCATTTTAGTGAAAGGATGGAATTCTTTTGTAGATACACAATGCAAATGTAGGGGGTATTGTAGGTAGGATGAGTTAGTTTAAAATGAAATTCTGATGAGAGATATTGGGACAAAAGTAGCTAGAAATCATCACCTTCTTTGGGAAACTTTGCAAATGAGTTACAACACCTAAACAACAGAGATGTTTCAATGAATTTGAAGTGCTCTTTCAACCAAGATGTGTGCACAATGGATGCCCAAATCTACACTATTCCATACAAAATTTGATAACCTACCACAAAGGCTTGAAGAAAAATATCAATGAAGCATTTAGGAACCCTTGCTAGATCATGACCTAAGGTACACCCAAAGGTTTACAAACACCCTCAATTTACAAGGAAGGTAAGATGAATTTAAATCTATTTATCTTCACTCAAATGAATGCTCTTCTGAATGGAAGATTGCAAATGCCTTCAAACCCTCTACAAGAAATGAGACCATGCATGACCAATAAAGATCCCAAACACAAGATTGCAACATGAGCATGAAACACAAATTGAAAACATACTGAAATACAAGTGTATGCAAGCTTTGCCAAGAGATAAAACCAATTAATCCAAGAATTTGATCAAATACATTAGCAAGGGAATGTTATTTAGAAAATATCAAATATTTTTGATGGCTTTATAGCTGAAACCAATTCAACATGATGAAAATTTGATGCAAATAAAAATCAAAAATGGCTCTCAAGTAGTTTCTCCAAGAGAAAATGGATTTCTTCCAGTTTTCCTTGTGAAAATTCTTCTCTCCTTTTCCCAAAATCTCAAAAGACTTCCAAAATGCCTCCAAATTACATCATATACCCTCTTCCATCTTGGATCCTTGCATCCCAAGCAAAGAATATGCCAAAGGGATCAAATTTGTTATAAAACCCTATCCATTTGATGAAAAATGATATAGAACTCAAAACAGACTCCCCAAACTCCGAGAGATGCACAAAAACTTTAAAATATTGCTTGAAATTGGATCCTTATCCATCCAGGGTCATGTTTTTGGCATTCCACCATGCCAACATGCATTTGTAATCATTTTCCACCTTTTTCCCCTATCATTTTTAACTCTGCAACTTTAAATTTTTACCTTTCACGTGTTTTTCATGGGCTGAGGAAAATATTCCATGAAAAACACTACAAGACACTAAATTAGCTCAAAATAATGGTGCCATTACACTCAAAAGGCTGAGGGGATGTGAAATCATATAAAATTTCATGTGATTTGGTGCAAAAATGATGATTCCACACTTCTTGGAGCTTCCATGGTGCCCAAAAATGACAACACTCAGCAACTGTTGATTAGAAATCAACTTTAAATTTGCGCCATCCACGTGTCTGGATGAGATTCGTCATGTAGACTAAGAAATATCTTCTTTGAATTTTGGATAAAGTGGCCACGTGTCCAGCTACCATTGGATCGATCCTCCAACATTAAAAATGTCTTTTGAACCTTTTCTTACCTCGAGAAAATTTCAGAAAAAATCCCTACTTTCCCTCTGGATGTGCCACATGTCCTCCCATGGGCCCTACCAAAACTGCGGCCCGATTTGATGAGTTTTGCCACTTTTGAGAAAAGGAAAATTTTCTCAAAATTATTCGTACCCCCAAACACCCGCTACCATTTCTGCCACATGGCGGACTCCCATTCACTACAGAGCCAACCCCTCCTTTGATTCTTCACTCCTTCACGAGAATAAAATCCCTTGTGGGCCTGCTCTCTTCCTTTTCCTTTTGAAACATGCCACGTGTCACCTCCTGACTGGATGTGGGGGCACACCTCCAAATGTTCCATGGATCAATCTTAAGATTTTCACCTAAGTTTGGAAATTTTTTTACTTTCTCTCCATGCGCTCCACATCTCTGCCAGATCTGGGACATGTGTCCCCCTTTAATTGGATGCGATCTCATGGGCCAAATGTTAACTTTAACATTTTGTAGTTAAAAGCTTCAAAAATTTCACAAACTCTGCTCCTTCATGCTAACTTTCTTGGACATGTGTACATTTCTTATTGGAGGCGGGCCTTTGAGTCAAAATTTTCCCTTGAAACCTTTGAGCCAAAAACAATAAAATTTTCCCAACTCCCATGCTGTCTATTTGATCTCCCTGTGCCACGTGTCACTTCCCCATTGGGTGCGGGCCTTCGGGAAAAATTTGGATTTTGAGAATTTTTGCAAAATGAAAGCAAAAAATCTAAGTGCGACCCACCACCTAATGATCCTCCAACCAATTATATCATGCCACGTAGGCACACCATTGTAACACTGCGGGGGGCACGTTAAAATTTTTCCTTTTGCAAAAAACTCAAAAATGACAAGTTAGCAATGTTTTTCCCACATATCCCAACCAATGAGATCCTACCACGTCAGCATAAATGTTGCAATGATAAATTTGATGGGTAGAACATGCCCGTATGCCTGTCAAAATGCAAAAACACAGGGGATGCTTCTGAAATCGATTTTTTCACAAGGAAGGTGGATTTTTAGTTTTGAATCCAATGAAACATGATTTGACAATAATTTAGGCCTGGGGAGTGAAATTTCACCTTCACAAAAATGGAATTTGATCAAACATGGGTTTCTTTTACGTTTTGGCCAAGGAAAAATAATACAACTGTGCAAATGAAAAATTAGGGCACAATAAAGGGAAACTTGGATTTTGCTTCAATTTAGGGAAATATGAGGGCACTTTCAATGCATTCAAATGGGAAACACAAATTGTAGGCCACCAGATAGAACAAATGAATATTTTGGAGCAAAAATGGAACATGGAAATTAAGGCATGAAAGTACAAACTCAAAATTTTCACCAACACTAAGATCGAATAAATAAACTAGTAACAAGCAAGATATAACATGTATAGTATAATAAAATATAAGTAATAGTGAGATAAGAATTAATTATCTTTTATCTCAAGAATTGAACTGAATCTTAGATGGGAAACATGATGAGAATATTGGATCCGTAATGTGTAGGCTCTATTTGAGAAGTTAGAGTCTAGAATTTCTTGAGACAAAACCAGCCAAAGGGGAAAAGACTACCCCGAGTGATAGCATACGATGTGGGTGCTAGTGTCCTGAAACCGTTATACATATGGTATTTTCAAGGTTTAAACTTGACTTCTTCCTTTTTTTATCACATCAAATTTTATGCGGGGTTCTTTTGTCACAACTACACCCGTAAAATATACCCTAGCTACCTACAAAATGCTCAAGAAAAAATTATATGGAATAAATAATGCACATAATTGAGTTAGACTGACCTTAGCGGTCACCCCAATGTGATTGTAACACATTGTTACACTATATTTCAGACTCTCTATAGTTCTAGTGTATTTTTGTGTAATTGAATTGTGTATTTTGAATCTAGGTTTCCCTTGTGTGAGTTACACTAAGATAGTTAGATAAACCTTATTTTCTCCCCAAGATGAATGTGTGATATGGAATTTAGAAATAGCCACTCTTATGTAGTGAATAACTCACCCCAAACATAATCCTTGGACATTACTCTTTTCCTAGGTAGTAGATAGTAAGTATTAGCCCCCAATTGTTCAACCCATAATAATGGAAAGTAATTCATGTATATATATGATTCCCTTGTTTGAAGTTTTTAATTAACTAGAAAGGCTGACCCAAAGTAATAAGAAATATTTTACAAAAGTTACCAAATGATCTAGCATTTGAAACTTAAGATAATAAGAGAAAAGAACTACATTTCCCAAAGGAGACATGAATTCTTGGGTGCTCCTATCCCTAATGGGTGGTACTATATAGAATGCTCAGAGAATAATATATTCAATGCAAAGTTTAGTCACATGTTGTTTAATTTCCAAAAGTAAAGTGGTTAATCCAAAAGGAAAATAAGAAGAGTGTGTAAAAGATAAAACAATGTAAGAGTAAAACAAGTGTTGTTAATGTCTAGTTTTCTTACTTAGGAATCATGCATATAATGACATTCTTAGAGGTGTGATGTAAGTAGTAAGTGCATGATTTCATGACTAAAGTTTGATATCATGATATAAAAGTATATTTTAGACAAGATGGGGCTTGGTGCAATGGTTTAGAGACCATACGGGGACTATGGTGTTTGGTTTGAGGAATTTGTGTGGAGCTATCATGTATTTGACATACTATATGGTTGGTGGATAGATTTCAAGAGTGGTCAAGATCTTTCAAGTATGAGTGTGTGTCACAACAGTTTTGTATAACCCAAGATGTGCCTCTAGAGCTATATGTATGGAATATATTGATTCATGTTGTGAGAAGAGTAGGGGAGAAGGTGGGTACCTATGTCACATACCATAATTTCAGAATTTGATTTCCAAAAGTAAAATTCATAAATGGTGAATGATTTACAAAGGCAGGGGTGATGAACCTTGTTGCATAGCTGAGTATGCATCTACCCATACACATGTATATCCTGAAAAATATATACACACATACACGTAATAACATGTCCAACAGTGCAACAACACTCATTTCCCCGCATTCATAAAACACTTGGAATTTATAACTCATTCTTGTTTTTGATTTGATTTTTTATGTATGTAATTGATGGGTATGATGATGAAGTACATTGCTGGGTATGCGGTTGTAGTAACAACAATAATGTTGTTGTGCATCTTACTATTATATATTACGAGTTACTTTCTTAGCCAAAAGTAATAACTTAATGCATTATTGTATATTGTTGGATGCCATATTGGATTGATTTAATGGATATCTATCTTTCTAGGTATCATGATTTAAATTTAGATAAACTTATACTTAGTTATAGAGTATCATCTAGAATTTGGAAATAATTATGAATTTGATTACCATGATAAGTGCATATTTGAGTAGGTTCATTTCTCTAGAAGAACCTAGTAGACAAAGCAATCCTAATTTCATTCCATCCTATAAGATTATCCTTGTGAACCACCCACCAATGCGCTACTATCTCGTGTAGGGTATACACTAACATATTCCATCTCTCCAACCTGGTCTATCCATTGTTCCTCCATGGTGCATAGAAATATCGTTGGATCTCCTTCTTGATGTAATGAGGTACCAAGTTGTTACTTATTCTCTTGATACAACGTGGTCTTTTGTCCCATGTAAATGTGTTATTTACTTCGTTCCCTACCAATTCATAAGTACTATGAGCCCAATTATCACAAGAAATACTTGTATAGTTAACCGTAAGATCTTGTACACGTCCCTTGAGGGTGAATGTAATCTCCCCCATCGGTAGGTGGAACATGTTGGTCATTGAATCCCATCTATCAATGAGAGTGATCATCAAACTTAGCTGTAATACATACCGGTAGCTTCAAACCCGATCACACCCACATTTGCAACATGCCTCCACTCCTCATTGTCTCCATAACTCAAACCCTCAAGAGTAGGGGTGACACCCTGTCTCGCATCCTTAACTTATCTCTCACCTACATCCCGTAACACACATCACAATAATACACCCTCATCATGCCCATAATCACCCTGGACACCTCACCTATACTTACCACCCTACCTCTCTTTCCCTAGACCTCTTTACCTTCGTATCCCATCTTCTATCTACCCACCCCAACCCTAACCCACTATCTTTCACCCTTAACTATTTTTCACCCTTTACCTATGTTATGATTTTCCCCAAAACATCTCCTACTTACCACTACCTATCTCACCCACACAACATAAGTCATTTTGGCCCCTTTTTCTCCAAATCATGACTGGTACCAATTATCTCTAACTGACCCGGTCCCCCATAAACTAGCATCGGTCACCCTTTTTATGACCAATACCAATTTGCTACCGCAGACGCCGGCTAATCCTCAACCGATGCCGATCATTTTCGCCATAAAAACTGCGACGATTAAAACCCCTCTTCCTAAAAATTTATTTCTCTTACTTCTACCCACCCAATCCTACCCAAGGCCCCCTCCACCCTTCCAAATCCCTCCTTAACCTAATCACCTCCCCGATGCCTATTTTACCCAATTTTCCCTCCCAAAATTCAAAATTCATTTCCCCCAAAACCTATTTTTCCCCACCCAACCTCTAAATCAATCTAACACAAAAAAAAAAAGAAAGGGATTGACTCTTACCTCATCACATTGCCATCATCTTGGTGGCATGTTAGGCCACTGCACAGTGGTCCACCCAATCCCTCTCCTACCTCTTCCATCACCCAATCAACCTCCTCACCTCTAACCAACCCTCGCCAACTCACCTTTAACCAACCGCTCGCCAACTCAACTTTCTATTTGGCATAGATACTTTCAACCTTTGTCTTTCTCACCTGTCATTTTCTTTAATTTGGTAAATGAAAAATGATTTGAAAAACATGGAATTTTTTCTTTTTATAACCTACCCAACTTGATTGGCTATGATTTTACTTTGACTAACATCAGTCCTGTGCCCAATCTTACCATGGTCGGTCCATCACAACCGACATTGGTTCATTAAAATGATCATCGGTTATCCTGTTTAGTCCTTTTCCTACCCCCTACCCATAATTTTTCATCCTAAATCCTTTCTTGGATACTTCAATTTATCCTCCTAACCTCATCATTTACTACCTCACCTTGTCCTCATTTGGGGACTTGTTATTTTACCCATACCTCATCCCTACCCATGTTGTGACCTAGTTACTTAGACCTGGAACATTGCTAGTGACCTATGACCTCATGTGCTCATGATATCTTGCGGCTTTATTACCCATGTTGATTTCCATGCTAACCTTACCTTGCCTCTTCCCGTGACCATTTATCCTAACCCAGTCTTTGTTGTACCAGAACATACCTAAACGTTCCTACACTTGAACTACATCATGTTTCCTGACCATATCCTATACCTTGGATACCGGAATCACCTTAACCTTGTTTGGATAAACCTATCGACCTTAGAAAATGTAGAGTTTTCCTTCTCTTCAACCTAGTATCGTGTTGTAGTTTATACATGTTCATGTGTTTGACTATTACTACGTTTGACCCTAACCCATTACTTGGATTACCCAAGTAGACCATTTTCCCTTTTTACCCTTGTTGCTCATTTGCCTCTTCATCACATTCACATTTTATCAAAACACTCACCGATTCTACCTTTTGTCTCATCAGTTCCTAGTTTGAGGGATATTACCTTCACCCACACATGGGGAAACTGAACACACTCACCTAACCATTGCCCCTTTCACCCCACTCTAATATTGATTTAATTAATTAAATTAAATTAATTCATGATATCATAATATTTATTATTTAAATATCCTAATTGAGATAATGCCCACACCACCACATCACCTAGCCACCTCACCCTAGACCTATTCTTAGTATGTTTCCATAACTAACTAAGACATACCTAAACCCTAAAAATAAAAGCCTAAATTCCCTCTAACCACATTCCCACCTGTTAGAAAGGAAGCTTCCATTCTAATCCACGGAATAAAATGAACGAGATCCAAGAAAATCAAGGGGATCTACCCATTTTAGAAAACCTAGGAAATCCTGCCCTAACCAATGTCGGTTACCCCAAACCATCATCGGTCATCCCTGAACCACTGTCGGTTACCATTTAATCCCCAAAATAACCTAATTTCAAGTTTGGTAGATTTCTGATAAAAAGGATGAAACCGAGCTGCATGCAAGTAGAACCAACATTCGTACACACATTAGAGCATCCACAACCAGCATTAAAAGCAATTACTGAGCCTTTTGTATTCACGAAGCATCCGATGAAGTGACATCACCATATCAAGCTCCATCCATCTGAATCAACTACCATTTTCCTCCAGCCATTAGGTTCATACAACAATAAGTGTTTTATTAAGCAGCATTCATCCATTTTTATTTTAGTAGGTTCTGTTATATCTATTATCAGTTTCTACTCCCATTCCCATTCTCCCACCATTTACCTCCATGAAAACTTGACCATTCCTTCACCCACACCATTCAACTACCCATACCTAGTTTTTAGAGATCCTTGAGTATACTTAATACTCACACGGACCTTTCTATTGCCCTTTCCATCTCCATTTAGCCCCAGATATATCACCACACCAAGTTTTTGATAAGTTTCCTATACCCCGACCATACTAACACTGATTACCCAATACTATTTCTGGTTAACTTAAACTCGACATCGGTCATACGGACAATGTTGGTCTCTATGTTTTTCCCCTCAAACCAAAAATAGAGCCTAAAATCCCAACCAAATACCTAAAACAACCGAGAAAAAGACCACCGACTAGTACCAAAGTGCTTTGATAGAGACCTTGATCTTCGATTCAATCATAACTTAGCATCTTGTGAACGAATCTACTTATTATAGTCGAATGAGATACCTAAATCATTTTAACTACAGTAGGATTTCATTTATTATTAATATTGAATTATTCTAAACAGTGGATTGATATCCTTCTAGGGAGTATCGCACTTCTTAGATCTAGCATACACTAGGCAGTCCACTACATATACTATTTAACTTCTATTTGGTGGTCTTGTTTTCTATTTCAGGTAGTTCCTCCTAGCCAAAAGGAAGCTCTCACGATCAGTTGTGGATCAAGAAGTCATATGCGCACAACAACCTTTAACCAACTTTAACAAGTATTCCTTCTAGCCCTTTACCCTTATTTGTTTCATCAATATTCAAATAAACGCTCTAGAATCATGTGAAACACTTATATTTTCAACACACAATGTTGGGATCTATGAGTCTAAAGTAAATAATTCTCTCCTAAATTGAAGTGGTGTGATGGTTGGTATGAAATAATAGCCACTTGTAGAATCCGGTCAATTTCGAACTCAACTAAGATTTTGTTTGTTGGTTGTTGAACACGCAGAAAATGACCTATGGGTGCCTCGTATAGATTTTCAGACAAGGTCATGGAAGTAAGAATGAGAGGCATGATGAAGCCACATGTATTTACGGGAAGTTTTCCATTTTGGTCTAGAAATTCTTAACCTAATTGGCTGCTATGTTTAGTAAGGAAATTTGTTCAATAATATCTAGTGGAAGTGGTGAAGATTTGAATGCTAACGTATGCAAACTAGTGTCAATGTCTAACTGATTGGTAGGCCCATTGGGTTGTGGGACCTGAGGATCACAACCAAAGACTCATGGGGGCTATGGCCCTTAGATGGTCATGTGCATAATCAAACCCTATTTCGGGAGCAGTCCAATAATCATAGGCTTGATTAACAACTATGTTTAGTGTATTGAGTTATTCTATCTTCTTATTAAAAGTTGCAGGTGTGCGTAAGATTGTTAAACGTAAGCTGGTATCAACGTCAGTTATCAATTCTGGCACGTTTGGTTATGGGACCAATGGATCAAAATTGTATGTCTTTTCTTGTTGTGGACCATTGATGGTCATACAAAGTGAAATAAAATGACTTTTAATAAGCAAACTAATTATTGAAAGATATCTAATCTATGTTTTGGTGTTTTTCACCATATTTTGGATCAAAGCAATAAAATCAAGATAATATATCAAAGGAAATATTTTTGTTCTTTTCTAATATTTAAGAAATGTGTTCTAATCTAATAAATAAAATAAATACAAGTACTCAACCGGATGTAGCTGGTTACTTGTGAAAATGTATGAATCTAATCTAAATCAAACAACCTAATCTAATAAAAATACTCCAAACCCTACCTCAGATGTAAAGAAAAAATCATGACCATGAAGGGGCTATCATTCCTCACAACTTTCGTCATAATGTTGAAAGGAAAACTTACTGAAATGAATGATTCTCTACTCTATTTGATATGAATGATTTTCTACTCTATTTGATATGAATGATTTTCTACTCTATTTGATATGAATGATTTTCTACTCTATTTGATATGAAATTGACAATTCAACACACAAGGAAAACAAACACACAATTCCAACTGGACAAGAAAGATATTTGGAAAATATAGTTGTGTCTCGTATCTCTCCCTCGAGTATATTGCTTTCTTTCCCCGAGTGTTCATGTGAGTCCAAGAGATTGGGAATTCAAAAACAACCGTAAGAGGATGGCACTTGAGAAATGACACCTTGATGGCAGTCTAGATGCAATGTAAGTAGAAGAGAGATAACACAAGAGATCAGATCTTGGCTATGCAATTCCTAGTAAGATCATAACAACAATACAATGCAAGATACACAAAATTCTTAGGCCCTTTTATTGAGTATAAGCATGGAATATATAAAAATGGAAGATGAGAGGTAGCTTTATGCACAAGGAAAGAAGGAGTAGTTCCAACAAAATAAATCTATTTAAAAATAGGAGGAAGGAGAACCAAGAAATCAAAGATAATTTTAGACAATTCAGCTCATGGATGCATGTAAAAAGAAAAATTAAGTGAACCGTCACATGTTAAAACATGCGTGAAGAATTTGGAAAAAGTGAGCGGGATTGTCGCCCTATGTAGTGTGGAGGTTTTAGAACCACCGCCTAGGTAAGGTGGTGGTCCTGGCACTAAAGGCCAAAACTTGTGTAGAAAGAGGCAGAAAGCTAGAAGAAGTGTGGGAAGGCTAAGTAAAGATGTCTAGGAAAAAATATACACTGTGAATGGAAATTGGAGCTCAAACACCTTCTTGAAAGGACTGAATCATCATTGGGGAATTTTGTAACCATTTTCTGATAATGTAGCACATGTAATTTTGGGTGTGTATAGTTCCCAAGTGATATTGTGTAGTGTTTGCACTGGTGTATGTGTTGTGTTGAAGACCAAAGTCATATTCTAGGTCATTTCTAAGACTCGATAATCTGTGATTTACTAATCTTGAAATGTGTTGTAATGTGACAATAGACTATTGAATAGGGAAACCGATTCACCCAACTATTTTCCCCTCATTTGAGGTGCATGTGACATCCCAAGGAGAATGAACAGGGGAGAGAATGTGTTTGGTAGAAATGAAGGCACGCGTAAGTAAATTGGTTTAAAATATGTGTTAGTGCAAGAAAAGACAAATACACATATATAAGACAATATGTATGCTAGTAGGCAAAAAGAATTTTTTTTTGTGAAAATCAAGTTGTTAAAATGGGACATCGTTCATAATGTCATAAGTACAATCATGACCAAAGTAGCCAAATGCACACAAGTAGTGAACAAGAAAGACATTGGGAAAAGCTCACAAACAATGTCATACAATAACAAGAAATGGAAAACAAAGTGACAAGAAAAGAAATAGACAACCATGGTAGAAAATAGACCAACAAAGCATGTACTACACATGAAGCACTGTTAACATGTTAGAAAGATAAAGCTAATGTCAAAGCATGTATGATCCAATATAGTAGTGTGCTAGTATGAATAGGAAATAGTATAAATAGAAATAATAACACTTGTGATGAGTACAAAGTTAGATGGCCCCGTAAGTGACTAAGGGACTAGTAAAAGGTTTTGTGGTAAGAATTCATGTTGTGTGTAAGGACTTATGTAAAATTTTCACTCATGAATAGAAGGAAAATGAATGCACATGTGTGTATATAGAAAATGTGTAACAAATCATACTTGTAATCTTAAGAAAGTAAGAGTAAATGTGACCAAGATATGTAATATGTTGTGGATGTGCATTGAATTGAATGAAATGTTAATGTGATAGGATTAGTGTGTCCCCAAGTAGATACTGGATGAGAATGAGATGAGATTCATATCTAAAAGATCCCTCAGTAGTCAATAATTAACCATAGAACAACAGTACATCATCGGAAACTAGTTTGAATTGTGCGCTATAAATATATGATTGACAAAGCGTAGAGCGTAAAGAGTGAGTGAGTGTGGTGAGGTTAATTTCAGATTTTGACTCTCGATACTTGAGTATGAACCGTGTGTTGGTACCCATTATGTCCTGTCCTATTCTCAATCCTTTTCTACCACTTAAAATAATTTCTCAAGAAGATAAATCAATGGGGTCTCCATTTTTAAGAGTATTTCTCCTTCCCGTTATGTATGTTATGGCCGGATGGATGAGTATGTAGCTGGTCTTATCTCTGCTATAAAAGGTTATTAAAAGTTTTGTATACTTAAGGTACACCATATATTGCATGATTAGTGTAAAGTCGGGATTTCGGATGTGATTGGCCAAGTGTGACTATGTTAAGTTAAATTTATCCCCAAATCCCAAAGACTAGATATCTCTAGAGCTGCATGGTCTAACTACGATGTAAAATTTAATTTTTTCCTGAAACTCCGATTGGGGTCATATCTTCCATCATAAAGACAGACGGGTGTTATCTATTTTCAGGCCTCAACCTAAAATAATCAAATGGTATTTTCTCCCGGAATCTAAGAAGAGGTCCTTATTTGGTCTTTTAAAGTAAATTAAGTTTCTGTGGTCCAATGCCCAATTTAATTTTTAGCTTCGACATAGATCATGATTTTTGTTCCATACCCGACCGATCGATTGAAGAAAAGAAGAAATAAAGAAACACAATTTTTCTAGGTTCATAAGGATGAAAAAAGTGACAAAGAACCACTTCTTTCTCCTTTGTTTTTATGTAGTTAAGTGTGACACATGAAGTTGTAGAGTCAAAGGGCGTGTCTTTTTTCGGGTGTTCTTATTTGTAAGAAAATAAAATGAGGAAAATGCAAATGTATTCTGAATGTTTAAATAAATCATAGTTACATGTGATATAAGGAAAAAAAATCAGAGCAACATTTACAGTAGTAAAATTGGGGTTATATTTAAGGGGCCCCACCCATCCGCTGTATAATTGTATGAGAAAAATAAAAAAACACAATGCATTTCGATATATATAATATAGTGGCATGTATATCAAACTTCCATCACTTCAGTCACATTTGGGGAACCCTTCAAGAACTATTCATGATGCCGAATAAATTCCTCATGGGCCACGACATCTTTGAAGATGAAATGTATGTCTCCTGTTAGGCCCATTGACATCCCTTTCTCATGCAACTCAAGGATAATCATTCTTGACCCATTCAGAATGTCAACCAACTCCTTCCTTCATGCAGATGAGTTATTCCATTCACACAAATCGATACCTCCCATTTCGTATGTTGTAGTGTGTCACCTCAGTCGAGATGGGACTTTGGAACTTTGGTCACATCGTAAATTCAAGCTTCAGGAGGGCATGAATCTTCTTGGATTGAAATGCATGTAGTCCAACCAAAACTTTGATATCTTCCATGGCGGACTCTAAAACCGCAAGCCGCTCCTGCATTCGCGCTCATGTGATAACTGGGATGAACCTTCCTTTTTAGTTCCTGTGGTTGGGTTGAAAAGGGAGATTTGTTTATAGCAGGAAGGGGCATAATAGGCCTTTAGTATGTTCCAATGTTCATCATAAACACATAAGTAGTGGTGAGACCAATGATTCCTCGGGGACTTGGGATCTAAATGGAACTCTGGGTAGACCAAGTGAAAGTGCAAGGTTTAGAAAATAGGGAAGGAAGGACACATCTCAGCCAAGGTATTCAAGAAAGAAACCTCCAGGGAAGCTTAATGAGGGAAATCTTAGGGTTTAGCTCTAGAATTTGCTACACTTTCAAAACTTGGTGAATCAGGGCCTCGTTTATCCTCGAAAGATGAAATAATTGGCCCATATGGGCCAATTCCTCTTTCCACAAACTTGATCTCAAGGAAGATGAAGAGTACTGAAATGGAAGGGGACAACATGAAGGGAAATGGTTCTCAAATTTCACAAAAGACTCTTGTCGGTGTCCATTTTGATCCTCTAATATTTTCACATCTTTCCTCTTTCTTCTACATGCTCAAAAAAAAAATTTTCTTCGAGTTTGGTGGTCTCGCATCTTTCCCCATCTAGATTGAATGCTTTAAATGTCTCATAAACCTATTATTTTTCCCCAACTTGAAAGAAAAATACATGCAGGCTCTATTTTATGCCCTAAATTTCCAAATCCATGGGCCTCTGTCATTTTTTCCATTTTCTTGACCTGTGGAGCTCGTAGTTGCTCATTTTTGTTGTTTTCCCTCAAAATATCTATCCCCATGGTCAAAACTTTCATAAAATCAATTTCCCCTTGTTTTTTGACAAAAAAATCCCACACTCGTGAAGGAAAAATTAAGTTTGGAAGTCGTAGGCAAATTATGTGTTTTTGACATTATACGGGTGTCATTTTCCCATCAAAATTAAGCTCAAGTTGTCCCTCACACGTGGCCGCTTCTGGTTGGATGAGATTTGGTGGGTTTTTTCTAAAAACTTAGTGTTTTTGATTTTTGGAAAAATTTGCAAATATTCCCTACAACTCTGTAGGTCCCAGAGGAGGACACGTGTCTCATTTTCATGTGAAGATGGAATGGGAGGTTTGTGGGTACTTAGGTAAGTTTTTCCTTTTTTGGCAAAAGGGGTGAAATTTGAAAATTGAAATGTGGGTCTGTAATGGCGCAAAAGGAGACATGTGGTGGGCAAAGCGGGTCAAGAGGGCCAGCGGAGGAAAAAGGGAATTTTTCCCTTTTTTGCAAAAAGACCTAGGATGAAATATTGAGGCATGGCTTCGTGACAAATCACAAAAAGACATGTGGTAGGGAGAAATTGGAGGTACAGGCCAGAAGAAGAAAAATTAAAAATTTTCCCTTGGTGAAAAAAGGGGTTAAAATATGAAATAAGCCTACAGAATTTTAGTGATAGAGAGCATGACACGTCGGGGACAAAGACAGAGGTGCGGGCTGCGGGAAAAAGTGAAATTTTTGAAATTTCCAAAAAGGGTGGAAATGTGTAGAATTGAAGAATGATTTCAATGGGACCCACCATATGCCATGTGTCAGCTCCAAATTTCAAGGGTGGAGGGGCGAAGAAAAAAGTAATTTTTTTCCATTTCTCCAAAAATGTGAGCCCAAATTCATTCCCAATCGTATTTTGACACGTGGAGGGCCCAAAATGAAGGGAAAAGGCAAATCAATAAGCAATCGTACATTTTCCATTTTGGCTGCCATTTTTGCTCCAGGAAGTGTGGAAATGCAAATTTTACATCAATTTTGATCAAATTTTTGGCAAATTTGTGTTGTTTGTGCCTGCAAGGACCAATGCAATTGGTTTCAAGGATCAATTTGTAGATTTGAGGTGTTTTTGAAGTAATTTTTGCCCCAGCCCAAGAAAACACGTGAAATATCAAATTATAAAGTTGCAGAATCAAATTTTGAAATGATAAGGATGAAATGATGAAATGAAAGGGGTCTACATGCTTGGAGAATGAAAAACATGCCTCCACAATGGATAATGATGAAGGATTTGTAATGATTCACCATTTTAGAAACACCTGGCAACTTTGGTTGTAAATTTGTTAAATGTCCCTATCTATGAATCATGTTGGAATTTTGTAACAAACTTGATGTTGGGCATATTCTTTTCTTGGGAAATAAGGATCAAATGTAATTGAAAGTTATATAATGCATGTTTTGAGACATGCAAAAGGTCAGAGAAACTTATAATTTCACGGGAAAATATGGGAAGAAGCCCATTCTTTGAGAAAATTCTTAACAACCATTTCTAATTTTGTTTTACATTAGATTTGTATCATGTTGAGTTGGTTTCGGTTGTAGATCTCTCAACAAGCTCTGAGATTGTTCTTATAACATTCCCCTGCTAATAAATTTGGTCATTTTGGATTATTCTATGTTGTCTCTTGGTAAAGTTTGCATGCACTTATGTTTCAGAATGTTTTCAATTTATGTTTCTTGCTCCTATTGCATTCTTGTGTTTAAAATATCTCTTGATCATACATGGTCTCATTTCTTGTTGATAGTTTAGTGGAATCTAAAGTCTCACATTCAAAATAGATTTCTTCTGATAAAGAGATAAATAGATTTAAAATCACTTTACCTTCCTTGAATTCTAAGACTGTTTGTAAACCTTTGGGTGCACCTTAGGTCATGATAAAATCGAGATTTCTGGATACTTTGTTGGTTCATCCGCTTCAATATTTTGCTTTGTAGGTTTTCAAATATTGTGTGGAAGAGTGTAGATCTGTGCTTCCATTTTGTGCACATATCCTGGTTGAATGAGTACCTTAACCCCTTTGAAGCATTTTGTTTTTTAGGTGTTACAAATTTCTTGCAAAGGTCCTTAAAGAATCTGGAAAATTATTTTTATTCTTGTCTAAAATATCCCACCAAAAATTCATTCAAAATAACTAATTCTACCCCATACTACCCCCGCATTGCATTGTGTGTCAACAAAATAACACAATCCATTTACAAATATGCAAAAAGCAAATCAGATCATACCATGTCTCTAAACCTCGGCCTTGTCTTGAAAGAATTTCCATCATTTAGAAGTGACAACTCTATTGAGTTTGAATAATTAAAAATTGATCATGTTTTCCCAAGGCCACCTCCATACAATATGCACAAGTATAAAGATATCTCCACCTCTTTCTAAAATAGAGGCTACAATATAGGTTCTCTTACCTTGGTTAAAAGGAACAACCTAAAATAGTGAGGATTACATCAAAATCCTTTCAAGGTCCTACCCACTTCTTCAAATCCACGAGTGCTAACAAGTTAGATAAATTACTTCCCTAGCTACAAAATGACATATAAATCATTTATTTTCCTATGATTGTCTTGTAAAATCCATGATGTTGCTCAAGTTGTGTAGGAGATTAAATCTAGGTAGCAACATCCAAATGGTGCCACTACTAGGGACATTATTCAATATTTCAGTATTTCAGATCCCTGGTAATACTTCTTCTGTGATTTATGTGCAATTACAAATTTGAGTCTCATTTTCTGATCATATTTGTAAGGATTGAGTGAAGATATAAGTTCTACCTGCAAATTTTATCAGTTTCCAGTAGTAGTTGCACTTCATTTGCATTTGTGATTGATAAATTCAAAGAAAGGAAGGTCTGATCTATAAATTTTGGCAAGATTTTCAGTGCTGATAGATATTTGACAGAGTATTTTAGTGCATTTTCACAACTAGGGTGAAATTCCTTAGTGGCGACTCCATGTTGTTCTGATCTTGATAAGTACCAGTGTCTTAACCTTTCTGTCATTTACTTTGGTGTTGCTAATCTCTGCAAAACTAGAAGGAAGAATATCTCTCTTCATTAGAGACTTTGCTAAGAAGTTGTTTACAGATTCAAGAAACTTAGAGTTGGAAGGGAGAAGAGTTTGGAAGGTTGTTAAAGGTCAGACATCAAGAAAAGATATATCC
Source organism: Taxus wallichiana var. yunnanensis (assembly GCA_018340775.1). Lineage (NCBI taxonomy): Eukaryota > Viridiplantae > Streptophyta > Pinopsida > Cupressales > Taxaceae > Taxus > Taxus wallichiana. The sequence continues at coordinate 96,247,208 of CM031239.1, read as the reverse complement.
ATTGGTGAGAGAGATCAGCCTTTGGTAGAGGATTATCACTCTTCTTCAAGTGATTATGATTTAAGAAATCCTCTCATAAACTTGTTTGCCTCATCTAGTGAAGGTCCTTCTACTGTACCAGGTAGGTTCCTTCTCCAATCTACACCTCTGTGTTTCAATTCAAATAAAACTTTCTAAGAAAATCAGTACTTAGAGAATACCAGTCTTGTGAATCAAATTCTTGAGCCCCAAAGACCTTGCACTCCTCATTAGCTTGTGTCACCCCCAAGATCACCTCCACCAAACAATATGGCTGAGCCTAGACCTCCATTTATTGTTAACACCTTTGGTCCTATAGAATTTAGATGAATGGATGGCTACCCAAATGTTGTCCTACAAGATGTCAGAAATAGATTGCCAAACTGCCAAAGTAACAATGCAATAATTGGTGATCAGCATCTCAAAATTTTTGTTAACATGATGGAAGATTTTGAGATAGAGTTTGAAGATGTGTATATTAAATTGTTCATTCATACACTAGAAGAGGATGCTAGGGATTGGTACAAGGTTCTACCTAATAATTTAATTGATTCTTAGACTGAGATGAAGAATGCATTTAGGTTGCAATATGGTGACAAGACTGATCCTATATTTCTCTTGTCTGAGTTTGATAATATCAAGAAGAACCCCAATGAATTAGTCCATGAATTCAACAAAAGGTTTAACAAAAATTTGAGAAGGCTGCCTATTAGTCTGAGGCCTTGTGATGAGTCTTGTTTAATCAAATATGCAGATGCATTTGATAAAAAGGCATCCTATTACCTAAGAGACAAGAACCCTACCAATCTAAGACAAGCTTTCACCATGGCACTTCAAATTGAAAATAATATCAAAGCAATTGGAAACCTCTCAAGAGAGATGGAGTAAAGTTGATAAACCCTAAAAACCTCAAGCTATCAAGGGTGCTCATTTAGAGGAGGTTGTGAAAACTTTGGTAGGGTCACCAAAGAAATCTCATATAATTTGGCAAGAGCCGAGAAAGGAATTGGGCAAACTTCACAAGGTTAGCTAAGAGCACAAAACCATGACATATTTTCCAATCATCCTAGAGGTGATTAGAGGGAATATGATAGAGGGAAAGGACCCATGGGGTCTGCAAATAGACATCCTTAAGCATGTGAAGGAAGAGTATTACCTGATCCCCATAACTACCAGGGTTACTACTCTTGAGGAAGTTGTTGATATTGATTGGTGTGATAGGTGTTTTTTACCCCATCCTCCATGTGAAGTGGACCAGTAAGATGGTGAAGTTAATAATGATGATGGTATTGATGATGATATTTACATGGTGGGTTATTCTTTAAGCTCACAAGGAGGAGCAACATCTATTGAAGTAATAAGTGCAAGGATAGATGTAAATTTTTGGGATTACATCAAACAGGTACAAGTATTTCTTCCCCCTCATACTATTGAAGTTGATTTAGTGCAATATTTTGAAATTCCTAACAATGACTTTGAGTCTTAAGAGATTTGATGATTCATAAGTATGATGGTGGTATTCCTTTGGAGGAAGATAGACAATTGTTGATGAATGTTGTTATAGTTCAAGAGAAAGACTATAACACTAGAAGAAAAGTTGTTAAGGGATTTAGGCCTCAAGTCAAACCTAAAACACCCTTGCTCACAAGCATTCCCAAAGAATCTCCTAGAAGAGAAGCACCTGCAAAAAGCTCTACTATCCCAATAAAAATTGTAGTCCTCCTCATGTCCAAGCTGCCAAGAAACCCATTTCGTCTCGATGAATCTTCTTGTCTCCCTTCCAGTGATATTTTGCAAAAGAGTGTTCCCTATGACATAGCCCAAGTATTGAGCCAAATCAAATTGAGTGTTCCAATCATTGAGTTTCTTAGGATCCCTGAGCATAAGAAGAGAGCATTTGAGTACTTGGGATTAAAGGAGGAGAAGACTACTCCGAGTAGAAATATAAATATTATTCTAACTCCTCAGATTATTAAAGACCTTAAAATAGCACCAGTAGTAGAGGATCTTGGAGAGACACCTGAGGTATATTTGTGGACATCCTTGGTTGATTTCCAATTGAATGTTGATCCATTATTCACAACTTTGATCATAAAGGATAGGCTACTTCACAATTGTATGTTTGATTCGGTGCATCATGTAATGTCATGCCTCTAGAATTTATGAATGAGTTGGATATCAAAGTGACAACAACCTATGGAAAATGTACTACCATGGACTCAAGAGAAGTGCCAGTTTTTGGTTGTGTGAAGGGTTTGGTTGTGCAGCTTGCATCTTATCCCGAGAGGAATTTAAAATTGGATGTTGTAATTGTTGACTGCCCTACCAAATGGGGTATGTTATTATCAAGAAAGTTGGCTAAAAGTGTTGGAGGGAGTGTCTAAATGCATATGTATTTTTCCACCATTCCCGTTTAAGGCAGCCTTGTCAAGCTCTATGGAGAAAATAAAATGTTGCATCTAATTCAGGACCCAAACAATGCTTCTTATGAAGTATTATTTGTTGACGTTGATGATGATAATTTTATTGGTTTTACTAATGGAAAAGAACAAAAAAATGGATCAGTCAAAGTTCCTTGAACATGTATGTTCTCCTTGTAACTTTCTATTTGATGGATCTTTCTCCAAATTTGGAAATGGTATTGGTGTAATTCTGATTTCTCTTAGCTTTGAAGAATTTTTTTTTCCTTCAAGCTTAATTTTGAATATACTAAAAACATTGCTGAGTATGAAGCCTTGTTGTTGGGTCTAAGACTTACATGGAAGTATGGTATCAAGGAAATAATTACGAAGGGAGATTCAGAGCTAGTTGTCAAACAAATAAGAAAACTGTATGTTAAAAAAATCAGTGGATGAAATAGTATAAGCATGCAGTTTGGGATCTAATTGAGATGTTTGATTCCTTCAATATTATGCACCATGACAAAAATTTCAATGCTACTGCTGACAATTTGGCAGTGATGGTGTCAATATTTGGAGATTGCACCATTTCACCTTATTGTGAGTACAATGTTGAAGTGTTAACTAGGCCAACTATCCCTGGCAACATCAAACATTGGAAAATGTTTAATGATGATGCTCGAGTGCAAAGGTTCTTACAAAATCAAGGTGATTTTGTAGATAAACATATTGATTGGGAATCAATGGTATGTATGACTAAAGGAAGAGAGACTTTGTTTGGAAAATATATTATCCAATTGAAAACTAAACCCATTCCTAGAGGACTTGTTGTTCTTGAGTCAAATTTTAGCAATGTTGATTGCATCATCAATAGAAACATATCTACCTCAAGGGATATGGAAGAGCATGACTTGGGAAAAAAGGAAAAACCAAGAAAGCTTTTGTTTGGTAGCAGTTTAAACAAAGAATAAAAATAGTCCTATCTTTAATTGTTGAAACAATATCAAAGCGCTTGCTGGTCATATTCAGAGCTGAAAGCATATAGAGAGGACTTGTTTCAACATGAGATCCCTCTTGAGAAAAATACAAAACCATTCAGATAGAAGAAAAGGCCAATTAATCCACTACTCTCCATGAAAATGTAAGATGAATCAAGAAACTCGAAGGAGGGAGGGATCATTTAGCCCACAAGGTATTCATATTGGGTTGTAAACCTTGTGCGGTCAGAAAGAAGAATGGAGATATCAGACTTTGTGTAGACTTCAGGGTTTTGAATAAAGCTTCATTGAAAGATAATTATCCTTTTCCAAACATGGAGAACATGCTGCAGTTAGTGACTCGGATCTGAATTGTTGTCAACCTTGGATGGTTTCTCCGCTATAATCAGTTGTTGTTAAGGAGTCGAAAGATATAAAACTACCTTTACCACTTCTTAGGGAACATATATTTATGTGAGAATGCCTTTTGGTCACATGAATTGTGGAGCTACCTTCCAAAGAGTAATGGATGTTGCTTTTTTGGTTATATAAATGACTTCATTGTAGTTTATCTAGATGATGTGATTTGTATTTTCAAGGAATAGAAAAGATCACTTGCAACATTTGGAAAGGATGTTGATCAGATATAGATCATTTGGAATCTCTTTCAATCTAAAAAAGTGTCACTTTGGAATGTGTTGGTGCAAATATTCACTTTACACACTTTTCCCTAATTTTCTATATCCATTTTTGTCAAGAAATGTTCATTTGCTCGAGATGGTGATCTACAGTTCATCTTTTCCATTTGAATGCTTTAAAAATGCCCTCAATGTTATTTTCCCTAAATTGAAACAAAATCCAAGTTTCCCCCCCATTTGTGCCCTAATTTCTTCATTTTTACGGGATTTGTTATTTTTCCATTATCAAATTGTGAAAAAACTCGTGTTTGATCAAATCCGAGTTTTTAGAAGTCAAAATCCTAATCCCCTAGCCAAAAACAATGATAAAACATGATTCAATTGATTTAAAACTGAGAAATTTTCCTTCCTTATCAATTTTTTTGATTTCTAGGGCATCCCCTGCATTTTTACGTTTTGATGGCCATACGGGTGTCATTTTCTTGTCAAATTCATCCTTGTAACATATTGCTAACGTGGTAGGTTTCTATTGGCTGAGGATGTGTGGGAAAAGTTTATAACTTGTCACTTTTTGAAATTTTGACACAACGAAAAGTTTGGTTCGGATCCATGCCTGATATAGTGATGTGCCTATGTGGCACGATGTGATTGGTCAAGGAGTGGTGGGTGGCGGAAGTCACTTAGGAATTTTTCTTCCATTTTGGCAAAATTCTCAAAATCCAATTTTTCCCGAAGGCCCACATCCAATGGGAAGCGGACACGTGGCAGGGAGATCAAGCGGACAACGGGGGAGTTGGAGAAATTTTTGATGTTTTTGGCTCAAGGTGTTAAGGGAAAATTTTGACCCGGAGGCCCGCACCCAATGAGAAGTGGACACATGTCTAGGAAAGGCCATGTGGGGGGCAGAAGTTTTGAAGACTTTGAAGTTTTAACTTCAAAATGCTAAAATCAAATTTTTTTCCGAAGGCCCGCGACGAGTAGGAAGGAGACACGTGTCTAGGAGGAGAAATGGGAATGGGGGCCAAAGAAAATTTTTGTGAATTTTTTCCCTTGGTATAAAAGGAAAAAAATGAGGATTGGCTTCATGGCCAATCATTTTTGAACATGTGTCCAAAAGGTGATGGAGGTTCGAGGTGGGAAGAATTTCAAAATTTTACAAAATTTGGGCAAAAATCATAAAATAAAAAATTGATCCGTGGCCTCGAAAAGGAAAATTTGGAGGTGTGCCCCCACATCCAATCAGGGGGTGACACATGGCACATTTAAAAAGGTAAACGAGGAAGCTTAGGCCTAAGAAGAATTTTGGTGCCTTCAGTGTTCTAAGGGAAAATTTGGGCATATGGCCCCACAACAAATCAAAGACCGCCACGTAGCAGGGGAATGGAGTGGGTGTTCGGGCCCGCGGAGTTTTTGGAGAAAATTTTCCTTTTCTCAAAAAAGGAGAAAAATTCATAAAATTGGCCCATGGTTCTTGGTGGGGCCCACAGGTGGACACGTGGTAGGTCCAGGGGGCAAGTGGGGAAAATTTTCAAAATTTTCCCAAAGTCAAAAAAGGTTTAAAATGCATTTTTGAAGGCAAGGGCCTGGTCCAATGGTATTTGGACACATGTCCACCTTATCCAAAAGTCAAAGAAGATATTTTTGAGCCTGCATGTCAAATCTCATCAAGACACGTGGAGGGCAAAAATTTGAAGTTGATTTTAAATCAATGGTTACTGAGTGTTTTCCTTTCTTTGTCGCCATTAGAGATCCAACATGCTTGGAATCATCATTTTTGCACCAAATTACATGAAATTTTATATGAAATCACATCCCCTTGACCTTCTGGATGTAATGGCATCATTCATTTGAGCTATTTTGGTGCCCTATAGTGATTTTCATGAAATATTTTTCTCGGCCCCGTGTAAAAATGTGAAAAGTGAAAAATTATAGTTGCAGAGTTAAAAATAATAAGGGAAAAGGGTGGAAAATTATTGCAAATTCTGCTAGCATGGTGAAATGACAAAAATATGACCTTGGGATGGATATGGATCTGAATCCATGTAATATTTTAAAATATTTTTCCATCTCTCGGCATTTTGTGAGCTATTTTACATATTTATATCATTTTTCATCAAATGGATAGGGTTTGGTAAAAATTTGATTCCTTGAGCATATTCTTTGCTTGGGATGCAAGGATCAAGTTGGCATAAGGTATATTATGTAATTTGGAGTCATTTTGAAAGGTCTATTGAGAATTTTTGAGAACGAGAGAAGAATTTTCATGAAGAAAACTCAAGAAGTTCATTTCCTTTTGGAGAAAATGCTTGAGAGCCATTTTTATTCTTATTTGCATCAAATGTTCACCATGTTTGCTTTCAGCTATAAAGCCATCAACAAGCTTTGAGATTTTCTAAATAACATTCCCTTGCTGATATATTTGATCAAATTCTTGGATTAATTGGTTTTATCTCTTGGCAAAGCTTGCATACACTTGTATTTCAGTATGTTTTCAATTTGTGTTTCATGCTCATGTTGCAATCTTATGTTTGGGATCTTTATTGGTCATACATGGTCTCATTTCTTGTAGAGGGTTTGAAGGCATCTGCAATATTCCATTCAAAAGAGCATTCATTTGAGTGAAGATAAATAGATTTAAAATCATCTTACCTTCCTTATAAATTGACAGTGTTTGTAAACCTTTGGGTGTACCTTAGGTCATGATCTAACAATGGTTTCTAAATTCTTCATTGATATTTTGCTTCAAGCCTTTGTGGCAAGTTATCAAATTTTGTATGGAATAGTGCAGATTTGGGCATCCATGTGTGCACACATCCTAGTTGAAAGAGCACTTCAAATTCATTGAAACATCTCTGTTGTTTAGGTGTTGTAATTCATTTGCAAAGCTTCCCAAAGAAGGTGATGATTTCTAGCTACTCTTGTCCCAACATCTCTCATCAGAATTTCATTTTAAACTAACTCATCCTACCTACAATACCCCTGCATTTGCATTGTGTGTCCACAAAATAATTCAATCCTTTCACTAAAATGCACAAAGTTGATCAGGGTTTTATCATGTCTTTAGCAGCTCTAGCTTTGTTTTGAAAACATTTCCATCATTTAGTAGTGAAAACTCCTTTGATTTTTGATAATGGATACTTGATCATGTTTTCACAAAGCCCCTTTTTGTATCATATGCAAAACATAAGGATATCTCCATCTCCTTACCATATAAGGGCTGCAATATAGGTTCTCTTACCTTGGTTGATAGGCACAACCTAAAATAGTGAGGGTTAGATCAAAACCCTCTTGAAGGTGCTATCCACTCCCTCAATTATTGAATGCAAATAAGTAGATAGGTGTGCTTCCCCAGCTACAAATGACATACAAAACATCTATCTATCCTTGAGTGTCTTGTGCAAATTTATGATGTTGTTCAAGTTGTGAAGGAGAGTAAAATTGGATACCAACACCCGAGTGGCGCCGCTGCTGGGGAATTTCTTTGATTTCTTGGTGGTTTTGAGGTGTTTGGAAGGTTTGAGAATTTGTGTGATCAAGTATTTAAGTTTTTACATCCTTGAGATATTATTTCACACTTCAGATCTACATGTTGTGGGTAAAAAGGATTTCAAACTCAGCTTGCTCTTCTCATTTACTAGCAGTTTATATAATTTGGATGCATTGTTTTTGGTTGAATCAAGAAGAACAAGATCTGATTTGTAAACCCTGCAATGTTTTCAGTCATAACATACATTTGACAGAGTACAATCCAAACCAAATACACCCTTGCTCACAAGAATTCCCAAAGACAATCCTAGAAAAGAAACAATTGCCAAGAACGTTGTTGTCCATGCAAAAATATCAGTCCTCTTCATGCCTAGGCTGCCAAGAATACTTCTCCATCTGATGAACCTTCTTGTTTCCCTTCCAATGTTGTTTTACCAAAGAATGTTCCATATGATATAGCCTAGGTTTTGAGCCAAATTAAAGTGAGTGTTCCAATTATTGAATTGCTTAGAATTCCTAAGCATAAGAAGAGAGCATTTGAGTACTTGGGATTGAAAGAAGAAAAGATTACCCCAAGAAGAAATGTAAATGTTGTTGAGAATCCTCTTCAAAGTATTGCTAGCCTTGGAACACCACTACCAATGGAAGATTTTGGAGAGGCACTTGAAGTATATTTGGGGACATCCTTGGTTGATTCCCAATTGAATGTTGATCCATTCTTCACAACTTTTCTCATAAAATATAGGTTGCTTCACAATTACATGTTTGATTTTGGTGCATCATGTAATGTCATGCCTCTAGAAGTCATGAATGAGTTGGATATCAAGGTGAAAACAGCATATGGGAAGTGTAAAACCATGGATTCAAGGGAAGTGCTAGTTGTTGGATGTGTGAAGGGTTTAGTAGTGCAACTTGTAGCCTATTCGGGTAAGAATTTAAAACTTGATGTTATAATTGTTGATTACCCTACCAAATGGGGTATGATTTTGTGAAGAAAGTGGGCTGAAAGTGTTGGTGGTAGTGTTCAAATGGACATGTATTTCACCACCATTCCCATTGATGGCAGCCTTGTCGAACTCTATGGTGAAAAGAAGACGCTACACTTGATTGAAGATCCCAACAATGCTTCTTATCAAGTGTTGTTTGCTGATGTAGATGTTGACAACTTCAATGGTTTTTCTAATGGAACAGAGAATAAGATGGAAAAATTAGAGTGCCTTGGTATGGTAGGCTCTCAATGGACATTACTATTTTATGGAGCTTGCTCCCAGTTTGGGAATGGTGATGGTATAGTGTTGGTTTCTCCAAGTTTAGAAGAGTTTCCTTTTTCCTTCAAGCTCAATTTTGAATGCACTAACAATATAGCTGAATATGAAGCATTGTTGTTAGGATTAAGGATTGCATGGAAATATGGAGTGAAAGATATTGTTGTTAAGGGAGATTCAGAGTTGGTGGTGAAGCAAGTAAGGAAGATGTATGCCACAAAAAATCAGCGTATGAAGCAATATAAGAATGTTGTTTGGGACTTGGTTGAAATGTTTGATTCCTTTAACATTGTTTATCATGATAGGAATCTTAATGCTGTTGCTAATAAGCTAGCTATCCTTGGTTCTAGATTTGATAATTGCATCGTTTCACCTTTTTTGAATATAACATTGAAGTACTAACAAGACCAACTATCCCGGATAATGTAAAACATTGGCAGGTTTTTGATGATGATGCACAAATATTGAGGTTCTTATAATGTCAACGTGATTTTTCTAGTCAAAAAATGTATTGGAATCCAATGGTGTGCATGAATGAAGGTAAATAAACCTTTTTTGACAAGGATATAATACAATTGAAGACAAACACCATTCCGAAAGGGCTTGTGGCACTTGAATCCAACTTTAGCAATGCTAATTGTATCATAAATAGAAACTTGTTTGCTTCGAGGATTTGGAAGAGCACAACTTGGGAACCCAAGAAAACCAAGGAAGAATTGGTTGGGCAAACCGTCTTAGAAAAGAAGAAAAATAGTCCTATGCCCAACTTTTTAAAAAGTATCAAGACTCGCCTTCCTTGGTCTTATTCGAGTTGAAGGCATATAGAGAAGATTTATTTGAGCATGAGATTCCTCTTGAGGAAAAAACCAAGCCATTTAGACAAAGACAAAGGCCCATTAATCCACTTCTATCCATGAAGATGCAAGAGGAGTTGAATAAATTGAGAGATGGTGGCATCATTTAGCCTACTAGATACTCTTCTTGGGTTGCCAACCTTGTGCCAGTTAGGAAAAAGAATGGTGATATTAGACTTTGTGTGGATTTTAGGAATCTAAAAAAGCATCTATGAAGGACAAATACCCATTGCCAAACATGGAGAATATGCTACAGCTTGTAATGGGTCAGAGATGCTTTCTACCTTGGATGGTTTCTTCGGATACAACCAAGTAGTTGTCAAAGAATCAGAAAGACTTAAGACAGCCTTCACTACTCCTTGGGGGACTTATGTTTTTGTAAGGATGCCTTTTGGATTGATGAATGCTAGTGCTACTTTTCAAAGGGCAATGGATGTTGCCTTTTCTGGTTATATCAATGAATTCATAGCAGTTTACCAAGATGATGTGACTATTTTTTCAAGGCAGCGAGGAGATCATTTGCAACACCTAGAAAAAATGCTGATCAGATGTAGAGAGTATGGAATTTCACTTAATCCAAAGAAGTGTCATTTTGGTGTACAAAAGGCCAAGTTGCTAGGACATATTGTGTCCAAGGAAGGTGTTATGATAGACCCGGAGAGAGTAGAAGCAATCAACAAAGTGCCCATTCCAAGAACCAAGAAAGGTATTCAATCTTTCTTTGGCCAAATCAATTTCATTAGAAGGTTTGTTTCTAATTTTTCTGAGCTAACTCTCCCAATCACAAGCATGATAAGAAAGGATCAAGTTATTAAGTGGGAAGAGGCTTCCATCCAAGCTTTTGAAGGAATAAAGGATGCACTCAAGCATGCACCTGTTTTGGCAGCTCCAAACTATAAGATGCCTTTCCAAATCTTCTCTTTTGCATCTAAATTTACTATTGCTTTAGTTTTGCTACAAAAGGATGAAAAGGGATTTGAGAGGCCTATTAATTTATTTAGCAAGGCTTTACAAGTAGCTGAACTGAAGTACACAATTATGGAGAAACAAGCATTTGCATTGGTGAAGGAAACAAATATTTTTAGGCCCTACATTTTGAGTTCAAAGGTTGTTGCCTATGTCCCTCATACAATGGTCAAAGACATCTTATCTGACATGGAAATATCAAGCAAGAGATGTAGGTGGGTTAACAAACTTCAAGAATATGACATGGATATTCAAACTACAAAGTTGGTAAGAGGTTTGGGTCTTGCCAAGCTCATGGCTGAGAGTAATTTGCAAAATGTAGAAGTAAATCAGCTAGAGGAAGAAAGGGCAGATCTTCTTGAAAAATTGATTAGGTCCGAGTGGTACAAAGATGTGATTTTTACCTTAGACACCTATGCTGTCCTAGTCACTTGAATAAAAATAAAAAAAAGAGCCCTCAAGCTAGATTCTAATAAATATATCATAACAGACCTTGGGCTAGCTTGGAAGAACCCTGAAGGTTTCCTATTGAAATGCATAAATGAAGATGAAGCTCCCAATTTGACTATTGATTTCCATGGGGGAGTTTGTGGAGGACATTTTTCTGGTAGAGTGACAACACACAATATTTTAAGAGCTGGTTATTGGTGGCCAACTCTTTTTAAAGATGCAAACTAGCTAGTTAGAAGATGTGATAGTTGCCAATGTTTCTCAGGAAGATTGAAGGCTTCAAGCTCCCTTCCTTTGCAGCCTATATCAGTTGAAGCCCCTTTCAAACAATGGGGAATGGACTTTGTAGGTGAGATTTCAAATCCTTCTAGTGCTGGTCATAAATGGATCCTTGTTGCAACTGATTATTTCACAAAGTGGGTTGAGGCCATTCCATCTAGAAAGGAAACATGCCAAGTGGTAATGGATTTCTTGATGAATCATATCATATGTAGATTTGGAGTTCCAGTTAAGATTTTATCTAATAATGCCATGTGTTTTAGAGCCAAGCCTTTGATAGCAATGTGTAATGAATATGGGATAAATCTGACTTATTCTTCAAACTACAATCCACAAGGCAACAGACAAGTTTGAGTCCAAGAAAGATAACTTGCTCAAGATTATTAGAAGGACCTTAGAAATGAACAAGAAGAAGTGGGGAGAGCAATTAAAATTTGTAGTTTGGGCTGATAGAATAACTCCAAAAAGAGCAACTGGTAAAAGTCCATTTGAATTGGTGTATGGAACTCAAGCATTGCTACCGTTGCACTTACAATTATCCACTTCTCGGCCTTGCCCAACATTTGGAAGATTAAGAACATGTCCAATATGAATAAAGGATCAATCAGATGATTAAGTTGGATGAAGAGAGAAGGGATTCTCACAAAAGGCATGTCAGCTTTAGAGAGAAATTGAAGAAGTTGTTTGATAAGAAGGTCACTCCTAAAGCCTTCAGTGTTGGAGATCTGGTTTTGCTGTGGGGTAGTAGGCATGAAGACAAGGGAAATCATGGAAATTTTGATGCTCTATGGATGGGCCCTTACGCCATTGATATCAAGATTGGAGAAAATACATTTTTCTCAAGGATTTGGATGGGGATTTGTTGGAGCTGCCTGTTAATGGCAGACATTTAAAACATTTCTTGGATTAAATCCCCATGTGAGGTATCCACAAGTTGTACATTTTTGTATAGCCCTTGTTTTTGTTTTGTCTTTGCTTTGTTCTTGTTGTTGTTGGCTTGTGGTTTTCCCTTTTGTCCTTGGCAACCATTGTTGGTCTAGTTTTCTCGGTCCTTTTTGGTGAAAATTCTGGTTTTTGGGCTACAAATGTGTTTTTAACTCCTTGCCCAATGGATTTTTGGCACTTGGTCTACATTGTGATCTTGTGGCACTTGCTGGGAGTGCCCATCCCCAAGAAAGAGCCAATGTTGGTGCAAATATTCACTTTACACACTTTGCCCTAATTTTCTATATCCATTTTTTCCCAATTTGTCAAGAAACATTCATTTTCTCGAGCTGGTGGTCTGCAGTTCATCTTTTCTAGTTGAATGCTTTGAAAATGCCCTCAATGTTTTTATTTTTCCCTAAATTGAAACAAAATCCAAGTTTCCCCCATTTGTGCCCTAATTTCTTCATTTTTACGGGTTGTGTTATTTTTCCATTGCCAAATCGTGAAAAAACCCATGTTTGATTGAATCTAAGTTTTTAGAAGTTGAAATCCTAATCCCGGGCCAAAAAAATGATAAAACATGATTCAATTGATTTAAAACCAAGAAATCTACCTTCCTTATCAATTTTTTTGATTTCTAGGGCATCACCTACATTTTTATGTTTTGACAAGCATACGGGTATTATTTTTCCTTCAAATTCATCCTTCGCAACATATTGCTAACATGGTAGGTTTCAATTGGCTAAGGATGTACAGAAAAGTTTGTAACTTGTCACTTTTTTAAATTTTGACACGGGGAAAATTTTGTCCAAGCCCTACTGCTACATGGTGATGTGCCTACGTGGCATGATGTGATTGGTCAAGGAAAGGTGGGTGGCGGAAGTCACTTTGGAATTTTTCTTCCATTTTGGCAAAATTCTAAAAATCCAATTTTTCCTAAAGGCCTACATCTAATGGGAAGTGAACACATGGAAGTGAGATCAAGCGGACAAACAGGGGAGTTGGAGAAAATTTTGATGTTTTTGGCTCAAGGTGTTAAGGGGAAAATTTTGACCCAGAGGCCCACACCCAATGAGAAGTGGACACGTGTCTAGGAAAGGCCATGTGGGGGGGGCAGAAGTTTTGAAGACTTTGAAGTTTTAACTTCAAAATGCTAAAATCAAATTTTTGTGTTCGAAGGCCCGCAATGAGTAGGAAGGAGACACATGTCTAGAAGGAGAAATGGGAATGGGGTGAAGAAAAATTTTGTGAATTTTTTCCCATGGTATAAAAGGAAAAAAATGAGGATTGGCTCCATGGCCAATCATTTTTGAACACGTGTCCAAAAGGTGGTGGAGGTTCGGGCGGCGGGGAAGAGTTTCAAAATTTTACAAATTTTGGGCAAAAATCTCAAAATAAAAAATTGATCCGTGGCCCCGAAAAGGAAAATTTGGAGGTGTGCCCCTACATCCAATCAGGGGGCAACACGTGGCACATTTCAAAAGGTAAATGAGGAAGCTCAGGCCTAAGAAGAGTTTTGGTGCCTTCGGTGTTCTGAGGGAAAATTTGGACATATGGCCCCGTAGCGAATCAGAGACCGCCACGTAGCAGGGGAATGGAGTGGGTGTTCGGGCCTGTGGAGTTTTTGGAGAAATTTTTCCTTTTCTCAAGAAAGGAGAAAAATCATAAAATTGGCCTCAGTTCTTGGTGGGGCCTACAAGAGGACACGTGGCGGGTCCAGAGGCAAGTGGGGAAAATCTTCAAAATTTTCCCGAAGTCAAAAAGGTTTAAAATACATTTTTGAAGGCCGGGGCCTAGTCCAATGGTATTTAAACATGTTTCCACATTATCCAGAAGTTGAAGAAAATATTTTGAGCCTACATGTCGAATCTCATCAAGACACATGGAGGGCGGAAATTTAAAGTTGATTTTAAATCAACGGTTGTTGAGTGTTTTCATTTCTTACCACCATTAGACTTCAAGATGCTTGGAATCATCATTTTTGCACCAAATTGCATGAAATTTTATATGAAATCACATCCCCTTGACCTTCTGGATGTAATGGCATCATTCATTTGAGATATTTTGGTGCCCTATAGTGATTTTCATGAAATATTTTTCTTGGCCCGTGTAAAAATGTGAAAAGTAAAAAATTAAAGTTGCAGAGTTAAAAATAATAAGGGAAAAGGGTGGAAAATGATTGCAAATGCATCGTTGGCATGGTGGAATGACAAAAATGTGACCCTAGGATGGATAAGGATCTGAATCCATGTAATATTTTAAAATATTTGTGCATCTTTGGCATTTTGTGAGCTGTTTTACAGTTTTATATCATTTTTCATCAAATGGATAGGGTTTTGTAACAAATTTGATCCCTTGAGCATATTCTTTGCTTGGGATGTAAGGATCCAAGCTAGCATAGGGTATATTATGTAATTTGGAGGCATTTTGAAAGGTCTATTGAGAATTTTGGAGAAAGAGAGAAGAATTTTCACGAGGAAAACTGGAAGAAGTCCATTTCCTTTTGGAGAAACTGCCTGAGAGCCATTTTTGATTCTTGTTTGCATCAAATGTTCATCATGTTGAGTTGGTTTCAGTTGTAAAGCCATCAACAAGCTTTGAGATTGTCTAAATAAAATTCCCTTGCTGATATATTTAATCAAATTATTGGATTAATTGGTTTTATCTCTTGGCAAAGCTTGCATACACTTGTATTTCAGTATGTTTTCAATTTGTGTTTCATGCTCATGTTGCAATCTTGTGTTTGGGATCTTTATTGGTCATACATGGTCTCATTTCTTGTAGAGGGTTTGAAGGCATCTGCAATCTTCCATTCAGAAGAGCATTCATTTGAGTGAAGATAAATAGATTTAAATTCATCTTACCTTCCTTGTAAATTGAGGGTGTTTGTAAACCTTTGGGTGTACCTTAGGTCATGATCTAACAAGGGTTTCTAAATGCTTCATTGATATTTTGCTTCAAGCATTTGTGGCAAGTTATCAAAGTTTGTATGGAATAGTGTAGATTTGGGCATCCATGTGTGCACACATCCTGGTTGAAAGAGCACTTCAAATTCATTGAAACATCTCTGTTGTTTAGGTGTTGTAATTCATTTGCAAATCTTCCCAAAGAAGGTGATGATTTCTAGCTACTCTTGTCCCAACATCTCTCATTAGAATTTCATTTTAAACTAACTCATCCTACCTACAATACCCCTGCATTTGCATTATGTGTCCACAAAAGAATTCAATCCTTTCACTAAAATGCACAAAGTTGATCATGGTTTTATCATGTCTTTAGTAGCTCTAGCTTTGTTTTGAAAACATTTCCATCATTTAGTAGTGACAACTCCTTTGAGTTTGGATAATGGATACTTGATCATGTTTTCACAAAGCCTCTTCTGTATCATATGCAAAACACAAGGATATCTCCATCTCCTTACCATATAAGGGCTGCAATATAGGTTATCTTGCCTTGGTTGATAGGCACAACCTAAAATAGTGAGGGTTAGATCAAAACCCTCTTAAAGGTGCTATCCACTCCCTCAATTCTTGAATGCAAACAAGCAAATAGGTGTGCTTCCCCAGCTACAAATGACATACAAAACATCTATCTATCCTTTAGTGTCTTGTGTAAATTTATGATGTTGTTCAAGTTGTGAAGGAGAGTAAAATTGGATACCAATAGAATAAAAAATTCCAAGCTTCTTGGCCATATTGTTTCAAAGGCTGGTGTCATGATTGACCCTGAGAGAGTAGAAGCAATCAGCAAGGTGCCAATTCCAAGAACGAAGAAGGGCATCTAATCTTTCTTTGGGTAGATCAACTTCATTAGAAGGTTTGTGTCCAATTTTTCTAAGTTGACTCTTCCTATCACATGCATGTTAAAGAAAGATCAAGTTATCAAGCGGGAGGAGGCTACTATTAAGGATTTTGTAGGAATCAAAGAGACACTTAAACATGAACATGTCTTGGCAGCCCCGAATTACAAAAAGCCTTTCCAAATCTTCTCCTTTGCATCTAAAAATACTATTGCATATGTTTTTCTCCAAAAGGATGAAGATGTGGATGAGATTCCTATTGCCTTATTTAGCAAGGCTTTACAAGCTATTAAGTTTAAATATACAATCATGGAAAACCAAGCATTTTCCTTGGTGAAAGCAACGAAGGTTTTCGGGCCTTATATTTTAAGTTCAAAAGTTATTGCTTATGTTCCCCACATCATGGTAAAAGACATCTTATAAGAGATGGAGATATCAATTAAAATATGTATATGGGTGAACAAACATTAGGATTATGATATGGACATCCAAACCATAAAGTTGGTAAGAGGTTTGGGTCTTGCTAACCTCATGACCGAGAGAAACTTGTAGACTATGGAAGTGAATGAGGTAGAGGAAGAAAGGGAAGATTTTCTTGGAAACATAGAGGTACAAGGATATAATATTTTAGCTCAGACACCTATGCTATCCCGATCATCTAAATAAAAATCAGAAAAGATCCCTCAAGATGACTTCTCAAAAATACATCATCACTGACTTTGGGTTGGCTTGGAAGAACCTTGAAGGTGTCCTCTTGAAGTGTGTAACTTAAGATGAATCTCCCAAAATGATTTCTGATTTCCATGGGGGAGTTTATGGAGGACACTTTTTTGGAATGGTTACAGCACACGAGGTTTTGAGAGTTGGTTATTGGTGGCCTACTCTCTTCAAAAATACAACCATGTTGATTAGAAAATGTGAAAGCTTCCAACATTTCTCTGGAACAATGAAATATTTAGGCTCCCTCCCATTTCTCATAAGCATTCCCAAAGACAATCCTATAAAAGAAACAATTGCCAAGAACCCTATTGTCCCATGCAAAAATATCGGTCCTCTTCCTACTCAGTGCCAAAAATACTTCTCCATCTGATGAACCTTCTTGTTTCCCTTCTAATGTTGTTTTACCAAAGAATGTTCCATAAGATATAGCCCAGGTTTTGAGCCAAATTAAAGTGAGTGTTCCAATTATTGAATTGCTTAGAATTCCTAAGCATAAAAAGAGAGCATTCGAGTACTTGGGATTGAAAGAAGAAAATATTACCCCAAGCAGAAATGTAAATGTTGTTGAGAATCCTCTTCAAATTATTGCTAGCCTTGGAACACCACTACCAATGGAAGATTTTGGAGAGGCACCTGAAGTATATTTTCGAACATCCTTGGTTGATTCCCAATTGAATGTTGATCCATTCTTAAAAACTTTGCTCATAAAAGATAGGTTGCTTCACAATTACATGTTTGATTCTAGTACATCATGCAATGTCATGCCTCTAGAAGTCATGAATGAGTTGGATATCAAGGTGAGAACAACATATGGGAAGTGTACAGCCATGGATTCAAGGGAAGTTCTAGTTGTTTGATGTGTGAAGGGTTTAGTAGTGCAACTGCTGTGCAGCCTATCTCGGGGGTGAGAATTTAAAACTTGTTGTTGTAATTGTTGATTGCCTTGCCAAATGGGGTATGCTTTTGTCAAGAAAGTGGGTTGTGAGTGTTAGTGGCAGTGTTCAAATGGACATGTCTTTTGCCACCATTCCCATTGAGGGCAGCCTTGTCAAACTCTATGGTGAAAAGAATATGCTACACTTGATTGAAGATCCCAACAATGCTTCTTATCAAGTGTTGTTTGCTGATGTAGATGTTGAAAACTTCAATGGTTTTTCTGATGGAAAAGAGAATAAGATGGACAAATCAGAGTGCCTTGGTATGGTAGGTTCTCAATGGAAATTACTATTTGATGGAGCTTGCTCAAATTTTGGGAATGGTGATGGTATAGTGTTGGTTTCTCCAAGTTTAGAAGAGTTTCCTTTTTCCTTCAAGCTCAATTTTGAATGCACTAAAAATATAGCTGAATATGAAGCATTGTTGTTAGGATTAAGGATTGCATGGAAATATGGAGTGAAGGATATTTTTGTTAAGGGAGATTCAGAGTTGGTGGTGAAGCAAGTAAGGAAGATGTATGCCACAAAAAATCAATGTATGAAGCAGTATAAGAATGTTGTTTGGGACTTGGTTGAAATGTGTGATTCCTTTAACATCGTTTATCATGATAGGAATATTAATGTTGTTGCTGATAAGTTGGCTGTCCTTGGCTCTAGATTTGACAATTACACCATTTCACCCTTTTGTGAATATAACATTGAAGTGCTAACAAGGCCAACTATCCGGATAATGTAAAACATTGGCAGATTTTTGATGATGATGCACAAATCTTGAGGTTCTTACAATGCCAAGGTGATTTTTTTGGTCAAAACATTGATTGGGAACCAATGGTGTGCATGAATGAAGGTAAAGAAACCTTGTTTGACAAGGATATAATACAATTGAAGACAAACACCATTCCTAAAGGCCTTGTGGCACTTGAATCCAACTTTAGCAATGCTGATTGTATCATTAATAGAAACTTGTTTGCTTCAAGGGATGTGGAAGAGCACAACTTGGGAACCAAGGACAAACCAAGGAATATTTGGTTGGGCAGCCATCTCAGCAAAGAAGAAAAATAGTCCTATGCCCAACTTTTAAAGAAGTATCAAGACTGCCTTGCCTGGTCTTATTCAGAGCTGAAGGCATATAGAGAAGATTTATTTCAGCATGAGATTCCTCTTGAGGCCAAAACCAAGCCATTTAGACAAAGACAAAGGCCCATTAATCCACTTCTATCCATGAAGATGCAAGAGGAGTTGAAGAAATTAAGAGATGGTGGCATCATTCAACCTACTAGATACTCATCTTGGGTGGCAAACCTTGTGCCAGTTAGGAAAAAGAATGGTGATATCAGACTTTGTGTGGATTTTAGGAATCTAAACAAAGCATCTATGAAGGAAAACTACCCATTTCCAAACATGGAGAATATGTTGCAGCTTGTAATAGGGTCAGAGATGCTTTCTACCTTGGATGGTTTCTCTGGATACAACCAAGTAGTTGTCAAAGAATCAGAAAGACTTAAGACAACCTTCACTACTCCTTGGGGGACTTATGTTTTTGTAAGGATGAATTTTGGATTGATGAATGTTGGTGCTACTTTTCAATGGCAATAGATGTTTCCTTTTCTGGTTATATCAATGAATTCATAGCAGTTTACCAAGATGATGTGACTATTTTTTCAAGGCAGCAAGGAGATCATTTGCAACACCTAGAGAAAATGCTGATCAGATGTAGAGAGTATGGAATTTCACTTAATCCAAAGATAAGTCATTTTGGTGTACAAAAGGCCAAGTTTATAGGACACATTGTGTCTAAGGAATGTGTTATGATAGACCCAAAGAGATTAGAAGCAATCAGCAAAGTGCCCATTCTAAGAACCAAGAAAGGTATTCAATCTTTCTTTGGCAAATCAATTTCATTAGAAGGTTTGTTTCTAATTTTTCTGAGATAACTCTCCCAATCACAAGAAAGGATCAAGTTATTAAGTGGGAAGAGGCTGCCATCTAATCTTTTGAAGGAATAAAGGATGCACTCAAGCATGCACTTGTTTTGGCAGCTCCAAACTATAAGATGCCTTTCCAAATATTCTCTTTTGCATATGAATTTACTATTGCTTTAGTTTTTCTACAAAAGGAAGAAAAGGGAGCTGAGAGGCCTACTAATTTCTTTGCAAGCTTATAAAAGTAGCTAAAATGAAGTACACAATTATGGAGAAACAAGCATTTACATTGGTAAAAGCAACAAATATTTTTAGGCCCTATATTATGAGTTCAAATATTGTTTCCTATGTCCCTCATACAATGGTCAAATACATCTTATCTGACTTGGAAATATCAAGAAAGAGATATAGGTGGGTTAACAAACTTCAAGAATATGACATGGATATTCAAACTACAAAGCTGGTAAGAGGTGTGGGTCTTTCCAAGCTCATGGATGAGAGTAATTTACAAAATGTAGAAGTAAATCAGCTAGAGGAAGAAAGGGAAGATATTCTTGACAAATTGATGAGGTTTGAGTGGTACAAAGATGTGATTTTTTACCTCAGACACCTATGCTTTCCTAGTCACTTGAATAAAAATCAGAAAAGAGCCCTCAAGCTAGTTTCTCAGAAATATATCATAACAGACCTTGGGCTAGCTTGGAAGAACCCTGAATGTGTCCTCTTGAAATGCATAAGTGAAGATCAAGCTCCCAATTTGATTGCTGATTTCCATGGGGGAGTTTGTGGAGGACATTTTTCTAGTAGAGTGACAACACACAAGATTTTAAGAGCTGGTTATTGGTGGCCAACTCTTTTTAAAGATGCAAACTAGCTAGTTAGAAGATGTGATAGTTGCCAACGTTTCTTAGGAAGATTGAAGGCTTCAGGATCCCTTCCTTTGTAGCCTATATCAGTTGAAGCCCTTTCAAACAATGGGGAATGGAATTCGTAGGTGAGATTTCAAATCCTTCTAGTGTTGGTCATAAATGGATCCTTGTTGCAACTGATTATTTCACAAAGTGGGTTGAGGCCATTCCATCTAGAAAGGCAACACACCAAGTGGTAATGGATTTCTTGTTGAATCATATCATATGTAGATTTGGAGTTCAATTAAGATTGTATCTCATAATGCCATGTGTTTTAGAGCCAAGACTTTGATAGCAATGTGCAATGAATATGGGATAAATCTGACTTATTCTTCAAACTACAATCCACAAGGCAATGGGGAAGCTGAGTCCAGTAATAATAACTTGCTCAAGATTATTAGAAGGAAATTAGAAATGAACAAGAAGAAGTGGGGAGAGTAAATTTGACGTTTGGGATGATAGAATCACTCCAAAAAGAGCAACTGGTAAAAGTCCATTTGAATTGGTGTATGGAACTCAAGCATTACTGCCCTTGCACTTGTAATTATCCACTTTTCAATTTGCCCAACAGTTGGAAGATCAAGAACATGGCCCATATGAATCAAGGATCAATCAGATCATTGAGTTGGATGAAGAGAGAAGGGATTATCACCAAAGGCATGTCAGATTTAGAGAGAAATTGAAGAAGTTGTTTGATAAGAAGGTCACTCCTAGAGCCTTCAGTGTTGGAGATTTGGTTTTACTATGGGATAGTAGGCATGAAGACAAGGGAAAGCATGGAAAGTTTGATGCTCTATGGATGGAACCTTATGCCATTGATATCAGGATTGGAGAAAATACATTTTTTCTCAAGGATTTGGATGGGGATTTGTTGGAGCTGCCTGTTAATGGCAAACATTTAAAAAAATTCTTGGATTAAATCCCCATGTGAGGTATCCACAAGTTGTACATTTTTGTATAGCCCTTGTTTTTGTTTTGTTTTTGCTTTTTTCTTGTTGTTGTTGGCTTGTGGTTTACCCTCTTGTCCTTGGCAACCATTGTTGGTCTAGTTTTCTTGGTCCTTTTTGGTGAAAATTCTAGTTTTTTGGGCTACAAATTTGATTTTAACTCCTTACCCAATGGATTTTTGGCACTTGGTCTACGTTGTGATCTTGTGGCACTCGCTGGGAGTGCCCATCCCCAAGAAAGAGCCAATGTTGGTGCAAATATTCACTTTACACACTTTGCCCTAATTTTCTATATCCATTTTTGCCCAATTTGTCAAGAAACATTCATTTTCTCGAGCTGGTGGTCTGCAGTTCATCTTTTCTAGTTGAATGCTTTGAAAATGCCCTCAATGTTGTTATTTTTCCCTAAATTGAAACAAAATCCAAGTTTCCCCCCATTTGTGCCCTAATTTCTTCATTTTTACGGGTTGTGTTATTTTTCCATTGCCAAATCGTGAAAAAACCCGTGTTTGATCGAATCGAGTTTTTAGAAGTTGAAATCCTAATCCCAGGCCAAAAACAATGATAAAACATGATTCAATTGATTTAAAACTGAGAAATCTGCCTTCCTTATCAATTTTTTCGATTTCTAGGGCATCCCCTGCATTTTTACGTTTTGACGGGCATACGGGTGTCATTTTCCGTCAAATTCATCCTTGCAACATATTGCTAACGTGGCAGGTTTCTATTGGCTGAGGATGTGCGGGAAAATTTTATAACTTGTCACTTTTTGAAATTTTGACACAAGGAAAATTTTGGTCCAGAGCCCGCCTGCTACAGTGATGTGCCTACGTGGCACGATGTGATTGGTCAAGGAGTGGCGGGTGGTGGAAGTCACTTAGGAATTTTACTTCCATTTTGGAAAAATTCTCAAAATCCATTTTTTTCCGAAGGCCCACATCCAATGGGAAGCAGAACACGTGGCAGGGAGATCAAGTGGACAGCGGGGAGTTGGAGAAAATTTTGATGTTTTTGGCTCAAGGTGTTAAGGGGAAAATTTTGACCTAGAGGCCCGCACCCAATGAGAAGTGGACATGTGTCTAGGAAAGGCCATGTGGGGGCAGAAGTTTTGAAGACTTTGAAGTTTTAACTTCAAAATGCTAAAATCAATTTTTTTCCGAAGGCCCGCGACGAGTAGGAAGGAGACACGTGTCTGGGAGGAGAAATGGGAATGGGGGCTGAAGAAAAATTTTGTGAATTTTTCCCATGGTATAAAAGGAAAAAAATGAGGATTGGCTCCATAGCCAATCATTTTTGAACACATGTCCAAAAGGTGGTGGAGGTTCGGGTGGTGGGGAAGAGTTTCAAAATTTTACAAATTTTGGGCAAAAATCTCAAAATAAAAAATTGATCCGTGGCCCCGAAGAGGAAAATTTGGAGGTGTACCCCTGCATCCAATCAGGGGGTGACACGTGGCACATTTCAAAAGGTAAACGAGGAAGCTCATGCCCGATAAGAGTTTTGGTGCCTTCGGTGTTTTGAGGGAAAATTTGGACATATGGCCCCATGATGAATCGAGGCGCCACATACAGAGGCAATGGAGCGGGTGTTCGGGCCCGCAGAGTTTTTGGAGAAAATTTTCCTTTTCTCAAAAAAGGAGAAAAATTCATAAAATTAGCCCGCAGTTCTTGGTGGGGCCCACAGGAGGACACATGGTGGGTCCATAGGCAAGCGGGGAAAATTTTCAAAATTTTCTGAAGTCAAAAAAGTTTAAAATGCATTTTATAAGGCCAGGGCCCGGTCCAATGGTATTTGGACACATGTCCACCTTATCTAGAAGTCAAAGAATATATTTTTGAGCCTGCATGTCGAATCTCATCAAGACACATGGAGGGTAGAAATTTAAAGTTGATTTTAAATCAACAGTTGCTGAGTGTTTTTGTTTCTTGCCACCATTGGAGCTCCAAGATGCTTGGAATCGTCATTTTTGCACCAAATTGCATGAAATTTTATATGAAATCGCATCCCCTCGACCTTCTAGATGTAATGGCATCATTCATTTGAGCTATTTTGGTGCCCTATAGTGATTTTCATGAAATATTTTTCTCGGCCCGTGTAAAAACGTGAAAAGTAAAAAATTAAAGTTGCAGAGTTAAAAATAATGAGGGAAAAGGGTGGAAAATGATTGCAAATGCATGTTGGCATGGTGGAATGACAAAAATGTGACCCTAGGATGGATAAGGATCTAAATCCATGTAATATTTTAAAATATTTGTGCATCTCTAGCATTTTGCGAGCTATTTTACAGTTTTATATCATTTTTCATCAAATGGATAGGGTTTGGTAACAAATTTGATCCCTTGAGCATATTCTTTGCTTGGGATGCAAGGATCCAAGCTGGCATAGGGTATATTATGTAATTTGGAGGCATTTTGTAAGGTCTGTTGAGAATTTTGGAGAAAGAGAGAAGAATTTTCACGAGGAAAACTGGAAGAAGTCCATTTCCTTTTGGAGAAAATGCCTGAGAGCCATTTTTGATTCCTATTTGCATCAAATTTTTATCATGTTGAGTTGTTTGAGATTTTCTAAATAACATTCCCTTACTGATATATTTGATCAAATTCTTGGATTAACTAGTTTTATCTCTTGGAAAATCTTGCATACACTTGTATTTCAAGTATGTTTTCAATTTGTGTTTCATGCTCATGTTGCAATCTTGTGTTTGGGATCTTTATAGGTCATACATGGTCTCATTTCTTGCAAAGTGGGTTTTAAGCCATCCGCAATCTTCCATTCAGAAGAGCATTCATTTTAGTGAAGATAAATAGATTTAAATTCATCTTACCTTCCTTATAAATTGAGGGTGTTTGTAAACCTTTGGGTGTACCTTAGGTCATGATCTAACAAGGGTTTATAAATGCTTCATTTATATTTTGCTTCAAGCCTTTGTGGAAAGTTATCAAAGTTTGTATGGAATAGTGCAGATTTGAGCATCCATGTGTGTGCACATCCTAGTTGAAAGAGCACTTAAAACTCATTGAAACATCTCTGTTGTTTAGGTGTTGTAATTAATTTGCAAAGCTTCCCAAAGAAGGTGATGATTTCTAGCTACTCTTGTCCCAACATATCTCATCATAATTTAATTTTAAATTAACCCATCGTACCTACAATACCCTTGAATTTGTATTGTGTGTCCACAAAAGAATTTAATCCTTTCACTAAAATGCACAAAGATGATCAGGGTTTTATCATGTCTTTAGCAGCTCTAGCTTTGTTTTGAAAACATTTCCATCATTTAGTAGTGACAACTCCTTTGAGTTTGGATAATGGATACTTGATCATGTTTTCATAAAGCCTCTTCCGTATCATATGCAAAACACAAGGATATATCCATTTCCTTACCATATAAGGGCTGTAATATAGGTTCTCTTGCCTTGGTTGATAGGCACAACCTAAAATAGTGAGGGTTAGATCAAAACCCTCTTGAAGGTGCTATCCACTCCCTCAATTCTTGAATGTAAACAAGTAGATAGGTGTGCTTCCCTAGCTACAAATGACATACAAAACATCTATCTATCCTTGAGTGTCTTGTGCAAATTTATAATGTTGTTCAAGTTGTGAAGGAGAGTAAAATTGGATACCAACAGAATGCAAAATTCCAAGCTTCTTGGTCATATTGTTTCAAAGGCTGGTGTCATGATTGACCCTGAGAGAGTAGAAGTAATCAACAAGGTGCCAATTCCAAGAATGAAGAAGGGCATCCAATATTTCTTTGGGTAGATCAACTTCATTAGAAGGTTTGTGTCCAATTTTGCTGAGTTGACTCTTCCTATCACATGCATGTTAAAGAAAGATCAAGTTATCAAGCGTGAGGAGGATGTTATTAAGGATTTTGAAGGAATCAAAGAGGCACTTAAACATGCACATTTCTTGGCAAAGCACTGATTTACAAAAATCCTTTCCAAATCTTCTCCTTCACTTCTGAAAATACTATTGCATATGTTTTGCTCCAAAAGGATGAAGATGGGGCTGAGATGCCTATTTCCTTATTTAGCAAGTATTTATAAGTCGTTGAGTTTAAATATACAATCATGTAAAAGTAAGCATTTTCCTTGGTGAAAGAAAGAAAGGTTTTGGTCTTATATTTTAAGTTCAAAAGTTGTTGCTTATGTTCCCCACATCATGGTAAAAGACATCTTATCGAGATGGAGATCTCAAGTAAAATATGTATATGGGTGAACAAACTGTAGGAGTATGATATGGACATCCAAACCATAAAGTTGGTAGGAGGTTTGGGTCTGCGAAGATCATGGTTGTGAGAAACTTGTAGACTATGGAAGTGAATGAGGTAGAGGAAGAAAGGGCAGATTTTCTTGGAAAATTGGTAAGTTCTGAGTGGTACAAGGATATAATATTTTACCTCGAGACACTATGTTGTCCTGATCATCTAAATAAAAATAAAAAAATATCCCTCAAAATGAATTCTCAGAAATACATCATCACTAACTTTGGCCTAGCTTGGAAGAACCATAAAGGTGTCCTCTTGAAGTGTGTAACTAAAGATGAAGCTCCCAAAATGATTGCTGATTTCCATGGGGATTTTGTGGAGGACACTTTGCTGGAACGATTAAAGACACAATTTTTTAAGAGCTAGTTATTGGTGGCCTACTCTCTTCAAAAATGGAACCATGCTAATTAGAAAATGTTAAAGCCTCCAACGTTTCTCTAGAAGAATGAAAGCTTCAGGCTCCCTCCCTTTACAACCTGTGTCAATTGAAGCTCCTTTCAAACAATGGGGGATGGATTTCATTGGTGAGATTTTAGACCCTTCTAGTGCTACACATAAGTGGATCCTTGTAGCCACATTACTTCACCAAGTGGGTAGAGGCGATCCCCACCAAGAAAGCAACACACCAAATTTTTATGGACTTATTGCTGAATAATATCATATGCAAATTTGGTGTGCAAGTCAAAATTGTGGCTGATAATTCCATGTGTTTCAGAGCCAAACCTTTGATGGAAATGTGCAAGGAGTATGGAACCTTTCTAAATTATTCTTCAAACTATTATCCCCAAGGGAATGGACAAGCTGAGTCCAGAAATAAGAACTTATTGAAGATCATTAGGAGAACCTTGGAGTTGAACAAGAGAAAATGAGGTGAACAACTAAAATTTGTAGTTTGGGTTGATAGAATTAATGCCAAGAGAGCTACTGGTAAGAGCCCATTTGAGTTAGTGTATGGAAATCAAGCCCTGTTGCCCTTACATTTGCAATTATGGTCATTTAAATTTGTTCAACAACTTGAGGATCAAGAGGTTAGTCCATATGAAGCAAGGATTAATCATATTATAGAGCTAGATGAAGAGAGAAGAGCATCCCACTAGAGGCATGTCAGATTTAGAGAGAAGTTGAAAAGATTGTTTGACAAGAAGGTCACTCCTAGGGCCTTCAATATTGGAGATCTGGTTTTGTTATGGGACAACAAAAATGAAGATAAGGGAAAACATGGAAAATTTGATGCATTATGGATGGGCCCTTACTCCATTAATATCAGAATTGGTGAGAATACCTTTTTTCTCAAAGATTTAGATGGGTAATTTCTTGAGTTACCTATTAGTGGCAGGCATCTAAAGCATTTCTTGAATTAATCCCCAAATTAGAGGTATGCCCCAATTGTACAGTGTATAGTGTTTGGTTTTTCGCTCTATTTTTGGTGTTTTGTCGGTTTGTGGTTTGCCTTGGTGTGTGGCAGCCATTTTTGTCAAGTTCTTAGCTAGTTTTTGGTGATTTTGGCTCATGAATCCTTTTCCCAATGGATTATTTTGGCACTTGGTCTACTTATTGTTCTTTTAGCACTCACTGGTAGTGCCCATCCTCGAAAGCAGAGACAATGTTGATGTCCATTTTGATCCTCCCTTATTTTCCCATCTTTCCCCACTGTTCTACATGCTCAAAAATGTTTTTCTTCGATTTTGGTGGTCTGCAAGTTTCCCCATCTGGTTTGAATGATTTAAATGGCTCATAAACCTATTATTTTGCCCTAACTTGAAAGAAAAATACATGCAGGCTTTGTTTTATGCCTTAAATTTCGATCCAAGGGCATGTGTTGTTTTTCCATTTTCTCAACCTTTGTGGAGCTCGTAGTTGCTTGTTGTTTGCTCCTTTCCCTCAAAATATCTATCCCCATAGTTAAAACTTGCATAAAATCAATTTCCCTTATTTTTGACCAAAAAATCCCTCACCCACGAAGAAAAAATTGATTTTGGAGGTCACAGTGGAAATTCTCGTGTTTTTACAGTTATATAGGTGTCATTTTCCCATCAAAATTAAGCTCAAGCCGTCCCTCACATGTGGCCACTTCTGGTTGGATGAGATTTGACGGGTTTTTTCTAAAAACTTAGTGTTTTTTATTTTTGGAAAAATTTACAAATATTCCCGTAGCTCCGCAGGTCCCAGAGGAGGACACGTGTCTCATTTTCATGTGAAGGTGGAGTGGGAGGTTGGGGACTTAGGAAAGTTTTTCCTTTTTGGTGAAAGGAAAAAATGGTGTGGAAAGGCCCGCGGGTCCACCATGGAGCAGGGGGTGGACACGTGGCAGAGCGGGGTCAGAAGGGAGCATGGACCGGTGGAAGACTTAGGCATTTTTTGCCTTTTTTGGTGAAAGGGGTGAAAGTTACAAATGGAACCATGGGTCTGCAATGGCAGCAAAAGGAGACACGTGGTGGGCAGAGTGGGTCGGCAGGCCGACAGAGGCAAAAGGGATTTTTTCCTTTTTGCAAAAATACTTAGAATGAAATATTGAGGCGTGGCTCTGTGACAAATCAAAAGGAGACACATGGTAGGGAGAAATTGAGCATGGCCCACGAAATAAAATGGAAAAAATTCCTTGGTGAAAAAAGGGGTTAAAACATGAAATAAGCCCACGGAATTTTAGTGATAGAGAGCATGACACGTGTCAAGGACAGAGACAGAGGTGTGGTCCGCAGGGAAAAAGTGAAATTTTTCCAAATTTCCAAAAAGGGTGGAAATGTGCAGAATTGAAGCACGATTTCAATGGGACCCACCATATGCCACATGTCAGCTCCAAATTTCAAGGGTAGAGGGGCAGAGAAAAAAGTCATTTTTTTCCATTTTTCCAAAAATGTTAAAAAGTGAGCCCGAATTCATTCCCAATCGTATTTTGACATGTGGAGTGCCTAGATTGAAGGGAAAAAGGAAAATCAATGGCAACTGTACATTTTCCATTTTGGCGCCATTTTTGCTCCAAGAAGTGTGGAAATGCAAATTTTGCATCAATTTTGATCAAATTTTTGGCAAATTCATGTTGTTTGTGCCTATAAGGACCAATGCAATTGGTTTTAAGGATTAATTTGCAGATTTGAGGTGTTTTTGAAGTAATTTTTGCCCACCCAAGTAAAAATGTGAAATATCAAATTATAAAGTTCTAGAATCAAATTTTGGAATGATAAGGATGAAATGATGAAATGAAAGGGGTCTACATGCTTGGAGAATGAAAAATGTGCCTCCATAATGGATAATGATGAAGGATTTGTAATGATTCACCATTTTAGAAACACCTTGCAACTTTGGTTGCAAATTTGTTAAATGTCCCTATCTGTGAATCATGTTGGAATTTTGTAACAAAATTGATGTTGGGCATATTATTTTCTTGGGAAAGAAGGATCAAATGTAATTGAAAGTTATATAATGCATGTTTTGAGACATGCAAAAGGTTGGAGAAACTTAGAATTTCATGGGAAAATCGGGAAGAAGCCCATTCTTTGAGAAACCACCTGAGAACCATTTCTAATTCCTTTATGCATCATATTTATATCATGTTGAGTTGGTTTCAGTTGTAAAGCCATCAAAAAGCTCTGAGATTGTTGTTATAACATTCCCCTACTGATAATTTTGATGATTTTGGATTATTCTATGTTGTCTCTGGTAAAGTTTGCATGCACTTGTGTTTGAATGTTTTCAATTTGTGTTTCTTTCTCCTATTAGTCTTGTGTTTAAAATCTCTCTTCATCATACATGGTCTCATTTCTTGTTGATATTTTAGTGGCATTTGTAGTCTCACGTTCAGAAGATATTTCATTTGATAAAGAAATAAACAAATTTAAAATCACTTTACCTTCCTTGAATTTCGATATTGTTTTTAACCTTTTGGGTGCATGTTAGGTCATGATAAAATAGATATTTCTTGATACTTTTTGGTTCATCTACTTCAATATTTTGTGGAAGGTTGTCAAATATTGTGTGGAAGAGTGCATATCTGGGCCTCCATTTGGTGCACATATCTTGGTTGAAGGATTACCTTAACCCCTTTGAAGCATTCTGTTGTTTAGGTGTTAGAAATTTCTTGCAAAGGTCCTCAAAGAATCTGGCAAATTATGGTTAGTCTTGTCTAAAATATCCCACAAAAATTCATTCAGAATAACTAATCCTACCCCATACTACCCCTACATTGCATTATGTGTCAACAAAAGAACACAATCCATTTACAAAAATGCACAAAGAAAATTAGGATCATACCATGTCTCTAGCAGCCTCAGCCTTGTCTTGAAAGCATTTCCATCATTTAGTAGTGACAGCTCTATTGAGTTTGAATAATAGAAAATTGATCATGTTTTACCAAGGCCATCTCCATACATTATGCACAATATAAAGATATCTCCACCTCTTTCAAAAACAGAGGTTGTAATATAGGTTCTCTTACCTTGGTTAAAAGGCACAACCTAAAATAGTGAGGATTAGATCAAAATCCTTTCAAGGTGCTACCCATTTCTTCAAATCACGAGTGCTAAAAATTTAGATAAATTGCTTCCTAAGCTACAAAATGACATATAAATCATTTATCTTCCTCCGAGTGTCTTGTAAAATCCATGATGTTTCTCAAGTTATGAAGGAGATTTAATCTGGGTGCCAACACCTTTAAAAAGGATATGTGACAGAATGGAAGGACTGGTAAACCACTTAAATAGGCATGGCACTAGAACTGATGTGGAAAAGAACATCATTTCACTATTAATTCCATATCTAATTCTGATTTACAGGTACGTGTGAGGTTTAAATAAAGATCAATTATTTATGAGGAATGTGTCACTAGAAAAGGATTAAATGCCCACATATTTCAAGAATGTCTTGTCACATTAACCTTTCTGGCCACATCATGCTTATACACATGTGGAAATTCTAAATATTAAATGTGACATGACCTAGAAAATATTTGGTATGTCATGATGATGTATGAAAGACATGGTGGTAGTGGTCAAAATTGGTGCTTGTTTCGAGTAATCATTTGTATTTTTTTCGCAGCCCTTAGCAATTGATGGTGGTAATATTTTGTTTGATTATTTGAGGAATATTACCTAAAACCCTAAAAATAGCAGGTTATATATAATAATTAAGTAGAGTTCTAGAAAGTGGTGGTGGCTCTTAAGAGAGGGTTCTTGGCAAGGGCAAAAAGGGTGGGATGCTCTAGAGGGAATTTTTTTTTTTTGGAATTTTCATAGGCACTTCTAACTAGAAGGAAGGAATATGTTGTGATGAAGGTTTTTCTCTATGTAACCCAATTATCAAGAATTTATGTTGATATTATTGCATATGTATAGTCATTAACGGATTCGAGAACATTAATATATGTTTCCCTTGTCTTTTCCTAAGTTTAATGGTTGTCACCTAAGGATTTTATCATGATTCATGAAATTTATTTATTTATTGTGAAATGATGCTAAGGATAAGTGATATGTGTTTTTTTGTTATAATTTTGTGTGAATCATGGTTGTAACTCAGTTTTCAAACATTGTATGCACTTACTTAGCTATCGTCTAGGAAGAGTGTGAGTATTTGATGTTTTCTGGGGGTACCTAAAAACTTCACTTCTAAAGCCTATAAAAATTTCCCTCAAGCCTAATCTGGGATTCGGGGTATGACTTGTAATTTCTTGGGGGTCCCTTGATCCAAACTATTTAGTGTGATTTTGCATGAGATGATCTTGTCTTAGGTGTACTAAGCTAGATTGTTAGGAATTTAGATCTTGGTTTTCGTAGATCTTTCCCTGGAGATCAAATTCCTACAAGAGGCTCATTACTTTTCTTCACCAATATCCATGTAGTAATAAGGAAATACGATGGTTGAAATTTTGTTTCGGAGTTCCTCCCATCCGCCTTACATATTTTTTCCCTTTTTCCTCCATTCTCACAAAACTCTCTTATCCCCACTAAAAATCTAAATAACTTTCAAAAAAATCCTAACTCATTATGCGCAGTCCCATCGCCTTGCTTATATTCCACTAACCCACTTGGGAGAACACATTATCAACTCATATATATTGTGTGTTCTCACCCCGATCTGAGGTCCCTCATCATCAACTCACATATAACTTGTGCAATAAACTTTGGGATGAAATTGTAGTTAGGACCAACATTGCCCCTAGTGATTTGTATCAAGTCCTCGGGTGTTATAGAATTTAGTGACCACTCTTTCGATTGAACATTATATTTTGTGACTATACCCAGTTCTGATCTATTCCTCTTGAAGTCCCCAAAACATTACCCCAACTCCACATCCCAACCTTGATGTTCCCTTGAATGCATTCTCAGGTCCTCTCACCATGACTTAGGTAGAGTTAAAAGTAGCAAGGATGAAAGCCACACCCTTTGTTTGCATACCTACTAATCACTCCCTCGTAAAGGGAGGACAAGTGACTTAAGGGACATCTTCCCCTAGATATAAGATGACATCTTACGATGGTCCCCCTCCATCACCCAACCTATCCTGCACATCCACATTCCTTTTCCCCTTTCCTTGGGGTGTAAATCTTAGAGCGAACACCTTTTTTCGGCGCCATTGTCGGGGACTAAAATTTTGGTACTCATCCTAGGTTTTTAATTTGACATTTTTTTATCTCTATGGTATTTGAAAATGTATTGTGAAATGTTTGTTATTCTTTTGATTTCATATGATTTAATTTTTCTAGTGTTATCACTCTAGTGGCGACTCCGTTATCCTTTTTGTTGTAGTAGACTAGTGGTTTTTTAATTTTGATGAGGATCAACTAAATTTTTGTTCTTATTTCAGCCTCGTGTTCAATTTTTACCATTGTGCCACATGTATTTCATGTGGTGAATATTTATCTATAAGAATCATTCTTTTGTGAAGTGTCCTATGGGTATTTGTGATCACGGTGAGTATTTTCTTCCTTCTAAAGTTCCTTTTAAACCAAGTTCATTCAAACCCTTGGACTTTAAGAAAATATGTGGATACCCCCATCAGATCCCCATTGGGATCAAACTTAAGTTGCTTATATTTTGAATATATAGTAATAATTCTATGAATAAGATATTTCCATGTTTTAGGAATTGATGCATGAATTCCAGGTGAGTTATGAAGATATTTTTATGAGGCTATTTGTGCAAACACTGTAAGGAGATGCTAGAGACTAGTTTAATTCTTTACCTCAGAGCTCTGTTTATTCATGGATGGAAATGGTAAATTTATTTGGAAAATAATTCAATGATGAGCCTGTTTATTTATTTTATGAATATGATGAAGATTCCTTATACTCAGTTGAAGGAAGAAGGTTCATGTGTTTCAGGAATGAATAAAATAACACGGAAGGAAAAATGTCGGTGTTAAGACACTGATTGATGATTGTATTGAGTAGAATGATTATCTAGGTTTGTGGTAGGAAAATATTTTATGCCCCATGCCCCCTGTATTGTGGACAATGTGCTCAATATTGACAAAGTGAAATTGGGCACTAAAGAAAGAGATGTATTACATGGTTCCATAAAACAAAGCGGTGGGGTGTCTGCCATTGACCTCCTACGTGTCCGAAAAACAAATGAGTTATATGATATTCTCTCTAGGGTATGTCAAGATTTGATCAAAGGTTTTGATGCAGTGGTTTTAGACATAGGTTGTACTTCATTTGATCATAATTTTTCTCTAATAAAGGATGAAATGATTGCTAAATATAATGGAGGTTTCCCTTCAGTAGAAGACATATGTCTTTTGCTATATGTAATAGTGAAACAAGAAAAACATAACACATTATTTGTAGCCTCATTTACCTTCTCCCTTAAAATCCCAAGCACGTAAGCCTATCACCCAACATCAGTTGGGTGCTTACCCGATCTTGCACAGCACCGAGCCCCTCCTTTATGTGAGCTTTGTAATAATGATTCGCCATTAAAAGAGGAATGTTTACAGAAACATAAATAAAAGTAGAAGTAAAGATACTAGATCCAAGAATAGGTGTATCATGAAAAGAACATAAGTATTATAACAATACAAAGGAACTAGATCTGAACCATGAAAAAGTGAACACTAGGGTTTCAACCCATAAACACAGATATACATAATAACCTATTATATATATTGATAATCAATGTTTTTCAATAGCCATACTACATCAAAAGGGCCATAACAGACTAAATATATCAAGATAATATCATCCTACAACTATAAACCCTATATTACCCCCTAGAAGCATTACATATTTATGACCATGAATCCACCATTTCATAAACACTCACCTCTGCACACACCCTCTAACTCTACATGCATTATCCATAGTGAGAATACCCTTGTCTAGATCCAAATGCATCCTTTAATAGAATAGAATATTTCTTGATCATCATTCCATAATTAGGCCCACATGCCAAATGTCATCATATTATATTCTACTCAAGTGCCTAAGCCATGCAGATTCCATCTAGCTATAAAAATATCCACTTTCGATCCTCGTAACCATAAAGATTCACTAGAGTATTGTTTTCTTAAGCGTAAAGTCTCCATGTAATAACCTTGTCATCATTACACTTATCCACAGCCTCACGTGTTTTTCATGTGATTCCCTTTAACTATTTTGGTATCCAAATTGGTTCTCCCTTTGAAGACAATAAACATCAACAAGCATAACAGATGCTTAGAGACAAATAGATCAGACTTTGAGTCATTTTTTAGTTGGGGATGGACTTGATCGACTCTTTGTCACTTGGGCTTGGAAACGTTGGATAACACCATGCTGAGGGTATGACCTACCTTCCTACTTTTGGTTGTTACTTCAAATAGGGTGAGAGGACCCGTTTTGTAACCTATATTTGTAAGGAATATAAATGGATAAAAAATACTTGACTCTCCTTCTATGATATTGAATGAAAACCTCGAGAAGAAATGGTCAATGCAACATAATCTAACTCTCATGAGTTGTTACCCTAGAGAATGAAGATTTATCCTAAACAAGGTTCAGGTTACTAAAGACAACAATAAAACCTAATTGCTCTTGTATATTCTAAGTAAAGGATGGGTAAATTCAACAAATATCCTTAGCATTTATAGACAAACAAAGTGTAAGAAACGGTAGTTCTTGTAGGATTTATCATTTATAGATGGATTTTATTGGGGAATTAAGAAGGATAAAGTTTATTATACAGATTCCTAGGAAATTTTAACAAAATTTGGAATGTCGACAAGAAATATGATAAAACACTTTTAAATAGTTGACAATGAACCTTTAACCAAAATATGCACACCCATGGAAGCCCAAAGATGTACAATTTCACACATTCTTTGAGAATTTAACATAAAAGATCATGTCAAAGACTCAACTAAACATCAGAAATATCTGGTCCATCATGCCTAAGATACACTCATAGAATAACAAACAATTTGTATCAACAAAATGGAAGTAAAGTGAATTTAAATTGTTTACTCGATGGTGAAATGAAATCTCTTCTCACAAAACAATTACAAATGCCACAATACTACCACAAGGATAAGATATTGTTTGATTAAGAGGAACTCCTAACATAAGATTGCGACGAGAACATGAATAAATGCTTGAAACATCTTCAAATTAAAAGAAGAAATAACAATTCTCATGATTAACACAATTAACTCAGGGCTCGTCAAATTTATCAGCAAGGGAAAGTTTCATTTACAGTCTCAATTCTTGTTAATGGCTATACACTTGCAACCATCTTGACATGATTTATTTTTAAGGATCAGGAAATTAACAGTTTCTCAGACAAGTCTTTTGGAAAAATGGATTTTTTCAATCTCTTCTCTCTTTTCTCTTTTTTATTTCTTAGAAATCTTAACCCCCCTTTGTGAGAGTATTCTCATTTCCTTTATACAATTCCATCCCTATTTTCTTTTCAATTTTCCCCAAAAATATGGATATTTCAAGAGTATATTCTTCTTTTACAAAATTCTAGGTGTATCAATGATACTTTTATGAAAATATTTTATTTGGCCTTGCCAGGTGTAAAGAGTACGAGCCTTCTTCATTTTTCTCCTATCATATAGGATTAGAATATCATGTCATTGCTTGTGACTAATTTTTTCATGATTCCTTCCACCTGGTGATTGGATGGGTGCTTCTGATATCCTTTGAGCACTCCAGAGGTGAACTAAAGTGACAGAAACCTTTCATCTACTATCTAAAGATACATCTTGGGTGTTGTGCATTCCTTCTCACATCTTCTTGGTTTAACTATCCCACACGACTCTTGTCAAATCCAATTAATTTTTCAATCATGCTTTTTCAAGATCCACTTCAAAATTTACGGTTTCCTCGTATGAGCTGAGAAAGATCTTACTTTACTGAGAGTAAATGATTTCTTTCAATTCAATCAATATGTGGCACTTATACTCTAAAACCCAATTTTATCCCATTACCAGGATATATTTCTCTTCTTATCCTATAAGTGAGGAAATATTTTTACAAATTTATACCAGTTACATGTAGAAAGTACCTATGGAAAATAGTTTGAAGGAAATTTTTTCATAATATTTGAATGAAATATTCAACCTCCGTGGTCCTAATGATGCTTTCGTTAAGACTTTGTTTGACATAGAATATATAGGATACACTAGAGGACCCTTGACTTATCAATAGGTTTGACTCATACTTCTCACAAGGATAATTAGGATCAATCATGTCTTCAAAGACTTCTAATTCATGTATTTTCATCTCTTTCGATGGGAACATCTAAAGGCTACATAATACCTAAAGAAAATTTTGATTGAAAAGGACGCCTCAAGTGTTTGGGAAAATTAAATTTCATTTTCCATTCCTATGTGATGAAGAATTTGTATTAAAGGATATTCCCAAGGAATCTTATGTGTTATATGACAAATCTTCCATTAACATTGTGTCTGCCATTTATCACAAGGTGGTTGAATTAGAATGAAGGATTGACTATCTAGAGAAGGGGCAGATAAGACCTCTACCCTCACAACCAAGTACAATGTGAGCACTAGATTTGAGAAAGATAAGGGGGAAACCAAGATTTGAACCACCAATCATTATCTCGGATAGAGAATAGGAGCTATCTATATGTGCTCATCATTAAAGAGAAGAAATTTCCTACGATCGGGACAATAGGGGTAGGTTTGTAGTTTAGTCATCCACCCTTTTAGGGTGTTATGTTCCTTCATCAGGGCATGGCTTCTCAAGTCCTCAGTGAATCCCTTCCCCAAGAGAGCATCTAACCTTTACAAAGAGATAAAAAGCTTAATCTATCTCAAATTCTTCCATTTCTTCTGGCCCCCATGATGTAGTCCTTGGTATTTCAACCACTTGATTCATTCCCTCTTAGTATATTTTCAACAAGTCTACTCTTCACAAGTGGAAGGGGAAGAAAAATTCTTCACAGGTGGCTTGGATCTTCTAGACTACGTATCTTTCTACCAGAAGAAGATTGAATGTGAGAAAATCATGAATGAACCAAGAATGACTCTTGATTCATTAATGGATATGAAGATGTTACATGATATAGCATGTTCCATCATTTTTATCAAGAAAACACAGAGCCTTGAATAATTCATGCTAAGGAATAATAAGCTTAAACAAATTGTCTCCACCGGGGGAACTTACGAAGGAATGAAGGGTCTCTAAGAATTTTTTTTTTCTTTTACGCCTTTATTTTCAATTATGTAAATCATCCCTTTTACCATGGGATGGGGCCCCTATTGAATCCCCATTTTAAATTATATATGATACTACTTTCAAATTATGTCACATATAAAATTTCACCTTTTAACATGCAATTGTTTTCTGTTCCTACATT
This sequence comes from Taxus wallichiana var. yunnanensis, assembly GCA_018340775.1. Classification (NCBI taxonomy): domain Eukaryota; kingdom Viridiplantae; phylum Streptophyta; class Pinopsida; order Cupressales; family Taxaceae; genus Taxus; species Taxus wallichiana. Next base: position 96,209,656 of record CM031239.1, on the reverse strand, counting down.
ACAGACTCTTTATCTTAGTAATGACACCAATAATTAAAAGAAACCATTAATGTGATTTCAATGGTTTGCAATTATGCACTTTTCCTCATCTTATTAGTGTAAAACATTATTTCAAACCTACATCAATTCATTCGGAAGAGACAACTTATCGCATGGTGATTCACAACCCTCCTCACACTATCTTTTTAGTTTGCAACATTATCCTTGAGTTGCAAGGTTCGAATCATCACTTCTCGGGGATTCTTTCTCATTTTTTGGGGATTTTGTTCCTTCGCAGTCCTCCCTTTTATAAATTACACTTGGGAAACATGTGGAAACATCTGCACTCTCCCCCCTTCTTTGACTTTTCAGCTTATTGGGGCTTCCTTGTTGTGCATAATCCACATGGTGAATGCTCGGAATCGGGGTGGGACATAACTTGTTACTTTTTAAAAGGTACATTGGGGAGACACGTGGACACCCTTCCTTTCTTCCATGGGGACTGTCCTCTTAGTGGTTTCTAAATTTTGTCTTTGACCATCTACCAAGTTTATGGAAATTTTCTGCAACCTATAATTCATACTTGGGACAAGTGAGGTAACATTTGAAAAGGAAAAGCGTTAGAGGGATTTTCCAATGATGTCATACCTTTACGATCCTCAACCATAAAAGGGTATTTTCACAAAATAGAGACCGGGTTACACATGATCCGAGTCATGAATTTTCCCCTCGACATATACACCTTTTAAAACATATCAACTAGACATGAGGACTTTGAAGGAAAAACTCAAAGAAAAAGGGGTGAGATTATTCAAGCTCCAACACTAGCTCTAACTCGGGGATGAGTACCCCTTGTCAGCATTTCACAAGAAATATTCAATGCAGACAAGTGCAAAATATCCATTAGGATTTGGAGTCAAATATCATATGTATCAGGTCAAGTGATAACAACCCATTATCTAAAAAACACACTGAGAAACCAAGGTAAGCTGGTCATATAAGACAGAGGAAAGAAAAGGGAAACAAAAACACACAAAAACACAAAAACAAAGCAAGAAAACTATACACTATACATTGGTTCATACCTTGCTCCAAAATTTAATTAATAAAATGCTTCAGGTTCCTACCATTGATAGGAAACTCAAGCAACTCTCTATCTATGTCTTTCAAGAAGAAAGTATGTTCACCAATCCTGATATTAATGGAATAAGGGCCCATCCATAATGCATAAAAATTTCCATGTTTTCCCTTATCCTCATGTCTATTGTCCCATAACAATACAAGATCTCCAATGTTGAAGATTCTAGGAGTCACCTTTTTTTTAAATATTTTTTGAGCTTTTCCCTAAACTTCAAATGCCTTTGGTGGGATTCTCGTCTTTCCTCATCCAACTTAATGATTTGGTTTATTATCACATTATAAGGGCTAACTTCCTCATCTTCAAGTTTTTGGATGAATTGATAAGAAGACAATTGTAGGTGTAAAGGAAGGAGAGCTTGGACTCCATAAACTAGCTCGAATGGAATTTTCCCAGTGGCTCTCTTAGCAGTAATTCTATTTGCCCAAACAAAAAAATTCAAATACTCCCCCACTTTCTTTTGTTGATTGCTAATGTCCTTTTAATTATCTTTAGTAAATTTTTGTTGCTTGATTCAGCTTGTCCATTTCCTTTTGGGTTATAATTAGATGCATATGTTAAGTTTATACCATATTATTTGCACATAGCAACTAATGCATTGGATCAAAAACTCATGGAATTTTCAAAAACTATATTTATGGGTACACCAAACCTATAAATTATATGATTCATGATGAAATCAATAATAACATGATCAGTTGCCTTCTTGGTTGGGATAACTTTAACCCATTTGGGGAAATAATCAGCAACCACCAATATCCATTTGTTTCACCTGCTTTGGAAGGAAAGTTCCCCTACAAAGTCCATGCCCCACTACTTGAAAGGAGCCTCAATTGATACTGGTTGTAGAGGGAGAGAACCAAAAGCCTTCATTTTCCTTGAAAATATTTGACAAATTTCACATTTTTTACCAACAAGGTTGTATCCTTGAAAATTGTGGGCCACCAATAGCCTTCCTCAAGTATCTTGGGCGAGTTACTCTTCCAAAAAATTCCCCACACACTCCCCCATGAAATTATGAAATTAACCTAGGGCTTCATCCTCCATTACACATCTGAGAAGAACCCCTTCAGGATTTTTCCAGGCCAACCCATAATCAGTGATGATATATTTTTGGGAGGCTAACTTGAGTGTCCTTATTTGATTTTTATCTAGATGCCTTGGACATTCCAAGTTTCTTAGGTAGAATATGATGTCTTTGTACCATATAGAATTGATCAATTTCTCATGTATCTCCACATCTCCTCCTTCTACCTCATTTACTTCCATCACTTGTAAGTTGCTTTCAACCATTAGCTTTTCCAAGCCTAGACCTCTAACCAGTTTAGTAGTCTGAACATCCATGTCATATTCTTGTAATTTGTTCACCCACAAACATATTTTGCTGGAAACCTCCATCTCTGATAAAATTTCTTTGACCATTGTATGAGAAACATAAGATATGATCTTAAAGCTTAGAATATATGGCCTAAAATATTTTGTTTCTCTAACTAAGGTGAAATCCTATTTTTCCATAATGGTTTACTTTAACTCAGCTCCCTGCAATGCTTTCTTTGAAAAAGCAATTGGCCTTTGATTCCTTCCTTGCTCTTTTGCAATGAAAAATATGCGATGGTATTTTAAGATGCAAAAGAAAATTTTAAAAATATTCTTATGATTAGGGGATGCTAAGATAGGGGAATTTTTTAATGCCTCTTTGATTCTAGTGAAATATTGGATAGCCTCATCCTCCCATTTAATAATTTGATCCTTCTTCAACATCTTCATGATAGGGATAGTCATTTCCATAAAATTGGAAATGAATCTTCTTATGAAATTGATTTGGCTGAAAAAGGACTGAATACCTTTCTTTTTATTAGGGATAGGAACTTTCCCAATAGCTTCCACTCTCTCAGGGTCAATCATGACCCCTTCCTTTGATACGATATGCCCTAAAGCAACTTGGATTTTGAACCCCAAAATGATATTTTTAGGATTCCATAAGATACGGTACACCCTGCACCTTTGTAATATCATTTCCAAATGTTCCAAATTATCTTCCCTTTTTCTTAAAAATACTGCCGCATCATTACGTTATACAACTATAAAATCACTTATATATCTGGTGAATGCCACATCCATAGCTCTTTGAAAGGTGGCACCAACATTCATCAAACAAAATGGCATTCTTATGTACACATAAGTACCCCAAGGAGTGGTGAAAGTAGTTTTGATTCATTTTGATTGCTTCACAACCACTTGGTTATATCCCAAGAATCCATCTAATGTAGACAATAGTTCTGACCCAATGATTAACTACAACATATTATCCATGTTAGGTAATGGATAATTATATTTCATTGAGGCTTTATTCATATTTCTAAAATCTACACAGAGTCTTATATCCTCATTCTTTTTCTAACCGGTACTAAATTTTTCACCCAAGAAGAATATCTCGTAGGTTGTATAATAATTCCATCCCTGAGTTTCTTGATTTCTTCTTACATTTTTAAAAAACGAGCATATTAATTGGATTTTTTTCTGAATGGATTCGCATTAGGTACTAAAGGTATTTCATGTTGGAAAATATCCTCCCTATATGCCTTAAATTTTAAAAATGACTATGCCAAGAAATCTTGGCTTTTTTAACAAATGGACATATAACTACTTTTCTTATTTACTCAATTTACTTCCTAACTATATGTTTTCTATTTTTATCATCATTCACCAAGTTGTGCTCATCTACATCTCTCAAAACATGGACATGTCTGTGAACAACCCTATCAACATTGTCAAAAATTGATTCCAAAGAAATTAACCCTCTTGGAATTGTATTTTTGTTAATTGAATAAACTTTTGGCCAAAGAGAGTTTCCTTACCATCACACGCATAAATCATCAGTTCCCAATCTATATTCTGATTTGTAAATTCTCCCTTATTTTGTAGAAACCTCTGAACCTAGGCATCATCTTCGAAAACTTTCCAATGTTTTACATTGTCAAGGATAAATGGTCTTGTCAACACTTCTATATCATACTCATAATAAGGAGACATTGTACAATTTTCAAATCTAGATCCCAATATTGCAAACCTTTCTACAGAAGTATTCTACTTTCTGTCATGGTAAATTATGTTGAAAAAATCAAACATTTCAACAAAATCCCAAACTACATGCTTATTTTGTTTCATTCTTTGATTTTTGGTTGCATAGAATTTCCTAACTTGCTTGACTACCAATTCTGAATCTCCCTTAAAAATAATTTCCCTAATAACATACCTCCAAGAAATTGTTAAACCCAAAAGGAGTGCTTCATATTCTGAAATATTGTTAGTGCATTCAAATTTGAGTTTAAAAGAAAAATTAAAACCTCATGATTTGGAGATATTAGGACAACACCAACACCATTCCCAAATTTAGAAAAAGCTCCATCAAACTTCAAAATCCAAGGGTAACCAATTCACTTAAGACACTTACATTTTTAAATGCTATGCTCTTTAAAATCTGCATAACCCAAAAAATTATCAACATCCACATCAGTATACAACACCTCATAGGATGCATTATTAGGATCCTCAATTAGATGCAACATTATTTTTTCTCCAAAAATTCTAATAAGGCTTCCTTCTATTGGTATAGTCGCATATGAAAAATCCATCTGCACACTCCCTCCAACACTAGCAACCCATTTCCTTGAAAACAACATTTCTCATTTAGCAGATAATCCATGATGACTACATTCATGGTTATACACTTGCCCGGATAAGCTGGAAATTGTATTACCAATCCTTTGACATATCCAATCATTGGTACTTCTCTTGATTCCATAACAGTGCACTTTCAAAAAAATTTAACTTCGATATTTAATTCACTCATTACCTCATGAGGCATCTCATTACAAGAGGCCCCTAAATCAAACATCTAGTTGCACTAACCTATCTTTCATGATTAAAATAATATAAAAAGGCTAAACATCAAGTTGGGATTCAACAAAATAAGTGCTTAAATATACCTCATGTGGTTCTCCCAAATCCTCTAATACTTGAGGTACTTCCACTTGTGCAATGATAGGGGGAGTATCCATATGATTCAAATTTTTACATGAGGGTAGAGCATCTCTTTGAACCCCAAGTATTCCAATGCTCTTTTCTATGTTTAGGATCAAGTAATTCAATAATAGGAACTGTGAATTTTATCTTACTCAAAATATGGGAAATATCACATGGGAAATATTTGGGTAAAATTGTGTTAGGGGAAGAGCAACGGTCCCTTATGGTGATATAAGACCTTTTACATTTTGGGCATGAACTGGGTATAAGTTCATTTGGGATAATCAAACCCTTAGTTGGTGTATCCTTCTTAGGAGACTCATTTGGGATATTGGTAAGAAATGGAGTCTTGGGTTTGGGTTGTAGTCCTCCCTTAACAATTTGACTTCTGAGATTGTATTCCTTTTCTTGAGAAAAACTACATTCATCAGAAGTTGCATGTCTTCCTCAAAAGGAATTCCTCCATCATACTTCTTAATCATTAAAGCCCTCAGATATTCAAAATCATGATTAGGTAAATCAAATACTTGCACCATATCAACTTCAATATCATCATTAGGAGGAAGAGGTAATACCCGGTGAATAAAATATCATTAAATTTCTATAGTCTTGGTACTTATTAGATCAGTCTAAGTGGCTCCTTGCTATGGATTTTTAGGGATTTCCATCATACATACATTGCCATAAGTATCATCATCATTTTCCTCCTCTACTTCCTCAACAAGGTCATAAGGGTAATGTAGTAAAAAAACCTATTACACCATTCAATAACATGATTTTATTCCACCATGGCAACCTTAGTAGTCAAAGGATCAGGGATCTATTTATTTTCTCTAGGTTATTGTTGTTTATTTCCTAACCCCATGGGTCCTTTTCCTCTTTCATCTATTATGTGATCACCCCTAAGATGATTTCCAAATCTATCTTGTCCCTATGGTTTGTGCTAACCTTGAGAACTCTTTCCTATTCCTTTTTCTACTCTGGCAAGCTTATAAGATATTTCTTTAACTACTTCAGCCAAAGTCTTCACAACCTCCTCTAGATCCACTACTTTTTTTTACTGAGGTCTATCAGATTAATCAATTTGACACCCTCCCTCTTAGGGGTTTTCCAACTGCCTTAATGTTGTTCTCAATTTGCAAGGCCATTGTGAAATCCTGCCTTAAAGTTATAGGGTTCTTATCTCTCAAATAATAAGAAGATTTCTTGTCAAAAGCATCAGAGTACTTGATTAAGCAGGACTCATCACTAGGCCTCAAAATTATGGGTAGTCTATTTAAAGTCTTATTGAATCTGGTATTGAAGTCCTGGACAGACTCATTGGGATTCTTCTTTATATTCTCAAACTTAGATAAGAGGAACCTTGGGTTTGTCTTATCCCCATATTGAAATATAAAATAATTTTTCATCTTAGTCCATGAATCTATTGAGTTATTTGGAAAAGATTTGTACCAATCACGTGCATCTTCTTCAAGAGTATGAATGAACAAATTTATATATACATCTTCATATTCTATTTCGAAATCCTCCATCATATTAACAAAAAGTCTCAAATGTTGATCACTAGTGATGGAATTATTTCCTATAATTTAGACAACCTATTTCTTACATCTTACGCTACATCATTATGATACCCAACCATGCCTCTAAAATTTATTGGTCCAAATGTGTTGACAATAAAAGGAGGCCTAGGTGGAGGTTGAGCCATGCTATTTTGAGGAGGTGATCCTATAGGAGGATTAAGAGAGTGTGGTACTATGGTTTATTTTAGATAAAAGCATGTGATCTTCAAAGTAAATATCCCCTAGTGACTTGGTTTCACAAAAAAACCCTATAATTCTTGAGTGATAAAGGAAAGAAATAAGGGACACTTACTCCAGACACAAATGATGGCCTTTCACCAGTTGAAGTATTTAAATTCACTCGAGGAATGTTTGATTCTAAACTATTTGTAGATGTAGGATAATCCTCAACTATAGGTATATCACTTTCCACAATTGGTACTACCTTCTCTCTTGGCTCATGATCCCCCAATGCTTTCAAGACTTGTATCCTTTTTGGATTTGTTTTCCTTAGCTCTAGAAAAAAATTTCTAATATGATCCTTGCTAAAGAAAGACCTTCCTTCAAGCTTTACAAATATTAACAAAAAATCATAATTGAAAAAGCCTAAGACACTACCATTTACCACAATCTCAAACCCAAAACAGAGTCACGACTAAGGATTTTCACCTTAGATGTGCCAAATCACTATGATTAATGTGTCAAGTGCCTATCGATACTCAATCTCTACAAATCTCGATAGATCTAATCATCCTTTGTCAATGTTTATCACTAGCAATACAAATCTAGTGTAACATTCACTTAAACAAGGAAATATTACATAATGAACTTCTAATCTTGCTAAATCTTCATAAATATTAACAAAGGATGACGTTTAAACAACATATTTACATCTAAAAATGTAATAATCATTACCAGAGGTTAGTATGCATATGTATTTGCACAAATAGTCCCTAGAAATGGTGTCGAGATCCGTGTTGGTACCCAAATCATTTCTCATTTTGAAGATGAGCAACATCACAGGGAAAAGCAAGATGCTTGGAGACATATAGATCAAAATTTGAGTCATTTTGTAGTTAGGGATGGATTTAAGTGACTCTTGGTCACTCGATCTTGGAAAATTTTTATAACATTGTGTTGAGGTTACGATTTACCCTCCTACTTTAGGTTTTGCCTTAAATCGGGGTGAGAGGACCCTTTTTGTAACTCTGCATTTCTAAGGAATTGAAATGGACCAACAATATTTGACTCTCCTTATATGATATTACAAGAAAACATTGAGAAGACATGGTAAATGCAACATAATATAACTCTCACGAGTTGTCACCCTAGAGAATGAATATGTCTCCTAAAAAAGTTCAGGTTACTAAAGAAAACAATAAAACATGATTGCTCCTACATATTCTAAGTAAATTTAACAAATCTCCTTAGCATTTATGGACAAAAATGCAAAAGAGGAGTAGTTCTTGTAAGAATTATCCTTTATAGATGGATTTTTTGGGGAATTAAGAAGGATAAAGTTGATTATACTAGATTCATGGGAAATTTTAATAAAAGTTGGAAAGTTTACTATGAAAGATGATAAAACGCTTTTTGAAATAATCGACAATGCACCTTTACCTAGAATATGCGCAACCATGGAAGCCCAAAGATGCACGGTTTCACACATTCTTTGAGAATTTAACATAAAATCTCATGTAAAAGACTCAACTAAACATCAAAAATCCCTAGGCCATCATGCCTAAGATACACTCATAGACTATGTGATGAAATGAAATCTCTTCTCACATCACAATTGCAAATGCCAAAGATACTACCACAAGGATAAGATATTATGTGATTTAGAGGAACTCTTAACATAATATTGAAATAGGAACATGAATAACTACTTGAAACATCTTCAAATTGAAAGAAGACACAATAATTCTCATTATTAACACAATTAACTTAGGGCTCATCAAATTTATCAGAAAGGGAAAGTTCCATTTATAGTTTTAATGCTTGTCAATGGCTGTACACTTGCAACCATCTTGACATGATATATTTTGAAGGCTCGGGAAGTTAGCAGGTTTCTCAGACAAGTCTTTTGGAAAAATGGAATTTTTCACTTTCTTTCTCTCTGTTTTATTTCTCAAAAATTTTAACCCCCTTTGTGAGAGTATTCTCATTTCCTTTATACAATTCCATCCCTATTTCATTCTAAAATTTACCACCAAAAACGTGGATATTTCAATAGTATATTATTCTTTTACAAAATTCCAAGTTTATCAATGATAATTTTATGAAAATATTTTATTTTTCCTTTCCAGGTGTAAAGAGTACTTGCCTTATTCCTTTTTCTCCTATAATTTAGGATTAAAATATCATGTCATTTCTTGTGACTAATGTTTTCATGATTCCTTCCACTTGGTGATTAGATGAGTGCTTTTGGTATCCTTTGAGAACTTCAAGGTAACCTAAAGTGATAGAAACCTTTCATCTAATTTCTAAAGATACATATTGTGTGTTATGCATTCCTTCTCACATCTATGTGGTTTAAATATCCCATGTGGTTCTTGTCAAATCTAGTTAATTCATCAATCATTATTGTTCTTGATTCACTTCAAACTTATAATTTTCCTCGTGCGAGATGAGCAAGATATTCCTTTATTGGGTGTAAATGATTTCTTTCAATTCAATCAATCTATGCCACTTCTACTATAAAACCCAGTTTTATCCCATTACCAGGATGCATTTCTCTTCTTATCCTATAAGTGAGGAAATATTTTTTACAACTTTCTACTAGTGACATGGAGAAAGTACCTATGGAAAATAGTTTGAAGGAAATTTTGTTATAATATTTGAATCAAATCTTCAACCTATGTGGTCCTAATGAGGCTTTCATTAGGGCCTTGTTTGACATAGAATGTGCAGGAGACACCAAAGGACCCTTGAATTATCAGCAGTCCATTTCACACTTCTCACAAGGCTAATTAGGATCAATCTTGTCTTCACAACCTTTTCAATGGGAACATTTGAAGGCTCCCGAAGACCTAAAGAAATTATAGATTGAAAGGAGGCCTCAAGTGTCTAGGAAAATTGACTTTCAGTGTCCATTCCTATGTGATGAAGAATTTGTATTAAATGATATTCCCAAGGAATATTATTTTTTATACGAAAAATATTGCATTGAAACCATGCCTACCATTTCTCAGAAGGTGGATGAATTAAAACAAAGGATTGCCTCTCTGGAGAAGGGGTAGGTAAGACTTGTTCCCTCGAAACCAAGTACAATTTTAGTACCATATTTGGGCAAGAGAAGGGGTGAATCAAGCTCTCAGCCCCGATCATTATCTTAGATGGAGAAGAGGAGCTATCCATATCTCATCATCATTCAAGAGTAGAAATATCCACTTCTCGGGATATTAGGGGTATGTTTGTAGTTTGGTCATCCACTTGCTTAGGGAATTTTTTTCCTTCATTAGGGCATGTATTCTTAGGTTCTCATCCAATCCCTTCCCAAATATAGCATCTTCGGTTTACAAGGAGATGGAAAGCTAAAACTAGCTCAAAGTATTTTGTTCTTCTTGGCCCCCGTGATAAAGTCCTTGGTCTTTCAACAACTATAGTCACTCCTCTTAGTCTATTTTCAATAAGTCTACTCTTCACAAGGGGAAGGGGAAGATGAAATTCTTCATAGGTGGCATGGATCTTCTAGACTGGGTATCTTCCTACTAGAAGAAGATTGAGCTAGAGAAAATCATGAATGAACCAAGAATGACTCTTGAGTCGTTAATGGATATGGGGATGTCATGGGATTTAGCAGGGTCCATCATGTTTATCTAGACAACACAGGGCTCTGATGAATTCACACTGAGGAAGAATAAGTTGCTGAACAAATTTCCTCCACTGGGGGAACTTACGAAGGAATGAAGGGTCTTTGAGCATTATGTTTGTCTTTTACGCCTTTATTTTAAATTATGTAAACAAACCCTTTTACCATGGGTTGGGGCTCCTATAGAATCCACATTATGAATTCTATATGAGACTACTTTCAAATAGTGTCACAAGCTAAATTTTCACCTTTTGACATGTAATTTTTTTCTAGTCCTGCTGTAGACACCAAATTTGGACCACACTCCCCTTAGTCCTCTTTTAATCAGTTAACATAATGTGTTCACCAAACAATGACCCCTTTACCCCACATTCATATTAATTTAATGACTTAAAATTTAATTAATACCCATCCTCACATTATAAATTTATTTAATTACTTTAATTAGGTTAATTTACACCTCACCTAGACACCTCACCATGGTCTTATTCTTAGCCTATTAATTAACTAAGACTCAATCGATACTTATCTTAACCAACTAGGACTTATTTTAACCCTAAAATTAAATTTCTATTCCTTCTCCAACAACACTCCCACTTATCTAAGTGCTAACCATCACTTGAGACCTGAAATGACAAGAAGAGCACACCAAAAATAGCCAAGATCTGCTATTTTTGGTAAACCTAGATTTCCCTCCTAACCGACACCGGTCACTTGACTATCATCGGTTACCATATATATAGTTTTGCAACCTTTTTCCTAGGTTGGTCACTTCAATTTTTGAGAGAGCTATCTACATTCAAGCACGAACCAGAGTTTTCTCAGCATCAAGATGACAAAATACATTTAGCCAGAGGCCCAAGCAAGTACTTGAGACTGATCCAAAGGCATTGGCATTCATGGGAGCACTCCAAGAAGTACTTCCGTAGCACTGACCACCAAGTTCTTCATGGATCGACCATCACCTTCCTTCACCAACTAAGCTTGCAAATACAAGTAAGTGCATTTGATTTTACATCATTTCTATAATTACTTAATAGGTTCTTTATCTTTTATTATTATATCTTGGTCTTCCCTACATTCCTCCATCCCCATCTTCGTGCCCATCTACCTATCCACCACCCAAATCCTTCTTTCTCTCCATACCTAACCTTTATAATTTCTTGAATTTTCCTCACCTAATTACAAACCCAACTAGTCTTCCTTCACTCTCTATGTAATCACAAAAAGATCAAATTCAAATTTTATCAAATTTTACCAAATTGCCCCTATTGAAGCGGGTTATATTGACCATCATTGGTTTCCTCTTCACCAACATCGGTCACTGATCGATGTTCATTATTGTGTCTCCTATAGGAATTTCACAAAATTGACCATAACACACCAAAAGCCTCTCAAAACCTCACTTTGAATCGATACCCTACCCGTAACCTTATCACAGACCTACCCATCTCTTTTTGTAGACATAGAGAAAGCACGGACACCGCCTTGACATTCTTCCACTACCCATAATAATTGTCATCAGTCATACCTTAACCATCTTCAATCATACCCGACCAACATTGGTCTCTATATGCAGTAAACCGCCTAAGATGAGAAAGATCCCCACTCACCCCAAAACCAATCAAAATTTCCAAAACCTTATCCAAAACCTTCCTATGAACCTCAAACAACCTCGTCTAGCCTATAACCCGACACATGACCTTCACTAGCTTAATTATCAAAAAAATTAATTAGATTGACATTGATAGTAATCGAGATACCTAAATCGAACACTAACATTAGATTAATTTATTTTCATTTTTAGTTATTTTATATTGAATTATATATTAGTTGATTGAAAACCATCGGGAAGTATCAAACTTCATAGATCTAGCTCACGCTAGGCAATCCACTAACCTTTTGCTATTAACTATGTTTTTTTGTCTTACTTAGTAATTCGGGTAGTTCCTCCTAGCCAAAAGGAAGCTCACAAAAGTAGTTTGGATAAGAAATAAGAAGCACATGCAATCAAACCTCAACCACGTGACAACGGGTATTCCTCCTCGCCTATTTACTCTTATTTGTTTCATTAATCTACTAAGAATCGGTGAAACATTTTGGCACGCACGGTGGGACCCATCAGGGGTTTTCTTACATTTTTCATTCCTAAGTAAAAATTGTGTGTTTATTTACCTTTTAAAATTATTCTCATTAGTTTTCTTGTTGTTGTCGTGTAAATGTACAATAGGAAATTGACAATTTCAAGCACGATAACGATACCTCGGTGTTAATTTTTCAAGTCCCATCATTCCAAGACACCCCAGTCAAATCCATCAGTCTGATCACCCCCTATTTGATGTCAAATTTTTCCCCTAGGTGATTTAGTAAAGTGCACTCATTCCACCTAGGTGATTTTAGGGAGTTCTAAAAAGACACTATCTTCTGGCAGTATAGGGAAGGGCTATCGCTAGCCTTCCTAGGACTGGATTCAACCCCCTGGAGTGGAATGGAAGGGAAAAATTCAACATGGAGGTGAATGGAATACCTTAGAACATAATTGAAATGATTTTTGAAGGTTTGGGGAAGTTTTTCAAGACTTGGAGTAGTCTGAGTAAAAAACAGGGTTCACAAGCCTAGGTGGTACACATGCCTAAAACAACTATTGGGCTTCAGAAGAAGATTTTGGGAGCTCCAAATGGAGTTAGAAGAAAAAATATATATATCCAGAAAGAGGATTCCAAGACCTACATGATGGTGAAATAATATTTTTCACAACACTTTGGCACATTAGGTCTGCAGGCAGTTTTTCTTAGGTACAAGTGGAGTGTAAAATAAAAAATAATTTTTTTTAGGGATCAAATGAAATAATAAAGACATGATAACCCCCCATTGTATTTAGAAGGAAATTTCCAGTCAATATCATATAAATATTTCACAAAACCATCCGTCGGGAGCTCAAGTTATCACTATTACAAGTTCAGGACTTAGCCAAATTTTTAGGAGGACACATGTCAGCACCAGGAGCCTAGCGGGATTTTATGTCCCTCACATCCCCAAAGGTCAGGGAAACCAAGGTTTAAAAAATGCACCCAACCCCCTTGAATCCCTCTTAGCCCTCATATGACCTCTTAGACCCTCATGTGACCTGCAGACTCGATAGTTTAGCCTCTATGTACATTTTTGGAGCATCCATTCCCTTTCGTTAGATTAGGCACCACGTGTCAGCTCCAAGACCACCGTGGAAACTAATTTCCCTTATGTTCCTAAGGTGGGGTACATTAGACCTTGAAAAATTCTCCCAGCCCCTATGGGAAGTCATTTGGACACCGATGTGGCTGACATTCACCCTGTGTGCATTTTTCAAGTAAATCCCCGATGTTGGATCGAGGACACATGGCATCCCCTTGACCACCATGGAAATTAATGTCCCTCATGTCCCTAAAGTCAAGGACATCAGGGAAATAAAAATTCAGATAGCCCCTCCATCTGCATGTTTTTAAAGTTTAAATCAAGCACTTAGTCATCTTCTTCCTCTCATTTCTCATCCACAACTTCATACCTTGTCATGGCTCCTTGCATGATTGTCAAAACACCCGGTCCACCATTGTTGCTCCAAACCAGCTCACCATGGCCACATAAAATATTTATACCATGAATAAATAGAAATATTCAAGTCTCGAGAGAAAAATGAAGTGAAATGACGAAGAACGGGAGAAAATGAAGGTTTTTGCAGATAACCATGAAGTCACTCGATCGAAAAATATTCATATCTCACAAGATACAAAGTTGGATCATGATTTCATATTTTACATATTTCCTCATTTTTCAAGATGATCAAGATGCAAGAAACAAGAGTTAAAATGGTGCCCAAAATCATTTGCTCTAACAAAACCCTCTCTTCGTGCACCGGCTCATATTAGTTGGATTTCCCGTCATTCCGGTAATGGAAACAAGATAAAAACTTGCACATGAGCTACAAATAAAAACCTATCACAATGGATTTGTTTTCATTGCAAACAGATACAAAAGCTAGACCTATAAATTTTGAGCTCCTTTAATGGCCGCCATGATAGCTCCATGCCTGAAGCCACTCCCGAGTTCAAAATTTCAAAAAAATTCCAGCATTCTAATGGGAAAAACTACGTGAAATTAAAAGGGTGTGATCGTAACAAAAAGAAGAGTCCAAAAATTATGTTCTGTCACAAATCGAGTACTAGAAACACCCTTTCTAAAAATAGTAAGTTTTCCTACACATGCTTTCTATTTTTGGTAAGTCTTCATTAAAGCAGCTAAGGAAAAGGCAACAAGTATTGAAGATCTCCAAAAGGCCAAAATGATTATCCAAAGTAGGAAATAGTGAAAATGGGCACTTACTAAAAATAGTAAGTCCCCCATCTAGGCATTTACTAAAAATAGTAAGCCACACTCAAAGAGTAGCTTTGGCACAATGGGACATTTAGAACTTCATCGTGTCGAGCTTTCCATCGCCATGATTAATAGACTTCATCAGAATGAAATATCCTCTTCTTCTCCCTCTCTTTCTCTCTCCTCTTCCCCCCAACTTTCTCTCACTTTCCAATATTCTAATTTCACGTTGGGGTTTGTACTTTTTAATATGACTTAAGTGACTTTAGAAATATAATGTAAATTAAGTCGCCTTACTATTATAAAAGGAAATTAAAATATTTAAAGTGGAATTTGAATAGTCTTAAGTCATATTTAGGTATTTGAAAGGTAATGAGGTAGATGAAGAGTCATATTCTATTCTATAAATTATAGCGCCATTCCCATTTCAAGGGGTTGGTGATTAATCTTGTAAACTCAAGAGTATATTGCACCTTGAGAGAGAAAAGGAGATAGCCATTTTATTGTATTCCCCCTTCTCAATTTCTTCCATTTCTCCACTATGTACAAATTTTTTCTAAGTAATCAATACTAGAAGGAGTTTCTAGCTTTCTTTGAATAAGGGGTTTCATGATACTTTGTGTTCATAAAATTCTATTTGGTCTTGTTGCTATTTGTAGGGTTGTTTCTTCTCATGAATGCATGTGTTGAAGTTTCTAATTAGTGCATGAGGGAATCTGATTTCCTACTTGTAGCATTAGTTCTCTTACCTCTTTTCTCACTCCCCTTTCTGCTCTACGAGATGAAGAATTCCCTAGCAAGAGATTGCTATATTTTTACAGTGGTTAGTGGAGTGCCCCTATTGGATCCCCTGGTCCAAAGGCTACCATAGAAATCCACCTTGTTATGTGCATGCACATATGACAGCTGCCTTTGGTTAAGTAGAGGGACTCGATTCCTAGATCATTGGCAAGAAATCCACAAGTTTTTCCACCCAACAAATTTTCTCACCAATAATTTTTGGCACCCACCGTGGGGCATATTTAGTAGCATCTGGACCCAAAATACGACTACTCGGTCTCAAAATACAAAAAAATCAAATATTGAAAAAATAAAAAAAGGAGTTCATGAAAGTCCATTGGTAAAAGATACACTGCTGATTTCTGCACATGAATTTTCACATTCCATAGTGCCCTTTCATGTTCCGACTACAGAATTTTTCAAAAGATGGCTGAAAGAAGATACACCAGGTTGAGCAGGTCAAGAGGTGTTGTTGATTCCAATTTTGAAGCTTTGAAAAATCAACGAGAACAAATTAGACATAATCCATACTTCTTCTCTCAAGCCCCTCTTCATCCGGGACTTGAGAAGTTCACCTAGTAATCCTATCAAAACTCTTGTGGATACTCCACCTTCAAATTCTCCCATTTTTCAACCACCATTGAGCATTAAGATCCCGAGAAGAAGAATAATTTGAAGAAGAATTTATAGAAGTAAGAAGCAGAAGAAGAAACAATGACAGACGAAGAAGAAATACCTCAACTATAACACCCCGCAAATTTAGTTCAGGATCATAAAGGAGTTGAAATTATCCTTTGAATGATAAAACTAAGTCAAAGGATTTAATGTAGTGACTCCTAGATTCTAACATGCATCTTCACTTGCCACAACATGTTTTCCTTAACAGGTTGTGCGGATAATGCTAGCCATGCACTTAATAAGGGTAGGAAGTGTTATGTTGCTCCTACTAAAGTGATGGGAATTGGGTATTTTTAATAATTTTCACTTTGAACCCCGATTTCGTATTTAAATATTAAGATTGTAATTGTGAAAAACATTCATGCAATCAAGATAATTAGTTGGTAACTGAGATTTAAAGTATTGAAAACATGTACAATTGGTCATGATTAAAATATGTGTAATAAGCCATTTGACATGACTTAATATGTCATACCGGTGGCATTGGGTTATGATATCAAAATGGAAAGGGTTAAAGTTTTCTAAGGATAATATGATACCTGTGAAATAGTATATTTCATTGTTCCATTCCTAGAAGGTAATATGTTTTATACAAGGGAGCTTAGTTTACTGATTTGTCTAACAAACCTTTCAACAATCAAACACTATGGTTAGTAGACTCCAGCTTATGAATCCTAGGCCATGGTGTTTATATTGGATTATGAAATTATCATAGCTGATTTCACATTTTAATATGTATATCTATGGGAGTTATGGGGCATTTAGATAATAACATTAAGGCTATGCATGTGCTATAACATTGGTATTATACTATATTTTAACCTATGTTTTTGAAAGGACTAATTGACCTAGTTTATAGGAAGTAATTAAGTAAATTTTATTTAGCAAATTTTGTGGAAAAAGGGTAAACAAGGTTTTAAATGTAGAAATCCCAGAAATTTTGGAGGAAAGATGAAGATAGGTGATTTTTGCATGAGCCATTGGGTGTTACTTCCACTTTGAATGCCATTAAATTTTGTATTTAATATTTATGGAAATCCGTAAAGCTCCCTAAGGAAGTGAATTGCATGCAACTTCTTCATTTAGTTTTGTTGGTAAAATTGGGAAAAACTCCACTTTTGGTATCTGTGCATGGAAAATTTCTTGGGGTAGAAGACTATAAAGCCATGCAAGTTCTAAATCTATTGCTATATAAAAACATTTCACTGAGCAAGGACTGCTAGAAATGTGATCTAAGTTTGATTCGAAGTTGTGCTCGATTTGGGGCTGCGAAGGAAGCCAGAAGAAAAGAATTCGGCCTACCATTTTACCAGGCAAGAAACATTCTTTATCCCTTTTATATTTTTAATTCATTAGAGGTTAGAATGAATACATATTGGCAATTTTGGTTTGAGCTAAGAAAAATTTGGGTACATGATAGTTTGGGGTTGTTGTTTGTTATACTCTATTTTTGTGCGAAAAGAAATGGAAAATCGTACGACTGTAACCCTGGGAAACTATTATCTTTTTATCTCTTATTCTGCTTGAATCATGCTTGACAATGATGACTGTAGATGGTACTACGGAGAGGTTTTGGAACCACTGTAATTCATTTGCATTGTTTGATTGGGTTGACTCAGATAGTGGTGGGTTATTGTGCAAATATTTAATATTATACAGAATCAAATTTGGATTCTTAGTTTTTCTTTTATCTAACTCGAATCTTGTTAATGGGATTTAATACTAGCCGATTACCAATAATGATGTTTATTACTTTTTGTCTGTTGTTTCTATCTCATGCTGAGGGTGTATTAATATTCTGCTATATTCTCCATCATATTGAATGGTAGTGAGGAAAAATTTCCACCAGGGATAAGGATTTGGTAGTTTTCCCAACGTAATCCTTTACCTTAAATGGATCCATGAGAAAATATTATATTTCTCTCTGCATAGAGAAACTTAGGGTATTAACCTTTCGACATGGTTCGATCTAAGTGATATGGTTATGATCTCAGTAACACTTCGTGTTAACCTTGGTCAGTATATTGGACCTTGTAACTCTTTGAGAGGTTACGGGATGGTAGTAGATGATTACTACTAGTTTAACTACAATAAACAATAACAATGGATGAGTTATGAATAAATCTTATTTTGTCACTATTCACTTCGTGTAGGTTATAAATCTGATCATGAATATCCTTTTTCTTAGGATATGGAAACCACGTTTAGTTGATGCAATAGAATAAGTATCATGACGAGCCTTCAAATCAATTCGATTTTAAGGAATATAATTAATTTCTATCATTTCAAAGTGGTTGTATAAATAATTTTGAATTGAAACTAGAGAGAAAAAAATGAATTTGGGGTTTAGGCGTCGAAGTGCTTTGAGCCTAACTTATCTTATACCGAGTATGGTAAACCAATTCTTCTTCCTTCTGGAAGCTATTCGATTAATATGTTATATGTTTTTATAACAAATCACAAATTTGAAGAAAGCTCGATTGGAGCTAGGACATTGATGGATAATGAATAAAAGTGTTGAGGTTGTTTTATGTTTTCTTGAAAGAACTAAAAATTCTTACTGGAAACCAAGGGGTCTTGGTTGGATTACACTATGGATATGTTTGATAATTTTTTCTTCTCCATATATAAGGTGCAATAATGGAAAGGAAACTTAGTTGTTCCCATTCTTTAAATCAATCCTTACTAAAGATTTTAATATTAATATTATGTAAATTTATGTAACTAATTGAATCTCTATAGGATGATTAAATCAAGTGTAACATATCTCCATTATTGAGGAGTAATATGTGCTAGTCATTGAGACAAATTAGGGAGTTTAGCCCCTATACACAAGCATAAATAAGCTTTGGAATGGTTGTGTCTTTAGATTCTTATTGCAGCTGAATGTGGTAAGATATAATTGGAGATGATGAGTTTTATTAAAGAAGGTACAATACAAAATAAGTAGGAAACTGAGTCTATATTGCCTTAATGCATTTAAGTTACTACGATATGTAACTTGAGATGTATGGATATCATTCCTTCAAAGGATATAATGGATAATGTAGGATATACTATTTTATGTAGTTATGACATGTAAACATCATGTGTATTTATCGATCTATTTGAAGGATATGTTGGTATTGCTGAAACTGGTTGGTTCCATTTCCGTAGCTAGGAATACCTTGTGTGTCCAAGGTTAATACTTGTTTGAATTGCTGGAGCAACAACAATAGTTGCAGCAATTTCTAGTTATTAATGGGATGACATAGATTCATACCGTGATTAATAAGATTCTGATTACTCTATCTAACTTTATGTGATTCAATCGTATTTTTAATAACTTGTGTTACCGATTAGTTGATGGTCATTATTGGGTATGAATATATATATCCAATTTTGATTTATCTTATTTATGTGAAGTAGTAATAAGACCTTGTCTTTGTGGAAATATGAAAGAGGTAAAAAGAGTTGTACTTAATGATTGCAAAGCAAGTTACTAAAGTATAATGTTGTGGCATTATATGATTAAATTGTAAGAATGAGATTATTGCAGTATTTATTCATTCTAACATTTAATGACATAAATTGATAAATGGGATAAAGGACTTTTCTTGCTCAGTTCAGTCAAACTGACCTTGCCTAACCATTGCAAGAAAGTGAGTGAAGATAATGGGCGTAAAGTAAAGAAATACCTTGATTATCTCATTGAACCATATGCTTACTTATAAAGGATATAGTGGCAATCAATTATAGAATTGAGACATTCTTAATTATGTCAAGGAAGTTATTTGTTGTCTTCGAGTAAAGATTTTGTTGTAAAAATCTACTAGGTACATTTATGATGTATTGTAACATGGTAAAGATTCCATATTTGTTCAATAAGTACTAGCTTCATATTGTTGTAAGAAGGATGATGCCTCTCTGCACTCTCTGTAACAACTTATACTTGTTGTATTAAGGTTGGTATGGATATGGTATTTTCTTGTGATATTTATGAAAATTGAATCATTAGATGTTTTGATTTGAAGACTGTTATATCACTGTGATTCATTAATATGTATTAATTACCTTATGAATTAAATGAACCTAGTAAGTTCAATGGATGAATTGTGAAGTTATAAATCAATAATATAAATGATAGGTTAATAGAATACATTATGGGGCAGCATTGCTGTATTATTTTAATTTGAACTGATTTAACGTATGGGAAATAAATATTATTGTAAGCAAGAGGTTGTGATTCCTCACAAGACCAGTTAAAGGTTAACTGCTTGGTAGATGAGAAATCATCTAGGTATGAATCTTGATGTACATGTTTATGTTTACATACTTAAGGAAGATTCCTCTAGTAAAGATTGAGTAACTTTACTAGAAATAAATGGTTATGATGAAACTTATGGATGACATGATAAATTTCAGCACATAAGGGTTAAGTCTCAAAAATTTGCTGATGTTCCTTTTGGGTAGCACTTAAACCTTTAAGGAAATGAAGTTGCAAAACTTTGTAAAACTAACCCAACTTCCGTAGCATGATAGGAGTTCATCATAATACTTCAAGGTGAATTATTAAGTAGGGATAGATCACGGATGTTCTTGATACTTAAGCTATATGTCTTTCCATAATATGGGTAAATAAAGTATAAGAACCATCAGATTACCATCATTCAAAATATGATGTGATGAACATTTATGATGGGGTTTCTCAAACAAACAAGATGAAATGAAGATAATTCATTAATAATCAGGATGAACATAAATGCAAAAAAAAGGACCCATAGGATAGGGTATACGGTTGGTATAGAAATGCATGGGAGATGATTCTATCACTAGAATACTATAATTCTATGAAACCATGGGTATGAAGTCCAATGCAAATGATGAGAATGTTGATGGAAACATACAACTTGTGTTCAACTTGAGTACTTGACATCTTATTCACTATGAAAGTTTGGTATCTACGCTTCTAAAATTATGAGTTGAAAACAACCATGATTAGGACGTGATGGTGTAGTCATATAAAGGATAGTAATGACCTGATAGTTGGAGTTAAGGGAATGTATTTTTGATACCAAGGAAATTGGTATAAGGATCCAAGAAAAATGAACACACTATCGAGGTGATAGTAGCCATGCAAATATACGTTAGTTGGAGTTTGGGAATTTTATAGAAGTCCTCAAAGAGAATTGAGAATTCTATTGTAACAAGAACCTTAAAATAAATGAGATTCATATATATAGACCAACTAGACCTAACTACTACAAATGATGAAGTAAAATTGAATAACATAGTTATATTATATAACATAAGTGTTACTAGAAAGAGGGTAACGGGATCGACTCTGTATGTCCCCAATGATGAGTAGTTATGAAGGTTGCATGATTTCTTATAGGAGTAAGAATAATATTAGTGGTTATTACTCCTTGATAATGTAAGGCATTATTTATTCGATTGACTTTGAATCATTAAGAAATAGTAAGATTGGGAATTTAGGTATAAAGATTGATCATCGGTAGCTGAAATAGATAGGAAGAAATGAGTATTCTTGGAATTACATTTAACCCATCGTGATACTATGGGACAAGACTCTAGATACTCTTCACTAAGTGATGAAGATATGGGAACTAGAGCAATCTGTCATATTTAATTTATTAAGATACCATGTTTCATTTTAGGGCTCTTGAATGGTCAACTTAGTACTACTATTAAGTGGTTGTATCTATTTAATGACAATTGTCGTTACTTGAATACTACCACATAACAGCAATATTGAGTTCCCTTTTCAAGACATTAAAATTTGGCATCATATTGCTTAAGTACAAGCTTTTATAGTTACAAGGGTGAATGGAACCCCACGATTGGTACCCTGATGCCAACATATGATGGCTATGGGAAGGGAAGCAATCTAGTAATGATGTGAATCATTACAAAGACACTTGATTTCCCATAGGCATCATAGGATGACATCGAGGTACAAATTCATGTAGGTTAATCTAGGCTTGTACCTTGTACAAGGCTTGTAGTTGTTTACAACATCACTGAATGCAAATCCTTATAACTAAAAAAGTGATTAAGGTGAAACGACGATTTCCTAATGACGAGTGTGCCATTATGGAATTGAGCATGGTATACATGACTCAGAAACCTTGTGCAAGGTAGTGTAAGCTGCTGATTATACTTGTTGAGATTTCACCATTATCTAAGCTATGGGATACCTATGGATTTCATAGGTGGATTCCAAGTACACACGTAGGGGTTATCACTTATATATCATAACTTGTTAAAGGAGAACCAATGGGATACATTTTATGTATGGCTCATAAGAGAATTGAGGGAGAAATAGTTAGTTCAAGTATTCTCTCACATACATGCTGCACATGGTTCATGATAGTTATCAAAAAGGGATTGCATTAAGACTTATGTTGGATTTAAATATATGGGTATTTAAATCAGTTGCATAAGGTATGGTAAAAATAAAATTAAAAAAAAATCTCTAATATTGAAGTGACAAAAAGTGGATGTTACATTTTGGTATCAGAGCTAAAGGTTGCAGCTCTTGGGCCTAATGAGCCCTTACACTTAGAAAATTCTTATTTTATGAATAAAATAAAAAGAATAAAGGATGTACCATTGATGATGAACCAGATCAAAATAAGATTTGGGTTCGGGGTAAAAGAGTTAAATAATACTCTAATATTCCTTCATGACACACTATACTAGATAGATGCAGGGAGTAGCTGGTAAGTGTGAATAAGAGTAGCAAGAGAAAAAACAACATAGGATGAATGATGATGATTAGTAAAGTGTTACTCAATTTATCAAACTGCATTATGATAAAAATTGGAGTATAAATCTAATATTAAAAGAAATCTGCATAGGATAAGCGAAGTATTTGGAGGAAGACTAACTACTGCAATGGCAGTGCCTTGAAAGGCCAAATAGGCTATAATAAAATCCGTAATAAAATTCTAGCTTTTATGGTAAAAGCATGTAAGAGCATTAGCTCTTCTTTAACTCTAAATTTTAGAAAAGAGATAAAGGATGAGAAAGAGTCTGAAAGTGGGATCTTTCAGAGTAAAACTTAGCAGTAAAGTCTACCATAGTTTCGTGGAAAAAGAAACAAGTCATCCTAGCATAATGACAGGAAGGTTAAATAAGAACTTCTTGATGCTAATCAAATACAAGATTAATGTAGTTGAGTTCTTAGTGTGAAGTGACTAACTAGAAACTGAAATATAATTCAGAAATTCTTAATGAAAATAATAAGCAAAATTACATGAACCATAACTGGGTGTCAGTTATCATGACTTAGTCACTAATTGAACTCATTTTAGAAAGAAGGAAATCTTTTGATAAGGTTGATTTGCATATTTCTGGACTATAGTATAGTTGCATGAGATTGTTTATATAACAAGATGCAATGGTAAAGTGATTAGAAGATAGATTCAGGTGAATGCATCCTTATGATATCCTTACAGGTAGAAATAAATCTATGTAATAATTCTTATGTGTTATGAATGGTGCTACCAAGATTGGTCGGGGCCAAATAAGATTTCTATGACTCTAAAATTGGAATCTAGTTGAAGTAAAGGATGTTTACAAGACTAACTACAGATATAGGAGTTTTGTTTTAAAACTTGTATTGTAAATGTATAAAACTTCACCCTCCAAATTGGATCGTATACCTTGTTAAGGTATAGAGGGACTGATTTTACATTTTACTATATTACGACCTTAGTTCTTAAGCTTCTTAAGGGCTGAAAGTAATAGGCATAGATATTGATATGACTATTTAACTGTATTATCATTATTATGTTATTATCCTTGTGGTAGCATATGATTATTTGTATAATCATTCTATTAATGTACTACTTGGATTGTTATGGTCAAATATGTTTGACTGATTTACTTAAGTGTTATTGAGTAGACACTCTACGGAAGATTGAATGATAACTATGTTAATTACTTTACCTAAGATGCTAAGTAATCCGAAATATCATATAAGGACATGGAACTCATTGCTATTGCAGACTTGTCTATAAAATTTGATACCTTGAGTTGAATTTAAAGTGTGATAGGCCCAATAATATTTCATGGGCTGAGACAACATTGTGAGGTTGGTAAAATTTCAAACCTAGTAAGAATCTAGAGATTGAAAAGTGTAACGAAGAAATTCAGGTATGTAACTTGATATTCATGATTTCATGGGAATATGTAAACTAACCTTCAAGGTTTTAAAGTCAAAGTGTCCTTAAATTTAATATTGTTATCAACATTATGTGCCAAAGATGGTAAATACAACTAGCCTTGGTTGTAAAAGACTGGTAATTTAAAGCTAGCAGGAGTTACATGATTGCTAAAGTAAAGGCTATTTAACTCCAGTCTCAGATTTTTGAACTTTAAATCTGGGAATCATTGAATTGAGGTGCCACATTCTAGAATGTTTCATAAGGTTCTGCTTGATCCTTTTTAACAATGCGATCATTGTGTAGGCACTCTGTCAGTTACACTACATCTACTTGATTTCATTAATGAACTCATAACTTACGTTATGAGATGATTGGTTAACTATAGTATGTATCTTTGTCTGATGATACAGTGAAGTATGACTTATATTAAAAAAAGAGATGCTTAGTCCATACTGGCTATGGAAACTGAGGAAGTATATACTCATACTTGTTATGATCAAGTATCGGATGTATGACCTTACTTGAATGATTAGTCATATCATGATGGAATTGTCATGGGAGGTAACTCCCTTTACCATGTTGTATCAATATTATACATGACTGTATAGAAATTTAAGAATTATTTGTCTTAACCAATTCATATGAGTTGTTTGTGCATACAACTCAAGGATATATAGATCGATAATCTGATCTACTAAGGTATCAATGGACTAATATTTTATAATTGTTCATGAAATTGTGATATTTGAACTTAAAGGAACTAGAATAATAAGATTACAGTTGCATAAGTATGGGCTTATATGACTGTAACATTATTATTCTAGCATTACTTGAGCTGATTGTGAGCAGTTATGTTGTTTGATTACTTATGTTTAACATGAGTAAATGCTAGTTTTTAAGCTTGTCAAAATATGAGTTTGGATTTATTTTGAGGTAGATTCTGATTAATATGACCTTAAAAAAAATCCTCCTAACTAGCTTTGAGTGTTGTAATACCTTGATGTAAGATATAGTGATTGGACTTTTCTGGTTTAATTCAGCAGTGTCATGTTGCATTATCTTGGTAAAGCTGAATTCTGAGAGTACCTTTTGTAAGTACTACATAATGTTACATAAAGAAAACTACTGAAGAGATAGAATCTATGATGTGTTTCTTTTAGTATAATGGTTTACTAGTTGACAAGTAATGACATCCAGTAAATGTGAACTTATGAGATGTGAAATCGCAAGTTCCGGTGAAAATAATGACTAAACACTTGAAATTAAAAAGTGTGTAATTTGTATATGAATGAATTGACTATGAGAAATAAGATGAAATCATCAAGATGATGATTCATTATGGGGGGAAGAATGTAACACCCCACAAATTTAGTTCAGGATCATAAAGGAGTTGAAATTATCCTTTGAATGATAAAACTAAGTCAAAGGATTTAATGTAGTGACTCCTAGATTCTAATGTGCATCTTCACTTGCCACAACATGTTTTCCTTAACAAGTTGTGTGGATAACACCAGCCATGCACTTAATAAGGGTAGGAAGTGTTATGTTGCTCCTACTAAAGTGATGGGAATTGGGTATTTTTAATAATTTTCACTTTGAACCCCGATTTTGTATTTAAATATTAAGATTGCAATTGTGAAAAACATTCATGCAATCAAGATAATTAGTTGGTAACTGAGATTTGAAGTATTGAAAACATGTACGATTGGTTATGATTAAAAGATGTGTAATAAGCCATTGATGACATGACTTAATATGTTGTACCGGCGGCATTTGGTCATGATATCATAATGGGAAAGGTTAAAGTTTTCTAAGGATAATATGATACCTATGAAATAGTATATTTCATTATTCCATTCCTAGAAGGTAATATGTTTTAGACAAGGGAACGTAGTTTATGATTTGTCTAACAAACCTTTTAACAATCAACCACTATGGTCAGTAGACTCCGGCTTATGAATCCTAGGCCATGGTGTTTATATTGGATTATGAAATTATCATAGTTGATTTCACATTTTAATATGTATCTCTATGGGAGTTATGAGGCATTTAGATAATAAAATTAAGGCTATACATGTGCTATAGCATTATTCTTATAATATATTATAACCTATGTTTTTGAAAGGGCTAATTGACCTAGGTTATAGAAAGTAATTAAGCAAATGTTATGTAGCAAATTTCATGGAAAAAGGGTAAACAAGGTTTTAAATGCAGAAATCCACCAATTTTGGAGGAAAGATGAAGGGCGGTGGTTGTTGGATGAGCCACTGGGTGTTACTTCCACTTTGAATGCCATTAAATTTTGCATTTAATATTTATGGAAATCCGTAAAGCTCCCTAAGGAAGTGAATTGCATGCAACTTCTTCATTTAGTTTTGTTGGTAAAATTGGGAAAAACTCCACTTTTGGTATCTGTGCATAGTGAATTTCTTGGGGAAAAAGGCGCAGAAAGCCGTGCAAGTTCTAAATCATTTCTATATAAAAATGTTTCACTAAGCAAGGACTTCTAGAAATGTGATCTAAGTTTCATTCAAAGTTGTTCTCGATTTGGGGCTGTGAAGGAAGCCGAAGAAAAGAATTTAGCCTGCCATTTTACCAAGCAAGAAGCATTCTTTTTCCCTTTTATCTTTTTAATTCATCAGAGGTTAGAATGAATAGATATTGGTAATTTTTGTTTAAGCTAAGAAAAATTTGGGTACATGATATTTTGGGGTTGTTGTTTGTTATACTCTATTTTTGTGTAAAACCAAATGGAAAATCATATGAATGTAACCCTGGGAAACTATTATATTTTTATCTCTTATTCTTCTTGAATCATGCTTGACAATGATGAATGTAGATGGTACTACCAGGAGAGGTTTTGGAACCACTATAATTCGTTTGCATTGTTTGATTGGGTTGACTCAGATAGTGGTGGGTTATTGTGCAAATTATTAATATAATGCATAATCAAATTTAGATTCTTGTGTTTTCTTTTATCTCACCGAATCTTTTAAAGGGACTTAATACTAGCCTGATTACCGATAAAGATGTTTATTACTTTTGGGCTATTTTTTCTATCTCATGCTGAGGGTCTATATATAGTCTACTATATTCTCCATCGTATTGAATGGTAGTGAGGATAAATTTCCACTAGGGCTAAGGATTTGGTAGTTTTCCCAACGTAATCCTTTACCTTAAATGGATCCATGAGAAAATATTATGTTTCTCTCTCAGAGAGAAAATTAGGGTATGAACCTTTCTGACATGGTTTAGTCTAAGTGATCGGTTACGATCTCGGTAACACTTCGTGCTAACATTGGCTAGTATATTGGACCTTGTAACTCTTGGAGAGGTTATAGGATGGTAGCAAGGATTACTACTAGTTTCATTACAATAAGCAAAGAACAATGGATGAGTTGCAGAATAAATCTTATTCTGTCACTATTCACCTCATTTAGGTTATAAAGCTCATCATGAATATCCCTTGTCTTAGGATATGGAAACCACTTTAGTTAATGCAATAGAATACAGATCATGATGAGCCTTCAAATCAATTTGATTTGAAGGATTATAATTAATTTCTATATTTTCAAAGTGGTTGCATAAACCATTTTGAATTGATACGAGAACAAAAATGAATTTTGGGTTTAGGATTCAAAGGGCCAAACCTAACTTAGCTTATACCAAGTATGGTAAACCAATTCTTCTTCCTTCGGAAGCTATTCGATTCATATGTTATATGTTTTTATAACCAATCACAAACTTGAGGAAAGCTCGATTGGAGCTTGGACCTTGATGGATAATGAATAAAAGTGTCGGTTGTTTTATGTTTTCTTGAAAGAACTAAAAATTCTTATTAGAAACCAAGGGGTCTTGGTTGAATTACACTATGGATATGTTTAATAAGTTTTCTACTCCATATATCAAAGTGCAATAATGGAAAGGAAACTTATTTTTCCCATTCTTTAAATCAATCCTTACTAAATATTTTAATATTAATATTATGTAAAGTTTATGTAACTGATTGAATCTTTGTAGGATGATTAAATCAAGTGTAACATATCTCCATTATTGAGGAGTAATATGTGCTAGTCATTGAGATAGATTCGGGAGTTTAGCCCCTATACGCAAGCATAAATAAGCTTTGGAATGGTTGTGTCTTTAGATTCTTATTGCGAGATGAATGTGGTAAGATATAATTGGAGATGATGAGTTTTATTAAAGAAGGTACAATACGGAATAAGCAGAAACTGATTCTATATTGCCTTAATTCCTTTAATTCGCTACGATATGTAACTTGAGATGTATGGATATCATTCCTTCAAAGGATACAATGGATAATGCAGAATATACTATTTTATGTAGTTATGACATGTAAACATCATGTGTATTTATCAGATCTATTTGAAGGATATGTTGGTATTGCTGAAACTAGTTGGTTTCATTTCCCTAGCTAGGAATACCTTGTGTGTCCTAGGTTAGTACTTGTTTGAATTTCTAGAGCAACAACAATAGTTGCAGAAATTTCAAGTTATTAATGGGATGACATATATTCGTACCTTGATTGATAAGAGTTTGATTACTCTATCTAAGTTTATGTGATTCAATCATATTTTTAATAACTTGTGTTATTGATTAGTTAATGGTCATTATTGGGTATGAATATATTTATCTGGTTTTGCTTTAACTTATTTATGTGAAGTAGTAATAATACCTTTTCTTTGTGGAATACTGAAAGAGGTAAAAAGAGTTGTACTTATGTATTGCAAAGTAGGTTACTAAAGTATGATGTTGTGGCATTATATGATTAAATTGTAAGAATGAGATTATTGCAGTATTTATTCATTCTAACATTTAATGACATAAATTGATAAATGGGATAAAGGACTTTTCTTGCTCGGCCCAAAGTCAAACCGACCTTGCCTAACCATTGCAGGAAAGTGAGTGAAGATAACGGGCGTAAAGTAAAGAAATGCCTTGATTATCTCATTGAACCGTATGCTTACTTATAAAGGATATAGTGGTAGTCAATTGTAGAATCGAGACATTCTTAATTATGTCAAGGAAGTTATTTTTTGTCTTCGAGTTAAGATTTTGTCTTAAAAATCTAATGGGTACAGATTATGATGTATTGTAACATGGTAAATATTCCATATTTATTCAATAAGTACTAGCTTCACATTGTTGTAAGAAGGATGGTGCCTCTCTGCACTCTTTGTAACAACATATACTTTTGTATTAAGGTCAGTATGGATTTGTTATTTGCTTGTGATATTTACAAAAATTGAATCATTAGATGTTCTGATTTGAAGATTGTTATATCGATGTGATTCATTAATATGTATTAATTACCTTATGAATTAAATGAACATAGTAAGTTCAATGGATGAATTGTGAAGTTATAAATCAGTAATATAATGGATAGGTTAATTGAATACATTATGGGGCAACGTTGCTGTATTATTTTAATCTAAATGTATTTAACGTATGGGAAATAAATATTATTGTAAGCAAGAGGTTGTGATTCTTCACAAGACCAGTTAAAGGTTAACTACTTGGTAGATGAGAAATCATCTAGGTAAGAATCTTGATGTACCTATTTAAGTTTACATACTTAAGGAAGATTCCTCTAGTAAAGATTGAGTAACTTTACTAGAAATAAATGGTTATGATGAAACTTATGGATGATATGATAAAGTTCAACACATAAGGGTTAAGTCTCAAAAACTTGCTGATGTTCCTTTTGGGCAACACTTAAACCTTTAAGGAAATGAATTTGCAAAACTTTGTAAAACTAACCCAAATTCTGTAGCATGACGGGAGTTCATCATAATACTTCAAGGTGAATTAATAAGTAGGGATAGATCATAGATGTTCTTGATACTTAAGCTATCTATCTTTCCATAAAATGGGTAAATAAATTATTACAACCATCAGATTACCATCATTTGAAATATGATGTGATGAATGTTTATGATGGGGTTTCTTCAACAAACAAGATGTAATGAAGATAATTCATTAATAATTAGGTTGAACATAAATGCAAAGAAAAGGACCCATACAATATGGGATATGCTTAGCATAGAACCGCATGGTAGATGATTAAATCCTACAATACTAAACTTCTATGAAACCATGGGTATGAAGTTCAATGCAAATGATGAGAATGTTGATGGAAACATAAAGCTTGTGCTTAACTTGAGTACTTGACATCTTATTCACTATGGAAGTTTGGTTTCTACACTCCTACTATTATGAGTTGAAAACAACCATGATTAGGATGTGACGGTGTAGTCATATAAAGGATAGTAATGACCTGATAGCTAGAGTTAAGGGAATGTATTTTTGGATGCCAAGGAAATTGGTATAAGGATCCAAGAAAAATGAATACATTGTCAAGGTGATAGTAGCCATGCAAATAAACCTAAGTTGGAGTTTGGGAATTGTTATAGAAGTCCTCAAAGAGAATTGAGAATACTACTGTAACAAGAACCTTAAAATGAATGAGATTCATATATATAGACCAACTAGACCTGGCTGCTACAAATGATGAAGTAAAATTGAATAACACGGTTATATTATATAGCATAAGTGTTACTAAAAAGAGGGTAACGAGATCGACTCCGTATGTCCCCAATGATGAGTAGTTATGAAGGTTACATGATTGGTTATAGGAGTAAGAATAATATTAGTTGTTATTACTCCCTTATAATGTAAATAATTATTTATTCGATCGACTTTGAATCATTAAAAAAAGTAAGATTAGGAATTTGGGTCTAAAGATTGATCTATCGGTATCTTAAACAGATAGGAAGAAATGAGTATTCTTGGAATTACATTTGACCTATCATGATACTATGGGACATGACTCTAGATACAATTCACTAAGTGACGAAGATATGGGAACTAGAGCAATCTGTTATGTTTAATTTATTAAGATACCATGTTTCATTTTAGGACTCTTGACAGGTCAAATCACTACCGCTATTACGTGGTCATATCTATTTAATGACAATTGTCATTACTTGAATACTATTGTATAACAGCAATACTAAGTTCCCTTTTCAATACCTTAAAATGTGGCATAGTATTGCTTAAGTAAAAGCTTGTTAAAGTTACAAGGAGAATGGAACCCCATGGGTTGGTACCCCGATGCCAACATATGATGGCTACGAGAAGGGAAGTAGTCTAGTAATGATGTGAATTGTTACAAAGACACTTGCTTTCCCATAGGCATCATAGGATGACATTGAGGTACAAATTCATGTAGGTTAATCTAGGCTTGTACCTTGTACAAGGCTTGTAGCTATTTATAACATCATTGACTGCAAATCCTTATAACTAAAAAAGTGATTAAGGTGAAATGATAATTTCATGATGATGAGTGTGTTGTCATGGATTTGAGCATGGTATACATGACTCAGAAACCTTACACAAGATAGTGTAACTGTTGATTATACTGTCAAGATTTCACCATTATCTAAGCTATGGGATACCTATGGATTTCATAGGTGGAACCTGTAAACACTTAGGGGTTATTAGGGTTATCACTTATGTATCATATCCTGTTAAAGGAGAACCAATGGGATACATTTTATGTATGGCTCGTAAGAGCATTGAGAGAGAACTAGTAAGTACAATATTCTCTCATACAACTACACATGGTTCATGATAGTTATCAAAAAGAGATTGTATTAAGACTTATGTTGGATTTAAATATATGGGTATTTAAATAAGCTGCATATGGTATGGTAAAATAAAAAATAAAAAAATTCTCTAAGATTTAAGTGACAAAAATTGGATGTTACATCAACCCATTATTCAATGGGGAGGGAATACACTCCGCTTGCTCTTGAACCTCCTCTTCACGATCTACCAATGGGTTCCCACAAGAACTTTCCAAAGTTCACAGTTGATAACACACAACATCCTAAAGAACAAATTGCTACTTTCATGACATCATGTGGAATTCTTGGTGTCCAACATGAAGATGATGCTAAAATATTGTTCATGGAGTCCCTCCAAGAAAAAGTAGCGAAATTGTTCTACCTCCTCTGTTCTGATCCATCACTAGTTGGGATGACATCAAGGATTCCTTCAAGGAAATATTTAAATCAGCTAAATATTTTCAAGACCTCTTGGTGTAGTTGGATAAAATGAGAAAAGGATAAAGTGAAACAATGAGAGACTTCATGGCTCATTTCGAATGGTCGCTTCGTAGGATACCGGAAGAATATTTACCCTCTTAGAACAATATCAAAAGATTATTCATAAATGCTCAATCACTAGAGGTAGTATTTATCCTAAAAATATTTCAACCAATGAACATTGTTTATGTGCAAAGGAGGTCCATTTAATTGGATGAAAATCTCATCCTCTCTCGGAAAGATCAAGAATCCATCGAAGGGCAAGGCCCAACATCTTGGAGATGAGAGAACCAATCCATCACTTTGCAAAAGTTTTTGAATGAAATGGCCTATTTGAAGAGGGAATTATTTTAACAATTTTCTTCTTAAAGAATCAACATAAATCAGATTGCGGGAGCACCCCAAAGGGTCGCCTTGGAGGCCCCACCCATGAACATAAATTGCAGATTTCAAGAACATGAAGAAGAGCTTGAACAAGAAAGTAAACATGGTAGTTTCTAGAAAGTAATGAGTTTGAGAATTATGCACAAATCATATTTTGTGAGTATTTTTGAGGTTATGAAGAAATAAAGAAGAGGCAACCCTTTTCTCATGTGTGATATTCACTCGTTCTCAGTTCGAGAAAAGAGCATCTCCCTCCACTGCTGCAAAAGAAAAGAAGGTTGATGATCCTCCTATGGTGACTCCAAAAAATAAAATAATCAGTCAAGGATCCCCACTTCCATCTTCCATGAAGTCTGCATTGTTGGATCCTAATCCCGTAGTAAGTAAGAAGACTCTCAAAATCCCAAGTAAGTCTTCCAATGTCTCTTCCATTTCTAAACCCAAATCTTCTCCTACAAAATCTAATTCCTTGAAAGCTCCTAGTGTGCCATTAAAAATACCATCCATTCCTCAAACATCAAATCCTTCTCCTAAGCCTATCCAGACTCCAAAATCAGTCCCTTCACCCCCTTGTTCGCATCTACTCCCTTTGACTTCATAGAATATGCAAACAAGGCCAAAGTGTAGATTACTAAAACTAAATATTTACAAACTCATCCTGAACAATTTGAGAGGTTCATCGATACATCAAGAGTGGTAGTCTAACACCCAATGTTGTAACTTCTAGTTCCAAAGGCATGCTACCAAACTCACCTACACCTCCCTCACAGAACATGCTTTCTCTAAGTGCATCAAAGACTGATAAAGTTGAACCTTTCTATGTCTCCCTTCTTATTGGAGAATATGTACTAAAAAATTACATAATAGATTTTGGTGCCTCAGACAACGTGATGCCTTTGAAGGTCACTAGGGCTCTTAAACTTATAATGAATCCACCTAGTGACTCTTGCTACTCTTTGGAGTCAAAAATGTCCCACTTGTAGGGAAAGTCAAAAAGGTCCCACTTCGGAATGTTGTTGAGTAGAAGTTTCTGTCAAGACTTGGGAGGGAAAATTCAGATGAATTAGTCATCTGCAACCATACCAGTGAAGGGAGACATGGAGAAATTGATTCTCGAGAAGAAAATGAGGTACACGGTACAAAATTTTGAAAGCCCGAAAGCTAACATCTTGTATCAAGGTAGCAGGAAGATGAATCACTTTGTGGAAACCAAGGAGGAGGAAGATATACCCATCTAGATAGGCCCAAACATGCCTTCCTGAAGAGATTTGGATTTTGAAGAAGCATTGAGGAAATTTGAGTTATAAGAGGACAGCCCCGAATCACCAGATGATGTAGACCACAAGGAAGAAGAGATGGTTCTTGATGATTTTCAAGAAGAAAAATCAGTTTATATGATTTTACAAGATGAGGAGTTATTCTCATGCCCATTTGGGGATGAGGATGATCTCAATCAAGCCATCTATGGAGAGAAAAAATCAGCTTGTGATGAGCCCATGAATGGTTTGAAAGAAATGTCTATACAAGAAATGCTTAGATCCGCAAAAGAAACTGAAGATCCTGAGCTCATCCTCGAGCTCTTGATGCAAGCCACAAATTTGCAAGAAAATTGTGAAGCTGATGTGAAGGTTGGCCATATTGAGATAAGGCAAGATGAAATATATGATTCCGCTCTTGAGGTAATGATTTATGGATGCAATACCGAAATGGAGATATTTTCTTTCTTATTTGAAGATGAAAACTCATTCCATGACAAAGAAATTGAAGAAAGGAGTTTTGATATCTCTAAATATGAAGCTCTTTTTGATGAAGGATCAGTAGAGTGCAGTGATTTTTGAGATGATGAGGTAATCCCTGTAGATAGTTTCTTTGAGTTGCAAGATAAATATTCTTCAAAGGCGTACAAAGAGGAACTATAGGAAATGATGAAACATTACTCCATGCAAGAAATATTAGATGCAGTAGAAGTTGCAGAAGATCTTGAGCTGATTCTTGATCTCTTCATTAGTGTCATGGACATACAAGACAAGTATGAGTTCACATCCAATCCTTCCTCAGTACTCAAGCACCTCGCAGTGGAGTGAAGGAAAAGGATGAATCAAAGGTTTCTCATAGAGAAGATGTCAATGAGCATAGACCTGGGAAAGAAAGTAACTCAAAATATAAAAGGAATTGGAATGAAAATCAGCATTGGGGCAGCATTGAGATGCTCAATGAAGAATCAGCTATATGAATAAACATGGAAGGAAACCGACATGATGAAACCAACTTAAAAGAACTTGAAGGCGTGTAATTTCCAAGCAAGAACCATATCATTAAGAAGCTCATACAGACTCGCTCCTAAAAACTAAAAGAAAAATTTTGAAAGCACGTCGATTTCATAATTAGTTGAGGAAGGAGGCTACTTTTTGGAACCCATCAATGGCTTTGTAGAACATCATCATTTGGTGTTACCTCTTTAGGGAAAATTTTTGAGAAATTATAAGTAATTTAATTAAAGCGGGTTATCTCTAGCCTTGTACCAAAGGTGATTGATAGGTGTGTTTCCATTTATGTTCCATGTTTTTCCCTTCTTGTTGTGTTTTGTGTGTGTTTCCTTCTAATCTTCCTTTCTAGAAGTTGTACATGACTCCACAGAGCCCAATGGATAAGGCACTGGTCAATGAACTATATGGTTTAAAATTGAGATTCTAGATTCCCATGTCATGTCTTCACTATGCTCAGTCCATGTCATGTCCCCAAGATAGAGCCAAATGTTTTCATGCAATGTGCAACAGGGAAATTGACAATTTCCAAGCATGACAATGATACCCCAATGTTAATTTTTTCAAGTCCCATCATTCCAAGACACCCCGGGTCAAATCCATCAGTCTGATCACCCCCTATTTGATGTCAAATTTTTCCCCTAGGTGATTTAGTAAAGTGCACTCATTCCACCTAGGTGATTTTAGGGAGTTCTAAAAAGACACTATCTTTTGGCAGTATAGGGAAGGGTTATCGCTAGCCTTCCTAGGACTAGATTCAACCCCCTGGAGTGGAATGGAAGGGAAAACTTCAACATGGAGGTTAATGGAATATCTTAAAATATAATTGAAATGATTTTTGAAGGTTTGGGGAAGTTCTACAAGACTTGGAGTAATTTGAGTAAAAAATAGGGTTCACAAGCCTAGCAAGTACGAGGCCTAAAAAAGCTACTTGGGCTTGAGAAGAATATTCCAGGAGATCTAGATGGAGTTAGAAGAAAAAAATATATATCCAGAAATAGGATTCCAATACCTTCATGATGGTTAAATAATATTTTTCACAACACTTTGGCACATCTAGGTCTGCAGGCAATTTTTCTCAGGAACAAGTGGAGTACAAAATTAAAAAATCCAATTTTTAAGTGACCAAATGGAATATTTAAGACTTTATAACCACACCCTTGGATTCAGAAGGAAATTTCTCATCAATATCATATAAACATTTCCCAAAAAATTTGGTCGGGAGCTCAAGTTATCACTGTTACAAGTTCAGGACTTAGCCAATTTTTTTAGAGGACACGTGTCAGCACCGGGAGCTGGTGGGATTTTGTGTAACTCACATCCCCAAGGTCAGGGATACCAAGGTTGTAAAACCTTCCCCATCCCACTTTAATCCCTCTCATCCATCATATGACCTCTTAGACCCTCATGTGACCTCCGGACTCAATAGTTCGGCCCCAGGTACATTTTTAGAGCATCCATTCCCTGCCGTTGGATCAGGCACCACGTGTCAGCTCCAGGACCACCATGGAAACTGATTTCCCTTATGCACCTAAGGTGGGGGACTTCAAACCATTAAAAATTTTCCCATCCCCTATGGGGAGTTATTTGGACACCCACATGACCGACTTTCACCCCCAAGTGCATTTTTCGACCAAATCTCCTACTATCGATCGAGGACACATGGCATTGCCTTGACCACCATGGAAATTGATGTCCCTCACATCCCCGAGGTTAGGTAAATTATGGACATAAATATTCTCCCAGCCCCTCCATGTGCATTTTTCTAAATTTTAAATCCGGCATGTAGTCATCTTATTCCTCTCATTTCTCCTCCACAACTCCATACCTTGTCATGGCTTCTTGCATGATTATCCAGGACACCCGTTCCACCATTTTTCTCTACGAACCATATTTTCCATGGCCACATAAACTCTTCACACCATGAATACACGAAATATCTACGTCTTAGAGAAAAATGGAGTGAAATGATGAAGAATAGGGAGAAAATGAATGTTTTTGCCGGATAACCATGAAGTCACTTGATTGAAAAATACTCATATCTCAAAAGATACAAGATGGATTGTGATTATGTATTTTATATATTTCCTCATTTTTCAAGGTGATCAGGATGCAACAAACAATAGGTTAAATGGTTCCCAGAATCATTTTCTCTAAAAAAACCCTCTCTTCATGCATCGACTCACATTCGTTGGATTTCCCATCATTCTGACAATGGAAACAAGCTAAAAACTTGCACATGAGCTAAAAATAAATAACCTATCACAATGGATTTCTTTTCATTGCAAACAGAGACAAAAACTATACCTACAAATTTTGAGCTCCATTAATGGCCACCACGACAGCTCCATGCTCGAAGCCAGTCCCAGGTCAAAATTTCAAAACTTATTTCCAGGAATTCTAGTGGGAAAAACTATGTGAAATTCAAAGGGTGTGATCCTAATGAAAAGAAGAGTCCAAAAAAGTATGTTCTGTCACAAATCGAGTACTGGGAAAACCCTTTCTAAAAATAGCAAGTTCTCCTACACATGCTTGCTTTTTTTGGTAAGTCTTCATTAAAGCAGCTAAGGCAAAGGCATCGGGTATTGAAGATCTCCAAAAGGCCAAAATGATTATCCGATGTAGGAAACAATGAAAATGGGCACTTACTAAAAATAGTAAGTCCCCCATTTGGGCATTTACTAAAAATAGTAATCCACACTCAAAGAGCAGCTTTGGCATGATGGGACATTCAAAACATTGTCACATTAGAGCTTTCCATCAGCGAGGATTAATGGACTTCATCGGGAACAACATCTCTTCTTCTTATTCTCCCTCTCTTTCTCTCTCCTCTTCCCCCAACTTTCTCTCACTTTCCAATATTCTAATTTCACATTGGGGTTTGTACTTTTTAATATGACTTAAGTGACTTTAGAAATGTAATGTAAATTAAGTCCCCTTACTATTATAAACAGGACTTAAAATAGTTAAAGTTGAATATGAATAGTCTTAAGTCATATTCGGGTATTCGAGAGGTCATGAGGTAGATGAAGAGTCATATTCTATTCTATAAATTGTAATGAAATTCCCATTTCAAGGGGTTGGTGATTGATCTTGTAAACTCAAGAGTATATTGCACCATGAGAGAACAAAGGAGATACCCATTTTCTTTTATTCCCCCTTCTTAATTTCTTCCATTTATCCACTATGTACAATTTTTTCTAAGTAATCAATACAAGAAGAAGGATTTTCTAGCTTTCTTTGACTAAGGGGTTTCATGATACTTTATGTTCATCAAATTCTATTTGGTCTTGTTGCTATTTGCAGGGTTGTTTCTTCTTATGAATGCATGTGTTGAAGTTTCTAACTAATGCGTGAAGGAATCTGATTTCCTACCTCCAACATTAGTTCTCATACCTCTTTTCTCACTCCCCTTTCCTACTCTATAGACGAAGACTTCCCTAGCAAGAGATTGCTAGCTTTTCCGTAGGGTCAGTGGAGTGCCCCTATAGGATCTTTGGTTGAAATCCCACCACAAAAATTCACCTTTTCATGTGCATGCACATACGACGCTGATTACTGCTTTGGTTAAGTAGAGGGACTCAGATTCCCAAAGTGTTGGCAAGAAATTCACAAGTTTGTCCACACGATGAATTTTCTTGCCAACACTTCTCTAGAATATTCTCCTTCTTTCTATTGTCTAAAATAAATGGTGATTTTGTGCTTAAAAAGAACATGTATTTCTTTGTACTACATTGCATTAGTGAAAGATAATTACTCTTCCTATTATCCATTTTCTACATCGAACGTAATTATGGATTTGGGCTTAAAAATTGCATTTCATTCGGTTTGTTGCATTGTAGTTCACATTAATTGAGGGAAACCTATATGCTGGAAGCCATGCCCAACTAATGGTTGAATAATGAAATCTTAGTTCACTTTGCGCACTCTCTATACCAAACCACTTAAATAATTTACACATCTTCTTGAACATAATCCTACTTTGAAGAAGATATCAATGATCACATGATGAAAGGATTGATGACGGTGGGCGCCCATTGGCTTCTTTTTCTAGTCATTATCTTAGAGAAAGGACCGTCCCGCCAAAACTTTAGATGAAACCATCCGTAGTTCTTGGATTTTCATAGGGTACCTTCTATCAAACCAAAAATATGTTCTATTCACAAGTTATTCCTAAATAGCATAAGCTAAAACATAAAATTCACCAATAGGATTTTGTGTTTCTTAGTTTTTTCTTGATTTGTGTTTTAAGTTGAGAGGTCGTTTTATCCATTTATTTTCTTCCTTTCACACTCCACAATCATAGTTGGTGTATTTTGACTATTTATGAGTGTGTTAGGGTTCATCATTACCATACACAGGTTTTTAGGTTGGTATTGTATCTTATCTCGAGTCATAAAATCTCATTTTCCTCATCTTTTCAAATTACATAGTGACCGGTATCAATCCAGTGGACTGTCACTAGTTTACATCGATCGTCATCAATTTACCTAACCATTTTTGGTTTCGCTTTTTTTGGTTATTTCACCAAAACAACACTTATCACATTTCTATTCTTTACTGCACTGGTTTCTCATATACGTTATCATACCTCTAGACATTTGAAATCACTTTGTCAAATCCATATCGTCTCATTTTCATCACTTATTATCACATTGATCAAACTTTTGATTATTCCATAGTAATCGTATCGACACACCTAACCATCATCGGTTACCCTCTATCAGCATCATCAGTTAACCCAACCTCTGTCGGTTCCTATGTTTTAAATTTTTAATTAAAACCACATTAGTTTTCACCTTCGAACTATTTTTCTACATTCCTTATGTTTTTCTATGTCATTTACTGAGATAGTAGATTCCCAAGCCTATGTCAGTTCACATGGTTTTGACTTGTATTCAAGCCAACACCCTTGTATTCCATGAAATCCTTTAGCCACTCCTTCCTAGCCCAATGCCACCTTCCATCCTATCAACTATGGATCCTACTCATCCCATTATCATCAATACCATTGAAAAAGAGTTTTCAATACTCCTTAACCAAAACCTCATTGCCCTACAAAATTATCTTGCCCATTCATCCACTCAATATTCATCTAGACAATTGGTATACAACATGCTTGTGTCCATTCCTCATTCCCTCACACCCACTTCTCGCATTGGCTATTACTATCTTGGCCTTTCCTTCTTCCACTTTACCATATGTGGTATCCCAACTTGACCCCAAATCATCAATATCTATTACACCTATGACATCGGTCACACTTTTGACATCACTTTCTCCCATGGTGTCAACCACTCCTTCATCAACCACCTAGAGCATATATCCCCTTCTACACCTGCTTGCCTCATATATATCTATTACATCGGAGCCACCCATGGTGTCGGTAACCCATAGTCCATTTCAAAACATCTTCCTCTCCATCCCGTAGTCTTTACCTCTAATCACTACAAGAATCATTACATCCACCCCACCTATTGACAAATATCACGTGTTGGTATCCAGATTTAATCTCCTTCACAACTTGAACAACATCATGAATCTACACAAGACACTCAAGGATAAATAGATGTTTTATATGTCATTTGTAGCTAGGGATCACACCTATCTGCTTGTTTGCATTCAAGAATTGAGGGAGTGGATAACACCTTCATAAGGGTTTTGATCTAACCCTCACTATTTTAGATTGTGCCTATCAACCAAGGTAAGAGAACCTATATTGCAGCCCCTATGT
Source organism: Taxus wallichiana var. yunnanensis (assembly GCA_018340775.1). Lineage (NCBI taxonomy): Eukaryota > Viridiplantae > Streptophyta > Pinopsida > Cupressales > Taxaceae > Taxus > Taxus wallichiana. The sequence goes on along the minus strand of CM031239.1, from coordinate 96,168,650 downwards.
GGTAAGGAGATGGAGATATCCTTATATTTTGTGTATGATGTGGAGGAGGATTTGTGAAAACATGATCAAATATCCATTATCCAAACTCAAAGGAGCTGTCACTACTAAATGATGGAAATGTTCTCAAAACAAAGCTAGAGCTACTAAAGACATGATAAAACCTTGATCAACTTTGTGCATTTTTGTGAAAGGATTGAATTCTTTTATGGACACACAATGTAGATGCAGGGGTATTATAGGTAGGATGAGTTATTTTAAAGTGAAATTATGATGAGAGATGTTGGGACAAGAGTAGTTAGGAGTCATCACCTTCTTTCGGAAACCTTGCAAAAGAGTTACAACACCTAAACAATGAGTTATTTCAATGAATTTGAAGTGCTCTTTCAACTAGGATGTGTGCACATATGGATGCCCAAATCTACACTATTCCATAAAAACTTTGATATCCTGCCACAAACGCTTGAAGCAAAATATCAATAAAGCATTCAGAACCCCTTGTTAGATCATGTCCTAAGGTACACCCAAAGGTTTACAAACACCCTCAATTTACAAGGAAGGTAAGATGAATTCAAATCTGTTTATCTCCACTCAAATGAATGCTCTTCTAAATGGAAGATTACAGATGCCTTCAAAACCTCTACAAGAAATGAGAGAATGTATGACCAATAAAGATCCCAAACACAAGATTGCAACACGAGCATAAAACACAAATTTAAAACATATTGAAATACAAGTGCATGCAAGCTTTGCCAAGAGATAAAACAAGTTAATCCAAGAATTTGATCAAATATATCAGCAAGGGAATGTTATTTAGACAATTGAAAATCATGTTGATGGCTTTACTGGCTGAAACCACTCAACATGATGAACATTTGATGCAAACTGGAATCAAAATGGCTCTCAGGTAGTTTTTCAAAAAGGAAATGGACTTCTTCCAGTTTTCCCTGTGAAAATTCTTCTCTCCTCCAAAATTCTCAACAAACTTACAAAATGCTTCTAAACTATATGATATACTCTATGCCAACTTGAATCCTTACATTCCAAGCAAAGAATATGCCAAAGGGATCAAATTTGTTACAAAACCCTATCCATTTTATGAAAAATGATATAAAACTGTGAAACAACTAGCCAAATGCTAGAGATGCACAAATATTTTAAAATATTGCATGAACTCAGATCCTTATCTATCCCAGTGTCACGTTTTTGGCATTCCACCATGCCAGCATGCATTTTCAATCATTTTTCATCTTTTTCCCTTACCATTTTTAACTCTGCAACTTTTTACTTTCACCTTTCACGTGTTTTTCACAGGCTAAGGAAAATATTTCATGAAAAAACACTATAGGGTACTGAATCATCTCCAATAAATGATGCCATTGTGTGTAGAAGGCCAAAGGGATGTAGATTCACATAAATTTTCATGTGTTTTGGTGCAAAAATGATGATTCCACACTTCTTGGAGCTCCAATGGCACCCAAAAAATGAAAATGCACAGTTGCCATTGATTAAAATCAACTTTAAATGCCAACCTTCCACGTGGCAGATCCAAATCCTCTTTAAAAATGCCAAAATTACCTTTTTGCCTTTGGATAAGGTGCACACATGTCCAAAAACCATTGGCACGTGACCCTTCCTTTTAAAATTTGCATTTTAAACCCTTTTTGATCTTGGGAAAATTTTGAAAATTTTCCCCGTGAGCCCCTGGATGTGCCATGTGTCCTCCCGTGGGCCCTACCAAAACCGTGGGCTGATTTGATGAGTTTTGCCACATTTTTGAGAAAAGGATAATTTTCTCAAAATTCTCCACTCCCCCGGACACCCGTTGTCTACCACATGTCGCTCTCCCAATGGATGCGGAGGGACACCTTCAATTTTTCCTCATCACTCCTTGGCGGATTTAATTTTGGTTTTGAGATTTTTTACCTTTTGAAAGAAAAAACATCCAAAAAATCCTAAATCCCCGCTCTTCCCTCTACTCTCATGGACACGTGTCCACCTTCCATTGACCGTGGGATTATCTTGCATTTTTTACCCTACAAACATAGGGGCAAAAATCACGAACTTCTTCTTCGGCCCCTTTCTCCATAACACCTCCTGGACACGTGTCTCTTTCCAATTGCTTGTGGGCTCTTAGGCCAAATTAAAACTTCTAAATTCCCACAAACTTCCGCCCCCTATGCTGATTCATCCGGACACATGTCCATTTTTATTGGAAGTGGGATTTTGAGGAAAAATTTTCCTTTTTACCTTTTGAAGTTAAAACTTCAAATTCCTCTAAACCTCGCCCATTCATTTCAACCTTTGCATACGTGTCACTTTCTTATTCACCATGGGACTTCGGGCAGAAATTTGACCTTAAGAAATTTGTAAAAAAATGAAGGCAAAAATTTTAAGTGACCTCCGCCATCCGCCTGGCCCTCCTGCGCCATGTGTCACCTTCCCATTGGGCACGGGCGTGCGGGCCAAATTTTTCCCCTGACACCTTGAGCCAAAAGTCAAAAAAATTTTCCAAGTCCTTGACCATCTACTTGTCCTTGCTATGACACATGTCACCTTCCCATTGGACGCGGTCTCGTGGGCCAAATTTTTCCTCTAACACCATGAGCCAAAAACATCAAAAAAATTTCAAGTCCTTCGCCACCCGCCATGGCCCTCCTGTGCCACGTGTCATCATGCCATTCGCCGTGAGCCTTCAGGCAGGAAGTTGACCTTGAGAAATTTGCAAAAAATGAAGGAAAATTTTTTAAGTGACCTCTGCCACCCGCTGCTCCATCTGACCAATCAAATCATGCCACGTAGGCACACTAGGAAAATGTAGGGCCATGGAGAAAATTTTTCCTTCGCCAAAAATTGAAAATTTGACAAGTTATAACATTTTTTTCATTCGACTCGCACCCGCCAATGAGAGTCTCGCCATGTCAAGCATAGAGTTTATAATGATAAATTTGATGGGTAGAGCACGCTCGTACGACCGTCAATGTGTGAAAAATACAAAAGATGCCCCAAAAATTTAAGTCTTTCACAAGGAAGGCATACTTCTTGGTTTTGAATCGATTTAATAACATTTTATCATCAATTTTGGCATGGGGATCAAGATTTTCAACTTCTAAAAACTTAGATTTGATTCATTCTAATTTTTGCATGAAATTGACAAAGGGAATAATGGCTCATCCCAAAAATGAAGTTAGGGCACAAAAAAGGGGAAACCTAGAGATTTGTTTTAAAATGGGGCGAATAACAACAATGAGGGCATTTCCAAAGGTATTCAGTTGGAAAATGTGAACCGTAGACCATGAAATCAAAAAATGAAACGTTTGTGAGCATATTCGGACATGGAAAAACAAGGCACATTACCCAAACTCAATAATGGGACCAACATTGGTTCTGCTTGGGGATGGGCACTCCCAGTGAGTGCCATAAGATCACAATGTAGACCAAGTGCTAAAAATCCATTGGGCAAGGAGTCAAAACATGCAGAGCAGCCCAAAAACTAGAAATTCCACCAAAAATAGACCGAGAAAACCACACCAACAATGGTTGCCAAGGAAAAAAGGGCAAACCATAAGCCAACAACAGTGAGAACAAGGAAAAGACAAAACAACAACAAGGGTTATACAAAATGTACAACTTGTGCATACCTCATTTGGGGATTTAATCCAAAAATTGTTTTAAATGTTTTCCATTAACAAGTAGCTCTAGAAAATCCCCATCCAAATCCTTGAGAAAAATTTATTTTCTCCAATCTTGATATCAACGGCATAAGGGCCCATCCATAGAGCATCAAAATTTCCATGCTTGCCCTTGTCTTCATGCCTACTATCCCACAGCAAAACCAGATCTCCAACACTGAAAGCTCTAGGGGTGACCTTCTTATCAAACAACTTCTTCAATTTCTCCCTAAACCTGACATGCCTTTGATGAGAAGCTCTCCTTTCTTCATCCAACTCAATGATCTGATTGATTCTTGATTCATATGGGCCATGTTATTGATCTTCCAACTGCTGGGAAAACTGAAAAGTGGATAATTACAGGTGTAATGGCAGCAAAGCCTGAGTTCCATACACCAGTTCAAATGGACTTTTACCAGTTGCTCTTTTTGGAGTTATCCTATCAGCACAAACTGCAAATTTCAACTGTCCTCCGCACTTCTTCTTATTGATTTCCAAGGTTCTTCTAATGATCTTGAGCAAGTTTTTGTTACTTGATTCAGCTTTCCCATTCCCTTGTGGGTTGTAATTTGAAGAATAGGTCAGATTTATCCCATATTCATTGCACATTGCCATCAAAGGCTTGGCTCTAAAACACATAGCATTATTAGACACAATCTTAACTGGAACCCCAAATCTGCATATGACATGATTCAACAAGAAATCCATTACCACTTGGTGTGTTTCCTTTCTAGATGGAATTGCCTCAACCCATTTTGTAAAATAATCAGTTGCTACAAGGATCCATTTGTAACCAGCACTAGAAGGATATGAAATCTCACCAATAAAATCCATTCCCCATTGTTTGAAAGGAGCTTCAACTGATACAGGCTGCAAAGGAAGGGAACCTGAAGCTTTCAATCTTCCTGAAAAATGTTGGCACTTATCACACCTTCTAACTAACTAGTTTGTGTCTTTAAAAAGAGTTGGCCACCAATAACCAGCTCTTAAAATCTTATGTGTTGTCACTCTCCCAGCAAAATTTCCTCCACAAACTCTCCCATGGAAATCAGTAATCAACTTGGGAGCTTCATCTTCAGTTATGCATTTCAAGAGGACACCTTCAGGGTTCTTCCAAGCCAGCCCAAGGTCTATTATGACATATTTCTAAGAAGACAACTTGAGGGCTCTTTTCTGATTTTTATTTAAGTGAATGTGATAGTATAAGTGCTTGAGGAAATAGACCACATCCTTATACCACTCGAGAATTCATTAATTTGTCAAGGAGATCTGCCCTTTCTTCCCTTAGCTGATTTACTTCTACATTCTACAAATTCATCAACCATAAGTTTGGCAAGACCTAAACCTCTTACCAGCTTTTTTGTTTGGATATCCATATCATACTCTTGTAATTTGTTAACCCATCTACATCTCTTGCTTGATATCTCCATGTCAGATAAGATGTCTTTAACCATGGTGTGGGGAACATAAGCAACAACCTTTGAACTCAAAATGTAGGGCCTAAAAATCTTTGTTGCTTTTACTAATGCAAATGCTTGTTTCTCCATAATTGTGTACCTCAATTCAGCTGCTTGTAAAGCCTTGCTAAAGAAATCAATAGGCCTCTCAGCTCCATTTTCATCCTTTTGTAGCAAAACTGAAGCAATAGTAAATTCAGATGTAAAAGAGAAGATTTGGAAAGGCATCTTATAGTTTGGAGCTGCCAAAATAGGTGCATGCTTGAGTGCATCCTTTATTCCTTCAAAATCTTGGATGGCAGCCTTTTCCCACTTAATAACTTGATCCTTTCTTAGCATGCTTGTGATTGGAAGAGTCAACTCAAAAAAATTGGAGACAAACCTTCTAATGAAATTGATTTGGCCAAAGAAATATTGAATACCCTTCTTGGTTCTTGGCATAGGCACCTTGCTGATTGCTTCCACTCTCTTAGGGTCTATCATAACACCCTCTTTAGATATAATATGTCCCAAAAACTTGGCCTTTTGCATGCCAAAATGACACTTCTTTGGATTAAGTGAAATGCCATACTCCCTACATCTGATTAGCATCTTCTCTAGGTGTTGCAGATGGTCTGCTCCCTGTCTTTAAAAAATAGTCACATCATCTTGATAAACTGCAATAAATTCAATAAAAACATAAGTCCCCCAAGGGGTAGTGAAGGTTGTCTTAATTCTTTCTGATTCTTTGACAACTAATTGATTGTATCTGGAGAAACCATCCAAAGTAGAAAGCATTTCTGACCCTATCACAAGCTGTAGCATATTCTCCATGTTTGGAAAAGGATAGTTGTCCTTCATAGTTTCTTTGTTTAGATTCCTAAAATCCACATAAAGTCTGATATCTTTGTTCTTCTTTCTAACTGGCACAAGGTTGGCAACCCAAGAAGAGTATCTAGTAGGCTGAATGATGCCACCATCTCTCAATTTCTTCAACTCTTCTTGCATTTTCATGGAAAGTAGTGGGTTAATAGGCCTTTGTTTTTGTCTAAATGGCTTAGTCTTGGCCTCAAGGGGAATCTCATGCTGAAATAAATCTTCTCTATATGCCTTCAGCTCTGAATAAGACCAAGCAAGGTAGTCTTGATATTTCTTTAAAAGTTGGGCATAGGACTATTTTTCTTCTTTGCTGAGATGACTACCCAACTAGATCTTCCTTGGTTTGTCTTTAGTTCCCAAGTTATGCTCTTCCACATCCCTTGAAGCAAACATCTTTCTATTAATGATGCAATCAACATTGCTAAAATTGGATTCAAGTGCAACAAGACCCTTAGGAATGGTATTTGTTTTCAATTGTATAATATCCTTGTCAAACAAAGTTTCTCTACCTTCATTCATGCACACCATTGGTTCCCAATCAATATTTTGACCAGCAAACTCTCCTTGGCATTGTAATAATCTCAACACTTGTGCATCATCATCAAAAATCTGCCAATGTTTCACATTATCGGGATAGCTGGCCTTGTTAGCACTTCAATATCATATTCACAAAAAGGTGAAACGGTGCAATTGTCGAATCTAGAACCCAGAACAGCTAGCTTATCAGCAGCAACATTAAGACTTCTATCATGGTAAACAATGTTAAAGGAATCAAACATTTCGATCAAGTCCCAAACAACATGCTTATATTGTCTCATACGCTGATTTTTTGTGGCATATAACTTTATTACTTGCTTGACAACCAGCTCTGAATCTCCTTTAGCAACAATATCCTTTACTCCATACTTCCATGCAATCCTTAATCCCAAAAATAATGCCTCATACTCAGCAATGTTGTTAGTACATTCAAAATTGAGCTTGAAGGAAAAAGGAAACTCTTCTAAACTAGGGGAAACCAACACTATACCAGCACCATTTCCAACTTTGGAGAAAGATCCATCAAATAGAAATGTCCATGGAGAACCTACCATACCAAGGCACTTTGATTTGTCCATCTTATTCTCTTTTCCATTAGCAAAACCAATGAAATTGTCAACATCTACATCAGCAAACAACACTTCATAAGAAGCATTGTTGGGATCTTCAATCAAGTGTAACATATTCTTTTCACCATAGAGTTTGACAAGGCTTCCCTCAATGGGAATGGTGGCATAGGACATGTCCATTTGAACACTACCACCAACACTTGCAGCCCATTTCCTTGACAAAAGCATACCCCATTTGGCAGGGCAGTCAACAATTACAACATCAAGTTTTAAATTCTTACCCGGATAGGCTACAAGTTGCACTACTAAACCCTTCACACATCCAACAACCAGAACTTCCCTTGAATCCATGGCTTTACACTTCCCATATGCTGCTGTCACCTTGATATCCAACTCATTCATAACTTCTAGAGGCATAACATTACATGATGCACCGGAATCAAACATGCAATTGTGAAGCAACCTACCTTTTATGAGAAAAGTTGTGAAGAATGGATCAACATTCAATTGGGAATCAACCAAGGATGTCCCCAAATACACTTCAGGTGCCTCTCTAAGATCTTCCATTGGTGGTGGTGTTTTAGGGCCAACAATGCTTTGAAGAGGATTCTCAATAACATTTACATTTCTCTGGTAAACTCTTTTCTTCCTTTAATCCCAAGTATTCAAAAGCTCTTTTCTTGTGTTCAGGAATTCTAAGCAATTTAATAATGGGAACATGCACTTTTATTTGGCTCAATACCTAGGCTATATCATATGGAACATTCTTTGGCAAAACAACATTGGAAGGGAAACAAGAAGGTTCATTAGATGGAGAAGTATTCTTGGCGGCTGGGTGTGGAGAGGATTGATATTTTTGCATGGGATAGCAGGGTTCTTAGCAATTGTTTCTCTTCTAGGATTATCTTTGGGAATGCTTGTGAGCAAGGGTGTCTTAGGCTTGGCTTGAGAACTAGCTCTCCTAACAACTTTACTTATAGTATTGTACTCCTTTTCTTGACCAACCACAACGTTCATTAATAATTGTCTATCTTCTGAAGGAATACCACCGTCATACTTCTTGATCATTAAAGCCCTTAGATATTTAAAGTCATTATTAGGAATTTAAAATCCTAAACTACATCAACATCATGACCCCGAGGAAGAGAAAGAAATGGTACCCTCTTTATGCAATCCCAAAAGGTTGTAGTAGTCCTTGCACTTATCACATCCGTCGATGTTGCTACTTGTTGTGAGCCTAAAGAGCTGCCCATCATACAAATGTCATCATCCATTTTATTCTCATTATCATCATAAATATCTTGCTGGTCCATTTCACATGGCGGATGAGGAAGAAAACATCTATCACACCAATCCATATCAGCAATTTCTTGAACATCAGTAACTCTTTCAATCAGAGGGTTAGGCACCACTCTATTTTCACATGCTTGGGGTTGTCTATTTGCAGATCTAGCAGGCCCTTTACCTTTATCATCTTGTCTTTGATCACCCCTAGGATGATTGCCAAATCTATCATGGTTTTGAGTTATTTGTTATCCTTGTGAACTTTTCCCAATTCCTTTCTCATCCCGGGGTAATTTGTAGGAAATTTCTTTGACAACCCCTACCAAAGTCTTGACAACATCTTCCAAATCAGCACCCTTGCTAGCTTGAGGCTTCTCAGGGTTTATCAGCTTCGCACCATCCCTCTTAAGTGGTTTACTAGCAGATTCAATATTATTTTCAATTTAAAGTGCCATGGTGAAATATTTCCTCAAATTTGTAGGATTTTTGTCTCTCAAGTAATAGGCTGCCTTTTTATCAAATGCATCTACATATTTAATCAAGCAAGATTCATCACAAGGCCTCAAAATTATAGGAAACCTTCTCAATGTCTTATTAAATCTTGTATTGAAATCATGAACGGTCTCATTAGGGTTCTTCTTGATGTTCTCAAACTCGGATAAAAGGAACCTTGGATCTGTTTTGTCTCCATATTGTAATATGAATGCATTACTCATCTCAGTCCATGAATCAATAGAGTTATCAGGAATATCTTTTTACCAATCTCTTTCATCTTCCTCAAGTGTATGGATAAACAAATTGATATATACATCCTCAAATTCTATTTCAAAGTCTTCCATCATCTTAACAAAGAGTTTGATATGTTGATCTATAGTCATGGCATTGAAACCTTGGAATTTTGGTAACCTATTTCTCACATCCCGTGGGAAAGCATTTGGATAACCACCCATTCCTCCAAAATTTATAGGACCAAAGGTGTTTACGATAAATGGAGGTCTAGGTTGAGCCATATTGTTTGGTGGGGGTGATCTTGGAGGTGAAACAAGTTGATGAGGAGTAGTAGTGGGTCTGATTGGAATGGATGACTGATCTCTAAAATGATAACCCCCTAAAGGTTCTCTTTCTTGATAAACTTTAGCAAACTTAGAAACCACAGGAGCAGATTTGGGAGCATGTTTTTAAATACACAAGAAGGTCCCTCACCTGATGGAGAATGAAAATCAGCAAGAAGATTGCCTGAATCAGATCTACTTGAAGAGGAATTATAATCTTCAATGACAAGCTGCTCTCCTTCAAATTCAACTATGGGGATTCCTTTCCTTGCAACCAAATCACCAATCACTTTCCAAACTCTTCTTCCTTCTAGTTATGAGCTCCTTGATTCAAAGGTGAGAAACTTCTTAGAAGAGTCCTTGATGAAGAGGGATCTCCTTCCCTCCAGTTTGACAAATTTAAACAAGTTTCAAATGATAAAAATGTATTAGACAACTGGTATTTCAAGATCCCAACAACATGGAGTCGCCACCAAGGATTTTCACCTTAGTTGTGTAAGAAAGCACTAAAAAATTCTGTCAAATGCATGCTATACTAAAAACTTGCAGGGATTTACAAATCATATTTTCTTCTTCTTAATTCAACAAAAACTATGCATCCAAATCATATAAACTACTGGTAGATGAGGAGAGCAGGCTGAGTTTGAAATCTTTCTTACCCAAAACATCCATATCTGAAGTATGAAATGGTATCTCAAGAATGTAACAGCTCAAATACTTGATCACATAAACGATCAAACCTTTCAAGTACTTTAAACCACCAAGAAATTTCAAGAAGTCCCCGACAACGGTGCCACTCGAGTGTTGGTATCCAGATTTAATCACCTTCACAACTTGAACATCATCATGAATCTGCACAAGACACTCAAGGATAAATAGATTTTTTATATGTCATTTGTATCTAGGGATCACACGTATTTGCTTGTTTGCATTCAAGAATTGAGGGATCAGATAACACCTTTGTAAGGGTTTTGATCTAACCCTCACTATTTTAGATTGTGCCTATCAACCAAGGTAAGAGAACATATATTGCAGCCCCTATGTGGTAAGGAGATGGAGATATCCTTGTATTTTGTGTATGATGTGGAGGAGGCTTTATGAAAACATGATCAAATATCCATTATCAAAACTCAAAGGAGCTGTCACTACTAAATCATGGAAATGTTCTAAAAAAAAGCTAGAGCTGCTAAAGGCATGATAAAACCCTGATCAACTTTGTGCATTTTTCTGAGAGGATTGAATTATTTTGTGGACACATAATGCACATGCAGGGGTATTGTAGGTAGGATGAGTTAGTTTAAAGTGAAATTCTGATGAGAGATGTTGGGACAAGAGAACTTAGGATTCATCACCTTCTTTGGGAAACCTTGCAAAAGAGTTACAACACCTAAACAATAGAGATATTTCAATGAATTTGAAGTGCTTTTTCAACCAGGATGTGTGCACATATGGATTCCCAAATATGCACTATTCCATACAAACTTTGATAGCCTGCCACAAAGGCTTGAAGAAAAATATCAATAAAGCATTCAAAACACCTTGTTAGATCATGTCCTAAGGTACACCCAAATGTTTATAAACACCCTCAATTTACAAGAAATGTAAGATGAATTTAAATTTGTTTATCTCCACTCAAATGAATGCTCTTATGAATGGAAGATTACAGATGCCTTCAAACCCTCTACAAGAAATGAGAGCATGTATGACCAATAAAGATCCCAAACACAATATTGCAACATGAGCACAAACACACAAATTGAAAACATACTTGAAATACAAGTGCATATAAGCTTTGCCAAGAGATAAAACCAGTTAATCCAAGAATTTGATCAAATATATCAACAAGGGAATGTTATTTAGACAATTGAAAATCTTGTTGATGGCTTTACAGCTGAAACCAACTCAACATGATGAACATTTGATGCAAACTAGAATCAAAATGGCTCTCAGGTAGTTTCTCAAAAAGGAAATGGACTTCTTCTAGTTTTCCCTGTGAAAATTCTTCTCTCCTTCTCCAAAATTCTCAATAGAATTACAAAATACTTCCAAACTACATGATATACTCTATACCAACTTGGATCCTCACATTCCAAGCAAAGAATATGCCAAAGGGATCAAATTTGTTACAAAACCCTATCCATTTGATGAAAAATGATATAAAAGTGTGAAACATTTCGCAAAATACCGAGAGATGCACAAATATTTTAAAATATTACATGAACTCAGATCCTTATCCATCCCAGGGTCATGTTTTTGGCATTCCACCATGCCAGCATGCATTTGCAATCATTTTTCACCTTTTTCCCTTACCATTTTTAACTCTGCAACTTTTTACTTTCACCTTTCACATGTTTTTCACGGGCTGAGGAAAATATTTCATGAAAAACACTATAGGGCACTGAATCAGCTCAAATAAATTATGCCATTATGTTCAAAAGGCCAAAGGGATGCAGATTCATATAAAATTTCATGTGTTTTGGTGCAAAAATGATGATTCCACACTTCTTGGAGCTCTAATGGTGCCCAAAAAATGAAAATGCACAGTTGTCGTTTATTAAAATCCACTTTAAATGCCATCCTTCCACGTGGCAGATCCAAATACTCTTTCAAAATTCCAAAATTACCTTTTTGCCTTTGGATAAGGTGCACATGTGTCCAAAATCATTGCACGTGACCCTTCCTTTTAAAATTTGCATTTTAAACCCTTTTTGATCTCGGGAAAATTTTGAAAATTTTCCCGCATGAGCCCTGGATGCGCCACGTGTCCTCCCGTGGGCCCTACTAAAACCGTGGGCGATTTGATGAGTTTTGCCACATTTTTGAGAAAAGGATAATTTTCTCAAAATTCTCCGCTCCCGAACACCCGCTGCTTCTCTACCACGTGTCGCTCTCCCAATGGATGCGGAGGGACACCTTCAATTTTTCCTCATCGCTCCTTGGTAGATTTAATTTTGGTTTTGAGATTTTTTACCTTTTGAAAGCAAAAACATCCAAAAAATCCCGAATCCCCACTCTTCCCTCTGCTCTCATGGACACGTGTCCACCTTCCATTGACCGTGGGATTATCTTGCATTTTTTACCCTGCAAACATAGGGGCAAAAATCACGAACTTCTTCTTTGACCCCTTTCTCCATAACACTTCCTGGACACGTGTCTCTTTCCAATTGCTTGCGGGCTCTCGGGCCAAATTAAAACTTCTAAATTCCCACAAACTTCCACCCCCCTATGCCGATTCATCTAGACACATGTCCATTTTCTATTGGAAGCGGGATTTTGAGGCAAAATTTTCCTTTTTACCTTTTGAAGTTAAAACTTCAAATTCCTCTAAACCTCCACCCATTCATTTCAACCTTTTCATATGTGTCACTTTCTTATTCACCACGAGACTTCAGGCTGAAATTTGACCTTAAGAAATTTGTAAAAAAAAGAAGGAAAAATTTTAAGTGACCTCTCGCCACCTACTGCCCCTCCGCACCACATGTCACCTTCCCATTGGGCATGGGCACGTGAGACAAATTTTTCCCTTGACACCCTAAGCCAAAAGTCATCAAAAATTTTCCAAGTCCTTGACCATCCCCCTATCCTTCCCTGTGACATGTGTTGCCTTCCCATAGGGGCGCAGGCTCGCGGGCCGAATTTTCCTCCGACACCATGAGCCAAAAACATCAAAAAAATTTCAAGTCCTTTGCCACCCGCCATGGCCCTCCTATGCCACGTGTCATCATGCCATTCACTATGGGCCTTCGGGCAGGAAGTTGACCTTGAGAAATTTGCAAAAATGAAGGCAAAATTTTTAAGTGACCTCCGCCACCACTGCTCCATCTGACCAATCAAATCATGCCACGTAGGCACACTAGGAAAATGCGGGGCCATGGAGCAAAATTTTCCCTTCGCCAAAAATTGAAAATTTGACAAGTTATAACATTTTTTCCAACCGCACCCTGCCAATGAGAGCCTGCCATGTTACAATGATAAATTTGATGGGTAGAGCACGCTCGTACAACCGTCAATGCATGAAAAATACAAAAGATGCCCCAAAAATTTAAGTCTTTCACAAGGAAGGCAGACTTCTTGGTTTTGAATCGATTTAATCACGTTTTATCATCAATTTCAGCCTGGGGATCAAGATTTTCAACTTCTAAAAACTCAGATTTGATCCATTCTAATTTTTGCACGAACTTGACAAAGGGAATAACGGCTCTCACCTAAAAATGAAGAAGTTAGGGCACAACAAAGGGGAAACCTAGAGATTTGTTTAAAAATGGGGTAGAATAACAACAATGAGGGCATTTTCAAAGGTATTCAGTTGGAAAATGTGAACTGCAGACCATGAAATCAAAAATGAAATGTTTGTGAGCATATTCGGTCATGGAAAAACAAGGCACATTATGCAAACTCAATAATGGGACCAACATCTCGAATAACCCCTATCTCATTTATCACCTATTCGGGGTATTTACCACCGCATCTATCCCCCTTGCAGTTATTGTAATTGGCAACAATATATACTTGGGATGTGGTCCTCATCATATATTCACCATCTACCCCCTTATACTATAGGGGGTTCCCACTCATCACAACCTACAAATGACCTTATTAAAATTAGTTTGGAAAAGATGCAAACATTGGAAGCATCAGTTTCTTGATCTCGCAACTCTTTAGCATACAATGGAATCTGAAATGACCTAATTCATCCATCTATTATAATTCATCCATACCCTATACATTGTAAAATGCTCAAATTTAACTGGTTCACCATCAAAGAGGACCCGAAGAAACACCTGTGATCTTTCAAACATGGGTAATATCTAATCACTCATAACGATGCTCTACTCTTAAGGACATTCCCAATGTCCTTAATAGAACCTGTGTTGGATTGGTATAGTGGTTTACCTTGACATTCCATTTACTCATTCAACCAAGTGGCTCAAGCCTTCCTGGACCATTTTTGATCAATATCATCAAGAAGGTCACCATGACTAACTTGTACTCAACATGACAATACAAAGATGAATCCATCATAGATTTTGTCACTCATTGGCAAAGCCTCATCAACCATCTCACATTCCAATTTCCTCAAACCGAGCTTAAAGATTTGTTTACCAAAGATTTTTCTAGACACATCTCACCAACTCTCGAAGTTCAAACCTTCCAAACATTTTATGAAGTGTTCACCATGGCTAGAAAACTTGAAATCCGTTCCATAGAAGAGAAGAAAATTTAATTGCGTAAAAAAACATTGCATTCAAGTAAAAAAATGCCTCTTCCTATTCCAAACCTAAAAAAATTTAATCAAAATCCAAAGGATCTAACAATGTGGTTGTTTAAAAGCTAGCCCATCTCAACCATCCAATCAATCGAAACCTTCTTCCAACCTTTCTCTCATTCAAGCTTTCCAGTTCAGGTGGGAGCAATGAAAGTACACTCCCATAGGAGAGCCCTATTCATGATTTTTAGAAAAACTTCTAAAATCTTGACAAATTGCTCTTCCACCCATCAAATTACATATTGGTTTTGACCCCACTCATCCTATACCTATATGGTACAAGGAACATGATTACTGCAACTATCATCATGTTAAAGGTCATAGTGATGGTAATTGTATAACCTTCAAAAACATTTTCTAGGAAATGTTAAACAACGGATATCTCATCTTAGAGAACTTGAACGCACTAGGTAATCATAACTTGCATATCTTCAAGAAGCCATTTCCTAATCACACCCCTTAATCTAACCAAACTGGAGAACATTTGACTAATGATGGTAATGTCCATGGAGTTCATGTTATTTTCAAAGTCGTACCATCCCTTCCTCAATTTCCTCCTATCCCCTCTATCAAGGATATTCTTGCATGATCTCCTTTACCCACAAAGGAACTTATTTAATCTAATACATCACCCAGAGAGGAGTCCCTTCATCTCCCCTTCACCCATGTAG
Source organism: Taxus wallichiana var. yunnanensis (assembly GCA_018340775.1). Classification (NCBI taxonomy): domain Eukaryota; kingdom Viridiplantae; phylum Streptophyta; class Pinopsida; order Cupressales; family Taxaceae; genus Taxus; species Taxus wallichiana. The sequence continues at coordinate 96,153,288 of CM031239.1, read as the reverse complement.
GAGTCTACAATATATGTTGATGTCATTTCACCAATCACCTTGCAACCTAATGAACAATATGTGGTGTTAACTCTCTTACCCATGTGAGATTCATTCTCACCTTCCTCTACACCAAAAGAGGAACCTACCTCATCCTACCCATCATCTCCCCTACCCATAAGGGATCCTTTAGAAGTGCCACTTGCTGTTGGTGACCATTCCCCATTAGTCTTCCAGGACCCTATTGATTTTCTCTTGGCTCTCTTAACCACAAAGTTTGAAGCCAACTAGTTCCCTATCTCACGACATTTTTACAATGATTACCACCAAGTCAACATCATATCCTCCTAAAAAATGTCATTTTCATGCCCGGTTAACTACTTGGATTATGTTGATAATTCCATACTTTGGGGATGCCTTCTACGCCATTTTCAACCCAAATGCAAATTTCATATATTGATACCTCAATGATTTATCCAAAGTTATTTCAGAAAACCAAACCAACCATTCCCATAAAAGTCGTAACAATGTCTTCTTCATCACCTTCTCCCACACCTAAACCCTTACCAACAATTGAAATTTTTCCACCACCTAAACCTTTTCCATCACCCATACCTTCCCATATATCAAAAACATTACCGCATTAGATGTCATGCCGTATCAATCCTATTCCATCCTCTCACAAATTGGATTCAACCATGTCCTCACAAGCCCACGTAAAAATAATTCCTCCACCTAAAAGGAAGACCCAACCTTCTAGGCTGCATACAATGGTTTCACCTACTACCCCTTTGTTACCTTCACCACTTCCATCCATCCTAAGACCTCACCCATCCACCTTGGCCAAATAGCCTATTACCCAAGGTAAACTAAAAATGTAGCAACCCACATCCTCATCACGAGCCTTTATTACACCTAACTTACCTACACATCATACACCTTTTATGTCACCTACAACATCTTACCACCTATACATGCACCAATTCCAATAGCCTTGTCTTTACCTATGGTATTTCCCACTCTTCAACCAATAACCTCCACCTTGCCTCTTCCAAAAACCTTTACCGCACCTCCATTATCACCTTGGCTAACCTGTCCTCCTCCTCCATCTGCCTTCCCTTCTACATAACACACTACTTCTTAACCTTTACCCAAGAAGGTGTAACCAAAATCCAAGATCCCACTACCCCGAAAAGAGGTACTCAAACCGACAACACCTTTAACCGCTAAGCGCAATCTGTGAAACCTTTACCAAATATGGTGCAACCCAAACTTAAAATAGTATAACCTATCAAACTAGTGGCCAAACCTATTCCATCATTAATTCCACCTCTCATGGCACCTCTCCCACCAAAATCACTCACACCTCCATCTCAACCCACACTTACTTCACATTGTGATCCATTGGCAGGATCTTACGCAAAAATATTAGAAAACCTTATAAAGACTGCTTTCATTACATTTCCACCACTTAAACCTTATGACCCATTCAAACCTAAACAAGTAAGGATTGATGATACCAAATTTTTTTCCTACCATCATGTGCCGGGCATGATGTAGAAAACTATAAGGCTCTAAATATCATTCTTCTCCAACTATGTCCTCTTGAAGAAAAATTGGCGACGATGATATTTTAGTTGAGGAACTTGTTCCACCTTCACCTATCACCTATCACCACACATCCCTACCCCTTACCTATTTAGCAACATTGACCTCCACCTCCACAACCTCTTTATCTCCTCCAACATTTGAGATCAACATGGTCCACATAAGAGACCTAGCCAAACCTCCACCCAAATTTCAATATGTTTCCTTCTTTGCACAATAATAGTATATGCCATAATAATTCTATTTCCTATCTTAAGGCTACACTTATCATGAACTAGCTACTCCCTAACCCCATATGAATATGGTTAACATTATCACTCATACCTAGAAAGATAGAGGAAATAAGAAAACAAGTAACCCATCTACCAATCTTGTTCCCAATATACCATCTACACCCACACAAAGAATTACCATTCAAGGACCAACATACCCTATTTCTGATGGGATTTCCCATCGTACAATGACCAAACAATTACACCAATATCCTCTCAAAATTTCATTATATGACCTTTTCAAAACCTCTAAGTCTCACCAAAAGGCCCTCATGGAGGTTATGCAATCTATCAAGGTTTTACCTTATGACCTGACTCTTGTGGCATCCATGATCACTCCTCACCATCCGGTATATATCACCACTTCATCACCTTTCTCTGTACTCCACTACCACTCATCAAGTAGCCTCTCTCGGTTTCTCTGACGATGATATTATACCAATCCAATATGATGATCCTGATCCCAACCTATTCATCTCCATATAAATTGATAATATGTGTTCAATGCATTATGATCAATGACGATGATAACATTAACATTACCTCTTCCCATGCATAAAACCAAATAAGCATCCCCACCAATTTCATGCATAATAACCAGCTTATGCCATGTTCATTTAATGATGCCATAACATTGACCCTTTACACCATCATTCTCCACATTCACAGCCCCCTATACCATTCCAAAATTATTCAATGTCTTAGAGGGGGAATTCCAAGTCTGACTTGTTGCTTTCCCGACCTTGTGTAAAATTTTAACATGAAGGACATAACTATACCATTCTAGCTGACCCTTCATCATTCAAAACTTGTAACATGTTGTATAGACCTAATTATGTCCTTATACCGGCTTAAGGAATCTTCCACCATTGCCACCTCTCCTACACCCACAACCCTTTCCACCAATGTTACAACTACCTCTCCCACACCTAACTCCTTTATCCCCACTCTATCTCGTAGCTTCAGTAACTAACCCATCCATTAACCCATCTACTTCTTAAGCAACCAATGCTTCTTATTCTTCTCCGATCAGTAATTCATCCATTTCGCTACACACATACCGATTATTGATCCCTTAGAAGGTGTTTTTCTACGTGTCACTCTGGGGAGTACCACTGTAAAAAAATGACACATTACTTACTCCTTAAGAGTATGGTAAGCTTTTTTAACATCCCAGCTATGATAACCGCATAGGTGAGGTTTTCCCTTATGGTCCTCACCACCTTTGCACTAACTTAATGTACGGGGGACTTGATACTTCTACGTACTCACCCGAGCCACCTTCCCAAATGTGATTATTTTCATTTGAACTTCAATATCTCACCAACCACCACTTCACGCAAACCTTCTTCCATCATTGTGCATGGAATGGTTTTGGATTTGTTTTCTATGAACAAATATGCCATACTATCATCCTGTGCACCACCCGTAAACACAAAGACCATAGTGGTATTGGATTTGCCAAACCATCTACCAATAAGGCTCGAGTCAAACTCATTGAGGATGATAAACCTTCTTCATCCCATTCACCAACTTCACCACCTTCACCCACAGAGTCTATGGATCTAGGATCCATTCCTCCTAACTTTTTTTTTCATGAAAACCATTTCTTTGGGACCTTTAAATTTTCAACAAGATGGTGAGGCCCCCTCTTCTTTTCCCTTCCTATATCCTGACATGATCAATGATGATACACCTTCTATTAATGTTGTTCAATATCAGGACGATGAGTCTATTCTCACCTACCTTGGTGCAGAAGATTCATATATTCACCGGTCATTACCTTATGAGACACAAACCATGTTAAATGAGTCAACCATTGAAATCAATATTAATACTCAGGATGACCCACATATTCTAAAGATATGCCAATCTTTAGATGTTGCTAAATAGGAAGATTTTACTTCTTTCCTCGGGATCATAGTAACACTTTTGCTTGGTCCTACACTGATATGCCGGTATTGACCCAAACATTGTGGTCCACAATATTGTAACTATTCCTAAACCCAAACCCATAAAACAGAAGTTGCACAAAATGCATCCTCGCATTTCCCTTCTTGTAGAAGAAGAGCTTCAGTTCCTTATTTCAGTTTCCTTCATCCTACCCATTGATTATCCCCAATGGATCTCTAACATTGTTCCTAGCATAAAATTTACAAGGGGACTCCACATTTTCATGTATTTTTGTGACCTTAATTTAGCTTTGCCTAAAGATGACTTTCCTCTACCTAGTATTGACAAACTAGTTAATCTCACCTCTAGCCATGAGATGTTATCCCTCATGGATGGTTTCTCGAGTTAAAACCAAATATTACTTTCCCGAAAGATAAAAAAACTACCTTCATCACTCTTTGGGGGACCTTTTTCTATCATGTCATATCTTTTATCCTTAAAAATGCTGGTGCCACATATCAATGGGCTATGAATTATATCTTTTATGACATTATGTGTTGCATATTGGAAGATTACGTTAGTGATCTTCTTGTGAAATCCAAACATTGGGAAAAACACCTTACCGTCCTTAAGGTCATCTTCAACCATCTCATCAAGTACTATGTTCACCTTCAACCTAAGAAGTGTGTGTTCACTATTTTCTCTAGCAAGATCCTTGGTTTTATTGTTTCTTTATGTGGCATAGAAGTCGATCCCATTAAAATCAAGTCTATTATCAAAATTCCTCCACCTACTAACCTTCATCAACTATATAGTTTGTAAGGAAAGTTTCAATCTATTCATCATTTTATTTCACATCTTTCTCGATCGCTACCATCCATTTCATCGAATCCTCAAAAGGATGTCTCTTTCAAAAGGGATGATGAATGCCATAAATCCTTTGAAGCCTTAAAACAATACCTCCTTCAACCACTTGTGCTCATTCCCCCTAAGGATGAACAACCATTTTACCTTTACATTTATACTATTGATTAATCCTTGGGTTCCATGTTTTCTCATCATGATGAGCAATACAAGGAGCAAGTAGTTTATTTTATAATTCATAACCTTTTGGACTACGAAACTAAATACACTCACACCAAAAAACTCTTCTTATCCTTATCTTTTGTCACCACTAAAATTCGACATTACCTAATCAACCACAAAACCTTTTTGTCACCAATACTGACCCCCTACATTACATGTATGCTAAGCCCTACCAACATCAATGTGTTACATATTGGTTCATGCTTCTCAGCACCTAGACCTTGAATTCACTCTTCAAAAATCTGTCAAAGGACAAACCATCACTGACCAACTGGTAGATGCACACCTCTCTAGAAATCAATCCTCTAACTTTGATTTCCTAGATGAATCCATTACTACCCTCTCTTTGGATGATACCATTTACCAGATGACCTCATTCTTTGACAGTTCCAAATGTCAGTGTGTGGGTGGTGCAATATTTATCCTCATTCCTCTTGATGGTGAGCCTATTTCATTATCTTTCAAACTAGATTTTTATTGTACTAACAATGTTTTTGAATATGAAGCACTCATATTAGGTCTTCAAACCTCCATCACCTTAGATGTTAAATCAATTAATATCTTTGGAAATTCCCAACTGGTTATAAACCAAGTGAATGTTATAGACCAGTGTCATAATGAAATACTCCAAATGTATAAGCATCATGTGGACATGATTTTGACTACCTTTGACTATTTTGAACATCAAACCACACCACGTTCCACTAACAAATTTGTAGATAGCATGGCATGTCTTGCTTCTCATATCCCCACTTTTCCCTATGACTCAAAAATATTTTTCATAGTATATAGGTTGCAATCACCTTCTTATCTATTTTGAGACATCAAGCTGCTTGTAACCATTCAAACCGACCCACGTGAAGTTTGGTATAAATAGTTTATGGATTACCTCTCCTTTTAATTCTACCTCCAAATCTTACTCACAATGGAAAATGAGCCTTTTTACGAAAAAGTGTCTCTCGATATGTCATCATGGGTGGTTTTCTTTATAAACATGGCTTTGACGGTATCCTCTTACAATGCCTTACATGTTTTAAAGCTAAATACACCATCAAGGAAGTTCACGACAAAATTTTTGCAGATCACTTTGATGGTTTAGCTGTCGCTAAATGCATTCTCCACTTGGGCTATTATTGGCCTACCTTAAACCATGATTGTTGTGATTATGTCAAACATTGTGTGAAGTGCCATAAATATGCTAATATTCATCACACACCTAGTCACGCCTTACAAGTCACACGAGACCTTTGGCCTTTCTCTCAATGGGGTTTGGATCTTGTCGGAGAGATCAATCCTCATTCTTCAGAACATCATCAATGGATTATTACCGATACCAAATATTATACTAAATGGGTGGAATCCATACCTCTTATTTATACAAAATCTAAGAAAATATGTGAATTCATCAACCATCACATCATTTGTCACTTTGGTGTTTCTCACCATCTCATCACTGATAACCAGAAAACAGTTAAAAACAAAACCCTATGGAAACTTTGTGATGCCTTTAGCATTCAACTCAGTTTTTCTTCACCTTACTACCCTAAAAAAAATGGCCAAGTAGAATCAACCAACAAAACCTTAAACAAAATTCTTATGAAAGTAGTTGACGATACTGGAAAGGATTGGCATACACACATTCCTTTTTCCTTATGGTCTTATTACACTAGTATTTGTACCTCAACTGTTGCCATGCCTTTCTCTCCAGTTCCACAAGTATAGAGGTTTTTATTCCTCTTGAATTCAGATTCCATCTCTTCGTATCTCACTCAAAGAGATGCTCAACGATGATGACTTTCGCCAAGACCATTTGGCACAACTTGAGTTATTAGACGAATTTCATCTCAATGCTCTTGATCATCTCCAAATCTACCAAAAACGTATCAAACGTGCCTATGAAAAATGTTTCCATGAAAAGACCTTCTAAGTTGGTGACCTCCTTCTGAAGGAAAATCAACATGTAGCAAACGAGGAGAAAATTAAATGGGGAAAATTTGCTCCTAATTGGCTTCGACCCTATATCATTACTCATACCTATGGATCAAATTCTTATCATTTTTCTTCACTCAAAGGTAAACCTTAACTTGAGCCCCAAAATTCCTTGCATCTTTGACCATTCTATTGTTGAATCAATTCCTATATCACATTCTTTTGGTTAAAACACTCATCCCTTGAGCACCATTCACCTTCTAATTTACCTATTTTAAGGATCAATGACTAAACAAGAATTATGTCATTACCCATCACTTTTTAATTTGTATCTTCAATATGAGTACCATGGCTATACTCATGGCATGATTCTTATGGATACTTTTTATCTTTTTCAAGATGGAATCCCATGTTCGTTCATAATTTAAACCCTATTTTTCGTAGTTAACCTTTGGGTTTTATGGTTTATTCTTCAATGTAAGAGCCCGCATCGTTCTCTATAGTCTTGTCCATGACTTAAAAGTCCAAAAGCAAAATAATTTGAAAAGTAAAATGGGATTCAACTCCTTGAGTCAAACTTCTAGCAAAAAGATGAATCCCTCAAAAATGACATGTACTCTTTCTATCTCATTGCTATAAATAGACTACTCCCTCGAAGGACAACTATACAAAGCTAGCCATATTGTACATAGTCTATCATCAAAAGAAGACTATTCTTGCAAAAATAAAATAAAATATTTTGAAGCTTCCCACATCGATCAACTTCACAAAGACCTCAAGGAGATAATATACTAATCCCATATAGACTTCCCGCATCGATCACTCTATAAAAACAAAATCAAAAATAAAAAGATCAATTTTTCAAAGCATGGACTTTCTTATTTTTATCTTGCGTCTCTTACTAAATAAGAATGTTTTTCGACACCAGATTACACTAAAACAAAATTGTTTTCACCTCATCACCTTTTCTCCCTAATTTCCCACCCACTCAAGGGACGTGCTGAAAATGTGATATTTTGTGATCATGTGACTTTCTTCACCATTATAATAGTCAATCAAGCAACACCTTTAGGGTCTTACGTTCATAAGTCAATATCTAGTATGATAGACTCATTAGGGTTCTTATCAATTAGGAGGATCTTTTTCCACCTCTTACCATACACCTTCTTCATTACTTGTTGATTCTCATATATAAGAATAGACCATCAACACCTACATTTTAAGGATTCCCCTTTCACCAAAATCACCCATGCCTAAATGACCTAAACTCAACCATGCCTAAAATGACCTAAACTCAACCATGCCTAAAATGACCTAAACTCAACCATTCTTAAATTACCTAGACTTAAAAATTCTTAAAACCTACCAATCCATCCCTCTACCTTATCATATTCTTCCTCGCTTATGGGATAGCTACATCAGCCTGAGGCCCCTTTTTGTTAGGGCTATGTAGGTAGCACTCCAAGGGCATGGGGCCCTTGGAGGTTAGCTCACCACTCTTTACCCTAACCCATTTCCCCCATTTTTCTATTCATAAGCTACCTTAGTTTTCCATTTTACATAAAACTGGGAAATTAAACACTCAACAAACATACATACCTACCATTTTATCACATCATCAAAACATCTAATCAATCATTTCATATTTCCATGACATCAAATATTTGGAAGTTTAAACCATAACATAAATATACATCATCATTTATTTTCCATACTACCAATAACATGGAAATTAAATCAAACTCAACAACATGACCAAATCATACCTAACTTACATGAGTCCACCATGCCTAACTGACCTAAAACTTCACCATGCCTAACCTAACTTAATCATGCCTAAATCACCTAAAATCCATCATAAATAAATCACCTAAACTCTACAATGCCTAAATGACCTAACTCAACCATACCTACATGACCTCGACTCAATCATGCCTAATTCACCTAGTTTCCATCACATACACAATAACAATGGAAATTAAAAACATAGATACATCATCCATCCAATAACTATCATCATCTATATAAATAGGAGAGTTTGTGTATCAATACACATATACATAGATACAAATAAATACAAGTATCTCAAATCACTCAGATACAACCTCACTATCTTTGGCACGTAAGCCGGTATAAAACTCAAAATAAAAAAATCTCATATACAACCTCACTATCTTTGACGCAAGGTGGTATATATATCAAAAATTAAAATAGTGATCATCTCTAGTAATTACACATCACCCCATTTGATATCCCCAGTGCAGTCTCACCTGTATCCTCCTCCCAACCTCGTCTACCACCCTGTCACAAGCATCTCTCCACCCTCCATGGGTTTCGGTCTAATCTCCCCTAGATCTCACTCGGGCTCGGCCTCTATTAACTAGTAGCCTCACCTTGACCCTATCTCTCGAGCTCATCGGCACCATGTTATCTCTAAGATATAAGTGCGGGATCTATTCCTCTCAATCACTATCTATTGGGATCTATACTCAACATATGAAGGGACATATATACCGGCAGTCATAAGGTTATCCTGATAATAATGAGCCTCATTCATGGAATCCTTGAACCTTGCCATCATCACCATATGAGGTGGTGCCATAGGTCTCAGACAACTTGTGAGCTTTTTTTTGCTAATATTGGCCTTAGCCCCTACCCTAATGCTTATCCTCCTTCATGTGAAGGATCTTGTAATATGGGACCTTATCCCTAGGCTCGTGGGGTAGTGACCTATGCTACAACCTAGGTGCGTAAGGCCACAACCTCGTGCTGTGTAGTGTCCAGTTTGCCTTATAAACCTGTTACATGCACTTGTAAGGTGGCTACCTATCCTCTATCTCCATCTCCACCCTATGCGGGCTCCTATCCCTATGCTACTTGGGCCTATATAGGGCCACCACTGAGCCTATAAAATTGCAACATGTGCCTCTCGAACCTATAATGTGCCCTTGTAAAATTGTAATATTTTCCTAAAGGGTAGCCACCTTATCTTTTAGGTATCCTTTGCACTATGATGTTAGCTAAGTCATTTTTTCCTAGCCTTAGTGATGCCACCTATAGCTATGGCACCCACCATTGTCTATACCCATTCATGACTCCATCATCATCAATCCAACTATCTATCATTTGCTCCTCCTACCCCGTTAGCACACTCATACGTGGTGGAGATATGGGTCTCTCTAGGTCATCTCTCCAAGATCTTGTGGAAAGGGGTAGAAGCACGTCTGTGGCACCTTGAACTATCATCTAACCCTATCTCATGTTCACTAGCACATGGCCCATGTATCCACCTCAGTAGTTGAAGCTCCTCTAACTCCTCAGCCATGCTTGTGTATGATGGAAATTCAATATAAGGCCTCCAAATAATATCAATGGCTAAAAGGCCCTTTAACCACTTCCTATAATATGACACATCATATGTGTACCTAGCCACCCTATGCTACCCACCAACTGGTACCCAATGTATGTATCCAACTCTAAGAAAGCCACCCCTGAACCAATCATGTCATGAAAAACAACCTATTTGTACACATACGATGTGCTCCTATGCCTAGTAGTATAGTTAAAAATTCAAAAACATCCCGAATCATCGCAATATCCCATAAGCCCATATCTCCCTATATAATTGAACTAGGAATGTTAACGCCCAAGTGAAGTGTATCCGTGCCTCAATCATATCCCATAGTACTCCCATTAGTGCTCGTGACAATCTCCCACCCTAATAATCATGCAAGGAAAACAACCTACCGCCTCCATCATCAATACATACAACCTCATCTCCTTTGGGTACTCTGCATATGTGTATCCATAAGTGAGATGCATGTTGTGATACCTCAACTCACCCATCGCATCACCAAAAAAATCCACTATTGACTCCATCAATGCCTCAAAAGTAATAGAATAAATTGGTTCCTCAACAATAGGTAGTTGTAGTATCTTTTATATGTCCTCCAGGGTGACTATCATCTCACCCATTGGTAGATAAAAATTGTGGGTCGTTGAATCCCATCTATCAATGAGTGCGACCATCAAACTATAATCTTGAGCTATATGCCTATAACATTGGACCCTAATAATTCCAACCTTAGTCATGTTGGGCCACATCTATACCAATAAGGGTGGTACTTTGTACCTTATCCTAAGATGATCTCTAGACTACATCCACCAAACACAATCATGTCAAGACTTGACCACCTCAAATCACGTATTACCCACCAAACCATACCTAATCACATCAATCTTATTTACCCTCTTTACCTAATTCACCTACAAGCCTACTAACCCTTATCATTATTACCCATTCTCTTGGTTCACTTCACCTAATTACCTATCTCGTATCACCAAAATCATATTTTTCCCCTTTTCTACCTACATTCATCTTCACCTACCCCTTATTCACCTATTTTCCTTTCCTACTTAGCCTTTCTTACCCCTATTTACTCTCCACCTTAACTATCACTAGTCGTCCAGACCGTCACTAGTTTTTATTGACCATCGTTAGTTTTGTTTAACTAGTGTCGGTCACCTAAGACTAGACCAATTCCAACCAAAGTCATTGACATCAGCCAAACCTTGACCAACATCAGTCTTTGTCACATAAACCAAAAACCAAAATTTATCCCCCAATTATAAAAATCCACAAAACCACCTAAAAATCTAGTCCCACCCACCTAAACCTACCCTATCCTCATTCCCCAACCCTATTTACTTTAGGTATGTTGTTCCCACCCTTAATTTCATTTCATTTTACTCACAAATTTACATTTACAACCCCCACCCAAATTTACAATAAAACCACATTTCCAACAATATTTTCAACTAAATGAGCAATTCAAATTGCCTCCTACCTCATCTTGATGGAATATCCATTGTGGCACCTATGGTCTCTATGTTGGTGGACCTCCTACACCCTCTCCTCCCTCTTCCATGCCAAAATACACCTCAAATATATATGCCAATCAATTATCTCTGCTCAATCTCGTGGAACCGCCTATTGACAACCACTCATGTACTCATAGCTAGTCAACTCAACTTGACACTTTACAATGTCACTTTCCATGGAAGCACCACCTCTTTGTCATTTTCACAAATGCCAACAAGTTAAAATGAATTCATCAAACCATGGATTTTACTTTTTATCCCCAAATCGACTGAGCGTCGGTCATTTTGTGCCCTACCTAATTGACATCGATTAAACCCTAACTAACATTAGTTAAACCCTAACCGACATCACCACTGCCATTACCTTTTTAACCCACCCTTTTCCCATTTTTATTGAACACATTAGTGACCCAACAACTTTACCTTACCAACATCTATTACACCCTACCCACAAGACTAAATTACCTATACATTTTCTTAATTGTGTTTAGGGACATATTATTTACTTATAACTCGGCCTTACTTATGCCATGACCTACATACCTTGACCTAAACCACATTTTGTGACATTAGAATTTGGGTACTCGTTATACCTTGTGATGTCGTTACCTGTGTTATTTAGCCTACTAACCTTACCTTGCCTATTGTCTTTCTTTTTATCTTGACTAAACCTTTGGTGTCTTTGTATCATACCTAAACGTTCCTCAACCTAACCTAAGTTCTGTTTCTAGACAATATCTTGTACCCTAGATACTAGAATCACTGCAACCTTGTTTGGATAAACCTACCGACCTTGGACAATGTAGATTTTGCAAGCTCTTCCACTTAGTACTATGTCACAATCTATATGTGTGTGTGTCATTCAATTTCCATTACCCATTACTCGATATGACCCTTACCCATTACCCAACGTGCCCATACCCTTCCCTATAACCCACCTCCCATCATTTCCATCACTTAATCATTTATCAATCCACTCACCGATTCTATATAACACCTCTTCAGCCTCCTGGTTTGAGGGGGATCACCTCCACCAATACTTGGGGAAACCACTTCCTATTTTTTTAGCATCACTTACTAATACAATCTACATGACAAAAACGGGAAAGTGTAGACACCAAATTCGGTTCACACTCCCCTTAGTCCCCTTTCAATAAGTTAACATAACGTCTTCACCTAAAAATGACACCTTTACCCTACATTCATATTAATTTAATTACTTACAATTGAATTAATGCCCATCCTCACATTATTTATTAATTACGTTAATTTATACCTCACCTAGCCACATCACCTACACACCTCACCACAAACTTATTCTTATCCTACTGATTAAGTAAGATTTAGTCTCTTCTTATCTTCAACTAGGACTTAGTATAACCCTAACATTAAATTCTTGTTACTTCTCCAACAACAATCTCATTTATCTAAGCACTAACCATCACTTGAGACCTAGAATGACAAGAAGAGCACACCAAAAATAGCCAAGATCTATTATTTTTGGTAAACCTAGGATTTCCTACCCTAACCAACGTCAGGTAACCCACAACTGACTTTGGTCACCTTGACCATCATCAATTACCTGATACTGATCCAAAGGAATTGAAATTAATGGGAGCACTTCGAGAAGTCCTACCGCATCACTAAATATCAATTTCTTCATGGATCAATCATCACCTTCCTGCAACAAATAGGCTTGCAAATACAAATAAGTGCATTTGATTTTACATCATTTTTATACTTAATAAGTTATTTATCTTTTGTTATTGGATCTTGTTCTTCCCTACATTCCTCCATCCCCACCTTCCTTCCCATATACCTATCCATCCACCAATAACATTTTTTCTCTCGATACTTAACCTTTATACTTTATTGAATTTTAATAACCTTATTACAAACCCAACCAACCCCTGTTCACTCTTTATGCAATCAAAGAGAAGCCCAAAATCACCTTTGATCAACTCTCACCAAATTTCCCCTACCGACTCTAGTTATCTTTACCATCGTTGGTTTCCCCTTCACCAACATCACTCACACACCGACATTAGTTATTATGTCTCCTATCATACTTTCACTAAATTGACCTTAACGCAAAAACATCCTCACAAAAACATCACCCAAGCTTGATACCCTACCTTTAACCTTATCACATACTTTCCCATCTCTTTATAAAAACACAAAGAGAGCCTGGACACCTACTTTGACATTCTTCCATTACCCATAATAACCGTCATCGGTCATACCTTAACTATCATCGGTCATACCGAATGACATCTATCTCTATGTCTGGTAAACTACCTCAGACAGAAAGATCCCCACTCACCCCAAAACTAATAAAAACTTCCTAAACCTTATCCGGACCCTACTTATGACCCTCGGACCACCGCCCAACCTATAACCCGACCGGGACCTTCACTAGTTTAATTATCAAAGCATTTAATTGGATTGACATTGATAGTAATATGAGATACCTAAATCAAAACACTAGCATTAGATTTGTTTATTTTTATGTTTAGTTATTTTATATTGAATTATATATCAGTGGATGGAAAACCATAGAGGAAGTATCACACTTCCTGAATCTAGCTCATGGTAGGAAATCCACTAACCTATTTCTTTTACAATGTTTTGCGGTCTTGATTTATATTTCAAGTTGTTCCTCCTAGCCAAAAGGAAGATCACACAATCAGTTTGCATCAGAAATTAGAAGTGAGTGCACTCAAAGTTCAAACACATGAAAAATGTATTCCTCCTTGGCCTATTTACTCTTATATGTTTCATTAATCTACTAATAATCTTATGAAACACCTATATTATGGACTCTTTATCTTAGTACTAGAACCAATAATGAAAATAAACCATTACTATGATTTCTATGGTTTTCAATCATGCACTTTTCCCCATCCTCTTAGTGAATCTCATTACTTAAAACCTATTTCAATTCATCAAGAAGAGAAAACTTATCCCATGGTGATTCGCAACCATCCTCGTAATGTATTCTTAGTTTGTAACACTATCCCCGAGTTACACGACTCTAAATCATCACTTATTGAGGCTTCTTTCTCATTTATCTCATATTTCATTCATTCCACAAGCCCTTCCCTTTTCTAAATTATAACTGGGTGATACATGGAAACATCTTCACTCTCCCCCTGTTGGGCCTCAAAATATTGGCTAAGTACAAAAATGCATGTAGGTGTGTGAGACCAATATAAAGAAGGGTGCATGGGGTAAAGGCACACATGATAGTTTTTTTAGAAGGGTTTAGTAGAACCCATAGTGGGTGTGCAAGGTAAAGGAAATGGTTTCAAGACTTAGCCATATTTGGCATTCTAAGGAGCACACAAGTAAAACGTGACTGACTAAAAATGCGAGTTGATAAGGTGCCATCCTAGTAACTTGGTGGTCAAGAAAGGAATATTCCATGCAATGGAAGGATCCATAAAGAAACCATTACAGAGAGTGGAGATACTAGATGTGAATAAACATGCTCCATTAGAGGACCACCTTGAAACTTGGAGACTAATCTACTACTTCAAAAAGGCTTGGCGATGGGCAATACAACTATATATAGAGATGCCTAGATAAAATAAGAGAGACGCTATCAAGGAAGAGAGAACGACTAGAGATATTGGAAGGCCAAATCTCTGCAAAAATAGCAAGAGGTTATAGAAAGTTGGGGTTATCATTTAGAGGACTGTAGAGTGATATCTTTCCTAGAGGGATGGGGCTGTGATAATTTTTTTATAATATAGGAAGCATAGTTAGGACTTATGATGCATGAATCTTATCTACATTGATATATTGGCCTGTCATGGCCTTGGTGAATGTAATATGGTTTTTGAACTATGATCAATATGAAATATATGGTTCTATTCTAAATATGTATTGTTCATGGGTGTAAAACCTAGTGCATTTCCTTTATGGTATGGATCAAATATGTTATTCATATGATGTTTCTCCTATTATCAAGATAGGTATAATTATATAATAATGAGATGTTAAGCTCTCATAATAAATGCATGATTATTTTACCCTTTGCATCTAGGTTTTTGTCCATAGAAATTTATTCTCACAAGACTCACATAAAAGAGGGGCTCAACACCTACACATTCCTTGGGTGAGTACCATTTGGGTGGTGATAGGTCGACGTAGATGGGATTAGACTATTGTTCTAAGGGCATAAAAATGACTACATATTGGTTCCATTTCTAGGACCTCTTTTTGAAGTTGTTGTGATAAATGGCTACATATTCGTTCCATTGATGACTGAGTGTTTGACCTTACAAAGTGTTGAAGCATGGTTCAAGAGTACAAAGGATGAGTTTTCTCAAAGATTCAACATTGGACCTAAGTTTGATACACACATATGGGTAGAAGAGCACTGTATCATGAGTTATATGAAACCTTCTTCTACTTCTTTCCAGTGGAACTATATGAATGGATTTTAGCATATGCATCCAGATTAAGCTAGTACCATAGATCACACATGTGGACCTAAGATGATTACCAAAGGTGTAGGATGTGGATCTAACTTGCACTCATGCTTTCAATCACTAGTGGAAAGGAGTTTTGACCAGTTATACTCTATAATATGTCATATCTACGTATTCTTGTCTAGAGGTTGTTGAGCTTGAGCTATTGAGGGAGCCCGGAGGATCATTTTTACATTCTATCCCATTGGCTATGAATATATAGATCATTAAATTATGTTTGGATGCATTCCCTATGGTGACTAAACTTCTCTAAGTGCTAGGAGAGGAAGATAGGGTGAAGGAAGATGGAGAATAATGTGGCTAAAAAGGAAAGGGAGGAAAGTAGACTCAAGTAAAATGAGGCATGTGAAAGGGAGTTTGCTAGAAAATGTGATGTTACGGGAGCGATGGATTATTGGAGTAAGACATTGCGGGAATTAGTTGAAGTTCATACAAAGGACGTGGAACCTAAGCAATTTGTGTTACCCCATATTTGCAAGAGCGAGAAGATAAGCCCCTTTAGATTCGATGAGAGTTCGTCACACAAAGAAAAGAGAGCCTTTAGCGCACATCTAAACCCACCTAGTTACCAGCCCTTGGCACTTAGTTATTTAGATCAAGGGATAAGTATTGCTAACCCAGTTGGTATCGATAGAAGTAATAGATCTCGTGCCTATGAGATATAATTTATTGTTTGGGTTATCTATGGCTACACAAACCATTCTGTGTTTGGAGGAATTTTTGGGAAAAATACAAGTACACAAAGTTTGGGTATCACATCTGGGAGTGGCACAGGACACACGTTTGACATCGAGAAATATCACAAATGATTAGCACATAGTTTAGTGGGACTTTGGGAACACTAGGTATGACCACTTGTGCTATTTTCTTGCTACAAGATGTTGATTTTGTGGTGTAGGGACCGAAGGACCTAGTGTACCTAGTGGATCTGAATAATCTAGTGGGTTAGGTGAGATAGGACCTGGTGGTTCTAGTGGGTCAAGTGGTAGAGGAAACACAAAAGGAAACAAAGGTTCTAGGTCATGTGGAAAAGGGCCTCAGCCACCCCCACAAGTATTTTTGAGATGTCTTTTCACCTACTAGACTATATAGGTATCGAGGATGTTGTATAACATGTGCACAAGTGTGAATTTATATGGTGTGTGAAGAGGATCACTACCCTAGAGTGAAATGTAAGTTAGTTTGTAATAACATTGCAGGGGCACGCACATACCAGTACAAAAAGTCTGATCCCCATCGGATGGTCATGGATTACACTGCATTGAAAAATGCCCTCCTAGTAGAGTTCCATATCCTTGAGTTCGAGAAAAATAACATCAATGTTACAGAAGGAGATCTAGCAAGGAATGACAGAGAGTGTTCGAGAGTATGAAAAACTATTGAGAACTCTCTTATCAAAACTATTCTATGACATACACCCATCTTTCCATGCTTAATGGTTTGTTGGGGGATTGATAACATTGTTTATAAGGGCACTATCACACAAGACTTTTATAGACCCGCGTGAGGCCTTAGAAGCTTCCCCTGGACATTGATGCTATTGGGAGTGTTGATACCGGTGTGTGACATTTCCTCGAGGATAAAATTTTTGTAACGCCAAGCCAGCATTCTAGAATTTTTCTAAAGACTTAGTGCATGAGGATCATAGTGGTATTTGGTGCACACATTATGGAGTGGAGGGGCATACAAAGAATATTTACCCCCAAAAATCAGTACACGCCATGGTAGTAGACTATGTAATTTTCCACGGGGATCATGATGTAAGTAGTTTTCATCTACTATGGTGCACGATCCACAAGAATGTGTCTTACGATTGCAATATTTTTACCTCTATGACCCATGACATCAAGGATTGTAGGTGATTGACTAGATTCATGATGTTATTGATCTTGGTGTGCACTAGAATTTCCTTACAGGTACTTCTAAGGATGATGATCATCGTTATGAAGGGTGCATAGATGGAGGGGCATGTGGAAGAGGTTTTTGTGGAGGATTTCATGGTCATAGTAACCACGATAGAGGAAGAAGTGAGTTCCCACATGGAACCTATTATAATTGCGGATCGACAGAGCATTATAAATGTGAGTGTCTTAATCTATTACAGTGCTCGTGGTGTAGAAAGAAGCATAAGTATGAGGAGTTTCATGAGCTATTTGAACACATTATCCATAAACACTTTGAAAAAAAAAAAAGGTCTTTGGGATGGTAGGCATAAGGAAAACCAAATCTCAATGGATGCCAATGATGGCACATGAACCATAACTAGAATCTGTCCTAGTTACAACACAAGTAGAGGCTACACATGTAGGGGAGATGCTAAGACAAAAATGGGTTGTTAGGGAAGAAGTGGTACATGGGAAGTATTTGGACCCTGCTCATCATAAGGAGGTGTATCAAGAGACTATGGATGTAATTTGGAGTGTACAAGATGAAATCTAGTGTCTAAAGGAGTAGTCAAGGCAGTTGGAGAAAATTAAGAATGTTGAAGGTCCGTAGAAGGATATGGACGAGGTTAGGGAAGTGTGAAAAATGTTAAGGCAAGAGAATATCATTCCCTTGATAGGATAATTGTTATGGGAGAAGGTACCATGTGTTAAGAGATATTGCGAGAGGAAACTTTTGCATGCTAACCTTCCTCCCCATATCCTTGACTATGACAAAGAAATAACCTTGAATATTGTTATAGATGGATGGATTTTGAGCAATATTTTGATCGACATGGGTGTGGAAGGCAATGTAATCACCTTGGATGCATGGCATAAAATGGGAAGGCCCACACTACAACCATCCTTCAATGTGATTTATATGGAAAACAAGAAAAAATTAATTCCCATTGGTGTCTTGAAGGATACAATTTGGGAGTTTGAATTCTCGACACTATCCGAGAGGGATAAATTTCCAACATTACTTGGGTGCCCCTAGTGTTACAAAAACAATGACAACATATAGTCTAACAAGGGGTATATCGGTTTCAAGAACAAGGAAAACGCAGTGATCATCCCTTTAATAGATGGAAAATCAACAACCTGTACCAAGCCCTTGGGAAAATATGTCCTTGTGAATCTATTTTCCCGCCATCGAGACCCTGAGATAATTACTCATATAGAAGGATTTATCCAATTTGAAGATGCTTAGTCAATGAGTGATACAACTAGCATACTATGTGACAATTTGGTGCACATGACTTATGAGTTGATTGGGAGAAAATTGAGAGGACATGTAACAAGGGTAATAAAGGCATACTCATTCAAGTACCTAGGAGTTAAGAAGTTACCAAATTACTCTAGAGGAGCCAGCCCTATTGATTTATTATGAGAAATGGAGGTTTGGTGGAAAAATGAGAATGACAAAAGAGGAATGTTAAGCTATAACTTACTTGGGACTACAATGCATTGGTGGGATATACATCATGAGAATATCATAGAATTATGTGAGGTGAGAGTCAAATTATCTATTAGGTTCTTGAGCGATGCACCCAATATCACACAAGACTACCATGGAAAGGAACCTACCTCATTTCATATCCAAGCATGTGAGGGAGCCTAGATGGGAGGCACGAAGCATTTCCACATTCATTATGGGTGCATAAGTTGTATTCCACTTTACAAGGTTATGCACATGCATGGTATATTCACTAAGAGACATGCCGTCAAATAGGGAATAAGAAGAAGTTAATGACTGATCTCATCCAAGCTTTTGAGTACCAAAGTACCAATCCATCAATAGATAAGGTGTTGCAAGTTCTTAAGCACCTTATAATGGGAGATAGTTACATGGAAGAAGATAGGTTCCTAGAGTTCTTTGGGTGAACCTAGTTTGGAAAGACATTTCGATCAAGATGAATCAAAATAGATATAACTTGAGTGCACATGCATTTAAAAGGAAAAAGGAAAAATGGTCTATGTAATAGATAGTGAAGAAATGAAAATTATGGATGTTAACCATTCTGAGGGTATGCACAAATTCATAGATAGCATTGATGAGTGAGCGTGTGCCTACCATGAGCCCTTGAAAATGAAGAAGGTTAACATTGGGTCAAAGGAAGAACCTAAGGAAGATATCATTGGGGATTATTGGTCAGAGAAAGAAGTTTCAAAGATCATTGATCTATTATGTGAATTTCAGGACTTATTCCCACGTGGGTACCATGAGCTTAATGGAATTCACCATTCCTTAGGGAGATGAGGATCAAGTTGAAGGAAGGTGTGTACACAATTCAAAAGATACCCTATCGGATGAATCCAAACTTGCATGTACGGGTCAAGGAAGAGATAGACAAGATGATCACTTTAGGAATCATTGAAGTTGTGGAGGAATTAAAGTGGATAAGCCCAATGGTCATCAATATCAAGAAGGATGGAAGGATAAGGATTTGTGTTGACTACAGGGACTTGAACGTAGTGTGTGTCATTGACCCTTTTCCAACCCCATTCACTGAAGAAATTCTTGAAGGAGTATCTAAGCACGAGGTCTATTCCTTCACATATGGGTTCTCATGGTATCACCAAGTCAGGATTGCAAAGGAAGACTAGATAAAGACAAAATTTTCCACTTAGTGGGGAAAATTTTGCTACACAATCATGCCTTTTGGATTGAATAATGTGCCTACTATGTTCTCATACATCATTGTACAAGCATTTAGGACTTTATCCATAAATTCCTTCAAGTCTACCTGGATGACTGGACTGTGTATGGGCTAGTAAAAGACCATTGTGACAATTTAAGGCTGATGTTCAAAAGATGTCAGTAGTTGAGGATATCCCTCAACATTAAGAAGTATGTCTTTCTACTCCATTTAGAACCTTTCTAGGACATATTATATGTAAGGAAGGATTATTAGTGGATCCTACCAAAGTGTCTATTATTTTGGGAATGGGAGAGCCTACTAGTCGGAGTGCGGTGTGTGGATTTCTTGGGAATATGGGGTACTACAAGAAGTTCATCAAAGGATATACCAAGATCTTCATGCCCTTGGAAGAATGGATTAAGCACAAGAGTGCCTTTCACTAGGGAGAATCACAATAGAAGGCATTTGACACTTTGAAGGAAAGGCTCATTCGCACCCATACTACGTTTCCCTTCCTGGGATAATCCTTTCCATGTTCATGTTGATGCCTCAGGAATAACCATTAGATAAGTACTAACACAACCGAGTGAGGGGATTGTTGATCACCCACTTTTTTTCAAGTTAGAATTTGACACTAAGCAGAATAGAATTACACAACTATTAAGCGTGAGGACCTATCAATGATCTATGTGTTACATAAGTCCAAGAAGTATCTATTGGAAACACATTTAATATTCTACACAGATCACATGGGACTGAACCATTTGGTAAATAAGCCCATTTTGCAAGGGTGCATATGTCGTTAGGTCTTGTTGTTTCAATAATTTGAGTTTTCAGTTGTGGTAAAACGGAAAAAGTAATTTAGGACCTGACCACTTATCAAGGATTGAATCGGGAGAGGATGCAAAGAGCATTTAGGATAACATGCCAAACATGTAACTATTTAAGTTGTGGTGCACACCCTTTTACTTGGAGAATATTGTGGTATTTCTTAAAATAGGTGTGGCACCAGAAGGGATGAAGGATTTAGAGAAGAAATGATTGGTTATACGTGTCATACCCTACATGTTTATTAGTGGATATTTATACAAGTTAGGTCATGATGAGGTTCTACGCTAATACATATTAGAACATAAGCACATGGTGATTATGGAGGAAGTACACGATTGGATTGCAGGAGGACACTATGCAGTAAATGTAACCACGTGAAAGATTCTACTCATAGGGATTTAGCAGGAAAGTATCTACCAAAATTTTATTTAATTTTATAAAGCCTGTGACCATTGCCAGTGCCTTGGAAAACCAAGAAAAAGAGATGAGATTCCCTTAAGACCTATAGCTAGTGCGAGAACCATTTGAGAAATGGGAAATAAACTTTGTAGGACCAATTTCACCAGCCACGTGAAGGACTATTTCATGGTATATCATTACTTGCACTGATTACTTGACAAGATGGATAGAGGTAGTGCCTACAAAGGATTACACTTCGGTGACATCTGTTAGAGTCTTATGGGAAAATGTAATAAGTAGGTATGAATGTCCTTTGAGCTTGACTAGTGATAGGGGAACACATTTTATGAATGAAATGATCAAGATCTTATTGGTAGAGTTCATGGTGGCCCATCACAAGACTACCCCTTATCACCCTCAAGTAAATGGAATAGCTAAGGCATTTAACAAGATACTAAGTCACACATTGACCAAAATTTGTGATGTTGGAAGACAAGACTAGGATGACAAGGTATTATCAATTCTATGGGCATATAGAACAACCTATAAGAGGTTGAACAAGGCCACACTATTTCAATTGGTGTTTTGCATGGAGGAATTTTTATCGGTTGAATTCGTATTACCATCACTGCGTATAAGCGTGTAGGAGGATTGGATAATGAATAAGAGCTTGAGGAAAGGATTGAAAAGTTAATTTACCTAGATGAAAAATGATAACTTTCTAGATAGATTTAGAAGACTGAAAAGGCTAGACAAAAGGCATCATATGATTGTCATATCAAGAATAAGTAGTTTCGGGTTGGGAAGATGGTTCTGTTATATGATTCCAAGTTTCGTGTCATCTGGGAAGTTGAAAGTCCATTGGTTTAGCCCATACATCATCTTTGTATGTCCTTGACTCATGTGCATGGCAGTTAAAAGTGTTGGATCGGATGAAACTACTGGCCATTTCAATGGGAGTAAGTGAAGCCATACTATACATAAACCTTCCTTGTATTTGTAATTAATGCAAGTATTTCCGGTTAGCTTATGATTTCCCTTTATGTATTTAATTTCCTTATGTTTCCCTTTCTTGTTTCTTGTTCCTTTCTTTTTGTTATGTTTTGCACCTTGTGCACCAGCAACCACATTACTTTCAAAAGGTTGTGTATGTGTACAGGACCGTGCATCTGATTTAGTGTGGGGTGGAGTAATGTGAAGGTAGTAGTGTGAAGTGTGATATAAGATGGTAGTAAAAATTGTATGGCCTGGAAAAAAATATTAAAGGTTCACAATATAGAAGAATGCATGTGGAAATAGTGGATAATAATTTTTGTGTCAAGATAGCTTAACAAAGACCATGTACAAAGGCTAAAAAGTGTATGAACAACATGAGGCGAGCAAGGGAAAATATCAGGTCAAGGAAAGAAGAAGTTCCTTAGGAAATACAGATGCACATCTAAGAGTATTTGGTTTGTAAGGATTTTTACACACACCTGTAGACACTAAAATTAGGTCACACTCCCCTTTCGTCCCTCGACATATAAACACCCTTCATCACATTAACCTAGCCATGACCCCCTTCACATCACTAATATTAATTCAATTAATCTAATTAAATTAATTCATTATCCCCACCATATTTATTATTTTAATATATTAATCTAGATAATATTCACAAATGCACCTCACCCTGGAGACCTCATCAAGCCAACTCACCCTAAGACCTATTCTTAGCAAGTTACCATAACTAACTAAGACTTACCCAAACCCTAAAAATCAATGCCTACACTCCCTCTAACCACATTCCCACATGCTCACAAGAAGCTCCCTAGTCTAATCCGTGGGATAATGACACAAGATCCGAGGAAATCAGGAGGATTTCCTAAGTTTGGTAAACCTAGGAAGTCCTGCTTTGGTGACATTAGTTACCCCTAACATCATTGGTTAAGCGGACCACCATCGGTTACCCCTTTTAACCCAAAACAACCTTATTCTCAAGGTGGGAACTTGGAACTGGAAAGTTGGAAGAAAAAATGTTGACGAGCAAGAATGAAATCTTAGAGAGATAACACATCTTTAGAGAGCCAATTCCAGCAAGAACTGACATCCAAGGAAGGAGATTGAGGATCTTCTCCTACGTAGCCATCCCAACCACGTTCTAGTCTATCTAAGCAAAGAGGAGCATGCATGCAGCCCATGCAAAAGATTTTCTTCAGTTGGTGATCACTTGCAGTCTTCAAACCCATTATCAGCACCTCCATCCCTCACAAAAAGACCTTCAGAATGAAATCCAAGTAAGTACAACATCATACTTTCCTAGTTATTTCATTTCATCATCATTTTATCACCCATTATTTATCTTGCTCCCTATTGACCATCTCCAACATTTTGTATCTCTATACACCCATCAAAACCTTGTAAACACCTATTCCAATAACTGAGATAGCTCTTCCCAACCAACCAAATCCTTTGTGTAATGATAAAGGAGACCAAAACCTTGTTCGTGACATTCCCGGATCTCACAAGAATGCAGAGTTGGTTATAACTAACCGTTGTCGATCACCCCGAGCCGATGCCGGTCTCTGTGTTTGCCTACAGCCTTAAACAGAGACCTACCCATCTAATTTTACCTCACCCTCACTTACCCGTGACCTACCCGAGACCTTTATTAGACTGCGAACCCGAAACCAATCATTTGACCTATGGATTCTATTCTAGCTTAGTTTGTTAGATTAGATCTATTTTTCTTGTTGTGTTTTAAGTGAGATACCTAAATCATTTTAAAATAAAAATAGGATTTAATTTGTTTACCACATTAATTTGCTTAAAATAGTGGGTGACAGCCATCTAGGAAGTATCGTGCTTCTCGAGATCTAGCTCATGCTAGGCGTTCACGCCCATATTGTTTAATTTATTATGGTGGTCTTGTTTTCATTATAGGTAGTTCCTCCTAGCCAAAAGGAATCTCTCACAGTCAGCTATGGATTCAGAAGTCATACATGTGCAATAACCCATCAAATGACATTTGAACAGGTATTCCTAATATGCTCATTACCCTATCTCTGTTTCATCAACAATTCAAAGAAACAATCTAAGAAAAAGGTGAAACATTTTGGCACACCCGGTGGGACCTATCTAGGATTCCTTGCATTTCATTCATTCCTAGGACAAAATTGTGTGTTTTTTTCCCTTATAAAAGTGTACACACTAATTTTCTTCCCTAGTAATCCACTCCTTTCTATTTGCTCTAAAGGAAACTTTACTTTTGGTGTATTTAAAAAGAATCATTTCTTCATGCTTTCTGTATTGTAGTGAAAGAGCATCCCTCTTCCTCTTCATCTTACTATGTCATCCAATTTCACATTTTCAAATTGGGTTCTAAAATCATTACATTCCATTCTTATTTATTGCATTAGCTCACATTAAATGAGGGCAACCTATATGCTAGAATTCATGCCCGGTGATGGTTGATAAACGAATCGTAGAAAAGAACTTCTATCCTTTTCTCTTTCTCTGATTTTTAACAAATCACACAAAAAATTCAAAATACATACATTCTTAAACAACATCTTACCTAGAAGAAGTTGTAGGTGATCACATGATCATAGCATAGTGGGCACCCAACTCGCTACTCTGTCAAGTCATACTTCAGAGTGAATCATGCCCCCACCATAACATTCCTAAAACCTCACCCTTTAGAACTCTTTCTTTGTAGGAAGCCTTCCTCACCAAAAATTATATTGTTCTATTCATAACAGTCAGTCCACACAAATAGCATAAGCTGAACAAAAGTAATAGAATAGGAACTTTAAGAACATTTTTTCTTAGTGTTCTGCTTGATTTTCGTTTTGAGGTAAGAGATTTCGATCATTATTTTTGTCTTTCCTCGCACACTCCCAATCATAGTCGGTGTACTCTAACTTCACCGAGTGTTCTGGGCCATATCACCATCATTTCCAGAATTCTAGGTCTGATTCCACATCAAATTCTAATTCACAACCACTTTTTCTCATCACTATTTCAATTTCATAGTAACTGTCATCGGTTACCTTTGACCGCCATCGGTTAAACCCAAATAACGTCAGTTCCATGTCCTTTTCTAACCTACTCAAAAGGACATTCTCACTTCACTTTCTTTTTCACTTTCCACATTTTTTGTCACTGTAATTTTTCCCATTGATGTTTTACACATCCCCAGATTTGGCATACTTGTCAGATTTTGCTTTCTACCTCATTGATTACTCACTGTCTATTTTCTATAGTGACCGATAGTGGTTACCCCTGACCGACGTCAATTTTCCCTAACTGACATCAGTTAGCCTATTTCACATTCCACCCACCATTTGTTACTTCATCCATTCTTTTTCAGTTGTTCTCTGTACCATTTATAGAGAAGCAGCCCCCACTGATCAAACTGGTTCACATGGTGTGACGCCAAGACAAGAGAATGTCCTCATGTTCCACACTAGTCACCAACCACTCCCACCTTCTATTTTATCACCTGCCATGGATCCTATCCATCCTACTAATATTGCTATCGGAGATGAGCGGTTTGCATGACTCGTGACAAAAATCCCACCTCCTTGTAGTTTTACCTTTCCCATTTGTCCACTCAAGATGCCTCGGGTCAATTGATATACATCATGCCTATATATATATCCCCCCGACTCTCACACCCACTTTTGCATCATATCCATCTAGTTGGTGTTGTTGGCTTCCACTTTACCCCCAATCATTTCACGTTAGGTCCTATATCCACTATGATTGCCGTGTTTGTTACCTCTATAACACCCATTACATCCACCATACCCTTAACGATTATCCCAAACACAACTTCATCCATCCCTCATGTCTCACACATACATGTAGCTACATTACCACCTCCAAAGGTGTCGGTGACCCCTACCCCATTCCGAACGTAGTTCTTTCCATTCCACAATCATTAACCCCTATTACTACTAGGGTTACCATGACCCTTCCTCCCCCATATACATACTACCAACAACCACTGTTTCATCTCTGTTCATTCTAGAAGTACGTACCCCGTATTTCATTGTCTCCTTCTCCACCACCTTACATCGCAACCCCATACACCGGAATTCCACACCCATTATACACCCAAAACCAACCTCCTCATGTGATAGGAGGCATCTAATCATCACAACCCACCAATGTCCTAATTAAATTAATGATGGAAAAGATGCAAACACTGAGGCATCGGTTTCAGATCCCACAACATTCTCACTTACGATGAGATTTGCAACGAGCCTATTCAACCATCCATTCCCATCAGTTCATACCATGTGCATTGGGAAATGCCTAAATTCAACCACTTCAATAGTAAGAAAGACCCACAACAAAGCATTTGCGCTTGTTCAAACATGGGTGTTATTTGATTGCTCATGATGATGCCTTACTTTTGAGAACTTTTCCCATGTCCCTCACTAGACCTACATTAGACTGGTATAGTGGGCTACCCAAAAAACCCATATTTTCATTTAATCAGGTAGCCCAAGCTTTTTTGGATCATTTTTCTATCAATATTGCCAAGAAAGTTACCATGACCAATCTATATTCCACAGGTCAGTATGAGGATGAATCTATCACAAATTTGGTTGCTTGTTGGTGTAGCCTGATCAATCAACTTACCTTTCAATTGCCACAAACTTAACTCATCGAGTTCTTCACCCAAGCTTGCACTAGAAATATCTCCCTTACCTTATAGGTCCAAACTTTCAGAACATTTGATGAGGCATTCACTATGGCACGAAAGTTACAAATTTAGGTGATCGAAG
Organism: Taxus wallichiana var. yunnanensis; assembly: GCA_018340775.1. Lineage (NCBI taxonomy): Eukaryota > Viridiplantae > Streptophyta > Pinopsida > Cupressales > Taxaceae > Taxus > Taxus wallichiana. The sequence continues at coordinate 96,125,570 of CM031239.1, read as the reverse complement.
AGGATAAAATCCAATTACAAAATAAGAATTCGGTATTCAAGTCAAATGAAACCCCCTCTTCTTCTAAACCTCCAACCAATTACTCAAAAGCTAAAGGTATAGCTAACATAATGGTACTCAAGGCCGGACCAGCTCATCCATCCAATCAGGCTACACCCTCACCTAATCTATCACCCGTACAGGATTTTCGATTCAAACAAGAGTAGCAAAAATATACCCCAATTAGGGAACCTTACTCTTCTGTTTTAGAAAAGTTGATCAAAGCTGGCACCATCACCCTTCCACCCATAAAACCACACACTAGTTTTTACCCCCACTCACCCCATGCCCACGTGGTTAAAGGAACAAGATTTGATGTAACTATCATCGAGTGAAAGGTCATAGTGATGACAACTGTATCACTTTTAAGAATATTTTCCAAGAAATTCTCGAGAAAGGTGAGTTGTATGTATAATCCCAATGCCACCCTGACCCGAGAATCTATAATTCTTTAAAAACCATAATCATGCCCCTTCATCGAATCAAACTAGTGAGACATCCACTTATGATACCCATACCTGTGAGGTTCACACAATCTTTAATGAGGTACCTATCACATCTCAATTACCTCACATCCCTTCCATAAAGGAAATCCTAGCCCAAAATCCTCCTTCCACATTGGAACCAACCATCATTGTTCCTTCACCAATAAAAGAACACCCTTCATCTCCCACATCACCTACGGAGAGGAGTCTTTTGCTAAAATTGAGACCATCTCACCCCTAAAGCTTCTCCACCTAGAGAGCCTTTACCTACCATACCTCCTCAACCCACAAAGGAGCACCCCTTACCTCCTCCACCCGTAGCGGAGCACCTAATATCTTCTCCCCCACGAGGAGCACCCCTTACCTCCTCCACACATAGAGGAGGACCTAATATCTTCTCCCCTATAGAGGAGCACCCATTACCTTCTTTACCCACATAGAACACCTATCTGTTCCTACACTTATTGAGGAACTCCCATCATAGACCCGGTGGAGATACCTTTGCCTCTTGGTGAGCATTCTCCATCAGCTACCCAACATCCAACATACCTACTTTCTGCTCTCTTACCCATAGAAGCTGAAGCTGGCCAATTCCCCATCTCTAAGATACATTTTACGGGAATTCCCCATAGGTTTTCACCAACTCCACCCACAAACATGCCATTCTCATGTTTGGCCGATCATTGGATTATGTGGATAGGGATTTATCATGGGGCACCTCTTACTCCCCTGTCTCAACACAAATGCGGACATCCCTCGATGACACCTCCACTATCTACCCAAGCACATTTCCACCCCTTAAACCACATACAACCACTCTACTGCCATGACCCCTTCCATGATATCTCGGTAACACTCACACCACACCCTTACCCATAACTAGACCTATGCCTAAACCCAACCCCATACCCACAATATTTACCTCCACTCAACCTATTACCACTTTAGGGGTCACCCCGACCACCAGCCTTACTCATCCACCTATTAGACTAGATTTAGCTACATCCTCCAACATTAAAACCACATCTACTTTGACACCCAAACTAAAGAAACAAACTCATCAACTTCATACCTCTACCACACCAATCACACCGGACTTATCCCATGCTCGCCTTAAGACCTTAGCTTCCCAACATGGTCAAACACCCTTCACCCATCCATAAACCAATAACACAACCACCCATTCCTACCTCACGGATCTCTAACCTACCTAGGCACACGACACGGCTCATACCCGAACTTGCGGTCTCTTTACCACCAATACCTCGATACCTTCGGTCATTTTCCCTCACACCCCAAGCGTGACTGCTTCATCTACCTTCATATCACCCCCATTATCCCCTGTGGGTAACTCACCCTCTTCTGCATCTCCTTTTCCTTCTAGACCCCATATACCCACATCACCTTTACCCAAGAAGATGTAACCCGAAAATAAAACCCCACTACCCCACAACAAGGTAGTCAAAACAACCACACACCCTCCTACTCATTCACCTACTATACCCCTACCTAAAAAAACATAAGCTGACACCCAAAACCACACTAGCACCCAAACCCATAGCTCGACCTGCTACTCCTCTTCCAAAGACCGTTCCTCAACAATCAACTATACCTACACCCAAACCCATGTTCACTTCACATTACGATCGCTAAAGTGTCCTATGCAAAAATTTTAACCAACCTCCTCAATACTTTTGTTATCATATTACCACCACTCCGACCTTACAATCCCCTCAAACCCAAGCCAAGGGGTTTGATGATACCAAAATTTTCCCATACCATCATGTGTCGGGGCATGATTGCCTAAGTCGTGAAGTTGAAAAAATTTGTGTTTTGGGTCTTTTTGTGTGATTTTCGGGCCTGTCGGAACTTTTTGTCCCATCTGTCCCAAGTACGAAAGTGCATTCTGTTCCCCGATCGGCCGAAGTCCCCGAAGCTGTCTCATTTTCGGGCCCGTCGGAAGGTTTTGTCCCAAGTGTCCCCTAAACTTTTGTGCGTGTTGTTCCGATTTCGGCCGAATCATCCTTCCGCGTACTTCGCACTTTCCTGTCCTAAATGACCCAAAGTTAAAAGTGCGAGCTTTCCCATTTTCGGCCGAAACTCCCGAGTCGCGTACTTCAGAGCTCTTTGTCCCAAATCGAAAAATGAACTTTGTTCCAATTTTTGGCCGATTTGCGAACCGCGTCCTTCGGCGTTTTACCCCAAATGTCCCATTCTCAAAAATGCGCCTGTTTCATTTTCGGCCGAGGCAGTCAAGTCGCGTGCTTGGAACTTTTTGTCCCGAATGTCCCAAGTCCAAATGGGCCCTTTGTTCCAAATTCGGCCGAAACACCCGAATCGCGTACTTCGCACATTTTCGTCCCATTTGTTCCAAATGCATTTGTGCGTCTTCTCCCTGTTTCGCCCGAACCGGCCGAGCCGCGTGTTTCGCGCATTCGCGTCTCACCTGTCCCAAGCGTACCAAGTGTCATTCACACTTAGCTTCTCCCGCTCATTCCGAATATGATGCTTTTTCAAATTGGTGGTTGTGTATTCAATGCGCATTAAATTCATTCCGCTCCTCAAACGGCTATATAACCAAGCATACCACCTTCGCATTTTCGCATTGCTTCCTTGCTATCGTTTGCTCAAACCCTTGCAATCTAGTTCCCTGCGCAAATATCCCTTCCCTTTGCAAATTCCTTCCAGAGTCTAGGTCGCAGCTCCGAATCTATCAATATGAAGATCAAGTTTCAGGGGCAGGAGCAAATTTCTCCACTTGAGTCTGCCGTTAGCAATATCGGAGACAGTGAAGCTCGTCATCTCGACTTCGGTGATTTTTGGTCAAGAATGACGGATGCTGAACCCTACATGATAGCACGAGATGATTAACGATAGCGGTTTAGCTTTCGCCGGAGGATTCCCTATCTCAGTGCAGTGTGCTGATACTGTACTTTCATGCGGAGCTCACTTCGACCCCGCTACGAGCGAATTGACAAACGTACACGGGGAGCTCATTGCCAAGCTGGACGCTGCCGCCATTGGAGCTGCTCTGAGGATTCCGGAGATGGACAATGCTATAGTCGTCTCTCGGGATCAAGCACAGGCCATGTTCGACCAAGACAGTGATAAATATAAAGCTCGAGTGGCGAAGTCTTGGTTGAAGAACCCTAAGAAAGGTCCTTCTCGTCTGACCAAAACCCTCTTCCGGGTAGATTTCAATGAAGAACTGTCAGACTTCATAATACTGTTGGCTCGGGTTATGGGTTTGCCCTCCACCCGATGAATTTCATTTTGGATGTGCCCGCTCATCGGCATGGTGTGCGAGGGAACACAAAATATCAACTGGGCAGAGATCATCAGTATGAATTTGGTGAGCGGCTATCTAACGTCAAGTGATCAAAGAAGTTCTTCATGACTTCGTATCTGATGTATACCCTAGCGGCATCGAGGCAGTGGTTTGGCTTCTCCTACATAGATACACACAAAGATGATCCAGTGTATGCCTACTGCCCGCAGTTCACCCTAGAGACCAGCAATCGGAATTTCAGAAGGGTCAATGATGCTTTCACCATGTACGTGGTCAGATTGCTCGAAGGTGACACTGCTAGAAGGTTTTCAGACGAAGCCATGAACCTGATATCACAATATGGAGCCTATTTCATTCAGTTCAGGAAATTTTCTTATATCAGGCTCGCTGGTTATGAGAGCACTCCTCTGCGGCTTCCCATGTTCTGTAATGACAAAATGGCCTTGATTGAAATATGCAGGCAGCTAGACAAGTTGCACAGAACTTGCAGAGACAAGAAGATTTCGGCTTGCACTTTCCCATCTCTCAGGAAACTACACATGCAAAGCAGACTCTGGATGCTCGGAACATAGAAAGAGCCACTGGTCCTATCCTTTGTTCATTTCTTCAAGCCTAGAACTGCTTTGACTTGAAGAAGTTCATTGAAACAGAACCTCAAGATAATCTATCATCATCATAGGGCGAGATCTGAGAAGACTCTTTGGGTGGTGTGCGAGATGATTTTGAAGCGAGAAGAAGGCATTGTGGCGAGTTCTCCCCTGATTGATCAGAACTCGGTCTGTACCAAGTTCTGAAGGTCTCGGGATGATAATTCTGAGCTATACTCTTATGAGTATGAAAATGTGATTAAGCACACTCCTCTGGAGGACACTGGATTGGAGCGGGAAAGAGAGAGATGATCATTTGAGATTCTTGCTCCGGTCTTGATCGGGACTAAGTGCAGTTCGGTAAGAAGATCGAGAATTCAAGAGGCACTCGGGAGAATCCAGCTCAAGGATGATTCGACACCCATAAAGAGGCATCGGTTCAGTGCGGAACACCGGTGAAAACCCCTTACTGCCTCAGCGGCTCGGGGACTGTGGAATCTACTCCTTCTCCATCTACCCGGGTATACAAGAAGAAACTCAAAGAGGTAAAGAAGGAGCTGCTGAGAGAATGATCCTCGAGAAAAGAGGGCGAGTTGCCTATAGGGGCGAGAGAACATCATTGTTCTCGGTGAAAGTGAAGAAAGTGAGATGCCAACTCCTGCAAGTGTTCTGAAAATCCAGCGAGATAAAGATAAGGAGGTCAGAGCCTTTGAACTTCCAGTGCTCTGCGATTCTTCTACCGCCATTACCTCCAGTGTTCTACCCACATCTCAGCTTGAGTCGGCAGCTGCACAGACCTTGAGTGTCATGAGCTCCCTGTCTCTTGGTCCCCTTGCTTCTCCTGCAGATTCTTCTTCCTCTTTTGCTTGGGTCTGACCTACGGTTGACAAAGGAAGAGGAAATCCTCCTCTCAAAGCTTGGGACCAAATTTTGATGCTGTAGCAGCCTTGTTGGGCACCACTCCTTCTCGTGCCAAGAAAGCCAGAACTACTTCCAGGATTGTGTCAGATGCTCAAGGTCAGCAATTCCTGGAGATTGCTAAGCCCACAGTAGACAAATCAGAATCAGACTTGCTGACATCTGACTTGGAGCTTTCAAGGATCCCTATGGGAGAGTCTACTCCTGAAGGTGAGATTCATAACCTCCGGGAAGCAGATCTGAGGTCATTGGAAGGGTAGAGAAAAAGAGGCGTGAGACGATTGAGCAGCTAGAAGAACAAGCCCAAGTTCTCACGAGTTTTATCAAGTCACTTTTGTCTAAGGACAAAGTTTTGGACCCTACCCCCTTGACTGCTCTACCGCCTCCTGTAATTCTAAGCCAAGATGAAGTGCAAAGTATTAAAGATATGCACAAGTATTACATCATCATGGCGAGCTATCGAAGCCATGGTAGATGACATGCTTGTTTGCCGGACTAAACTTCATCGATGAAGCTTTTAAGCTACATGGAAAGGTAGATAATTTACTGTGAAGCTGTCCTCTACTATTGGGGTAATGGATAAAGAGCTTAAGCTCTGGAGTAGTTGCATTGTAGACCTTCGCCTCATGGGCCAGACAGATGAGAACATCTTACTGGCGAACAAGATTTTCGATGATGCTAAGGACAATCTGTCAAAATCTTGGGTCTACAGCGTGGAGTGGAAAATCAAAGTCCTGGAGGAAGCTGTAGGAGAAATGAAGAATAGCTGGCAGAAGGGAGAAGCTTTCAAGACACTGGCAGCTGCTGCGTTCAAAGATATGCATTGTCATCTTCGGGATGAAAACTCTGGCGTTCCCTTGTCCTTTGAAATCAAAGCTCGTTGAGCTTTTGTCAAAGATAATCTTTTGAGGAAGACTCCATCTCTAAGGACAAGATAAAGGAAATTTGTTCTCTTGATCTGCCATTGAAGAAGCAAACAAAGACTATCATACTCACGTCGAGTTTGATAAAGAGATGGAGAAATGTCTGGGATTTTGGACTCAGTCTGCAACCAACACGTCAGTCCCTCGTGGCAGAGATATAGCTGAGTCATTGAAGAAGTTCAGGCAGCGGATTCTGAAGACAGTGGGTCCCTCCCAATAGCCGGCCACCTGTCTCCTTCTCCTTTCTTTCCTCTTCTTTCCTTTCTTTTCGTATTCTTTGTAATTAGTTAAGGTATTGCAATTGGCGGTACTTAACTATTCTTTAGTTAAAAGAAACGGTTACGAAGAGTAACTGACTTGTAATCTATATAATGGCCTTTCCACGCCATTTTCGGGGAGGAAGAACTTGGATATTTTCTGAAAGTGTAAATAGATCTTAAAGAAATCAATACAAAAGGGCTTTCCGTTCTTTGTCTATCTGATTCTTGTTGTCTCTGTGTTTTCCTTTAATATTGTGAAGATCATTTTGTTCCTAACTCGTTTAGTCTCTCTGATTGCATACTGTTCAGTTTTGCAAGTACAGTGATCTTGTACAACCAAGAAGGAACTTTGTGTCCTTGATTAACAAATCTGAAGAAGGTTATTTACGGAACTTTGTGTCTTTAAATTTAATCCCATTCAGCTAATGCAAATGATCTTGTCTTAAATCCTTTGAAGCTTCGCATACACGAAGAATTATTCTGCTATCTATAATTCTGAATGTTGCTATTCTGCTCATCTTCTTATTCCCCTTCCTCAGTCCTGGCGTAACTGATGATCCTTGTGGAAAACACTTTCGTAATATCCAAGTTTGACCATAAAATAATGTTCTGTGTATTTGTAAATAAGTTCGTTTCAGAATAAGGGAACCTCTCCCATTAAAGAGGAGGGACTTTTTGTCCCCTGACTGTTGCTCTTCTAAAAAGTCCTATTTGACGACCAACAGTTTTTGGCGACTCCGCTGGGGAAAATCGCATTCCAGTACTGCAATTTTTTCGATCATCCTTTGATCTGGCGACTCCGCGTTTCACTCGAGGGAGAAGGACCCTTGGTATTGAAGATTCTCAGTTTCAGCTTTTGGAGCAACAGGGTTTTCCTTTCCCTTCAAATAGAAGAACTCGTTCGACGAGCACTCCGCCTGTTCAAGATAGAAGTCCTACGGGTGGTATTCCTTCAGAGCCTGCTAGTCCCAATCTACGAGCTTTGATCCTTGCTGGTGTTAAAGTTCCCCTCCAAGCCGTATTTCCAAGAATGGCGGCACAATTGCCATGGGGTCAACGTGTCGGGCCCCTGGCTCTCTTGCGCAGCCTTTGCATGAGTTACCTAGAGGTAACCGAAAGAACTTCCCAAAATTTAAAGGAGATGGCAAAGTACACCCTGATGAACATATTGCAGCCTTCATAGTTGCATGTGGAGTTTTGGGGGTTGAGCATGAAGACGTCTCAGTAAGACTGTTCGTTGAGACGTTACAGGATAATGCTGCTGACTGGTTCTATCACCTTCCGGCTGGTGCCATCACCGACTGGACTACCATGAGAACTCAGTTTGAAAGCCGTTTCAAGCCGGCAGAAGATGTGCATGCCCTGCTTGCCCAGATTTCTCAGATAAAGAAAGATCCATCAGAACCCATGAGAGAATTTGTGGCTCGGTTCAACAGATTGATCAACAAGATTCCTGTAAATACTCGACCGGTTGATCAAATTCAAAAATGTTTCTTTTTGAATGCCCAAACGCCTAAAGTCAGTTATGCCCTAAGAAGGGCTAATCTTGGAACGCTAATTCTGGATCAAGAACTGGCTGTTAGTGTCGAGGATGACCTGATCATGTCAGGGAAGTTGAGAAGAGATCCTCCTAAATCTAAATCTGCTGCTTCTTCCTCTTCCACCTCTGGACCCAATACTGATCCATTAGTCCAGAAACTTGCAAATGATCTAGTGGCTATAAAGAAACAATTAGCCCAGCATGCACCATATGCAGACGTTCCGAGAAGAAATTTTCAACCCAGAAACCGTTTGCCAGCTCCCCACACAAGACTGGCACTTGAAGGACCTCCTGTCAAAGTTCCGGTGAATGCAACTTGTGAGGTTGAAGAGCCAGAAGATGATAATGAAGCTTGTGAGGAGTTCCTGGAGGAATTCGATGATGAGGCAGAAGAACTCGAAGGATCTCGAGTCAATTTCTTTACCACTGAAGGCATTGATGATGGAGATAACTATGATGAAGTGGTAGCAGATATGAACAGTGAATCATTTGCTGTCATGACTCGAGAACAGACGAGGCAGAAGGAGAAAGTAACACAGCCCACGAAGAAATCTAAGGAGCAACCAGCAACTATTCCTGTAATTGCCAGAAGAGGATCTCTCTATCCCTACCTCATCTACGCACCAAAGGTAAATCTTATCATCGATCCTGCTACCAAAGTTGCTTCTTCTTCTTTTTCTCCTAAGGTTGATAAGCCTAGAATTTCAAATGATGATGGCCCATCCACCTCTGGATCCTTTGACATTGTGGATCACCTAAAAAGGACCAAGGTTCAAATTTCAGAAGCTGAATACTACCAAACCCATCCCAAAGCTTTTGCCAAGATGATCCAATTTGTAAATTCCCATTCCAAGACCACCTCTAAAGGCCTTTTGCCCACTCCTCTCCTTCTATACCTGACCTAGTCAGTAGCTGCTTTGTCACCTCGCTTTGGTGACAAAAATCAAGCCCTTTTATGTAACACTTCTTATAGCGGGCCATAGGCTCAGTAACTGTGTCATAGATTCCGGAGCCTCAGATAACGTAATGCCTGCTAAAGTAGCCCATGCTTTAGGCTTGACCCTTACTCGTACTTATGGATCTTGCTACTCCATGGAAAGTAAGGAAGTACCTTTGGTTGGAAGGATTAAAGATGCACAAGTGGCTTTTGCTGCTTTACCTGAAAAGAAAGTCTTGGCCACCATCCTAGTAGCAGACATTCCTCCTTCTTACGGAATGTTGCTAAGTCGGAACTTCTGTAAAGATGTGGGTGGGGAGATTCAAATGGATTGGTCACACGCCCTCATACCTGTCAATGGACAAATGAAGAAGTTACTCACGAGAAAGCGATCGAGTATATTGTGCGAGAAAAGCGAGATGATCCTAAGGCACAAATACTCTATGAAGACATAGGTCATGGTAATTACATGATTGTCCCACTGATGAAATCGACCCTCAAAGTATCACCCAAAGATCCCGATGGTGTTTGGATTTTAGAATTTGATGGAAGTTGTTCCTCGGTGGTTACGGAGGAGTGGTGTCTGCTAGTATCACTGAAGGCTGCCTACACCCTTTTTCGTTTAAGTTGCGGTTCGAGAACACTAACAATACATGAGTATGAGGCTCTCATTCTTGGGTGCAAGTGCCAAAAAGAGAGTGTAAAAATCTTCGGCTCGTGGTGATGCAGAGCTGATTGTGAAACAAGTCAGAAGCATTTTTCAGGTAAAAAATGGGAGGCTGAAGCATTACCGGAATCAGGTTTGGGATTCGATTGAATTCCTTGATGCCTTCTCTATTGAAGCAATACCAGAAAAAAAGCAGCGGGGCTGATTCAGCAGGTTTGTCTCAGGGTCATTATTGATTCCCCATCCTGAATTCTCTCAGGACAAGTTCACTATTGAAATGGTCCACCGGCCTAGTGTTCCTGACAATACTAATAACTGGCAAGTTTTCAACGATGACCAGCATCTGCTTTCCTTCCTGGAACTCAAGGGAATTTGAACAACTATATTTTGAGGAAGTGACAGCTTTGCCTCGTGAGAGTGTGTCCTCTGATCAAGCTGTTACCCAAGGAGAAGAAACAGATCAGGAAGGGTGCATTAAACTCAAAGGAAACAAGATTCCCAAAGGTTTGGTGAGTTTGGAGGAGTTGTTTGATAAACATGACAGATACGTGAGATCTAAAGCTTCTACTGGACCTCAGCAATCAGCTGAGTATGATAAAATTGATATTGGGAGTTCTGATGACCCAAAGTGGTGAATATTGGGAAATGTTGCACATCAGATGAGAGGAGAAGAGCAATTGATCTTCTAAGGAAGTATAAGGATGTTCTTGCATATTCTTATGAAGATCTAAAAGCCTTCAAGCCAAAAGAAATGCAACACTCTATCCCTCTCAAACCAGGAATCAAGCCTTTCAAGCAGAAACAAAGGCAGTATAATCCAAAAATAGCCGACACCATCTTTCAGGAGATCCAGAAATTGTTGAAGGCTAAAATCATTTTTCCCATTCACCATTCGACATGGATTGCAAACATTGTGCCTGTCAGGAAGAAGAATGGTGAGATCCGCATCTGTGTTGATTTCAGGAACCTGAATCAGGCCTCTCTGAAAGATAACTACCCTCTGCCTATGATGGATCAGATTTTGCAAGCAGTAACAGGATCCGAGATGTTATCTATGCTTGATGGATTCTCGGGATACAATCAGGTAGAGGTTGATACTGTAGATCAACACAAGACAGCCTTCACCACTCCTTGGGGTACCTTTGCCTACAAGAGAATGCCTTTTGGGCTGATTAATGCTGGTGCCACTTTCCGAGAGAGCTATGGATTTGGCTTTTGGAAGCTTGAAAGGAAAATGTATTGTCATATACCTTGATGACTGACGGTGTTTTCAAAGACAAGAGCGGATCACTTGACCACTTGGAAAGCTTGATCTGCGAGAAGATCACGAGAGCATGGGATTTCTTTAAATCCTAAAAAATCTGTTTTCTGTGTTACAGAAGGGAAGCTATTAGGGCACATTGTCTCAAAGGATGGCATCAAGATTGATCCTGAACGAGTCCAAGCCATCCAGCAAATTCCTCTCTCCCGAACCAGTAAAAAAGGCGTGCATTCCTTTTTCGGTAAGATCAATTTCTTAAGAAGATTCATCCCTGATTTTGCTGAATTAACTTTGAACATTTCTCAGATGATGAAAGGAAGCAAACATTTGGTTGGTCTTGAAGGAAAGGAATCCTTTGAGGGTATCGAAAGCCATTGCTAAAACTCGAGTTTTGGCTGCACGACGACAAAGATTTCATCATCTATTCTATTGCTACGCTTCTGAGATAATACCCAGCATTTCTTTGTCTTAACCCAAGAAGACTACGATGGACATGAGCTACCAATTGCCTTCATGAGCTATATCTGAAGAATCATGAGCTGAAATACACCATGATGGAGAAGCATGCTTTTGCGGTAGTCAAGGCATTAAGCGGTTTCGTTTTATATCCTCAACTCTCACTCTGTGGTCTTTGGTTCGAGATACATTTGTTAAGTCAATTCTTACACTGACAAGAATTTGGGTCTAAGAGAGGAAGCTGGGTGGCTAAAGTCAGGAGTATGACATTGATATCAAACCAACCAAGCTGGTTCGTGGCAAAGGTCTTTGTGAGCTCATTCTTTGAAGGAGCCAAACATGAGTTCTTTGGAGGAGAAAGGTGACATTCCTCTTTGTTCTATTCCTTAGTTCGGTCGATGAATGGTATTCGACATTGCCCATTTTCTCACCTATGGGAATGCCCCTCTCATTTAACTACCGAGGAAAAGAGGGCATTAAATTGAGATCAGCGCATGATATATCTTGTGGGAAAATGCCTTGTTCAAGCGTGGTTTAGATGGGAGATTTCTGAAGTGTGTGGACAAGGAGCAGCAGAGAAAGTTGCTCTCAGCTTTCCATGATCAGGCATGTGGAGGGCACTATTCATCAGCTAGATCATGAGCTCACAAGATACTCAGGGAGGATATTACTGGCCTTCCTTGTTCAGAGATGCATCCAAGTGGGTGGATAAATGCGAGGCCTGTCAAACCTTTGTGGGAAGACCCAAACTGGCCGCTTTGCCTCTCAAGCCAGTTGTGATTGAGGAACCATTTCAACAGTGGGGTCTAGACTTCATTGGTACACTGAATCCTGCCTCTAGTGCTGGCCACACGCATGTGCTAACTGCCACTGACTACTTCACCAAATGGGTGGAAGCTATTCCGGTCAAGAGCACTACTTCTGAAGTTGTATGCAACTTCCTCAAAGAGAACATCTTGGTAAGGTATGGTGTACCTAACAAGATTGTAACAGACAATGCTTCGAACTTCTCCTCAACTGAGATCATGGATTTCTGCTACGGGTATGGCATCTCTCTGGCTCATTCTTCAGATTATTATCCCCAGGGGAATGGACAAGCAGAATCCACCAACAAAAATCTGGTGACTATCATAAGGAAGTTGGTCAATGAGTCTCGTGGCGGCATAAGAAGCTTTATGATGCTCTTTGGGCGAGACAGGATCACACCTAAAAGAGCCATTGGAATGTCCCCCTTTCAAGTAGTGTATGGAGTAGAGGCTCAATTGCGGTGGCGGTGGGCTGCCCGACCTTGCACTGATGAAGGCCATTGAAGACACTAGTTTCGGTGATGCTCTGGACAAAAGAATCATGTACTGCACTGGCGAGCGAGGATAGATTGGAGGTTCTTGTGAGAATATCTGCTCACCGGCGAGAAGGTGAAGGTTACATTCGATAAGAAAGCTAGGTCGAGAGAGTTCCAAGTTGGTGATACCGTCTTTGTTATGGGACAAAAGACATGAACCTCGTGGCAGCCATGGAAAATTTGATTCTCTGTGGCTTGGACCTTTGAGATAAGACACTTTCTTTGGTAAGGACTCTTTCTATCTTGATTACATGGATGGTTCTCCCCTCCCACTTCCTTATAGTGGGCGAGTATTTGAAGTTGTTGTTCAAGTCTAGGTGACTAGGGAGTCCCTTTGTATATTATGTACAGTGTTTTTTTTTTTTTTGCTTTTGGTGTGTTTCCCTTCTATTGTGTGTGTTGCCCTCTGTATTGGTTTGTTTTTGACTCCTTTGCCCGATGGATAAGCCTTTGTGCCTTCATAAGAGTTCTCTAAGTTCTTGCCTTGTCTCATTCTATGAATTTACACCAAGTCATCCCCAGAAGGAGCCAGTTGTTGTCCACTCAAAATTTCCCGCTCTGATAAGAGTAAAATTTTCAAAATTTTGAGTTGAAGAGTTCTTCTCTGAAGTGCCTAAGTCGTGAAGTTGAAAAAATTTGTGTTTTGGGTCTTTTTGTGTGATTTTCGGGCCTGTCGGAACTTTTTGTCCCATCTGTCCCAAGTACGAAAGTGCATTCTGTTCCCCGATCGGCCGAAGTCCCCGAAGCTGTCTCATTTTCGGGCCCGTCGGAAGGTTTTGTCCCAAGTGTCCCTAAACGTCTTTGCGTGTTGTTCCAATTTCGGCCGAATCATCCTTCCCGCGTACTTCGCACTTTCCTGTCCTAAATGACCCAAAGTTAAAAGTGCGAGCTTTCCCATTTTCGGCCGAAACTCCCGAGTCGCGTACTTCAGAGCTCTTTGTCCCAAATCGAAAAATGCAAGCTTTCCCGATTTGGCCGATTTGCCCGAACCGCGTCCTTGCGCGTTTTCGCCCCAAATGTCCCATTCTGAAAAAATGCGCCTGTTTCATTTTCGGCCGAGGCAGTCAAGTCGCGTACTTGGAACTTTTTGTCCCGAATGTCCCAAGTCAAATGGGCCCTTTGTTCCAATTTCGGCGAAACACCGAATCGCGTACTTCGCACATTTTCGTCCCATTTGTTCCCAAATGCATTTGTGCGTCTTCTCCTGTTTCGCTTGAACCGGCCGAGCCGCGTGTTTCGCGCATTCGCGTCTCACTGTCCCCAGCGTACCAAGTGTCATTCACACTTAGCTTCTCCGCTCATCAGAATATGATGCTTTTTCAAATTGGTGGTTGTGTATTCAATGCGCATTAAATTCATTCCGCTCCTCAAGCGGCTATATAACCAAGCATACCACCTTCGCATTTTTCGCATTGCTTCCTGCTTTATCGTTTGCTCAAACCCTTGCAATCTAGTTCCCTGCGCAAATATCCCTTCCCTTTGCAAATTCCTTCCAGAGTCTAGGTCGCAGCTCCGAATCTATCAATATGAAGATCAAGTTTCAGGGGCAGGAGCAAATTTCTCCACTTGAGTCTGCCGTTAGCAATATCGGAGCAGTGAAGCTCATCATCTAGACTTCGGTGATTTTGGTCAAGAATGACAGAGATCTGAAACCCCGCCCAATAGCACGAGATGATTAACGATAGCGGTTTAGCTTTGCGTAGGAGGATTCCTATCTCGGTGCGGTGTCGTCGTTTGTACTTTCATGCGGAGCTCACTTGACCCGCTACTGAGCGAATTGACAAATGTACACGGGAGCTCATTGCCAGTGAGCCTTTGGCCATTGGAGCTGCTCGAGGATTAGGAGATGGACAATGCTATAGTCGTCTCTCGGGATCAAGCACAGGCCATGTTCGACCAAGACAGTGATAAATATAAAGCTCGAGTGGCGAAGTCTTGGTTGAAGAACCCTAAGAAAGGTCCTTCTCGTCTGACCAAAACCCTCTTCCGGGTAGATTTCAATGAAGAACTATCAGACTTCATAATCTGCTTGGCTCGGGTTATGGGTTTGCCCTCCACCGATGAATTTCATTTACGGATGTGCCGCTCATCAGCATGGTGTGCGAGGGAACACAAAATATCAACTGGGCAGAGATCATCAGTATGAATTTGGCTGAGCAGCTATCTAACGTTCAGCAGTCAAAGAAGTTCTTCATGACTTCGTATCTTATGTATACCCTAGCAGCATCGAGGCAGTGGTTTGGTTTCTCTGTAGATGCACACAAAGATGATCCGAGTGTATGCCTATTGCCCCATGATTCACCTAGAGACCAGCAGCCAATCGGAATTTCGGAAGGGTGATGATGCTTTCACCATGTACGTGGTCGGATTGCTCGAAGGTGATCTTTGCTAGAAGGTTTTCAGACGAAGCCATGAACTGATATCACAATATGGAGCCTATTTCATTCAGTTCAGGAAATTTTCTTATATCGGGCTCATTTGGTTATGAAGCACCCTCTGTGGCTTCCCATGTTACTGTAATGACAAAATGGCCTTGATTGAAATATGCGAGGCAACTAGACAAGTTGCCTGAGAACTTGCGAGAGACAAGAAGATTTACGGCTTGCACTTTCCCATCTCTACGGGAAACTACACATGCAAAACAGACTCTGGATGCTCGAGAACATAGAAAGAGCCCTGGTCCCTATCCTTTGTTCATTTCTTCAAGCCAAGAACTGCTTTGACTTGAAGAAGTTCATTGAAACAGAACCTCAAGATAATCTATCATCATAGAGGCGAGATCTGAGAAGACTCTTTGGGGTGATTTGTGCGAGATGATTTTGAAGCGAGAAGAAGGCATTGTGGCGAGGTTCTCCTGCTGATTGATCAGAACTCGGTCATGCCAAGTTCTGAAGGTCTCGGGATGACAATTCAGAGCTATACTCGTATGAGTATGAAAATGTGATTAAGCACACCCCTCGGAGGACACTGGATTGGAGCAGGGAAGAGAGATGATGATTGGGTGAGATTCTTGCTCCGGTCTTGATCGGGACTAAGTGCAGTTCGTAAGAAGATCGAGAATTCAAGAGGCACTCGGGAGAATCAGCTCAAGGATGATTCGACACCCATAAGAGAGGCATCGGTTCAGTGGAACACCGGTGAAAACCCCTCTGCCTCAGCGGCTCGGGGACTGTGGAATCTACTCCTTCTCCATCTACCCGGGTATACAAGAAGAAACTCAAAGAGGTAAAGAAGGAGCTGCGAGAGAATGATCCTCAAGAAAAGCGAGGCAGAGTTGCCTATAGGGCGAGAGAACATCATTGTTCTCGGTGAAAGTGAAGAAAGTGAGATGCGACTCCTGCTGAAGTGTTCTGAAAATCCGGTGAGATAAAGATAAGGAGGTCGAGCTTTGAACTTCCGGGTCTTCTACGATTCTTCTACCGCCATTACCTCCGGTGTTCTACCCACATCTCGGCTTGAGTCGGCGGTGCCTGGACCTTGAGTGTCATGAGCTCCTGTCTCTTGGTCCCCTTGCTTCTCCTGCTGATTCTTCTTCCTCTTTTGCTTGGTGCGACCTACGGTTGACAAAGGAAGAGGAAATCCTCCTCTCAAAGCTTGGGACCAAATTTTGATGTTGTAGTAGCCTTGTTGGGCACCACTCCTTCTCGTGCCAAGAAAGCCAGAACTACTTCCAGGATTGTGTCAGATGCTCAAGGTCAGCAATTCCTGGAGATTGCTAAGCCCACAGTAGACAAATCAGAATCAGACTTGCTGACATCTGACTTGGAGCTTTCAAGGATCCCTATGGGAGAGTCTACTCCTGAAGGTGAGATTCATAACCTCCAGGAAATAGTCACAAGGGTCATTGGAAGGGTAGAGAAAGGGCAGCAGACGATTGAGCAGCTAGAAGAACAAGCCCAAGTTCTCACGAGTTTTATCAAGTCACTTTTGTCTAAGGACAAAGTTTTGGACCCTACCCCCTTGACTGCTCTACCGCCTCCTGTAATTCTAAGCCAAGATGAAGTGCAAAGTATTAAAGATATGCACAAGTATTCTATCTATGGCAGAGCTATCGAAGCCATGGTAGATGACATGCTTGTTGCCGGACTAAACTTCATCGATGAAGCTTTTAAGCTACATGGAAAGGTAGATAATTTGCAACAGAAGCTGTCCTCTACTATTGGGGTAATGGATAAAGAGCTTAAGCTCTGGAGTAGTTGCATTGTAGACCTTCGCCTCATGGGCCAGACAGATGAGAACATCTTACTGGCGAACAAGATTTTCGATGATGCTAAGGACAATCTGTCAAAATCTTGGGTCTACAGCGTGGAGTGGAAAATCAAAGTCCTGGAGGAAGCTGTAGGAGAAATGAAGAATAGCTGGCAGAAGGGAGAAGCTTTCAAGACATTGGCAGCTGTTGCGTTCAGATATGCATTGTCATCTTCGGGATGAAAACTCTGGCGTTCCCTTGTCCTTGCAAGAAATCAAAGCTCAGTTCAGAGCTTTTGTCAAAGATAATCTTTTCGAGGAAGACTCCATCTCTAAGGACAAGATAAAGGAAATTTGTTCTCTTCAGTCTGCCATTGAAGAAGCAAACAAAGATTATCATACTCACGTCGAGTTTGATAAAGAGATGGAGAAATGTGCGGGATTTTGGACTCGATCTGCTGCTGCAACCAACGTCGGTCCCTCGTGGCGAGAGATATAGGGTGAGTCATTGAAGTTCGGGCGGCGGATTACGAAGGCAGTGGGTCCCCCGATGGCCGGCCACTGTCTCCTTCTCCTTTCTTTCCTCTTCTTTCCTTTCTTTTCGTATTCTTTGTAATTAGTTAAGGTATTGCACGATTGGCGGTACTTAACTATTCTTTAGTTAAAAAAAGCGAGTTCTGAAAGTAAGCTGACTTGTAATCTATATAATGGCCTTTCACGCCATTTTCGAGGAGGAAGAACTTGGATATTTCGTTGAAAGTGTAAATAGATCTTAAAGAAATCAATACAAAAGGGCTTTCCGTTCTTTGTCTATCTGATTCTTGTTGTCTCTGTGTTTTCCTTTAATATTGTGAAGATCATTTTGTTCCTAACTCGTTTAGTCTCTCTGATTGCATACTGTTCAGTTTTGCAAATACAGTGATCTTGTATAACCAAGAAGGAACTTTGTGTCCTTGATTAACAAATCTGAAGAAGGTTATTTACGGAACTTTGTGTCTTTAAATTTAATCCCATTCAGCTAATGCAAATGATCTTGTCTTAAATCCTTTGAAGCTTCGCATACACGAAGAATTATTCTGCTATCTATAATTCTGAATGTTGCTATTCTGCTCATCTTCTTATTCCCCTTCCTCAGTCCTGGCGTAACTGATGATCCTTGTGGAAAACACTTTCGTAATATCCAAGTTTGACCATAAAATAATGTTCTGTGTATTTGTAAATAAGTTCGTTTCAGAATAAGGGAACCTCTCCCATTAAAGAGGAGGGACTTTTGTCCCACACATTTGTTGCTCTTCTAAAAAGTACACATTGATGACATACGGGTGCGCTTATGTGATGATTGATGGAGGCGCTAGCATTAACATTATTTCATCCCATGAATTTCCTCAAATGCACATACCGATAATTACATGTATAAACATTTGGTCATGTTTCGTTCATTTAATGATGCTATCACCTCCACACAAGGCACTTTCATCCTTCACATTCGTGTAGGCCCCGCACTTTGTTCGAGAATTGTTTTATGTTTTGGAGGGGGAGTTCCAATACAACTTGTTACTTGGTAGACCTTGGATCCATGTCATGGGTTGTGTTCCCTCCACTTTGCATTGTTGTGTAAAGTTTGAACACGAAGGACACACTTATACCATTCCAAGTGACCCATCACATTTCAAAACATGTAATATGCTTTATCGACCCAATGATGTACTCATACCGGTCAAGGCATCTACTTCCAAAACTAGTACCGCTTCACCTACACCTACCAGTACCGCCACTACTTTTACCATGCATACCTCCTCCATGCCTACCGCTACTATAACCTCCATGGTTGACCCATTAACTTCCCAATCCATCAACACCACCTCCGCATCGACCTCGAGACACATCATCCATACCAGCTACCCACATACCAACCACCGATCCCTTAGAAGATGTTTCTGATGCCTCACTCTAAGGGAGTATTGCCTATATAGTGTCAACACCTTCATTACTCCACATGAGTATGGAATCCTTCACCAAAACCCTCACTATGATCACCATATAGGAGAACACCTCCTTTATGGCCCTCCTCATATTTGTACTAGTCTCACCTATGGGGACTTAATACTACAACCTACACACGAACCACCATCACAAACTCCCCTTTTCTACCGACTTCCAATCACTTACCAATCGTCGTTCACCCACACCTTCCTACAATGATGTGCATGGAAGGGTTTTGGATTTGGATTTTATGAGCGGGGCCACCATCTTTGTTATTCCATGTACCACCCATAAACATAATGACCGTAGTGGTATTGGTTTCCCCAAACCTCCTACCAAACATGCCCGCATTGAACTCATTGAAGACCTTAGCCCTCCTCCACCTTCATCTTCATCACTACCTTCAACCACTCCACCTTCATCACCACCCTCACCGATGGAGTTGATGGATCCTAAATCTATCCCTCCTAACTTTTTTTTCATAAACACCATTTCCTTGGGCCTTTGACTTATCAACGTGAAGGCGAGGCCCCTTTCACTCTCTCGCTTTGTATCCTGAGATGATTGATGAAAACACACCTACCATTAATGTCATTGAATGTCACAATGATGAATCCATACTCACGTACATTGGTGCAAAAGACTCATATATTCATCGATCGTTACCTTTTGAGATGCAAACCATGTTGATTGAATAAACTATCGAGATCAACATTAATACTCAGGATGACCACACATCCTAAAGATCGGACAATATTTAGATATCTTTGCTAAACAAGAAGCCATCACTTCCTTTCTCTAAGATCATAACCACACTTTCACTTGGTCTTACACGGACATGTATCAGTATTGACCCCACCATAGTGGTCCACAATATCATAACCGTTCGATGCAAAGCTATCCAACAAAAGCTAAGGAAAATGAACCCTCACATTTCTCTTCTCTTCAAAGAAGAACTTCAACGTCTTCTTTCCATTTCCTTTATCTTCCCATTGATTATCCTCATTGGATTTCTAACATTGTCCACATACTAAAGCAATAGGGGATTCTGCATTTGCATTGACTTCCGAGACCTCAACCTCACCTACCCGAAATATGACTTTTCCTTGCCCGGTATTGATCAAGCTGGTGGACCTTACCATGGGTTACAAGATTCTCTCACTCATGGATGGTTTCTCGAGGTTATAACCAACTTTTTCTTGACCTAGAAGATCAACACAAGATCTGTATTCATTACCTCTTGGGAACTTTTTGCTATAGAGTCATGCCATTTGGCCTTAAAAATGCTGGTGCTACATATCAATGTGTTATGAATTACATCTTCCATGATATCATGCATTACATATTGGAAGATTATTTGGATTATCTCTTGGCTAAATCTAAAAGTTGCGCCAAGCACCTTGCTATCCTCGAAACCATTTTTGATCACCCATTAAATATTATGTCTTCCTTCAACCTAAAAAGTGTGTCTTTGTGGTTCTCTCAAGAAAACTCCTAGGATTTATTATTTCCCTCCATGGTATAGAAGTTGACCTTGCTAAAGTCAAGGCCATTCTAGAAATGCCTCCACCCATGAACCTCAAATAACTTTTTAGCCTACAAGGTAAATTGTAATCCATTTCACTGTTTCATTTCACAATTATCGGATCAGTGTCAACCATTTCATCATCTTCTTTGGAAGGATGTATCCTTTAAATGGGATGATGACTACTACAAAGCTTTTGAGACCCTAAAACAATACCTTCTCCAACCACCCGTACTCATTCCACCGAAAGACGATCAACCTTTTTACCTATACATATCAGCTACCGATCATTCCTTGGGAGCCATGCTTTCTCATCGCGATGAACAACATAGGGAGTAGGTGGTTTATTACATAAGTCATACTCTTTTAGACTATGAAACCCAATACAACCACCCAAAAATCTTTTCTTAGCCTTAGTTTTTGTTGCCACCAAACTCCGCCATTACCTACTCAACCACAAAACCTATGTTGTGACCAACACCGACCCTTTACACTTCATGTACACCAAACCCTATCAAAATCAAAGTGCATTGTGTGATGGCTTATGCTTTTAGCTGATCTTGACCTCGAATTCATTCATCAAAAGTCCATTAAGGGCCAGGCTATCGCTGACCAACTAGCTGATGCACCTATTGCCGGGGACTAACCCTCTAATTTTGACTTTCTGATGAATCCATTGCTACCCTTTCCCTGGATGAACCCCCTTACCAAATGACACTGTTCTTTGATGGTTCCAAGTGTTAGTGTGGGGGTGGAGCTGGTGTTATCCTCATTCCTCTGGATGGAGAACCCATGCCTTTGTCTTTTAAACTAGAATTTGAATGCACCAACAATATTGCAGTACGAAGTGCTCGTACTAGGTCTCTAGACCACCTATGCCCTTGATGTCAAATCAATCCACATCTTTGGTGATTCATAGTTAGTCATAGACTAAGTTAATGGTATGTACCAATGTCATAACGAGATACTTCAAAAGTATAAAAATCATGTAGACATAATTTTGACCATCTTTGATCGTTACGCCTTTCAAACCATCCCACGGTCAACCAAAAAATTTGCAGACACCATGGCCTATTTATCTTCCCAAATACCCACTTCCCCATTTGATTCCAAAATACTTGTCACTTGTACATCACCTCCATTCACCTTTTTATTTACCTCATGATTTTTACTCAGTTGGAACTGACACCCTTGACCCAAGTGACCTTTGTTATAAACAATATTATGACTACCTTTCCCTCTCCATCTTACCTCCTAATCTCACCCATAACAAAAATGCACCTTCCTTAAGAAGGTCTCCCATTCGTTATCTTGGGGGAATCCTCTATAAGCGCGGCTTTGATGGTATTCTCTTACGATGCCTCACAAGTTCTGAAATTCCTTATACCATCAAGGAGGTTTGTGATGGCATATGTGGAGGTCACTTTAGGGGCCTTGCAGTTTTTAAGTGTATTCTTTGCCTAGGATATTCTTGGTGACCCTTAACAATGATTGTTGCGACTATGTCAAATGCTATGTGAAATGTCAACAACATTCCAACCTTCATCATACACCTAGTCATTCCTTATATGTTGCTCATGACCTTTATCCCTTCTCTCAATGGGGTTTGGATCTTCTCAAAGAAATCAATCTCATCCCTTGAGTGCTATCCGCTCCATCCATCTCCCTAATGATTAAACAAGAATCATGTGATTACCTATCACCCTTTTGCCATATCTTAAATATGTGCACCAAAAATCTGCACATGGCATGATTCTCATGGATACTTTTTGTCTTCTTTTAGATGATATCCCATGGTCATTCACCCTTGCATTCTCAACAACAACCAAATGCTTTGTTATAGTCTCATCTATGACTTAAAAGCCCAAAAAAAGAGAAAAAAAAATGAATCCCTCAGAAGGACATCTTCCAAGTACGAGATCAAATCCTTGAGTCAAACATCTAATTTAAAAGATGAATCCCTCAAAAGAACATCTTCCGCATTTATTTTTCACTATGAGTAGATTGCTCCTTGAAGGACATGCTATAAAATCTTGCAACTCTCTACATAGTCTTTCCTAAAAGAGGACTATTTTCTCAAATATCAAAATTCAGAAGCTTCTGCATCGATCAGCTTTGCAAAGACCTCAAGGAGACATATATTCCTCCAGTATAGACTTCCCACATCAATGAGTCTATCTACAAAGTCAAAAAAGAAAAGAAAAAAAAGCAAAAATCTTTTCATCATACACTCGCCTATTGTGATCTTGGCTCTATTCCCAAGACATTCTATTTCCCATTTATGACCCAATTACCTACACCTCCTTACCTGTTGTCTTTTCATGTCATACCTCAAGGGACCTGCTGCACCTATGACATTTGGTGATCATGTGACTATTCGTCACCCTTAGAATTATCAATCATGTAATGTCTTTGGGGTCTTACGTTCACTAGCCTATCTGTAGATGTGTTTCATACGTCTTGATCCTTGCCAATCGGGTGGCTTTCTTGCCCCCTCTTATCTTTTCTCTTCTTCATTACCTTTTGATCTTCTTATATAGGACTTGGTCCTCGATGCTTACCTTTCGGGGTCATCCTCCCCTTTCGCCATAATCGCCCTCACCTACAACATTTTTACTATCATCTAACCCCACCTATTAAACCCAAACCCACAACATGACCACAAACCTACCAACTCATTTTCATATTCTTCCCTAGCTTATGGGAGAACTACATTGGTCTGAGGTCCCTTTTCAATGGGACTATGTAGGCAGCACTTCCAGGACATGGGGCCTTGGAAGGTTAGCTTGGCCATTCTTTACCCTAACCATTTCCCTCCCTTTTTATTTTTTTACTGATTTCTGTTCATATCAAAAACCTCAACATCTATACCATATGCCACATGACTTTTATCACTTATATTATTTCACATTTTCATACATAACCAGCATTTTCCACATTTTACACCATCTCATGCATTTATATTACCATTTTTACCAAAATACCAAAATGAACATCCATGCCTACACCAACTGACTCAATCCATGCCTAAACTAACCTGACTCAATCCATTCCTAAACTGACCTGACTCAATCCATTCCTAAACTAACCTAACTCAATCCATGCCTAAACCAACCTGACTCAATCCATGCCTAAACCACCTGACTTGATCCATGCCTATGACCTGACTCTATCATGCCTAGCTCATCTATTTTCCATCCATATCATAATAAAGTAAAACTCATACACATCACAACAACATCACCTGAATATCATCTATCTCCTCATATATACATGTGTGTATCAATACAATGTACACCCATATCACATAAATGTGTATCTCCAAAATAATCATCATCGACTCGCATACCACTATCAATACAAAATGTTTTTAACTCACAGGCCAATATCTTGTACATATATATATATATATATATATATATATATATATATATATCTGATATCTCTTTTTTTGCTAGTAAATTTGGTATACATCCAAAATCAAAATATACAAAAATAAGTGATATCTTGTCTCACATCTGCTTATAACATATCTGCCTCATCTCGTAGTGTCAAAAGTCCCTACGACCCAGGCGCGGCAGCTTCTACTCTCGATCTACCAATAGATGGCTGGACATCGATCTTTGAGCCCATGCCCACGATAACTATCTTCTGCTCTCTCCTTTAGGCTCGCTGGCCACCTACACTCTCAGCACTATATGTGTGATACGTAATCTGCTCACTCGATACTATTTATGGTGGTCTCATCACACCATCCACTAATATCTCTAGCTTGCGCTACTCCTCCTGTACCTATACCTGAGGATCTTGCCTCTCTACCTATATTTGTGGCCCTAGCCTCTTGGCCTATACCTATGACCCCTACCTCCCAGCTGTCCCTACCTGACCCTGCCTCTGTATAGCCCACCACTGGTTATATATCACTTGTCACTCCTACATCATCTATGTAACGGTCA
Organism: Taxus wallichiana var. yunnanensis; assembly: GCA_018340775.1. Classification (NCBI taxonomy): domain Eukaryota; kingdom Viridiplantae; phylum Streptophyta; class Pinopsida; order Cupressales; family Taxaceae; genus Taxus; species Taxus wallichiana. The sequence goes on along the minus strand of CM031239.1, from coordinate 96,101,214 downwards.
TAGTCTGCTCCTCCTCTTCTATTGACTCTGTTAGATGGGGTGGAGAGAAAGGTCTCTCCACCTCCTCTCTCCTATACTGTGGGAAGGGTAGGGGCACATCCTACACTAAACCAAACTATCACCTCACCTAGTCGACAGGTATCATCTCATGCTCCCCGACACGGCATCTCTCTATCCATCTCTGTAACTATAGTCCATCTAGCTCTGCGCATACATCCCTTTGTAAGAGGAATGGGTCATATAGGGTCTCTAGACTATATCCACCTTTGGAAAATCTCTCCAGTCTCTGTCTATAATACGCTACGTCATATGTCTCCCGTGCTCTCTGTACACTGCCCTCCAGCACCCATTTCCTATAACCAACTCAATTGAATCCTGCTTAAATGCATCGCTGAGGCAAGCTCTGTCGATTCACACACACAATGTGCTCATAGGCCCAATAGTGTAGAAGGAAAATGCAACACAGACTGAATCTCTGCAATCACCCGTAGGCCCACAACTCTCTATATAACTACACCAAAAAAGCTGGTGCCCATGTAAAACTGGTATGATCAATCATCCTGTCCCAAAGGACACCCATCAGCGACCATGGGAATCTCCCACCCTCTCGAATCGCGATGTGTAGCACCCGATCACCTCCATCATCAACACTGTCAACCTCATCTCCTCAGGATGGGTAGCATAAACCTCTAACTAACTCAAGCTGGTGTGCGGTAGTAATGCAACTCACTCACTCTCTCTCCAAACACCTCATCTATACACCATGTCATGACCTCGATGACCTTTGAGTAAACCTGGGCCCCATTAATTGGTAGCCTCAATATCCTATATATATCCTCTAGAGTGATGGTCATCTCCCTATCGGAAAGTGGAAGATGTTGGTCATAGAATCCCATCTCTCGATGAGTGCAACCATCAAATTTTCTCTCTCACTGACCCACCCATAATGGAAAATCCCAATTAGGATGAAATCATCAAGGTGACTCCACTCCTCGAAAGTCACCTACTCATGTAGCTCTAGCAATATCGGTGCCTCCAGGTCCCTCATTGGTAGCTCATCTCGGGCTTGTATCCAACCAACACTATATATTAATAAACTTTCCCAACTTACCCTGTGTGCACCCCCAAACCACCTATTTTTCCTCAAACCCCTCTACCCTAATCCTTACCCAACCCACCCACAACTCGTCCCTCCATTTCCACTACCTAACCCATTTTTTCCTATTTCTTGCCCCATTTCCTTATTTTCACACCGACTCTATTTACCCATAACCGTCATCGGTAGCCTTTAATCTCTATCAGTCACCTATTTTGTGACCTATGCAACTTCTACATGATTGATATTGGCCAATAGTAGTGACGCTAGTCACTATCGTCGAATGGTGCCGAAACCCCCGACCAACCTTTTTTTAATTTTTGACCAAATCAACCTAACTACCCAACCAAACCTACTTAAACCTTCCCTCTATCCCTTCCCACTCCTATTGACCTACATTCCAACCTCCCCAACCCAATTATATCAATTTACCTCTGAATTCCAAATTCAAAACCCACCTCCCATGTTTTTATTATAACCCATATTTTCACCTACTTAATCAATCAAAATCATTAAGCTATGGTGTGGAGCTTACCTCATCCCTTTGCAACGCCATGGCGGTATATCAGCTACTATACGGGTGGACCACGACCCTCTCCTACCTCTATCATCCTCTGTTGAATAACCAATCCTCAGCTACATGAATCAATCCACTTGATCTCATGGCCCCACCTCTCACTCAACCACTCTCACCTATGTGGCTTGCCAACCAAGCTATCTGATGTTCTCTTTTGTCCTCTTCCTCTTTTCTCTCTTCTTGTCCTTTTCTCCTTTTCACAATGCACAAATTAATTTCAAACCATGGGTTTTCCACTTTTTATACCCTACCCGACTCAACCGACATCGATTACTCTTGACCACTACCGGTCTATTGCCCTAGCTAACCACTTCAGTTCCCTACACCGTCATTGGTTCATCCTGACCGGTGTCAGTTACCCTATGTACTCATTGCCCTCCCATACCCCAACCTGGACCACTTTACCTTCACTTTTGGCCCTCCACCTTCTTCAACCTCACCACATCCTGTTGAGGCCTCATTATTTTACCCCTACCTCAGCCTTACCAATGCCGTGATCTCAATATTTGGACATGGACCCTCGCTAGTGACCTTTGACTTCATGTGTTTTCTATACCTTATGGCACTGTTACCTATGTTGATTGACCTAATGACCTTACGTATCCTATTTCCATGATTGTTTATCCTGAACCTATCATTGGTATACCGAGAACATACCTAAAGCGTTACTACACCTAACCTATGTTGTGTTTCTGACATTATCCTATACCTTGGATACTAGATTCACTTCACCCTTGTTTGAATAAACCTATTGACCTTAGATAATGTAGAGTTTTCCTGCTCTTCAACCTGGTAGCGTGTTGCAGATTATACATGTGTGTGCATTTGACTATTACTACCTTTGACTCTGACCCATTACCTAGATCACCTGAGTAGACCTTTCACCCTCTTCCCCTACACCCACTTACCTTTTCCTCACATTTACCTTTTTCAAACCACTCACCACTTGACTGCTGCCTCCTCGGTTCTGGTTTGAGGGGGATCACCTTCACCCTCACATGGGAAACCACATCTTATTTTGTTAGCATCACTTACCAATACAAGCTACACAACAAAAGGGGCAAAATGTAGACACTAAAATTAAGTCACACTCCCTTTCTCCCCTTGACATATAAACACCCTTCATCACATTAACCTAGCCATGACCCCCTTCACATCACTAATATTAATTCAATTAATCTAATTAAATTAATTCATTATAGACACCATATCTATTATTTAAATATCTTAATTTAGATAATATCCACACATGCACCTCACTGAAGATCTCATCAAGACAACTCACCCTAAGACCTATTCTTAGCAAGTTACCATAACTAACTAAGACTTACCCAAACCCTAAAAACCAATGCCTACACTCCTTATAACCACATTCCTACATGCTCACGAGAAGCTCCTAGTCTAATCCATTAGATAATGACACAAGATCGAGGAAATCGGGAGGATCTCCCTAAGTTTGGTAAACCTAGGAAATCCTACCTTGACCGATGTCAGTTACCCCTAACCATTGCGGTTAAGCGGACCGTCAGTCACCCCTTTTAACTCAAAACAACCTTATTCTCAAAGTGGTAACTTGGAAGCAGGAAATTTGGAAGCCAAAATTTGATGATCAAGAATGAAATCTTAGAGAGATAACACATCTTTAGAGAGCCAATTCCAGCAAGAACTGACATCCAAGGAAGGAGATTGAGGATCTTCTCCTATGTAACCATCCCATCCACGTTACAGTCTATCTAAGTAAAGAGGAGCATGCATGCATCCCATGCGAGAAACTTTTCTTGATCGGTGATCACTTGTAGTCTTCAAATCCATTATTAGCACCTCCATCCTTCACACGAGAGACCTTCACAATGAAATCCAAGTAAGTACAACATCATACTTTCTTGGTTATTTAATTTCATCATCATTTTATCACCCATTGTTTGTCTTGCTCCCTATTGACCATATCCAACATTTTTATCTCCATAGACCCATCAAAAACTCGTAAAAACCTATTTCACAAACCCAATACCTCTTCTGACCCGACCAACCAAATCCTTTGTGCAATCACAAAGGAGACCAAAGCCCTGTTTTGTGACATTCCAAGATCTCACAAGTAACTAGGTGCTAGTTATACCTAAGCTGTTGTCGCTCACCCTTGGCCAGCGCCTTGATCTTTGTGTTTACCTACACTGACCTTAAACAAAGACCTACCCATCTAATTTTACCTCACCCTCACTTATCTATAACCTACGAGACTTTTATTAGACTGTAGAGCACTGGAACCAATCATTTGACCTATGGATTCTATTCTAGCTTAGCTTTGTTAGATTAGATCTATTATTGTTATTGTGTTTTAAGTGAGATACCTAAATCATTTTAAAATAACTATAGGATTTAATTTATTTCTTTGCATTAATTTGTTTAAAATAGTGAATTGTGACCATATAGGAAGTATCATTCTTCCCGGATATATCTCACACTAGGAAATTCACTTCCCATATTGTTTAATTTCTTCTAGTGGTCTTGTTTTCATTACGGATAGTTCCTCTAGCCAAAAGGAAGGTCTCATGGCCAACTATGGATTTAGAAGTCATACATGCATAACAACCCATTAACCGACATTTGAAAAGGTATTCCTCCTACGGCCATTACCCTATCTATTTCATCAACAATTCAAAGAATCAATATAAGAAAAAGGTGAAACAACACCATAAGGTTTTAGAAGGTTTCACATAGGATTGGGAAAGTATGTAAGGGTGATTAATCCACATTTAATGGAAAATTCCACATTTAATGTTAATTATGTCATTAGCTAGTGTAGCATTTATTGCTAGTGTAGACACTAAAATTAGGTCACACTCCCCTCACGGTCCCTCGACACATAAACACCCTTCATCACATTAACCTAGCCATGCCCCCTTCACTAATATTAATTTAATTAATTAAATTAAATTAATTCATTATCCTCATCATATATATTATTTAAATATCTTAATTAGGGATAATGTCCACATACATCTCTCCTAGACATCTCATCAAGACAAATCACCTAAGACCTATTCTTAGTAAGTTGCCATAACTAACTAAGACTTACCCAAACCCTAAAAATCAATGCCTACATTCCCTCTAACCACATTCCCACATGCTTACAAGAATCTTCTAGTCTAATCCATGGGTGAATGACATGAGATCCCAGAAAATCAAGGGGATCTGTCTAGTTTAGTAAACCTAGAAAATCCCACCTTGACCAACACGGGTTACCCTTAACCATCACCGGTTAAGCGGAACCACCGTCAGTCACCTTTTAATCCCCAAAACAACCTTATTTTGGAGGTTGGCAAACATTGGCACATTCTTGAGAGATATTGCATCTTCTGAGAATGAATTTCAGTGAGAACATGCATGCAAGGAAGGAGATCAAGCATTTTCTCTTGCACAACCATCCAACATTCACCCTAGCACATATTTGATCCAACCAAACAAAAGAGAAGGCACATGTAGCCCATACAGGAGCTTTCTATTGTTTGGTTATCCTCAACAACATTCAACCCCTTTCAAGCACCTTCATTCTTCACTCATAGACACCCATGACTAGATTTTAAGTAAGTGGAATAGTTTACTTATTTGGTTTATTGGTTTCATCATTAGATTGTCATCCTTTGTTTCCTCAGCCACCCATTGACCTCCATTCATACTCACCCCTCCACATACCCATTAAAACCTTGCAAACCCCACCCAAATAGCCTAATACCTCTTTCCAACCAATCAATTCCTTGTGTAATCATAAGGGAGATCCAAAGCCCATTCTGTGGCATTCCAAGTATTCCATAGTAACCGGCACCAATTTTCCCCAACCGGCATCAGTCACCCTTAACCAGCATCGGTCTTTGTATTTACCCATACAACCTGAGCGAGTTACCTATCCACATATTCCCACATCACCCTTCTTCACTTGTGATCTACCTAAGACCTTTGTCAGACTTGCAGAAAACTAGAACTAACGACTTGACCTTTGGATCTTATTTTAACTTAGCCTATTAGATTAGATCTTTATTATTGTATTTTGGATGAGATACCCAAATCATTTTAATTACGATAGGATTTACTTTATTACCTGCATTAAATTTTTTTAAAAAGTGGACTTAAAGCCATCTAGGAAGTATCACACTTCCTGGATCTAGCACACGCTAGGCAATTCACTACACATATTGTTAACTCTTTCTGGTGGTCTTTCTTTTCATTACAGGTAGTTCATCTTAGCCAAAAGTAAGTTCTCATGATCAGTTGTGGATCAAGGATTCAACACGCGCACAATGACCCATTAGCCAACATTTGTGGTATTTGTCCTACACTCGTTATCCTATTTATTTTGTCAATATTTCAAAGAAACGTCTAAGAATTAGGTGAAACATTTTGTTACACCCGAAGGGACCCATCTACGGTTCCTTGCATTTTATTCATTCCTAGGAAAAGTTGTGTGTTTGTTTCCCTTCTAAAAATCATACACATTAATTTTCTTCCTTGGTAACCTATGCTTTCTTTCTATTTTCTCTAAAAGAAATCTTTCTTTTGGTGTACTTAAAAAGAACCATTTCTTTGTGTTTTTCTACATTTTAGTGAAAGAGCATCCCTCTTCCTCTTCATCTATTTTTGTCATCCAACTTCACATTTTGATTTGGGCTTAAAATAAGTGCATTGCATTCTGATTTATCGCATTAGCTCACATTAATTACGAGAAACCTATACATTGGAAGTCATTCCAAGCTGATGGTTGACAAACAAATCATAGAAAGAACATCTATCTCTCTCTGAGTCTTGCCACATTACAAAAATTTAAAACAAATACATATTCTTAAACAACATCTTTCTGGGATCGCATGTTAATGATCACACTTGATATGAGCATTGTGGTACTCTCTAGCTCGTTGCTTTGTCAAGTCATACTTGAGAGCGAGGCCCGCCCCACCATAACATACCTAAAACCTCACCTTTGAGATCCCCTTCTTTGTAGGAAACCATCTTCACCAAAAAATTCTATTCTACGGTTCAAGAGTCGCCCTTAATTAGCATAAGCTAAACAAACATAATAGAAAAGTCACTCTTAGGGTTGCATTTTTTAGTGTTTTTGCTTGGCTTACGTTTTGAGTGAGAGGTCACACTCTTCATTTATTTTTTTTTTCCTCGCATGCTCCTCAACATAGTTGGTGTATTACGACTCTTTTTGAGTGTGCCTGGATCATATTCTCATCATTCTCAAAATTCTAGGTTTGATTCCTCATCAGATTTTAATTCACAACCACTTTTATTTCATCACTATTTCAATTTCACAGTGACGGTGTCAGTCTAGTGACCATCATCAGTTACCCTCTCACCATTATCTTCATTTCTAGGTCCTTTTGTTAACCTACCCAAAAGGACATTTTATTCATCTTCTTCAGCTTTTCAGAGTCCCTGTCACTACTATCATTCCCATTGGCCTTGTAAAACTCATCAGATTTGGCATACCTACCAGATTTGACCGTATACCTTGTTTTTCACTCACTGTCCATTTCCCATAGTGACCGGCTGCGGTTACCTATAACCGGCATTGTTTTACCCTAACCGACATCAGTTAGCTTGTGTCATTTGCCAACTAACATTTAGTACCTAATCCACTTTTACCACTGTTTCACATGTCCTTGTTATTTTTTCTATGTCATTTACATAGAATCGGACCATCCTGATCAGTATTAGTTCACATGGTGCTGACCCGAAGACAAGCAAGTGCACTCGTATTCCATGCCCGTTTTCAACAACTCACACCTAGTCCTTAACCACCTTCCATTTTATCACCCTCCATGGATCCTATCCAACCTATCACTATCGCTACTAGAGATGAGGAGTTCACATGACTCGTTGACCAAAAGCATGTCACCTTGTAGTTTTATCTTTCCCACTGGTCAACTCGAGATGCCTCAAGTTAGTTGATATACTACATGCCCATATCTATCCCCCTGACTCTCACTCCCACTCCTACGTCGCCCCGTCCAGTCCACACTACTGCATCTACCTTACCCCGATAATTTCACAACTAGATCCTATACCCGCTTATGTACCACATCTACTACATCCCTAACACACTTGCCACATGCACCATACCTTCGACATGACCACCGGAAAAAAACCTCATCCACCCCTATGGTCTCGCATATACCAGTAGCTACACTACCACCTCTCGTGTCGGTGACCCCTACCCTTTTCAAAACATTGTCATTTCTATTCGACGAATCGTTAGCCCACATTACCACTAGGGTTACCATGACCTTTCCACCTCCATATATGTACTATCAATGACCTCCTATTTAATTTGTTATTCACTCTGGAGTACGTACCTCCTATTTCACTACCTCCTTCTTAATCTACCTACACGGAAGCACAATATACTTTGGAGTGTCAACTCAGATTATATGCCCAAAAGCAACCCTCTCATGCTATAGGAGGCACCAAATCATTGCAACCTACTAACAACCTAATAAAATTTATGTTCGACAAGATGCGAGACATTAGAAGCATCGAGTTTCTAGCTCCCCTGACACTCGCACCTATGACAAAATTTTCAACGATCCCATCCACCCATCCATTCCTATTTGTCCATACCCCATACATTGGGAGATGCCTAAATTCAACCACTTTAATAGTAAGGAAGACCCGATACTTGACATTTGCAGTCTTTCAAACATAGGTGCTACTTAATCACTCACGATGATGCTTTGATCTTGAGAACCTTTCCCATGTCTCTAGCTTTGGACTTGCGTTAGATTGGTATAGTGGGTTACCTAGACACTCTATATTCTCATTCAAGCGGAGTAGCCCAAGCCTTCTTGGATCACTTCTCCATAAATATCA